>CM076573.1:257111270-257711270 GCA_034641835.2 Pinus albicaulis
AAGAAGACAACAAAGTGTCGAAGGATTCTGTTGGAAGGTGTGAAGGATCACATAGTATCCAGCCTTCATGGTAAGGCTTCTCCATTCTTGATGTGGAAATATTTGATAGATTTATTCCAAAGCAAGAGCGACCAGAGGAAGTTGGCGCTCAAGGACAAACTCAGGAACATAAAGATGGAGAAAGGCGACAGTATGCCCAAGTACCTCACGAAGTTCATCCAATGCAGGGATGAGCTAGGAAGTGTGGGGGTGATTGTTGATGATGAGGACTTGGTGAACTTGGCTCTCCTTGGGCTACTGAAGAGTTGGCATTCCTATCAAGACTCTGTTAATGGTCGGGAGAAATTTCCAGGATGGGAGCAACTTCGGTCGGATCTTGTGCAAGAGGAGATAAGGCAGAGTACCAGGGACGGATCTTCATCAAGGAACTCTGATGAAGATAATTTCACTTTGGCTGCCAAATAAAAGAAGGGGAAGAGCAATAAATCTTCTCATTCCAGTGTGAAAGGCAAGAAGTAGGACATGTCCAAGGTGAAGTGCCTTCACTGTCACCAACACGGACATTACGCCACTAATTGTCCACAGAAGAAGAAAAATAAGTAGGTTGCTGGATCTGTAGCTGGAGAGGCCTTAGCCTCGTAGTTTGAGCTGGATTTTTCGCTGATCACATGCTTGGTTTCAAGTGTGATGGGTTTAGTGTGGTTTCTGGACAGTGGTGCGTCTTTTCACATGATAGGAGATCGAGATTTGTTTACTGATCTGGATGAGAAATATCTTGGAGTGCACATCGAGATGGGTGATGATCGTAGATACAATGCGACTGGTATCGGCACCATTTCCTTTGAGAGGGAGTCTGCTAAACCCTTCGTATTGAAGGAAGTGATGCATGTTCCAGGATTGAAGAAGAATCTTATCTCTGTGGTGATGTTAGAAGACAAGGGATATGATGTTGTATTTAGCGAGGGAAAGGCTTTCCTGCGCAGTAAGGCAACTGGTGAGACCCGAAGGATAGGGGTTCAAGTTAAGAACCTTTATCAATTGCAAGTAGATTGTTGCACAGCAATGGCATGCAAGGCAAAAAGAGTGGTGAGACAGGATGATGGCGAGTTGTGGCACCGGAGATTGGGCCACCTTCACCATGGAACTTTGAAGATACTACAACAGATTTCTACTGGGCTTCCTAAAGGCACTCTTGCACAGTCAGATCAGTGCAAGGGGTGTACCTTGGGAAAATTTGTGAAAGCCACCTTTCACGAGAAGGATAGTCGCGCCACGATGATCCTTGAGAGAATTCACACAGACGTGTGTGGACCTTTCTCAGCAGCTTCGACAGCAAAACACAGGTATTATGTGATATTTTTTGATGATTTTTCTCATAAGTTCTGGATCTTCTTCATGCAGAAGAAGAGTGAGACATACTCAAAGTTTTGTGAGTTCAAGGCACTAGTTGAGAAAGAATCGGGGAAGTAGGTGAAGGCTCTTAGGAGCGAAAATGGTGGTGAATTAATCTCTGGCTAATTCAAGGAATTTTGTAGCGCAGAAGGAATTCGAAGAGAGCTCATAGCACCTCATAACCCACAGCAAAACGAGGTTGCTGAGCGGAAGAATAGAACGATCGTGGGTGCTGCACGGGCGATGTTGCATGATCAGGGCCTTCCCATACACTTGTTGGCTGAGGCATGCAATACTGCAGTATATGTTCAAAACCGTTGTCCTCACAGGATACTTGGCATGAGTACACCCGAGGAGGCGTTTTCTGGTAAGAGGCCTGATATTTCCCATTTGAGGATTTTTGGTTCACCTGTTTACATTCATGTGACGAAGGATGCCGGGAAGAATGCAAGGGCGGCTAACGGAGGTTGGGATATTTGTGTGGTACTGGCGATACGCCCAACTATCAGTGTATTTTCCAACGATGCAGGAAGGCTGTTGTGCAACAGATATCAAATCTGAGGGGAGAAAGCCATGAAGTGTTCGCTTGAGAGGGAGCCACACTTGCATGCAGATGAGGAGCTATTAGTTCCTAAGGATGAGCCTCAGGATGTGGATCAGCCACAAGAGGAGGTTCATGGAGTGGAAGAGACCACTCAGGCAGCGCCAACCATTAGAGGGCGGAAGCGCACTACAGAAGCTGAGCGACTGGCTCAAGATGCAGAGAAGGTTGTAGGAGCACCTACATCACAGCACAGACAGAGACAGTCACCTGACCGGTATACTGGATACATGGCTCTTATGAGCAAGTGTATCGTGACAGAGCCATCCTCTTTCGAGGAAGCTGTGGAGGACCCCGCATGGGTAGATGCCATGGTGGAAGAGTATGATTCGATTTTCAGAAACAGTGCATGGGAGATTGTCCCAAGACCGGAGGGGAAATCAGTGGTGGGTTCGCGATGGATCTACAAAGTGAAGCAGGCAGCTGACGGGAGTGTGGATAAGTACAAGGCGAGATTTGTCGCCCGTGGCTTCTCACAGATCGAGGGGATCGATTATGAGGAGACTTTTGCACCTGTCGCAAGGTACTCTTCCATACGGACGATCCTTGCTCTCTCAGCGCAGATGGGGTGGCACATTCATCAGATGGATGTGAAGACTGCGTTCCTCAACGGATTCATTGAGGAGGAGGTGTACATAGAGCAGCCCGAAGGTTTCGAGATCTTCAGCAGCGAGTCGCATGTGTGCAGGCTCAAGAGAGCGTTGTATGGGTTGAAACAAGCACCTCGTGCTTGGTACACACGGATAGACAGTTATTTCACAGGACTTGGATTCTCCAAGAGTGAGGCAGATCCGAACCTATACCAGATTGTGGTGGAGGGTAAGTTGCTGATCATTGTACTTTATGTAGATGATTTGATTTTGACAGGTGATGAGCTGTTGATACTCTCATGCAAGGAGGATCTTGCAAAAGAGTTTGAGATGAAGTACTTGGGCCTCCTTCATTATTTCCTGGGATTGGAAATTTGGCAACGCAGTGGTGGATTGTTTGTTTCTCAGGGTAAGTATGCCCAGGAGATACTGGAGAGGTTCAGCATGCATGGCTGCAAGCCTATTGATACTCCTCTTCCTATTGGTTGGAGGAAGGAGGATGCTACTTCAGCAGAGGTAGTGGATGCCATTGTTTATAGATAGTCGGATGAGGTGAAGCTATGTGGCTTCATGGATGCAGATTGGGCAGGGAGCCCAATGGATAGAAAGAGCACATATGGAGGGATTTTCAGTGTCAGTTCGACAACAGTTTCTTGGTACAGCAGGAAGCAGAGATCCATGGCACTCAGTTCAGAAGAGGCCGAGTATATGGTAGCGAGTTTGGCTGCATGCGAGGCTATATGGATGAGGAAGATCCTGGTCAAGTTTTTTGGTTCACACTTACAACCTACTGTGATTTATTGTGATAATCAGAGTTGCATAAAACTCTCGGTTAATCCAGTATTTCATGATAGATCTAAACACATTGACACCCGGAATCATCATATCAGATATTGTGTGCAGTGGAAGATCATGTTACTTTCATACATTCCTACGGAGGATCAGGATGCTGATATCTTGACGAAGGCGCTCACCAGGAGCAAATTCGAATACCAGAGCTGGGGATAGAGGTTTACCCCGAGATAATCCATATCTTGTTGAGAGGGAGTGTTAAGATTGCAACAAGATGACAAGCTTAGTGGAAATAAGTCGCCTTCACTAAGTGGGCCCGCAGGTTATTTTTGGCGCACAATCTCTTTTTAGCTATGTCTATTTTTAGACATGTCGATCATATTCTATGAGTTGCAGGATGCTATTTGTGGATGGTTGGTCAAGTTGGAAAAATAGATGGACTTCTATTTTTAGACATATTGGGCAGAATCTATTTTTAGATTGCCAATCTAAAAATAGATATGTCAAATATTATTAGCTCTTAATAATATTTAGACTCTAAACATTATCTTATCCTCTTGGAGCACTTCAGTTGAGTGCACAGTGTAGAAATTTGAATAATTTTCTGAATTATTCACCGAGATTATCTTGATTACACACTATTTAAGCTTCATGCATAATACATAACCTCTTCTACAATTGATCATCAATATGCGGAAATAGAAACAGTCGCATGCGCACATAAAAAATAATCAAGCACACATATCAACACAGTATGTAATGGGGAAAGAAATAGCTGAAAATCCCAAACTATCTATATATTATAATGATAGAGAACATGTAACAATACATAGCACAAAGCTCTCACAACTCTCAGCACTATCTCCAAAAAGTTACACACAAACTAGCTCAGATTTGAACAAGTCACAGGTTCAAATCTCCTCCACAAGTCTGCCTGCCTCTACTGCGCAATCCAAGATGAGAATGAATGAGATCCAAGTTCAAATCCCCTAGCTTGTACTGCACAATCCTCATTGGCAATCTCCATCAATGTGTGTGCAAATCTCATGCACAGGTATGGTCATAACTGATAGTCACACTCACCCTTTCACCCACCTCTAACACTGGTCTCCACTGAACTATCCATGCATTGCAGTTAACTGATGTGTTCTTTAGTTGATTTATGAGTTAATAATTATTGAATTAATTAATAATTAATTCACACCACTCATAACTAGTGTATTTATCAGTTAGACTAAATACAACTAGTTCAACTAAGTTAAACCGAACACAACTCCACCAACTGTCTCATCAACTCCACCAACTCTACCACACGAGTTCTAACTGAATTCAACCATGCAATAGCTCAACTAACCCTTAGGAAAAGTGTATTTCCTTCTGTCAGCTGCATGTGCCACATCCAAGCATCAAACTGAAGTGCTCCAAGAGGATAAGATAATGTTTATAGTCTAAATATTATTAAGGGTTAATAATATTTGACTGTTCTATTTTTTAGCTCGACAGTCTAAAAATAGAAACCGCCCAATGTCTAAAAATAGAGGTCCATCTATTTTTACCAACTCGACCAATCATCCATAAATAGCATCCTGCAACTCATAGACCATGATCCATATGTCTAAAAATAGACATAGTCTAAACATAGACTTTGCGCCAAAAATCACACCCATGTAGCCATATTGTTGCCATGTAGCCCCCACCTAGTTTAGGTGATCACTTTCCAACTAGGATCAGGAAAGATGTTTTAGGATGCCTCCTTCACTATTTCTTGTTGCAATCTTCAACACTCCCTCTCAACAAGAAAGGACTGTCTTTGCATGCGACATGCAACTCCATGAATTTTCCCTGCAACCTTCACAAGCGCCATGCAACTCCATGCATCTGCTCTGCAACTCCTCTGAAACTGAATAGGCTCCAAACAACTCAATCAGTCTGATGCATCTATCATCAAATTCTTCGAATTCTGCTGGTACCAAATGCACATGTCATCAGGAACCACTACGCTGTTGAACTCTTGCACCCATGCACTCTGCACTTGCTGTCAACTCTAATTTTCACTCCAGTATCTGACACTGTCACTTTGATCTGCCTGCATCAATCCAACTGATCATGCTCTTCTTCATAACGCTGGGCACCTCCCCTTGCTTGAGGTTCAACTCATGAGCTCCACCATCTCATATGAATCCACCTTGAGAAATCTCCTCTTGGATTAATCTGCAACTAGCCCTCTCCCTGATGGTATAGGCACATGCCTCCCTGCCCATCGCATTCTTTCTGAGTGGTTGCTCCCACTCCGCCAGTCCTCATCTTATGGCTGTTCCACATCCAGGGTTCACTCTTACCATGCAAAACTTGCTCCCTCTCGAGCATCAATTGCATGTCTTTCTTGCACTTCCCAACAGTAGGAAGCTTCGTAGACATCCCATCTACTTCAAGTCTGTAGAGATTCTTTGCTCGAATCCCAACCTTCTTGACTTGTTCGGTTTCCTTCTACCGAAGGAAAATTTTTCCTTCATTGAAGACAACTTCATACCCTTTATCCTCTAACATTGCAACTGAGATCAAATTCTTCTTTAAACCTGGAACATGCACTACATCTTGTAAAAGAATGAGTTTACCTGACTCCCTCTGAAAGGTTATGGTACCAATGCCGGTCGCATTGTATCGTCCATTGTCACCCTACTCAACATGCAACTGGAGATATTTCTCCACCAAGTCGCTGAAAAGATTCACATCTCACGTCATGTGAAAGGAAGCGCCACTATCAAAATACCACCCCTATCCCAATGCACTAGACCCCATGCATGCGATCAATGAGAATTTCAGCTCAAATTTCGAGGCAAGAGCCTCACCAGCTGTAGCTCCAGCAGCCTGCTTGTTCTTCTTCTTCTGTGGACAATTCATGGTGTAATTTCCATGATCGTGACAGTGAAAACACTTCACTTTGGACATGTCACGTTCTTTACCATTTGCACTGGATTGAGAAGCATTCTTCTTTCCCTTCCCCTTCCTTGCTTTGGAAGCCAAAGCACAATCCTCTTCATTAGATACCTTTGATGAATATCCATCCCTGGTACTCTGCCTTATCTCCTCTTGCACAAGATCCGACCAAAGTCGCTCCCATCCTGGCAATTTCTCCCGACCATTGATAGAATCCTCATAGGAATACCAAGGAGAGCCAAGCTCACCAAGTCCTCATCATCGATAGTTACCCCCACACTTCCTAGCTCATCCCTGCACTGGATGAACTTCGTGAGGTACTTCGGCATACTGTCGCCTTTCTCCATCTTTATGTGTCTGAGTTTATCCTTGAGCGCCAACTTCCTCTGGTCGCTCTTGCTTTGGAATAAATCTGTCAACACTTTCCACATCAAGTATGGAGAAGCTTTTCCATGCATGATGGATACAATGTGATCCTTCACGCCCTCCAACAGAATCCTTCGACATTTTGCCATATTCTTTTGCCAAGCCTCAACTTGAGCAGCATCAGTAGGCTTTGGAACCTCAGCTTCTATGAACTCCTTCAGCCTGTTATCATATAATACCGCCTCCATTCTGTCCTTCCATGCAACATAATTCGAACTGCCCTCAAGGGCATATTCCAGTCTCAATCCGTTGAAATACATTTCAACTCCGGCACCAAGAAAACTGCTGCAAATTTGAATTCCAAGTTCTGCTGCAAATTCGAATTCCACCAGCTCAAAACTCAACTGCTTCCGATCTGTGAGAAAAAAGTATTTCTAGCACAGAGATCGACTGTAGGGGCATTTACTGGAGATATCACCTTTCAGAGAAAGGATGGATCCAGAGGCTACCTGGCCCACTTACAGACTCTGTCTACCAAAATAAATTGTAATCACTGTAATAGATCGGATGATCAATTTCCCTCTGATACCATGTAGAAATAGACTAAAAATAGACATAGACTAAAAATAGACTTTGCGACAAAAAATCACCTGTGTGGCCCCCACCTAGTTTAGGTGATCACTTTCCAACTAGGATCAGGAAAGATGTTTCAGGATGCCTCCTTCACTATTTCTTCTTGAAATATTCAACAAACAGAAGTGGCACATGCAGCTGACATAAGAAATTACACTATTCCTAGGGTTTAGTGGAGCTATTTCATGTTGACTTCAATTAGAACTCATGTGACAGAGTTTGGTTGAGTTGATTGAGGAAGTTAGTGGAGTTGTATTCAGTTTAACTGAGTTAAACATAGTTGAGCTAGTTGTATCTAGTCTAACTAATTGATACACTAGTGAGAGTGGTGTGAATTAATTATGGTAATTCACTAATTATTAATACTCATAAATCAACTAAAAAGTATCGATTCACTTAGATACATGGACGATTTCGGTGGAGACTAGTGAAGAGGTAGGTCAAGACGAGTGTGACTATTAGTTGTGACTATCTTTGGTGCATGAGTTTGCACCACACATTGATGGTTTGTGAGAATTTTCAATACATACGAGAGGATTTGAACTTGGCAAGTCACAATTATTCATCTTAGTTGCACACTAGAGCGAGGCTAGCAGGTGGAAGCGATTGGAGCATGTGTTTTGTATGATCGGGCTTCATGTGGTATGTAACAATTGGAGATTGTCTTTAGATCTTGTGGGAAGTTCAATTATTGTTATAGTCTCTATCATTATAATATATAGATAGTTGGGGGTTTCGGCTTCAGGCTTTCCCATAAATGCTGTTTATGTGTGATTTATGGTTTTAATGTGTGCATGCGATTGTTTAATTTCCACAAATTGATGATCAATAGTAGAAGAGGTTATGTATAATGCATGAAGCTCAAATAGTGTGTGATCAGGATAATCTCGGAGAATAATTTAACAGTTATTCAAATTTCTACAGAACATAATGATAGTGAATCAAGATCAATAGAGAATCAGAGGGAGGTTGAAAACTGCAGAGGCAAAATTCTCTTGAACATATCAGCGACACGACTCTGGATTTGGTAGCATTTTACATCAAGGGATCTGAGGTCATGATGATGTGGAAAAGAGCAGATGAGAGGTCAAAATATATTACCCAAACCCATGGAGGAAAAATAGAACGGAATGAGATGTTCCCAACCCAACATGAATGCAAACGAGTGTCATGTTCAAGAGTGACATACTGCCGACACAAATAAAATCGAGTTCAATTTTCCCCCACAATTTTTGGCGAGTACCCCAATTATTTTTCAAAACAAGCTTAAAGGGGATAGCATATGCTTGTGTTGTAAGTTTTTCCTTTGGAAAAATCCATCCTAGTACATTTTACGAGCCCTAGGAAGGAGGAACTCGATGAATGTCATGGTGACAATGTCTGATGTCATTAGGGTTTATTGAGTCTAACAAAGGAAAAACTCAGTATCTTTTCATGTTTAGAGAGTTTGAAAAGAAGCGGAAAAGAAAATTCCAACATGTCCCTTTTCGTAAGTAGTCTCTCAGATCCGAAAAGGTAGAAAAACAATATCTGAAAGAACCTCTTAGTCGTGATAGGCTAAGGTATTCATTTTTCGTAAATAATCTATCCTAGCTCGAAAAAGAGGTAAAAGTATACTGGGTAGATATCATTTCACAACCATTTAACGAGTTCAAAATGACAACAGTCTCGACAATCTTATAAATTTTAGAGAGTTAGAAAAGAGCTGAAATATGACTCTAGTCGTGACTTTTTCCTGTTTTTACTGAGTCCAAAAAAGTATAAAATATAACTCGTGACTTCATCACTATCGCATTAAAGACTTGTCGTTGCACAAGAAATAAATGTAAAACCCATTTCTCGAAATATCATCATGTAATAATTGAAAAATATATCTTATAACCTAATTAGGGTTCTGAAAAGTTTATAAAATGCCAAAAATGGTAGAAAATAATTATTTTTCACTTTTACCTCTTGTGGAGCAATAGTGACCCCATTTTACCTTGCGATTTTGCGGCAACGATAACGGGAAATCTAGTAGACCAATCTCGAATCCGTCAATTCTAGGTAAGAGCCGACATCCTTCCCCACATTTTAAGCATTCTTTCTTTACCTACAATCTTCAGTTTTGATTTCTTAGGGGGAAACTATGAAAACTAGGGCACGACGATCGGCACGGGTTTTGGGCACAGACTCATGCCAACCACCCAATTTTCTAAAATAGGGCACACCAACCGCACAGACCTCTGAAAAAATTCTCAATGCAAGAAAGCAAGCCTAAAATTCACAAATTTCAACTTTGGATTTGGCTAATAATGTCCATATGAACATGTTTGCAGGTGAAAGAGTGAAAAAATGGTGATAGAGTTGAAGGAACGAGAACACAACAAAGATGATAAGCTTGCCATGGGAAATGCGAGATTCATGGAAGCTCTCAGAGACTGTGGACTGAAAATTTTCTTCATGATACAGTGTCTCAGAGCTCAACTGGAGCTTCTGCAATACTTGATCAATATCTGGCATCAGGATCAAGAAAAATTCATTCTTCGAGATCAGGAGCTCGAGATTGATGTTTCTAATATTTATTTCATATTAGGACTGTTGTGGAGGGGGGTAGCAACAATCTTGATCGGCCCTCAGCCCACCATGGAGAGCATAGGCATAGTGATTGATAGGGTATGCCCTGGAGCGTGGAAAGGATAAAAAATCGGGAAAGTGGACATCCAGACTATTCTAGATTTAACACTAAGGGTAGTGCTACACATGATCACACGAGCTGCAGGAACAAAAGCACCACACGAAGCAATAAAAAAAAAAATACTTCTTGCTATAGATTGCTTGACACTGACCATCTACAACTGGGCAGAGGCAGTAACCATCAATATAAAATGACAACTAACAAAGTGCAAGAAGACCAAATTTAAATATTTTGGTTATGGGTCTATCATGGTATCGTTCATTCTAGAACGGCTACCAATATTTCAGCGTTAGGAGGTAATAGTCCAACACCACCACCACTGGAACCACGGATGGCCCGATGGGCAGCTTTGATGCCAAGGTCAAGGGGTGGTTAATAGATGTCCTTGAGACTGGATTTCTTTGATTGGCTCCGACGACAGTTGATTGTAATGGAGGACTAGCCCTACTCTAGCATAGATTTTACTGGTGATCCAGACCTCCCACTCTTCGAAGGAGAGGATTGGGATGAAGCACTTGGTAAGACTCATTTTTTAATTTTATCTGAGTATTATGATATTTTTTTTTGGTATGTATGTTTTGAAAATCAATCCATGTATTTTCAGATGTAGACCCAGAGAGACCTGCGGGAATGTCTCCAATAGCGAGGTGAATACCTTGTGATTTTGATGTTGCCCCTCAAGGTGAGGAGGAGGAAATCATACACAAATTGGAGGGAATTGCTCATGGGTCCCAGACTATGTGTGTTTTGATGATGTTCCTCATGCATACCAAAGGCATATTTTTGGAGTGTCGAACCAAGTTCATAGCTTGCTAAGGCAGCTTGTCTGGGCAGTGACATGATATCATGATCATCATGTCGACTAGACACCTACGCTTTTATTTTTGCAATTTGTTGTGAGACATGGTGTCTCAGGATGTAACATAAACACACATATTTTTGAAATTGATAGTGCACACTGATGCAAACCTTATACATCTATTTTCCTATTTGATATGGGTCTCTCATGTGATGAAGATTTTACAGATTACACAAATTTCTATCTAGTACAATGTTAGCCAATGTATCAGTTAATGCATTCATTTCTCTAGGAACATGTTGATATGTGATATAATCAAAATTTCTTTCTAGCAAACGAACACGTAAATATAATCTTAAAATGTGTGGGTTTCTAACTGAATAATGCCCATTAAGCTGAAGAACAACAAGTTGTGAGTCTAGATTTACAACCAATGCACTAATATCGAGGATAATTCCCTTGGTTAATAGTTCAATGAAAACACTATATTCAGCGACATTGTTTGTAATTCATCCTAGACAAATACCTTACAGGTCTATTAACTCACCAATAGAATCATAAATCACCCAAGCTACTGAAGGCAAGTTTTGGGTACTACGGGAAGCACCATCCGTGAAACCGACATAAGGGGTAATAGACATCTGCACAATAAGCAACGACCCAATAAGTAGGAAAACGCTCGCAAAACACACCAAGCTAAAAAAATGTACAAAAATGAAAAAAAACACTTATGTACACAAAACAAGCACGAATGACTCATGCATAATACTTCTTGAGATACAACCTATTTCTGGGCTAATATAAAGGATGACCTTCATAATCAATGAGCTCATAGGCCCTGTTTTTCAAAACACGTTTAACGATGTAAGGCCCATGCCACATGGGTTGAAATTTTCTTGCCCCCATCTTATCATGAGCTTGATCGTACAGGAGGACGAGGTCTCCTTCTACAAAGGATCGAGGAGAAACTGACTAGTCAAAATGGGCTTTGACTCGCTTCTTCTGTGCTTCAATGACCAAAGAAAAAAAACGACAAGTTTCATCCAAACTCTCTAAGTAAAGGAGACGTTATTCTCTAGGTGAAGTGTTGGGTAGTAATTCAATAGCTAATTTGAGTGAAGGTATTTCACGCCCAATTAGAAGGGTAGCTTCCAGACTGTAAACAAGCTGGAATGGAGTGAATCCGGTCGCATCCTTGAGTGATGTTCGGTATGCCCATAGGGTTGAAAATAACAAGAGATTCTAATTGGATTTGTGGATCCCAATCGTACATTGAAGCATAGTGACTAAAACTTTGTTCACAGCTTCAACTTGGCCATTGGCCTGAGGATAGTATGACGTTGAGCTATCGTGATGCATGCCCAACCTAGAAGTCAACTTCGCCACCATGTAATGGCAAAAATGAGAACCATGATCAGTAACGATAGCTTGAGGGACACCAAACCTAGAAATGATGTGATTGAATATGAAATGAGCTGCTATCTTACCGTCGGCGACAAGTGTAGGCATTGCTTCAGCCCATTTGGTGAAGTAGTCAATGGCTATGATAATATAAGCATGCCCCTGGCCGAGTGAGGGTTACACATCATAAAATCGATGCCCCAATTCGTAAAGGGGCCAACGGTAATGACAGGGTGGAGATGTGTAGGTGGCACATGCATATTGCACTAATAGATCTGGAAATCATGACATTTACGGACGAAAAAAATGCAATACTTGAAGATAGAGGGCTAGAAATACCCAGCATGAAGAATATTATGTGCAATGGCATAACCAGACATGTGACCTCTGCAGGTGCCACTGTGGAAATTATTTAGAAATTTCTCAGCCTCCTCGAGGGTCAAACACCGACGGAGAATGGAATCTACTCCAACATGGTAGAGTGTATCTTTGACTATATGATAAGGTTGCAATTGATGACGAATGTGTCAGTGAGCATCCATCGTCAACTCAGATCTACAGGTATAAGTCTGAATATATACAACAAGGATCGAGGGTGGAGATCAGAAAAAGTGTATCATTGGGAATGCATTCTTCAAAACTACACGGAGAGGAATCAGAGGGAAGGGAACATATCAAATCAGCATAGATGAGTGATTTATTTGACTTGGTAGTAGTAAAAACTAAATCAAAATATTGGAGGATAAAAATCCACTTTGAGTATTTTCCCCCTAGCAATTGTCGAGAAAATATGTAAGTCATAGGGTTGCATTCCGAAATCATAGTCACAGTACGCAATAGAATATAATGACGAAAATATTGAACTTCCTGAACTGGAGCTAACACTAACTTCTCGACATGAGCATAACATGTTTCGGTATCAAGAAGGTTATGAGAGAGGTAGTAAATAACATGCTTGTCACTGTCATCATCGTCTTGAACCAGAACCATGGCAATCATGTTGAAAGTAGCAGCTAAATAGAAGGAAAAATTGCAATGATTTTTTGGAGGACGCAACATAGGAGCATTGACAAGCAACATCCTCAAAGTTTCAAAAGACTTCTAGGTGACCTCATCCCAAAGGAAAGGGATACCCTTCTTTAGTAATTGTGTGAATCCCTTAGCTACTTCGGCATAGTTAGGTATAAAATGGCATAAAAAAATACCCTTCCCCTGCAGACTCTATAGTTGATGTAACAAATATGGAGAGGGGAGATTAATAATAGCCTCAACTTTGAGTGGATCGAGGCGAATCCCGTACTTGGACATGATAAACCCTAAAAGTCTACCAGAATCAACGCAAAAAATGCATTTGTGCGGATTGAGCCACATATTTTAGCTTCGACAACAAATAAAGATTTGACGAAGATGGTGAGGATGATCCCTACGCTTATCTAAATGAGCTAAAAGGTCATCCAAATAAGGTTGAACAATGTGCTTAATATCGTGAAAAGCATATGAAATCACTCGTTGAAACGTTGCCCCAACATTCTTCAAGATGAAAGGAAGCTTCTTATACGCGAAAGTACCCCAAGGACAGATGAAAGTGGTCTTATGTTGATCAGTTGGGAGAATGTTAATCTAGTTATTTCCAGAAAAGTCGTCCATGAGGGAAAAAATTTCACTCCCATCACAATCATCAATGATCTGATCAATAAATGGAGTAGGATAATTATCCTTAGGACAGGCCTGATTGATGTCATGATAATCAACACATACTCGAATGGTTCCCTGTTTCTTATCTACATGGACAATGTTAGACACCCATTCTATCAAGGGAATCAGGTAGATGAAACTAGCGTTGAGAAGTTTTTCAACTTCATGTTTAATGGTGGTAGCTTTCTGACGGTGTACAGGATGAAGGCGCTGACAAAAAGGCTTTGAACCAGGGTAGGTAGGAATCTCATGCACCACGATACTGGGATCAATGCCAGGAATTTCTTCATAGGACCATGCAAATACGTCACAAAACTCACGGAAAAGGCTAGTATAAACCTGAACCTCATCCGAAGAACATGTGACCCTGAGATGGATGTTCTCGAAAATTCCCGGTTTGACGGAAATGTCAATAGGCATCGTTTTCGTAATGTTACTAAAGTTACCCTCTGAAAACACTTCATGTGTCAGAATAGGCATTTGAAGTGGAGGAGAAGGAACCTAAGATGAAAACCTCTCAAGATGCGTAGACATGGCCCCGAGGCCAGGAATGAACGAGGAATGATGATGGCCATCATTCCACAGTAAATCCTCGAGATACATAGTTTCCATGATGGCTTCATCAGAAGGAAATATCTCTTGCAAGGGATCGGATGAATCCTAATCACCGAGCCAAGGGGATTGAGAATAAGCATCGAGTGACATGCTCAAAGGAGCATGATCAGAAGGTGGAGGATTTGAAGCCACAAGAAGTTCACAATAATCAATCTCAATCAAACTTAAAGGCATCGGATCTCCAAAATAATCAACCTGTTCAGGTGAAGGGATAATCCATGGGTCATCAAACCGAGAGATCATATTGATCTGAAC
Source organism: Pinus albicaulis (assembly GCA_034641835.2). NCBI lineage: Eukaryota > Viridiplantae > Streptophyta > Pinopsida > Pinales > Pinaceae > Pinus > Pinus albicaulis. The sequence continues at coordinate 257,126,024 of CM076573.1, forward strand.
AACGTTAAGTGGAGGAAGAGGAAAAATACTCGTGAGGGTAAGATCTTTGAAGAGACCCGGCCCAATGCTCTCGTAGGGAATAGGGATCTTATCCACATACAGAACATTGTTCTGGTAAGAAGAAGTGAATAATGACAATTGATCGATAGTAACAATATTTCCTTTGTGCGGGAATATTAGGACATGAAAGAGAGTGGACGAAACGCACAACATAACTTGAGTCCAATTGCGACCAAGGAGAAGATTGTAATTGAGTTTGGCAGCAACTACTTCCACCTCAACATTGATTGTCTTCCCTTTCAAAGTAAATGACAAACTAGCAAGAACACCCAAAGGTTTGGATTCTCTTCCATGAAATGCTTCAAGGGAATTTGGCAATGAATTCAAGGTCAAAGAACCAATGGCTTTCCAGCAAGAAGATGACATGATACATGTTGATGCACCTTCATCCATAATCGCTCGATGGATATCAATACCATTAATGACAACTTGTATAATGAGTGCAATCTGATGCGGGAGTCGTGGAACGAAATTCTCTAAATTGAAAGGACAAGGCTAGTATCAGCAGGATAAACCCCGCCAATCGCAAATAGCAAAGTGTTCTGTTGAGACAGACAACTCTGAAGTACTTCTAGAGAAGACATCATAGATGGCGCTTGAGCCAAATCCTCAAAAATACTGTAATGTTGAGCGGCACGGGCGTTTGGTTTGTAAGAAGACTTATGTAGTACACCTTTGGAAGGTGGTCGTACAACAGGCTCAGTATTGGGCCTTTCAATCTGAAGAGGGTCAGAAGCAGGCAAAGGAGGAGGACCATTAGAGATCTCTTTCCAAACTGCCTGACATAATTCAGTATAATCTTTCGATTCAGTACCAATAGAAATGGACACAGAACCATTCATCATGAACACCTGAGAGCCAAATGGGGCGGAGGACTAAGGTTTCTCTACCATCTGGTTCTGTTGGGATGGAAAAGGTTCTTTAAGAACAGTTGTAGTTCCCTAAGTTCCTTGAGAAATCTAATTACTTCGGCCCGTCGAGGACAGTCCTTGGTGTAGTGCTCTTTGTCACAAATCAAACATGGTTACTTCGGCTTACGCTGTGAACCATCATCAACGTGAGATTTGGACGAATCTAGTTTCGAGGTATCGGCTTTGGCCTTACCTAAACCCTTCATCTTCCCCTTGGAAGTTTTATCCGTCAGATTGGCCTGAAAGACATTGACTTCCAAGGTTTTACCAGGATTCGAAGTGGGCTAAGAAGCAGCATTATTTGAATAATTATACTTTTTATTCCCAGAATTTGAAGGAGAATACTTTTGAGAAGGCTGAGACACAAAACCAATAATACTAGCGACGAATGGGGTCACTAGTGCTTTAGAATTTCTAGGTCGAGCGGCATCAGGAAAGATATCATACAATCTCCTATACTAAGAGTACAGAAGATCAATATACTAGGCACGATTAATGTCTTGTTCCTCGGTTACACATTCCCCCATAGCAATGTCTTTCACAATCATATTGACAAAGGAGGTAGTGAACCAATCAGTTAGAAGCTGATCATGAATATCAAGCTTGATAAAATGATGACAATGTCTCCATTCATGGATATGATCCGAGATATGAGTAGCTCGGTCCTGTTTCAAGGATGTGAGGAGGTTTGTCCTGGTTTCATAACAAACCGGTAACTGAAAATGTGTAAGGAATTCCATGGCGAGAGAGTTCAAACATTCAAAGATGGCATGAGATAGCTCAATATACCACTTTGCAGTGGCACCAGTAAGAGTCGATTGGAAAATACGGAGTCGAATGGAATCATCAACCTAAGAGTTAGAGGAACACCACAAGTGGTAATTCATAACATGTGCTTGGGGGTCTTCTCCAGACTTGCCCTCAAATTTAGGAAAATCACTAGGAATCTTAGTCAGAACCAGATGCCAATATGGATTATGAAGAATTGGATGGTTCATTAACTTTAACACAACAGGCAGTTCCAATGTAGTCAGAAAAGGTAATTGAGGATTAAAAGGCATTGGAGCTCTCTGATAAGGACCCATGTTAACATTCCACCCAGCCTGCGAGAAATTATTCCCTCATATGTTTTTTCCCAAAGGATTTTGACCATAGGGGTTATAAGCCTGAAAATTCTATTGATACTGGAGTTGAGGACTAGGATACTGATTCTGAGCATACCATCGAGGTCCTTGCTAAGCAATGTAAGGATTTTTTTGCAGAATGTAAGCATGGCCTTGAGGTTTATTATACACCAACTGAGATGTATTTTTAGGGTAAAAATTGAAACCTTGGGGTGCACTATATACTGGTTAATATTCACCTTGGCGGTAATAAGTGCATTGGGGTTGAGTAGGTTGAGCGGGCTACTGAATAGGCAAACCCTGCTGAGTCGTATAAATAGGTTGGACCGGCTGCTAAGTAGGTTGAAAAGGATTTTGAACAGATTGAATTGGCTGTTGAATAGGTTGAACTAGCCGTTGAGCTGGTTGAGCAGGCTGCCCCTGCAGAATAGTTTGGCCTGGATAATGAGAGCCACCAAGAGGTTGGCCTGATGGTGGAGATGGACTAGGTTGTCCCAGAGTAGGACTGTAGGGTTGTCCTTGTTGCACAAAGTTTTGGCCATATTGAGCATACGTCTGTTGCTGTTGTACAATAGGATGTCCCTGTGGGGGGTACATTGGCCCCCCGAAAATATACGATGTTCCTCATTGAATCTGACTTGAAGGACTGGAGGGTTTCGCTTGTTGGACCGAAGGTTGACCTTGCAGACCGTAAGGTTGTCCCTGAGGACCAAAGGATTCTCCCTGCCAAGTCGAAGGTTGTCCCTGTATGGGTTTTCCTTGTAAGCCTGAGGGTTGTCCTTAATGAGTGATGATCTGATAAGGATCAATAATAAACGAATAAACGGGGTTACTAAAAACATCATAATGATGGGGAGGATTGACAGGCACTTAGGGTGACCAAAAACACTGAGAGTTCTGTTTCTTAATAGCCAATAAATACTCTCCAAAAGTAAGGCTGCTAGGAATCATAGGGACATTCGAGGTCATACTAGAAGCAAGCGGGGCCGAAGGAGATTGAGCATCTGGAGAAGGAGCATAACATCGGTGAATTTACAACATGTGCTCATCAAAAGTATAGTTGGAGACCATAGGCATAGTCGTAGCCACACCAGTAGGTGCAGTCTCTAGAGCATGAGCTTGTGATCCACTCAAACCTGATTGACAAGCCATGTAGGATTAAGTAAGATAGACCTACGAGTGTGAAAAGTCTCTATCTACTGTGTTGTAACAACTGACGTAGATGAAGCTACACAGGTGGTAATTCAGACTAGGAAAGATGTAACAATAACCAATGAACCCAGTGGCAAAGGTGATAGTCCTAATGAAGGGAGGAATCCGTTTAGCCCTTGTTTTTGTTTAAGTTTCTGACTTTGATCTGCTGGACTCTTTTTGAGTTGCGGGAGGGAATACACACAGCTAACGCGACCGCACCGCGCGACCAGGAGTTGCGGAGCTAACAAGGCGATGCGGAAGCACTTGATAACTGGAGGTAGAACAGCGATAAGTACAGATGAAAGAGATACAACAGAGACCAGGAAGTAGAACATGCAGATATCAGAAGAGAAGTCGGGAAAAGCCAGAGCAAAGACGCAGAGAAGCCGCCAGTCGCGGCGAGCGGGTGAATAAAAGGCAATCACCCGGCTGCAGAAGATGATGGTTGGTTGATTGGTTGATCGGTTGCTGTCGCGGGATGATTGAATGCGGAAGCAGCCGCGGAGAAATCAGACTTGTTCTCGCAATTGGTTTCTACTCTCTATGTTTTGTATTCTCTGTTCTTAGATTCATCTGTATCTGATATATGGGTTATCAGAGAAGGAAGCTGTGTAATCTTGTATTTGGCTGAAGACTAATGAAAGAAGGATTGTTGTCTTTATGTTTATGTGTTAAGATGTGTTTACCATGCTTTAAAATTTTTAAGTTGCGACTGTCAATATACTTGATTGGTGATCTTGCATGAATATTCTGGTATATGTAACGGATTCTCTTTCTTTCTGTGGTTGCGGGTTTATTCCTCGTCTGTGATTTCTTCCCCTTTCCCATGTGGTCGCGGCACGCCTCGGGTGAGACGCTCTATTCTTCCCGAACAGGGTGAAAATGCCGGCGTGTTACTAGACTACACCGGACCCTTGTTGGCCACAACCCTGTGAACCTGGGTCTTGCCCGCGAGACCTTATTTTTTGCCAACAAATGGTTCCGTTGCCGGGACCCGCATGTTCTGAGGGGATCTAGATCATGGTCTCGAGGATCTTTGAAGGAGCAATACGGCGATGGTGGGATGATCATCTTGACCATTTTATTACTCAGCAGGCGGAGCTGATTAAGAAAAAGGAGGCGGTGGTCAGGGAGCTTGTTCTTTTCTCTGACTCAGCTAGCGATACGTACGAAATTTTCGGGGGAAGATTTCCCACGGATCTTTACAACTGGTTGCGGAGGTTACGAACGAAGGCGGCCCAAGAAGGCTTGCGGGAGATAAACCGCAGGTGGGCGCGCGAAGACTTGGTAGCGCTACACCGGGTAGATACTGAACTAACCCGCGCAGTGGAGTTTTGGGTCAAGACCACGTTGGAAGGATACGTTGTGGAGTTTGCCGCTGAGTGTTACCAATCTTTCTCAAAGGCTGTGGCTGTGTTTCACTCAGGGCTGAGGGGAAAACTGCTGAAGGAAATTCCGCTGTGGATCAAAGCCCTAATGGTGGACGAAGGGTTGATTGAATTCCACAAAACGAGTATGGAAGCGTAAACCACCCGTACTGGGGGGAAGGATTGAGGGGACCGATGCTGTGTAGACTGTAGGAGTAGGGAACGGGGGATGGACGTTGAGGCCGCATGCAAGTTGCGGGAGTTACGTGCACATCGGCGGGCACAAATCGCCGATAGGTGGCGAAGAAGGGTAATGAGAGATTTGAAGAGAAGGGAGATTGAGAAGAAGAACCAGAAGGAGGCGCTTCAGAGGACAGGAACCATGGGATTGGATACCCGAACAGGAGACGGGACAGCAGCAGACGTACAGCGGGTGCATGGGAGCCCGAGGATGCGAGAAAGAGCAGTAACGATTAACACGGATAAGGAAAAGATGCAGCCCGAAGAAAGTTTCGATGATGAATGGTACGACGTGATGCAGCAGATGTTTCAGGATCAGACGGCACCCAACCCTCCAGGCAGCCCTACGTCCCACCTTCTGCATGGCCAGGATCCCGACCTTCCCCTGGTACTTTATCAACCTTTAAGAAATATTTTTGTTCAGTTACAAGCTTTAAGTCAGTTATCTAGAAGTTCAGCGGCGCCGGTAACGCCCAGTAGCAGCAGCGTTACGAGTAGTAATTTTTTCCCTAGCGGGACCGTTACGCAACCAGGACCTGGAGGGTTTATCTTGGTTAATTCACCGCCGGTATACATGGCTGGATCTTTCACTCGGTACCCAGAGTTCTCTGGCCGGGGAAACGACGATGTAGAACAACACTGGTATCTGTGCGAAGCCATCTGGAGGGCTCGACAGACACCGGATGCAGGGAAGTTGATAGAGTTTCAAACCACGCTCAGAGAGAGAGCTCTGCGGTGGTTAATCAAGTGGTCTGAGGCGCACCCTAATCCTGTAATTGCGGACGTAAAGCGGGATTTTGTCCGCGAATTCAAGCTCCCCCAGACGGACCAGCAGGGTCTGTCCGAGCTATGGGAAATTAAGCAGAAGGAAGGCGAAACCGCATGGGAGTTGATGCGGCGATTCAAGGACGCGATCGGGAAACTGAGCTACCCGATCGATCCCAACCACCAGAGGGACTGGTTCATCAAGGCTCTACTTCCCTTGACGCGAACCCCTCTCACTCAGCAGAAGATTGATAATCTGCAGGATGCTTTGGAGCAGGCCATGAAGATTGAAGCCATGGCGGGATACCCCCAGGAATACAGGGGGGGGCTGGCTCCGCAAGACCCTTCGCTGATAGGGTTGCAACATCAGATCGCTAGTTTAACTGAAAAGCTCAAAGAAATTCAGCCAGCAAGACCAGCGCGACCGAATTTTTGGTGTACTCATTGCCTGGTCGAGGGGCACGTCGCAACCGAATGTCCTCGGTTGCGCGGCGCGGGAGTTGGACCCTCAGTTGCGGCTATCCAGGGGGGGCCACCACCAGGGGGCGGCACGGCAATGAATCCGCAGGGGGTATACCAGACGCAACAGGCCTTTGCGGGGTTTCCACCGCAACCGGAGTCCTCCAACCCAGAGTACTGTGAAATCTGCCGAACGATCGGACATCCTCCTCGGATGTGCCCGATATTACAAAAGTACTCCACGGTGCCGAATAATGTATATTGCGAATTTTGTGTGTCCACGACGCACAACACAGAGCAGTGCAGGGCGTTAGACGCACTTGCGGATCGACTGGATCGACCCTCGTACCGGGTCAACGAGGCCGCAAGGGGCAGAGGTGGCGGCATGCGGGGAGGCCGAGCAGGAGGACGCGGGCCGGTAAAATGCTACAACTGTGACCAGGAGGGTCATGTGGCTCGAGAATGTCCTCTTCCGCGACGACCCTGGTGCTCCCAGTGCCGGGTCAACGCCCACGCCCCTGAAGACTGCCCAGAACTCATCAAAAAATGGGAAGAGCGGGCGCGGCAGAGGGGCACGAATCTGATAGGCTCAGAACCGCGAGGGGTCGCAACCCCTGACATGCAGAATGTTGCGATAATAACGCGAGGCGGAAAGAAGACTGGTGAGGAGGCCCACGAGAAGGAGCCAGTACGAGTGGTGAGGCCGGCATCCCCGAAGAAGTTGATTCGGCCCGAGGTGCAGAAGAAGTACTTTCAGGAGGCGGTTGAGGCATTCGCCCAGCTGCGAAAGGAAGGAGGGCTGGAGGAGCCTCAGCGGCCGAAAACCAGGGATCAGAACGCCGCAGATGCTGTAGTTGCGGACTGGCTCCGGCTGTTTCTCAAGATTGTTGATGACACCGTGCTGCGGCAGCAGCTCAGACAGGTATTGGACGGAGCGCTGCAGGACCGGGCAGAACCCAGAAACTTGGTGGACACTACGCCTCAATACGTGCAGCGTGTCAAGCGAAACAAGCAGCGAACGGGCAAAGAATTTCGACTTAACACACAGATCGCAGGATTCCAAATCAGCGATACAATGTTGGACCTGGGCTCCGACGTCAACATATTGCCGCGAAAGACATGGGAGGCTCTGGGAAAGCCCCGGCTCGCCTATTCCCCGATCCAACTCAGAATGGCGAACCAGTACTGTATTTTGCCAATCGGCCGACTCGAGGGTGTCGAGGTTGATGTTGCGGGGGTAAAGACCTATGCCGACTTCGAAGTTATTGATATCATGGGCGATAAAGACCCCTATCCTGCTTTACTTGGCATTGATTGGGCTTTTGAGAATTATGCGATCATCGATCTCAAGAAGGAGCTGATGATTTTCGAGGATGGGGAGGTACGGGTGACTCAGCCTCTCGACCCGTATCAGGGACCGCAATACACAGAACCGGTGGATAGTCGGGAGGACGCTCGGATGATGGACCACCTCTATCAGATGACCGCCGGCAGGCGGGAAGATTATATCAACCCGACTGCAACAGGATCTATCAGTTGGCGGAGTGTGCAGAGCTCGGAACTCGGATCCGAGCTTGCGTGGGAAGATTGGCAGCAAGGGGGATACGAGACCACCACGCGGCGATGTGCCGCCATCGCGCAGGTCCGGTGGGTGGGGACCGAGATCCGCGGGTACCCCACTTTGTCAAACATGCAAGCAGTGAATACTTTTATCCTCAAGGTGGAGGACCGGGTCCCAGAAGAATGCCGGATACCTCTGATGAATGTGGCTCTGAAGTCAACGTCAGGACGATGGTGGAACAATCACCGCAACACTCTGTTGCGATGGGAGCTGGTGGCGGATGCCTTGCGGGCACGCTTCAAAGAGGATGAAGGGCCCTGTATTACACTTAAGCACCATGGCGACTCAGACCCACGACAGCACTTGCGGTCGTGCGAGGAACAGTGGCGCAACGCCAGGTACCCTGAGGAGTTATGGGTCCACAGATTTATACACTCCCTGGGTACAATCCCCCAGGCCTGGTACCTAGCAGAAGAGCGGAGACGGGGAACCCGCTCTTGGCAAGCAGTTGCGGAGAAGTTCGTCCGGAGTTTCTCATTCGAAGGGGAGACGGCGCATGAATATCAGGCCCTACAAGCCGTTAAGGAGGTTCTGTTTTTCCGCCAGCCCGAGCCCAATAAGGGACCGGTGGCGTCACGCTCAGGGGTGAAAAGCGAGTTGGTTTGCCAACGGGTTGACGGCGAACCAGGGGACGACAGTTTGGAGGACCTGAGGCATCTCCATTTTGATGACAAGGAGGGCGAGCGGAGTGTCCGCGACGAGCCAACGACAGAAGGAGTCCATTTGCAGCCCCTAAAGACAAAGAAGCTGAACATAGGAACGGAGGAGAAACCGAAACTGGCAACAGTGGGAGATTACTGGGACGCGGAGATGACCAAGGAAATTTTCAGCCTCCTTCGGGAGTATGAAGACCTATTCCCATCCTCAGTTGCGGACCTGAAGGGGATCAAAGGGGATTTGGGTGAGATGCGCATCACACTAAAACCAGGAGCCAGGCCGGTCAAGCACCGACCCTACCGGTTAAATCCACGCATCAAAGAGAAGGTAAGGATGGAGATCGACAAAATGTTGGCTGCAGGTCTCATTTTTCCTGTAGAAGAAGCTGAGTGGGTAAGTCCCATTGTCATCCAGAACAAGAAGGATAAAGCGGAAATTCGGGTCTGCGTAGATTACCGGAGTTTGAATAATGCTTGTATTCATGATCCGTTTCCCACCCCCTTCAGCGACGAAGTACTAGATCATGTCGCGGGAAACGAAGCTTACTCTTTCACGGATGGGTTTTCGGGCTACCATCAGGTGCGCATCGCTGAAGAGGACAAGGCAAAGACAACATTCACAACCGAGTGGGGATCATTCGCATACCATGTCATGCCGTTTGGACTGAAGAACGCACCAGCTGTGTTTTCCCGGATTGTTATTGTTGCTTTCCGGGAGTATATTCACAAATTCCTGGAAGTCTATATGGATGATTGGACCGTTTACAGCTTGCTGAAGAAACACGCCTCCCTGTTGCGTGTTATGTTCGATCGGTGTCGCCAGCTGCAGATTTCCTTGAATTTGAAGAAATGTATTTTTGCAGTACCATTCGGCACGCTCTTGGGTCACGTGGTGTGTAAGCAAGGGGTCTGCGTTGATCCCGCCAAGGTCGCGGTTATTGTCCACATGGAGGCCCCCGAGAACGTGAAACAGTTGCGGGCATTGCTCGGGCACACTGGATACTACAGGCGTTTTATCCGCAACTACGCCAAAATCACTGCCCCTCTGGAGAAACTGTTGCGGAAGTCAGAATCTTTTGAATGGACAGCAGAGTGCAGGAAGGCACTGGACACATTGAAAGAGAAATTGGCGACGGCACCCATCCTCGTTCATCCAAACTGGGATAAGCAGTTCCATGTGCACATTGATGCGTCCGGGATTGCACTTGGCGCCGTATTAGCGCAACCCGGGGAAACCACGGTTGACCACCCGGTATACTTCGCCAGCCGACGCCTATCTAATGCGGAGAAGAATTATACCACGACCGAGCGGGAGGCGCTGGCAATGGTGTACTCTCTCCAGAAGTTCCGTCACTACCTCCTGGGCGGGAAGTTTACATTTTTTACGGACCATTCGGCCTTAAAATATCTAGTCAATAAACCTGTGTTGGAAGGAAGGATTTGCCGGTGGCTTCTCCTTTTTCAGGAGTTTTCGTTCGATGTAATTGTCAAACCGGGCCGGCTAAATGTCGGGCCTGATCATTTATCCAGACTAGAGTCGGGGGAAAACGATGGTCCGTTGGATGATCAGCTTCCGGATGCTGATCTGTTTCGTGTTGAAGCGATCCCAGACTACCTGGCTGACATTGCCACATATCTGACCACAGGACAGTGCCCCGAGGATTACACGCCGCTTCAGAAACGCCACTTGGTTGTCCGGGCGGCCGATTATCAATTGATCGCAGGGCAGCTGTACAAGCTGGGCCTGGATGAGGTGTTGCGCAAGTGTGTTCTTGACCATGAACGGGAAGCGGTGATGTGGGAATGTCACAGCGGAGTTGCGGGAGGACACGTGGGGGCTAAACCCACCGCAAGGAAGGTACTTCAAGCTGGTCTCTGGTGGCCGACGGTGCATGCAGATTGTAAGGCCTACGTGAAACGTTGCGATATTTGTCAGAGGACGGGACGGCCTTCGCACAGAGATGAGCTTCCGCTACACCCCGTGCATGTGTTGCGGCCATTTGAGAAGTGGGCTGTCGACTTTGTAGGGCCCATTGCACCAGTTTCTCGCCATTCCAAAGCTCGGTACATCATTACGGCGACTGATTATCTCACGCGATGGGCGGAAGCAGCAGCGGTACGCGACTGCTCCGCTGAGACCGCTGCTCGGTTCATCTTTGAAAACATCATCAGCCGCTTTGGCTGCCCACGCATCCTGACCAGTGATCAAGGCACGCACTTCATTAATGCCACGGTCAAATCGCTCCTGGAGACATTTATGATACAGCATCATAAGAGCAGTCCATACCACCCGCAGGCTAATGGCACGGTGGAAGCCTTCAACAAGATTTTGGAGAAGGGTTTGACGAAAATCTGCAACGCTCGGCGGGATGATTGGGATGAGCGGATACCAGCGACATTATGGGCTTACCGGACCACGGTAAAACGTTTGACAAACCAGACGCCATTCCAGCTGGTGTACGGCCGGGAAGCTGTGATTCCCGCCGAGTTCACAGTCCCCAGCCTTCTGATCGCAACGTCCCTTCACTTCTCAGAGGATAAGTCGCTGCAGGAACGAATCCACGAGCTGCAGGAGCTCGACGAAGCTCGGTTTCTTGCGGAATTCCATCAGAAGGTTCAGAAGGCCAGACAGAAAGCATGGCATGACCGCCACATCAAGACTAAAACTTTCCAAGTTGGCGGCAAGGTTCTTTTGTACGACAGCCGGTTCCAGAAGTTTCCGGGCAAGCTCCAGACGCATTGGCTGGGACCGTACTTTGTTATCGAGATCCGCGACTCAGGAGCCGTTCGATTGGCACAATTAGACGGCTCAGTTCTTCCAGGATGGGTGAATGGCGCACGCCTGAAGCCCTACCAGGAGTAGGTACCTTCTCTCTTTCCATCAATAACTCTCGCAACCGAGAGCACCCGTAGCGTAGCGTAGTTGAATAACTCTCCCGCAACCGGGATGAGCATAGTTAGTCATTTCCATTTCTTTACAGTCAGTCAAATAAACTGTCAGTTGCGGCATCCATACCGCAACAGACCATGGTCGGAGCGGGCCAGTCTAGCGTGTCGCAACGCCAGTCCAGCGTGGCGGCGCGCCATCCCAGTAGGACGCCGCTCCCAGTCCAGCGTGTCCTGCACGAAGGATCTGTCCTCGTGCCAGCGTCAGTCCAGGTCATAACCGTCAGTCCTTTTGTCAGTCCGTAGGATAGCTCAGATTTTGGTCATAAATTCCCTTAATGGACAGTAATCATACCGTAATCATTCCCCATCAGCCGCAGTTCCCTCCGCAGTTCTCTCCGCCGTCGGGTACGCCCATCTTCCAAAGCCGCCGTCAGCAACTGTCAGATTACACACAGGCCCGCGATTGATCACACGATTATCGCAGGCAAGCATGATAGCAAAAATTAAATGCCGTTATGGAGTCTCATCAACCCCGCGCGTGCCAGCGGATGGCCCAATTTTGCATGAAGGCTATCGGCGCCGGGATGACGGACCAATTCAGTTTGGAAACTTCAGCGACTCCCGAGCACTTGCGGCCTCCGAGCACTCAGAACTTAGAAGGGAACTCCAGACGAATCCTCCAGGTCTATCAGAGACGCGCAAAGATGCCGAGAGCTGTTCTCTCCGTCCCGGAACCGGTGCTGGATCACAGAATTCACCGGCTCGAATCATCACTGGTCGGAAAGTACGACAATGCGCCCTGCATGGACGCTAACTTGTCCGACCCGGCTGAGTTTCCCCATCTGCATTGGCAGACGTTCATGGAACACCGCTATACACCAGGGAGCAGCTCTAACAGTCGGATGAAGGACGAATTCCGGGGTCTTCAGCAGTCGATGTTGATGAATTTACGCAGTCTCCCTGTCTTCGGCACTACTGGCCCAGTTCTGCAATGCACCCGGTTTCTCCTCAGTCGGGTGCAGAACGGGTCTCTATGGTTGAACGAGGAGATTCCAATCCATGCAGCAGATATTAGTCGACTTACGGGGCTGTGTCAATTTGGGGCGGATGTTTCCTCTGCAGGGCAGACGGCCTCCAAGCGCGCCCGGAAATCAGCCGAGGCGGACCTATACACCAAATATGGTACTCGCCGAGGTGGCAAGGGTGCCAAGATCGACTTGATCAATGTACCAGAAATCCGGTTTGCTTGCTATCTGATAGCGAGCAAGACCATGCGCCATTACACCAAGGGCGAGTGCACATTGGACACCATTTCTATTGCGGAGCACTGCGTCAAGGGGGCCCGATTGAATTGGAGCGCGTTCGTGCTGCAGGAACTCTTCGCGGCCTGCGAAGACAATTACAGACGGACCACCAGTTTTATCTACGGCTACTTGCTCCTAGCCTTCGCCATGTGGAAATGGCATGTTCCTCCGATACGGACACCAGCGGAACTCAACGGGGGCCAACCGTTCGCGATGCGATACTCCCCCTGGCAGGTGTCCATGGCCCCCAGCAGCAAGCAGGTGAACGCGGAGGCGTTCCGCGAATGGTACGGGATGATGGTCGCTGTGGTGGCCTCTACGCGGCGGGTACCCCGGAACCTGCTGGATGACTACAGCGAACAAGTGTGGTTTGGCGTCAGCCATAATCACACTTTCATCCGGCCGGCTTGTGTCCCGCACCACACCTTTCACATGGCGCCCTTGCGGTTTCAGCTGACCGACATTATCTTCCACAGAGAGGTTCTATCGTGGCCAGGGGTCGTTCGGCACGTTCAGGATGGAGTCATCCGATATAACTTTGATGGGATGCGGGCTGCCCAGCAGCCTGCCGCGACCAGTGCCGGCGGATCTTCCACAGTCGCGGTAGCGATAACCACAGAGGCGGCAGGGAGCGCAGCGACCCTGCCCGAAGCAATGGTCCCCATTGTGGAGCATATGAATGACCAAGTCCGACGACTCAATGTGGCCACCCAGGTTGTTTCTAGTAGCGCCCCTATATTTCCTTCGTTTAATGAATTTCTTCTTAACCGGTCACTTGGTCTCTCCAACACTACTTCCCTCACTTCCCCAATTCCCACTTCCCTGTTCACTTCTGCCACCCCCATCATCACGACAATGGGTGAACCGGGGCCCGAACTCGATTCCTCTGGGCCACCCCCTCCCAAGCGGGCCCGTATTGCAGATCCCGTGGTGGACCTTACGGAGGATGATCCGCCAGTCACGCCGCCCACAGCTACCTTGATCCCGGAGGAACCGCTGATTGACCCAGCGGATTTCCTCAACCTTCGTTTCCCTCCCTCCTCGGTCACTCCATCCACTGCCCCCTCCACCAGCAGACCACACGCCACTTCCTCCAATCCGTCCACTTCCTCAGCCACTGTGTCCGATTCCTTGATCCGGGACCTCTTCGGCGGTGACCACGGGGCGGAGGTCACCTCCAGTACTGCCGCGGTGGTACCTTCTGTTGACCCCGTGGCCACGTCCCAGGAGCCCATTGCCACTACATTTGTTCAGCCAGACAGAGTTGGGGTTGATTCCATCAGCCCTTCCACAGCGCCAACCACACAGCAGAACCGGCCAGAGCCTGATATGGCCACTTCGGTACAACAACAGACGCCGGTCCACCTTCCAGAGACTGCAGGCCGAGCAGCGGCCGAAGGACCGTTGTTACAGGAACCAACGCCTCAGCAGGATGCCCCGCGCACAACGACTGCAGCACAACTGAGTCCAGCACGGTTGTTTTTGCTCATTCAGCGGCCGGCCGGCCAGGCCGAGCAGATTCATGCAGAGCTACAGCGGCGATGCACTGAGCAGGGGAACCAAATCACGGCGCTTACTGAACAGCGCAATCAGCTAGTGCAGGAGAAGACCTACCTCCAGGAACAGGCCGACATTGTTAATCAGGCGCTTTCCAGCGTATGGCCGGAGGCACGGGCTCACCATGCTCCACTCCCTGCTCACATCGAACAAGACAGCATAGCCTTACAGGCTCGCCAGCTCGGGGATATCTTCACCACCATTTGCAGAGAGAACCAGGAACTACAAGCGGCGTTGGCCGCACGGCCTACCCTACCAGATCCACCCGTTGATTATTCGGGACCGGTCACTGCCAAACAGGCACAGGCAGTCGATCTACAAGAGACTCTCCATTCCACGACAGCAGCGGCTTCGGCCCTTCTACGAAGCTTGCAGGAGTGCTCCCTCGCACTGACAGTCAAAACGCAGCCCATTGCTGCTCAACTGCAACAACTCGCCACCCAAATTCGCGCGACCACGGACCAGGCCAGATTGGACCAGCTCTACGCTCAGACGGACGAGTTGGAACTTCAAATGCAGACGACAGAGGCCACATCAGCCGCAACTAAGCACATCATCCGGGAGATGCGGCCGCCCCTTCGCAGCCATGCCGAGGCAATGCATCAGCTGGACGCCACTGCCGAGTCCCAACTCACCACACTGTTCGGGGATGCACCGACGCCCATTGACGAAGCTACAGCCAACCGCATTGTTCAAGATGCTAACCTGCTTATGCAGGAATGGCAGCAAGCAGTTGCCACTTTCACAGAGCTTCGAGATGCAGCACTCCGCCGGGTCCCGGAGTTGGGGCCCTTGTTTGAATCAGCAGGTGGCGGAGTACAACAGGAAAGGGCAGCAGAAGAAAGAGCAGCAGAGCAGGGCACAGAGGCCGGCGAAGGTATGGAGGTAGAAACTGTCATTTGCGATTGACTCGCGGACGAGTCAAAGGATTGTGGTCGGGGCCTGTTGGGGCCCTTGTTTTTGTTTAAGTTTTGAATTTTGAACTTGGACTCCTTTTGAGTTGCGGAGGGAATACACACAGCTAACGCGACCGCACCGCGCGACCAGGAGTTGCGGAGCTAACAAGGCGGTGTGGAAGCACTTGATAACTGGAGATAGAACAGCGATAAGTACAGATGAAAGAGATACAGCAGAGAACAGGAAGTAGAACATGCAGATATCAGAAGAGAAGTCGGGAAAAGCCAGAGCAAAGACGCAGAGAAGCCGCCAGTCGCGGCGAGCGGGTGAATAAAAGGCAATCACCCGGCTGCAGAAGAGGGGGGTTGGTTGATTGGTTGATCGGTTGCTGTTGCGGGATGATTGAATGCGGAAGCAGCCGCAGAGAAATCAGACTTGTTCTCGCAATTGGTTTCTACTCTCTATGTTTTGTATTCTCTGTTCTTAGATTCATCTGTATCTGATATATGGGTTATCAGAGAAGGAAGCTGTGTAATCTTGCATTTGGCTGAAGACTAATGAAAAGAAGGATTGCTGTCTTTATGTTTATGTGTTAAGATGTGTTTACCATGCTTTAAAATTTTTAAGTTGCGACTGTCAATATACTTGATTGGTGATCTTGCATGAATATTCTGGTATATGTAACGGATTCTCTTTCTTTCTGTGGTTGCGGGTTTATTCCTCGTCTGTGATTTCTTCCCCTTTCCCATGTGGTCGCGGCACGCCTCAGGTGAGACGCTCTGTTCTTCCCGAACAGGGTGAAAATGCCGGCGTGTTACTAGACTACACCGGACCCTTGTTGGCCACAACCCTGTGAACCTGGGTCTTGCCCGCGAGACCTTATTTTTCGCCAACGGGGATCAAACTCCTAGGGGGAGTTGATGTACTAGACTTAATCTGACTCAAAGTACAATAATAGGGTGGAAGTGACACCAATTGAGGAGAAGATTGAATAGAAACATGCAGAATATCTTCAGGGAAAATTTGATATTCTCCTATAGAAATAGGCATTCCTTCACTGTCAACAGGACTCAAAGAATCCATATCTGATGAAGTCATAAGATTGTCAAAAATATGACGAAGACTAGGAGGTATAGCAATAGCTACGAATGGTGATCCCGAAGTAAGAGGAGGAAATTATTACTCATCCCCAAAACTAGACCAAGCACCTAGAGGAGGCCAATTGTAGTCAACTAACTCTTTAGGAGGAGATCGAGTATCGAGAGGTAAAACAGTCAGGAGAATAGGTTGTGAAAATTTGGAAAACCTAGTGGATTGAGGGGTTTCATAAGAAACATCAGGAAAGGAACTACCACTAGGAGGAAGTGAGGAAGACGATGAAACTGGTGGTTTCACCACTGTGATCAAATTTCAAAAGAAACAAGGAAAAAGAGATAGCCAACAGAAGGCTTCAAGACCAAGGCCTAAGGAAAAAACAAAAACAAGCCGAGTAACAGATATTTAATGGGCATGTGATCGTGGGTAATTAATTTTATGACATTGAAACCATACTTTGTTTTTTCATGTTTTAAGAGTCGACAAACATACAAAATATGGTTCTAGTCACTTTCAATTTTAAACGAGAGTGAAAGGAAAAGTGCTCGATGATCCCTTCTCTTTTTAAAGATTCACAAAAAGATCAAAATGACTACTTTGGTAATCTAAGAAAGAGGTTGTACCAAGCTTCCATGAACTGCCATACACCTTGGTGATCAAATGAAAGAGAAAAGACCAAGGACTTTCTGTACATGCAGGTAGTCTCCCTAAATGCTGTGTTTTGTGTATCACGATTACAGGGCGGCAGACTCGACTTCATATGGATAAAGGATTTGAGCACAAGTATGGGGAGCACAAGTCCGTACTAGCACTGTCTAAAGCCAAAAGGAAAATGACAACTACTTGGTTTTAAGACGCCGAAACACGTCTCTAGACTAGACCACTAAAATGTTTGTGTTAGGTTCCAATGTTTCCTTAGGTTAATTCAATTGATTTTATATTTGATCTTGAATTATGTTTCAATTTCAGGACCTATCGAATGTCGATCTCAAATATCCTAAATGCAAACTATATGCAAATGAACACCATTTTTCCTTTAATGAATTCTAATTAAGAAAAGGATAGAGATATTTCAAACAATAGCAATCAATGAAATCAAATGAAGAAATCCGCTAATGCATCTAATTCAATAAAATGAAAAAGGAAAAATTCTTTCTTAGTTAATCAAGCACTAGTTATGTAATAGCACTTTCCTTTTCCAAACAAACGAAAGAATGAATTTTTTTTATTTTTTCATTGAAATGAAGCACACAATGCACTAATGACACGAAAAAACAAAACAAACACTAGTTCGAGGATTACGAATGTAAAGAGCTAAACCGACTGATTCGATGAAAGAAACACACACAAAAAAATGCACTCAAACCAATGAAGCACTCTTCCAATCAAAGAAAAAGCTGTGAAATGATCCAAACAAGCATTGAAATCTATGCTTGGAGCAAAAAGAAGAAAAATCAAGCGAAACCATGAATGATCATTCGACCAAAACAAATGCTCAAATGATCAAAAAGAACTAAATGCAATTGATCATGAGATCTGACTTACAAGAATTGAAAAAAACTCGACTTCCAATCAGAAGGCTCAGTGAGCTATGAAAATCAAGAACCCTAAGGCCATAGACTACATTGATAAGTAAACATATGTACAACTGAGAAGAAAAAGTCTGTGACAGTAAAAAAAATCTCAAAAAAAAAATTGCAAATCAAAACTCTACCTAGAGACAAGCACAACTAACCAAAAACTCAAAAGGAGAGTCAATCCAAACCCTAGAGGATTTGACGTGACTGTAAGGTGGTAATCCACACCAAATAGGGGTTGGCGATAGTGTAACATAAGAAACATGCACTAATCGGTGCGAATGTTCAACCAAAAAATGCGCCAAGATGGATATCTATGGGAAAATGGGAAATCCAATTAGCAGAGGTCAATATTGACACTCTAGAGTTGAACAAGAGGACTTTAAATAAGAAAAGATACTAGAAAATATAGAAAAACAAGCAAACAACCGAAGTCGACTAGACAAGGGCAAACAGACAAACTCACATTGATCCCCAGCGGAGTCGCCAATTTGTTATGTAGGTAAATCCTCTCTGCAGATAAATACAATCCCTCTAGCCTTGGAGTGGGTCTAGTAACATAAGGACAAACTAGAGTGTAGGCTTCTAATTACTAAATGAAATAGACATGGGAGATCAACCTACCTAGAGTCTAATGCTTTTTTCGTAGCTGTTGTAGTGGTGGCCTCTCGATCCCTGTCTCTGCAGGTCACAATCCTTTTGCATCGATGCTTGGATACTTGCACAAAATAAACAAACAATATTAGCATACGAAACAACAATCTCATTCATAATTACTAACCAGTAAAGGATAGTTAAGCATCTAGCATTAATAAAACACATCAACGCGATATGGGAAACAGACAATAGTTATACATATGTATTAATAGAAGAAAGAGTTGCAACCAAGCCTTGACGTCGCAGCCTCCTTCAGCGGGGTTTAGTTGAAGCGTGTCTCGATGAATGTCAGGGAATTTAGATGGGATAAAGGCACAAGCCTAAGCTCTCTCAATAAGGGACTCTTCCATTCTATCTTGAATATAAATCTCTCCAGTGTTTCTGCTTCTTCAGTTCAGCTCAGCTAGATTCATCAATGGAAGATGAGATATATTTATAGAGGGAGAGGAGGAGGTTGGTATCCCTACTATGGTGGAAGGGAGGCCTTATCTCATGGGAATTTTCCCCAACAGGTGGAAACAAGAGGCCAAAGGAGGAAGGTCATGGTTTTTCAGTCGAACCAATCCCCACGACTCATCCACAAAGTTGTTATGATCAAAACTTCACCTCTATTTTTAAAAAAAATTCCATAAACAGAATGGCGTAGGTAGGTAACTGAGACAAAGCGCCATATGGCATGGGGGCAAGTGGTAATCTGCCTCATTAGTGCGAGGGCATAACTGGCTACCAGCGCCAAGGAAAAAACAGGTGTTTTTGGTGGTGTGTTCAGGAAATGGTCAACAAAAGGAATGTTAGACTCATGGTAAGGGATCCAATGATGGTATTTTCAAGGCATGACACTTTATTTTCATCACAGAAATGAGCCTCCAATGTGCGGGATGGGGATTGCAGGGACAGTGACAAAATGTTGTGTAACACATAGTTCTAATTTTTAGTTTATTATCACAAATTCACATAGTTTAATTAGAAGGAAAGTAAGTGGTTTTTAAATCCACACATGCTATCTGAATAAACTGATTGTTGATAATAGAAAAAAAACACATAGGATTAATTGGTAGGAATTAAGTGGCCCATATCCATGCATCTTTAGCTATTTATCATTTTTTTCAAAGTTTTGCATTAAGTTTAGTTTACATTTTTCATTAGGATTCGGGACTAGGATCAAAGTATCTAATAAGGCAAGTAATATCTACCACCCTTGCACCTCTTGGTGATCCTAGGTACACATATGAATGCTTTCTTTTGATAGTTTTCCATCTCTCTATAATGCAACATTTATTATAAATACAAAAAATTGTAAGAAGCCCATTATCCACGCATCGTTTACTTTCTGAAAGGAATATTCAAACATAGTCTAACTATGAGGGAGTGTAAAGGATCATCGAATATCCACATCCTATCATTGTGATTGTACAATTCATTACACACACGAAGCTTCAGTAAGTTAGGACCTTGGTCCTCTTCTTACCATTGCTTCAACAAGGCAGACCATAAGCAAAGTAGGACTCCTTAAAACTAACCATTAATTGAACTCATTAAAATATCTCCACAGGGGCCACAAAAGAATTAATAGTTTAGGTTAGGACCATTAGGGGTAGGCATCCAATAAGCCACCATGGTCATTTTAAATTCTTGACACATAGAATTTGACTGTTTAGGGAGCTTAAAATCCATCTATCTTCCCACGGAATAGAATTCTCAAGCACCACAGAGACCTGATTCAAATGGGGTTAAGCTTAGGCCCAATGCATGTAGTATTGTTTCAGGCTACCTAACCCATCTAGTGCTTGGTACTAGTAGCTTAATACCAAGAATCTCAAGACTCGAATGCTCATGCGGGACGACGATACTTTAGTGGCCAAATCTAGGGAAACCTTCCCTATAGATGACGGTGCAGGCAACAATAGATCCTCTTTCCGTTACCTTGGTCGATTTTTCGACTGATGGAAAGCATCGCTAGTTATTTCAGGACATTAGCCCCAGTACCCACCAGAAGATATATTTGCAAGGCCCAGTTACATTTTAGAGTGTGAGGACGATTAGGTCTTCTAGGATTTTTGAGTATCATAAACGAAACAACCAGAACCATATTTTTTTATTGACTTATCACATAGGATTAATCTAAAGGAGAAATTTACCTTTTATTTTTCTCTTTTTTTTATGTACATGATCACATTTTTCTTTGATAATAATCTCTCTCCTCTCAGAAAAACTAACAAATATTTCCAAAATTAAACTGAGTTGACACCATAATGGACCCAACAGGACCTCATCGATCTAGATTTTTTTAGACCTCCCTCCATTAGAGGGAGGGATGCCAGGTATTTTGCCATTCAGGCATCAAACATGACACATAGCCACCCTTATTGGTTCATCCTTTATTTGGGAATCTTTAGTTGGAAACCCCCAAGGGTCACCCAACACCACACTTGTGGGAACCCCCACAGTGTCACCACTCAACACTCCTCCCATAACCCCCAGAGGGTGGAGGAGTGCTACCCATTCAGGGTGATCCAGGTGGATATTTATGGCCACCTACCTATTCCACTTGGGCCCCCACCATTGTCTCTTTCATTTTTTTAGTTTTGACATAACTTACTATTTTTAGCAGTTTTTCGGGTCCTGAAATTTCGAAGCCGTTTTGAGGCCCTAAACGATGTTTTTTGGGCATCGCACCTCTAGTGAATATCATTCCATTCCTAAATGATATTCATGGTGAAAGTTTTAGTCCTCGGATAGAGCTTTCTAATGATATATCATGAGCGTCAAACGGAGATAGTATGCCAAAGTTACGTCCCTGGGAAGTTGAAACATCAATTTACCCAAACAGGGCCCATAGTTTTGGCGCTTCATCTCCTAGGGTTAGGTTTTTGGATGTTTAGGGTTCTACATTGTTTCTCAATAATAAATAGGCCCTCGAGCCTCATTGTAATTCAGTTCAGAGGCCTGTAGCCGCCACATCTCTCCTCAGAGATAGCTACCAGCGCCCTAGCTAGTTTTATTTCCATTTTGTCTATAAGCAAATTTCAGCTCTTTGATATTAATGAAATGAAGTGTTATTTCCGCTGCATATCTATATTTATGGTTATATGTTTATTCTGTTTCATTCCTGCAAAAATCCGTATCAGTGGTATCAGAGCGGTCTGCTTTTTCTCAATCCTTCTTTGCATGTCCCCAACGAGGTCGAGGTATAAGGAGCTAGGGCTTGATCTGGGGGAACCTTTGCAAGATCAGCCTCACAAACCTCGACGGATGCCCATGGGGGACGAAAAGAAATATGAGGGAGCAGGAGATCCTATCAAAATATTGCTCGAGGAGGCCCTCGAAAAACAAAGGAACGCGATGATGGATAACTTTTCTTAGATCCTTCAACGGCTGCCCACCGGCGGCGCATCTGCATCCAGTAGCAACTCTGGAGGTGCGACTCCTTTTAAGGTACAAGTAAATTTTGAAATTCCCATATTTGAGGGTCAAATAGACGCAAATGCCATAGATAGATGGTTGAATCTATTAGAAGGATATTTCTCTGTTCATGACTTTTCAGACCGGGAGAAGATTATTTTTGCACTCCTCAAAGCTACCCCCCATGTTAAGGACTGGTGGGAAACCTACTGTGAGAACAAGGACCAGACAGAACCCTCTCGGTTCTCGGTCATACCAACTTGGAATTATTTCTGAGACGCCATCAAGGAACATTACTATCCCTTGGGGAGCTATGAGGACAAGTACATACAATGGACCACGCTGCGACAACAAAGGGATCAAGATGTGCATGAGCTGACGAATCTGTTCCATACCTTGCGCACAAAGTTGGGTATCAAAGATTCAGAGAAACATCTGGTGCTAAAGTATTGTAGCTGTCTGCACAAATACATTCAGAAGGAAATGGAGTTCCTCGACATCTCCTCGCTTGGTACGACATACTAGTATGCTGCCAAGATTGAGCAGAAATTCAAACAGAAGAAGCGAGACTTTGGATCTGCGAATCAAAATCAAGGGAAAGGTGCTTCCAAACCGCAGAACAAAGGACAGAGCCAAGGCATGGCGGCTAAAGACAACTCATCGAAGCCACAAGAAAAGAACAGCACCGCAAAGCCAAAGAAGGACACGGGAAAGTGGTGTGAGTTCCATAAGAACTCCACTCACAACACAAGTGAGTGTCGGGCCAAGCAGTCGCTAGTGGCCGAGATGAGGGCTTCTGAGTCAGATGCATGCTCCGACTCCGAATCAGAACCTGAAAAGGGGAATGAAAAATGGAAACAGATTATTGATGCGGAGCCCAACGCCACTGTTGCCACTACAAAGGTCCAGAAGGAGGAACCGGAAGATCCAGAGGAGGAGGAACGTCTCTTCCACTCCCAGATGTGGGTAAAGAGCTCCCCTGTACAGTTCATTTTCGACAATGGGAGCCAAAAGAACCTCATTTCAGCAGACGCCGTGAAGCGGTTGGGCTTGCCGACCACAGCTCACCCACATCCATACACCATCGGGTGGCTTCACCAAGGATGAGATCTCCACGTCAGCCAGCAGTGCCGCCTTCCCTATAGCATCAAGCCCTTCACGGATGAGGTATTATGTGATGTTGCTCCTATTGATGTTTCTGATGTATTATTAGGACAACCATACTTGTGGAAGCGTCATGCTGTGTATGCGTCTCGACCTCGTGCTGTTATTGTTACTTTGGGAAATAAGTTGTACAGGATACCAGAGGTACCACCTCCTGCAGCTATCTCTTTGGTTACTGCAAAAAAATGCAGTAAGCTCATTTCCCAAACTAGGAAATTCGTTTTCCTGATGATCCGCCCCCAGGGAAAGAAGAAGACTGTGGCCACGACCTCTAAACAGGGCTCCTTTGCATGACAACAGCAAATGGATAAGGTTGTGGAGGAGTACGGGGACATATTCACCTCACCCACAGGGGTTCCTCTGCACTGTCAGGTCAAGCACCTGATTGATCTGACCCCAGGTGCGCCGCTACACAATGGACCAATCTATCGGTGCTCTGTTCTGGAGAATGATGAAATCAAGAGGCAGATTTAGGAGCTGTTGCAGAAAGGTCACATCAGACCAAGTTCATCGCCCTGTGGGAGCCTGATCATGTTGATACAGAAGAAGGATGGGACGTGGAGACTCTGTATTGACTATCAGGCGCTGAACAAGATCACTGTCCAGAATAGGTACCCAATCCCATGGATTGATGACCTTCTGGACCAACTCAAAGGTGCAAAATATTTTAGCAAGATTGACCTGAAGTCTGGGTACCAAGTGAACCCTCTGATGTGTGGAAGACTACCTTAAAAGCCAAGGAAGGCCTTTTTGAATGGCTAGTCATGCCTTTTGGGTTGTAGAATGCTCCTGTAACCTTCATGAGGATGATGGACGACATCTTGCAGCCATTCACCAGCTCATTTGTAGTGGTGTACTTGGATGACATTCTGATCTTTAGCAAGACTTCGGAAGAGCACCTTCAGCACATCCGACAAGTCCTCCAAACACTGCGGCAACACAAGTTGTGTGCCAATTTGGAGAAGTGCACGTTTGGCATGACCCAGGTTCAATATCTGGGATACATTATTGATGAAAGGGGGGGTGCATGTGGATCCAGCCAAGATCCAAGTCATTCGGGATTGGCCAGTCCCAACCACTATAACAGAGCTTCGCAGCTTTCTGGGTCTTGATAATTTCTACCGTAGATTCGTGTTGGGATTCTCTCATATCACTTGGCCCTTGAGTCAAGTCACCAAGGGAGGAGCGAGAGCAAAATTATTTTGGTCAGAACCTCAACATAAAGTGGTCACAGAATTGAAAAATCACCTCTATTCTGCCCCAGTGCTCACATTACCAGACTTGCAACAGCCATTTGAGATCGAGACAGATGCCTCTGACTATGCTATTGGGGCAGTTCTTACTCAACAGGGACATCCAGTGGCATATCAAAATGAGACATTGTCTGAGACAATTCGCAAGTATCCCACCTATGACAAAGAAATGTATTCTATTGTGCAAGCCTTTTGACAATGAAAGCATTACATTTTGGGGAAGGAAACAATCATCCAAACAGACCATCGGCCCCTGCAATTCATACAGACACAAGGGAAGTTGTAGAATGATCGCCATCAGAAGTGGTCCACATATTTGCAACAGTTTCATTTGAACATCAAGTACAAGAAGGGTAGCACCAATAATGTTGCAGACTGCCTCAGCCGACCATCGATCGTGGCACTCACCATCGTGCTCAACTCTTGTGGGCACAAGACTTCTGATTGGCCGCTTCTCTATGAGAGTGATCCAGAATTCGGCCACACTTACAAGGCACTCTTGGGGGGTACGCAAGTTCCAAATTTTCACCTCCAAGATGCACTTTTATGTCACCTGGGACACCTTTGTGTTCCTTCAAGCAAGTATGCCAAGATGATATGGGAAGCACACTACAGTCACGTCGCTGGGCATTTCGGGGTCGAGAAAATAGTAGCAATACTACAGAAGTATTTCTATTGACCGAACCTTCGAAAGGATGTCAAGAAGCACATCAGATGCTTGTGCCATTGCCAAACCGACCATCAAGAAGCAAGGCCTATATACTCCACTACCTACCCCTAGTCGACCTTGGGAATCTATCTCCATAGATTACATGCTGGGCCTGCCTTCTACTAAGAATGGAAATGACTGTGTTTTCGTGGTCGTTGACAGAGTCTCGAAGATGGCCATTATGGCGGCCTGTAAAAAGAATATCATAGCAGAAGCCATTGCTAAACTCTTCTTTGAACGAGTGTGGGTGCACTTTGGGATCCCACAGTCTATCATTTCAGATCGAGATAGCAAGTTCCTCAGCACATTTTGGTCTAGCCTCTGGTCAATGTTGGACACAAAGCTCACCAATTCCACAGATTTCCATCCCCAAACAGATGGCCAGACAGAGGTCATTAATAGAATGATTGTACACATTCTGCGCATGTACAATTCAAAGCATCCACGCACATGGGACGAGAGCCTCCCCTATGTACAATATAGTTATAACAGGGCTCTCCATAGTTCAATTGGCCATAGCCCCTTTCAGGTGGGCTTGGGATTCCAGCCACTATGTCCCATTGACGTAGCCATGCCATTTGCAGCTGCTCAGGCCGATTCAGCTCATGTCTAGTCTGAAGTTGACAAAGAAAGTAGCTTCATCGAGCGCATTCAACACATCCGCCAACAAGTTCATGATATATTGGACAGATCCAATGCGAAGTACAAGCAGCGCCATGATCAACACCGGGTGCCACACAACTTCCAGGTGGGCGACAAAGTATGGCTACATTTGCAGAAGGAGCGCCTCACTGGACCCCACCGCCAGCTTCGCCCGCTCCGATACGGGCCGTACACCGTCACCAAGGCTGTAGGGAACAATGCCTTCGAGCTTAGTATTCCTCCATTCCTTGGTCTGCACCCAGTCTTCAATGTGGATCGCCTTCGTCCTTACTTCCCATCTCTACTGGACACCTTAGACATTGCAAAACAACTCACACCAACAGAGTTAAACCCAGAATGCATGGAACAGGCCACCACAGATTGTATCATGGACATGCAAATCAAGAACACTCGCCAACAGAAGATCCAACTGTATCGAGTTGTCAAAGCTGGCCAACTCTTGCACCAAGGAAAGTGGTTCACCAGGGACCAAGTTCAGCAGAAATTTCCTCATCTCATGGAGGAACTTAACGCAATGGGGACCATTGCTTCCTAAGGGGAGAGGAATGATCCAGGTGGATATTGGTGGCCACCCGCCTATTCCACTTGGGCCCCCACCATTGTCTCTTTCAGTTTTTCAGTTTCGGCATAACTTACTATTTTTAGCAGTTTTTCGGGTCCTGAACTTCCGGAGTCGTTTTGAGGCCCTAAACGACGTTTTTTGGGCATCACGCCTCCAAAAAATATATTCTATTCTGAAATGATATTCATGGTGAAAGTTGTAGTCCTCGGATAGAGCTTTCTAATGATGTATCATGAGCGTCAAACGGAGATAGTATGCCAAAGTTACGTCCCTGGGAAGTTGAAACACCAATTTACCCAAACGGGGCCCATAGTTTTGGCGCTTCATCTCCTAGGGTTAGGTTTTTGGATATTTAGGGTTCTCCATTGTTTCTCAATAATAAATAGGCCCTTGAGCCTCATTGTAACTCAGTTCAGAGGCCTGTAGCTACCACATCTCTCCTCAGAGATAGCTACCAGCGCCCTAGCTAGTTTTATTTCCATTCTGTCTGTAAGCAAATTTTAGTTATTTGATATTAATGAAATGAAGTGTTATTTCTGCTGCATCTATATATTTATGGTTATATGTTTATTCTGTTGTGTTCCTGCATAAATCCGGATCACGAGGAGCGAATAGACCACACAACCGGGTACATCATAGGGTACTATCCCTCAGACACCCCCCATACACAAATAGATTCCTGTGTTTTCACAGTCTACAATGACACTCAATACTCAGTTACCTTTCCTAGCATCTTTAAACCTCCTAGATCTATCAAAGTTCACAAATGATGCCATTGCACCCAATCCAAATTGCCCCCCCCATGCTCACGAAGCTCCCTTCGGACATTCCAAAATTCAAAGGGAAGTAAGCAAAATACCCTGAAAATAATGTAATGACCTTCCACCTATGATGTTCGTAGAATATTATTATTTATGATATTATTCTATTAAGACTATTTCAGTGCACCTCAACCATACCAGCCATGAAATGGCATGTGGAGAATCCTTCTGCTTTGCATGGAACCTTTAGCACCCTTGCTACTACGTTCCTCACATGTTTTCAATTAACCATCCACCACGATTCAGGAATGGAGTTATTGACTCATTTTAGGCAAACGCCAACCATTCATATCTCCAACCATCTCCATGAATGGTGGTGATGTCGAAGTTTGTGCAAAGCCAAACTCGATGATCGAGTTTTACTGGAATGATTTTTGAAGACTCTCATAACAGAGATTTCAAAGGATGTGACAACCCAAGGACTTACTTCTGAGAAGGATTCCATTAGTAAATCCCAAAACCTCGAGCTGATATACACCTAGTAAGGATACATTTACAACATCCATTCTAATGCCCCGTGCCTGCAAACTTACAAAGAATTTCTAGGTGCGTAGAATACTGCAAATGGATTGATCAGGTCATTGACCCAAAGTCACCTAGGAAAGAATATCTTGTATCCTGGTTACTCATATGATCCTAACCAGAACATCCCGCAACCAGGCTACCATCAAAGTCATCTCGCACCTCTACAGAACATGACCAATAGGGCATCGTCCGACCATCATCAGTAGGGAGGATTATACCCTCCCTCGTAGGGGACCTAGTATGAAGCTAGGAAGGCTGACAAAAGAGCTACCCCCCAAAAACCATATACAAACTAGGGACAGGGACCCCAATATTCCCCCTCCCTAACACAAAACCCATCACTACAAAATAATGCACTGGTCAACTTCGAGAAAGCTTCTCAGGCCCAGCCACGCCAATGTTATGATCAAGAGAATCGTAGTGATCCTCATAATGCGACAAGGAAGAAACCAAAAAATAAACAAAAGGGAGATCTTGGACAGGGGGGAAATAACCAAAAATTCCCTCCGTGATCTCAGGCTAGGGGCAACCCCAACCGTAATCAAAACCAGGTGATAAATAAATCCCAAGGGAAAAACAAGAAGTATAATCTACGGACAAAACACTCTTGTGTTATTTGTGGTGAGTATGGCCATTAAACTCATCATTGTCCCGAACTACCTGAGGTAAAGAAGCTCCAAGGCAACCGTGGACAGGGGGGAACTACACAACAAACAACTATAATGCAGGAGCCCTTCCCCCACCAAGGGGCGGTTAGTACCCAACAACAATAACCACCCCAAAATGATTTTGGAAACAACAGCCACGAAATATATATGACTGGTGAGGAAATTTTCTTTTAGAGACAGAATCAAAGTTATGATACCCCTCTAGACACCAAATCGTTAGGGGCCAGTACAAGTGCACCTACCGCACTGTTAACTATATCCAAAATTCCTATTGAACCCCTGCCAAAGATGGCTAAGGGTCCAACAAGGCGAGTAGGACACCACTTTGAAGGGGCCCATAGCTATAGCATCGTGGATGATTTAGCACAATCTTCCGCCACCATGTCATCTTTATAGGTCCTGAAATCTTGCCCAAATCAAAGGAAAGTCTTACTTTTTGTGATAGGCACCATCGACCCTGCAGATTAATTCCTAATTGCTTTTGACTTAGATAAAGCCACCCCCAGAATTCCTTCATTGGTCACCTTCCAGATACCGGTGTCAGTCCAGAACATCACTATACACTGATGTATCATTGACGAGGGTGCATCTACATGCATAATATCAAAAAGCGTTTGGCATAAGTTGGGATCTCCTAAACTGAAGCCATTTTACATCACACTTAGAGGATACAACGGGCACGCTTATGCCCCTGTCAATCTCTATCAGAATGTCCTAGTCATATTGGCTGAAAAGACGGTACTCATAGATATTTAGGTCTTGGATGCTCAGCTGGACTACAATATACTCCTTGGGAAGAGTTATATGTACCCCATGTCTGCCATAGCATCCACTGTCTTCTAGATTATGATGTTCCCGCATGAGGATCGCATCATCACTATTGACCAGTTCGCATACCATGACAAACAACCCATGATGAACACCAATGTCATTCTACCCTATGTAGACACATCTATAGAATCGTTCATGTGGTACCAAGAATATGGCCTGGCCAATTCAAACCGTCATGTATCCTTGGATCATTCCTAGGATTTCCCCCTGTTATACCAAAATCATTCATTGATATCACAGGGGCCCTAGTGTGCATGATGTCATCATAAAACACTGAAACCATCCAGGAGATAGATATTAGTAGTAATGAAATCATGGCCACATGCATGGATTTTCTACCCTACACTGTATCCCAAACTCCATTTCTATACCCTCCACCTGGTTTCATGTCACAATAGGTCTTCACAATAGTAACATTGCCAAACATGTATTTTCGCAATACCTATCTGGTACCTGGTCCCACTGACCATGTTGGGAGCCCATAGCATTACATCTATAGGAATAACCCCCATAACTCCTTAAGAGGAGACACCAGTTAAAGAGATTCTCGTAGCATTATTGGTTAAAACGACCAGGAAAACCCATAAAAAAGGGAAAAATATAGAAAACCCCATCATGCCAAGGGAAATGCATCCTTGTGCATTGTGAGATATTGTAGGCCATCCTACCAATATCTGCCCAGAGTTGGATGAATTTAAACCTCTCCTAAGCTACAAATGAAATACCATGGCTACAATTTCTCGCAAAAAGGAACCAGCCACAAAAAATCAAGGAAAAGAATTACGTACCAACCACGCATGTGCTATCTGCAACAATTATGGGCATTACATCCATCATTGCCCATAAATTTCATGATATAGGGATGCCTTAAATGCCCAAGAACAATCATATCAGGAGGATCCCCCCATGAAGACGAATGGAGAAGAACCTTAGGTCATATTATACATGGAAGAGCTAGGGCAATCTCCTGAGAGACTTATGTTTGTCACTCCTCCTACAGTCCAACATTGTGCACTCTGTGATTAATGCGATCATTTCATCACCGACTGTGCAGCCTTGGATTTTTTTCAGAGATGGTATCTCGTTAACTTAGTATACTATGTCAGCCTATGAGCAACCTAGCATTCACGTCAGATATGTTATGGCGATCACCCATTACTTCATTGCCATTACATCCCTCTATTTAGTTCAGTGTTAATCAGTTTACGCATGGCATAATGTGCCTCTCCCTAGGAAACGACTCAGACACCGAATCCATGGAAAGCTTGACAATGCAAGAGGAGGTGAAAAGAAAATCTATTCTCTTTATGTGAGCAGAAAAGTGGACGGTTGGGGGGCACATAGTCACCCCCAATCACCCTCCACGAAAAAGACCAACCTGTGCATTATGCAATGCAAGTAACCATCTGGTTTCAAAATGCCAGAACTAAAATCTCTATGTAGATGGTATCTAATGACCTCACCAGCCCAAAGGGAAGGGAATACCGAAGAAAGACATTATTGTATAGTATGTCAAGGAAGCCATCATGCTCAAAAGTGCACTTACATCCCTCAAGTGTTCCCGTTAATCAACATAATACGTTCATTGAAAACACAATGCCAGGATACAATTAATCCATAGCCAAGAGAACCTAATGTAAGGCATATTTCCCCCAAGAAACCTACCCCCTATCGATACCAAAGCATTCAGCAAGTCAAAATGACACACCATCCTAATAGGACCCATGTCCAGTTTAGGGCGGCATGCGGGTTGTGTGATAGAATTGACCACTAGGTCAATCCATGTAAGGAGCTTAAGCACCTCATGAACATATTTCACATGGTATCCCCTATCCCAAAGAAACGTCTCTCTAATCAGAGAATATATCACATTTCTATTGCAGGATTTGCTCACAATTTCACCATATAATTAATTTTGAACACCTCCCAAGGCTAAGAGCAGCGTTAATTCTAGCACCCCCAAAGGAGTTGAACCTCCCAAAACCAAAAGCTCAGAGATGGAAACAACAGAATATCCCCCCCACACATGATCCCTTCTAAGTGTCCACTTCAAGGACAAAGAGTAGTGTTGGTTCTCACACCATCTACTTGGTAGGAACCGTGGTACCATGCACCATTTGCACCGGCCATAACCATGAAATAGAGGCATTCCCCTTAATGGAAACATTTAGGTGCCTCTAAACAAACCACAATTTACAAATCCCATAAAGTGCAAGTACTCTTAGTATACCTCGTGAGGAACCTAGAGTTTCTTTCACGCAAGCCGCCACGATGGAAATTCCTCCCCCACCAAACACCGACAACACAAAACATGATATACGATTCATATCGTTGTGCATAGGAACCATGACTTGTCTTTTCTGCTCATTATTCATAGGTTTTGAGGCACCTGCAACTATGAAATTAGTTGTACCAACAATAGTGTAAACCCAATCTATTTGCACCCTGTCGACTACGTCTGGTTCCACCACATCGACAATGGAATCTTATTCATATCTGTCAACTAGCTCCGTTAGGACTGAACCACCTCCTCACGGCCTTACACAAACTCAATCCCCCTTAGGATATTTTTTTTTGTTTCAGATGAGGATATTCGAGAGACCATGACGGAACCGAATTATCCATGGGATGCAATGCATCACCACTCAATTTTTATTCCTAAAAATGCATTCGGCCCTAACAACCCAGGACACCATGAGATATATGTAATCGAATTAAAATACTTCCTTCCATATGGAAAAGTCAATTGGTTCAAAAATATCATTCCAGCACCCGATGCATTCGAAGAAGGGAACATTTCTAACATTTCTCCAACCATCAAGGTGAATATCTCTCGAAATCCTGAGAAATTCGAAGAAATATCGCTGGGGGAAGCATGTTCCCCAGAAAAAGTAACCTCGTACACCCATTTTTTGCAACAGTATTGAGACATCTTTGCATCGGACTATTCAGAAATGTTGGGGCTTAGTCCCACTATAGTAGAGCACCATATTGACACCTGGCCCAATGTACTACCGGTATGCTAGAAGCAACACCAACTACACCCATCCAAGGAAGAAGAAATTAAATGAGAAATCGATAAGCTTCACAAAGCCAAGTTTATCTACCCCATCGCTTAGACGTCATGGGTTTCCAACCCTATTCTCGTCATGAAAAAACAGAGCACCATTCGCGTATGTACCGAATTTAGATATTTGAACAAAGTCTGTCTAAAGGAAAATTACCCTACCCCATTCATTGACCAATTTATTGATGTTTTCATGGGACACGAGGACCTCTCCTTCATGGATGGCTTCTCCAGGTACAACCAAATCCAAATTCTACATATACCGACTAGTACAAGACTATGTTCACCACCCTGTGGGGCATGTTCGCATATCAGGTTATGCCATTTTGTCTTAAAAATGTTGGAGCCACTTTTCAGTAGGCCATGAATTATATATTTCATGACTTGACCACCTTATCCTATCCTACTTGGATGACCTCACCGTTCGATCCGAGAAGCAATCTGATCATCTCGACGATCTGCGGCTGGTATTCCAACGATGCCAGCAACAAAACCTATGCTTGAATCCCCTCAAGTGCATCTTCTACGTCACTACATGATGACTTCTAGGCTTTATCATGTCCCAACAAGGGATTAGAGTGGAACCCCTCAAGGTCCAAACTATCAAAGAGTTACCACCACCTCAATCCCTCAAGCAACTCCAAAGCTTGTAGGGAAAAGCCAATTTTCTGAGACACTTCGTCCCAGACTATGCCACCTACGCTTCGGGATTCCTATGCCTCCTCCATTAGGACATCCCATTCAAATGGGATTATCAAGACCAAAAATAATTTGAGGCATTTAAATACACATTATCTTCAACACCATTGTTCAGTCCACCAAAATACAACAAAGATTACACCCTGTATCTATCAGCGTCATAGACCGCTTTGGACGAGGTGTTAATCCAGGAGGGTCCTGATGGTAAAGAACACATAATTTATTACATTAGAAAAAACTTATCAAGCCTCGCATTAAGGTATCAGCCCAAAGAGAAAACTACCCTGGCATTAATACACGTAGTCCAAAAACTTTGGCACTACATTATCTTAAGGACTGCAACAGTCGTCACAGATATCAACCCCATGAGATACCTGCTCACCTGCCATTTTATGAACCATAAATACTTTCGATGGATATTTATACTCCAAGAATTCGACTTACAATTTATCTCCCCCAAAAACAAGAAGGATTTAATTTTAGCTAAGTTCATCGCTGACCTCCCAAATCAAACGAAACGATCACCAGTCAATGATTCACTACTAGATGAACATCTCTTCCTAGTGACGACTGATGACCCTTGGTATAGAGATATTATCTTACACCTATGAACCCAAAATTTTAAACCAAATCTCACTCATAACGACTGCATACACATATGGAACCAAGCCCCCAAATACCTCCTCATGGGAGATGTCCTTTATCAGCATGTGTAATATCCAAAAATGGAGATAGCGGTAATATAAGACATAAAAATGGAAATATAAGTGAATAAAATTACACCAAAATGTATGAAAACCATGGAGCCATTTTATTATGTAAATCAATAGAAAATAAGTACAATAGAAGCAGGCACAACTCAAATAATCAAGGCAAACAAGCCTCCCATGAATACATATGCCAAAAGTGAAATGCTACTACAGAGAAGAATGCCCAAGAACAAGTACAGAGCAGTCATAGATGGTACACTACTACTGGAAATGTATAATAACATAAATATATAAATATATGGCTCATACAATGTCAGGAGTGAAGATCTAAACTCCCAAACACAATTTCAAGACAACCTGGATATGCAAAATGAAAAAATGCCAGAGTGCAGCCCTAGGGTTGAATAGTAGCAGCAACTCAATATCTGGATGGAGATGGCTGAAGATGATACATATGATGAATGGATCTCCTCCAATATACCCTTCAAGTGAAAGGATGATCCAATCACTGAAGATCTCACCATCTTATCAAACCTTGCAACCCCTCACTGCAAATGCTCACTGAAATAATGCATTCAAAGAGGGATACTACACTTTAGATGATGGGAAATATGTTGGCCTAGTGCCAAGATCTGAAATATTCTCCAGAACCTTCCTCACTGGTCTCCCAAAGAGAAGAATGCTTCCTCCTCTGAAAAACTAGCTTCGGAAGTGGGTTTCTCAACCCTCCACTGTAACACCCTGCAACACAACCCAGTTTTAAGCAGAAACTATGATGTAGCTGAAGGAGGTAGCTTGGTATTAAGCATAAGTGTGGAGAAATGAAGTTCAAATCTCCCCAAAGAGGACTCTTAAGAAAGGATATGGGATTCTCGCTCGGGAACACCCAGTGCTAAACAACACAACAATCTCAACTAAACAGCTGAAGAATGCACAATAGTCATGCAGACCATAAAATAAATAATCAATAATATGCCCCACTATGGCTGCCTTGCCCTCCTTATAAACAAGTGTGAGCCTTCTTACATTGGGTCCCACTCATTAGGGTTTCCTCCTCCAAGGAATCTTCCTCCCGCTATCACTGCGATGTCTCCATTGATGATCTCCACCATTCATTCCAGTGTTGTTGACTTGGTCAAACTTGACCTTTTCCACATGTAATTTCCCCTATTCACACATGAGGGTGTAAGATCTAGCTATTATTATGATCCATTTTCACATTTTAGAGGGATTTTATGCCTGTTTAAACATGTATGGGCCTCCTCACCCATTTATTCATCTAACTAAGTGTTGGAAACAAAATTTAATATTCTGAGTAGCTGCAAGCTAATTTAGGAATATTACAGTCCTCCCCTCCCAAATGTTGCTTGTCTTCAAGAAACTGCAAGGATAGAACTGAAGAGCCTCCTCTCCTTCTCTTGTAGTATCCTCATATGATAAACTCCTCCAAGGAACAAGATGTTGTCTCATCAATACATCTCCAAGTTGCCCCTCCCAAGTATGCAAGCTAGCTTTTGGTGAACATCCCAAATAGCTATCATCATGTAAAAGTAAAACTTGCATGGAGGAAAAAATGTGATGGCTAGAGGCCTTCTTAAGGCATGAGGTCTGATATATATTGGGGTACCTCCCCATGTGAATCTCCCATCCCCAAGCTATCATCCATACAAAATGAGCCACCCTCCAGAATGGTAACTCATGAAGAATCTCCTCCACCTTTGGCTCTTGCAATTTAGGTGGGATAAATAACTGATCATGGTAGAAAAAATAGCCTACCCCATGCTTTACCTCTCTCCACTTATGATAAGTGTAGAGTATTTTCTGATCTTGCGCTGCAATAATGTTGCCTTCAAGTGGCAAGAAGAAGGTTAGATCTCCAAAGATCCTCTCTCCAATGTCATGAATCATGCTGGCCCAAACCATCCCATATATGATGAATAGGACATCATCACCATATGACATCCAAATGAGAAAAATAATGAAGGTTTCATGTGGTGCTGGAAGGTACCAACAGTTTCCCAAGCGGTCACAGCGCATTTTTTCTAACTGTTGTTGCAAAACATAACATGGAAAGTTGTCTCCCAACAAGTTGCTAGTTGTGCATGTCATCTCATCTACTAGAAAATAGCAAATGGAATTTTTTATCAACTGAGCATACAAGTAATAGTACAACACTTTCCCAAATCCATTCAAGAGATGGCTATCCTCATCACTGATGTTGGTCCCAAAATGACGATGAAGCCCAAGTATAGGCTTGCCCTCTTATGGAGCAATGTACTGTATAGAAATGGTAAGAGCATGCAAAGACTGCATTAGATAATAAATAAATGCAAAAATAAAATTCTTACCATGTACTGAGAGTAATATGATGATAAGATCCATGAATAAGCCCTCCATAGTGGTATGAAATACTCCCATGAAGAGGAATGAATCATATGCTGCATGAGGATATTTCTTCTTATGCTTGGAAATCCAAGTCAAGAAGGGCATATCATAGTAATATATGTCTCCATCCACTACTCCATCACTTTCACCTCCTCCTTGTCGACCAAGTGCATCATATGTGAAGTGATCCTGGGAACGCTCCATCAATAAACCCAAGCTCCTAAGTGACAGTGTTGTTGGCCTTTATAATAAGGCTCCTTCCATCTCATAGCTCCATTCTTTGACATGTCCCATGTCAAAGTCATCTACCATAATGTTTTTGCATATGGGAAAACCCTTCCAAAGTGGAAGTACCTCCTGATCTTCCAAGGCTAAGGAGTAGCCCCTTTGCACCATGATAGTGCCATCACCTACTCCTGCAACATCATGCAAAGCATGGGAGAAAATATGCCCATGCCCTCCCAAGAAGAACCAAAGCAAAAATAGTTCTTGTTGCCCCCTCACACCTCCATCATGAAAATCATGAGGTGAAAACATAATTATTGATATGAAGAATTTCATACCAACACAATGCATCCATACTCCTTGCTGCCATATGATGCAAGTGTCCTGCCAAGTTTCCTCCACCCACACACCCTTTGAAACAGGATATGTCACATGATGGCCAAACTCTTTCAAGAGTAGCCAACGCAGCCAAGCCTCCTGTTGCCCGGTGTCATAGATATGTAGATGACTCACCAACCTCTTGCTCACCATCCACACCCATTCATCCAAATGTGGGCACCTCCCACCATGCTCCATATTGGTATTCCTCCAATGAAGACTACCATTCTCCCCAATCAGATTTTTACCTTTGCATTTCATGGGATGTTGAAATTCAACCTCTTGAATATCTCCTAAATAAGACCTCACACCAATGACCATCTTGAATCCATAAATATCCAAGTGTGCTAGAGGCAACACCTCCTCATAGGCCTACACAATGCTCATCCCAATAGATCCATCACAATGATGAAAGACAAAGTGTCTCTCATTGACCAACTGCTCATCTAACCTCATACAAGTGTAATGGTCATCAGAATGCTCTAATTTTTTATGTGCCCCAAATCCTCACTGCTACTCAAGGAAAGCGTTGTTGATCTCCATGATGGTGCACCTGTTGTTTCAAGATCATCTTCACTGATGAACACATAGTTTTTCATTGCATTGCCTAAGACAATGCTCATCTCTTCCTCCAAAAATCTACACTCCAACCTTAAGTGTTGTGTGTAGCTCAACAATGGCACATTAGGATGATGGTTCATCCCTTCCTTGAACAATTCAAGGTTGCACAGCACAGTGTGATTCTGCTGCCCCAAATCAACAGTGTCTCTTAACACTAGGTCATGCAATGGTATACAACTTTCCATAACATTTGTTGAAAATATAGGAAATGGAAACTTAGGCATACCTTGGTGAAGCTTGGGATCATTTTGTGTGGCTACAAGAGTTCCTTCCTCCAATGTGATGGTTCCCCCAACTGCTAGTGTTGTTGGCTACTCCTCCATAGTTGCATCAACGTTGGTAGAAGTCTCTTCAAGTGGTAGTGAAGGATTCTCCTCCTCTGGTTTCCCCTTGCCAAATTTTTTAATCACCTTTTGAGTAAACTCTGCAAAATTAGTCACTCTTGCATGACTCAAATGGTTGAACCACCAAGTGATTGCTTCACCCTCAATATGCAGCACTGCAATCTCTAAAACCTCTCTTTCTACCACTATATGTTGTAGGAAGAACACATCTATCTTTCTTGCCCAAGCCCTTGCTGTACAAGTGGAAGACCCATCAAAAGTAGACAATAGGAACCTATTGCCCTTGATTCTCCTGCTACTACAAGGTCTCATTTCTTCCTCAATCTGGATGAACTGTGGAAGAGTTATAATCTCCTTGAAAGCTATAGATTGAGCTTCATATTCAACAAGGTATTCACTTATAATCTCATGATCCAAGTGTCCTCCATCTCTATCCATTTGGTCTTATTTTTCAAAAAGAAAGGGCATAGTTCCATTGCTTCTTTCCACTCTTCTTTGCTTGAACTCCTTGGTGAGGTCCTTTCTGGATCTGAAAAGAGATGAGATAAAACTCATTATCTCCATAATTCTGATCTTTCTCTTCATTTTCTTATTCTCCTGATAGCATAATGGCTGAGATCCACAGGCTAAGCCAAGATTATGCTCTGATACCACTGTAATATCCCAAAATGGAGATAGCAGTAATACAAGACATAAAACTAGAAACAGCAGTGAATAACATTACACCACAATGTATGAAAACCATGGAGCCATTTTATTATGTAAATCAGCAGCAAATAAGTACAATAGAAGTGGGCACAACTCAAATAATCAAGGCAAGCAAGGCTCCCTTGAATACATATGACAAAAGTGAAATGCTGCTACAAAGCAGAAAGCCCAAGAAAAAGTACAACACAATCATATATGGTACAATACTACTGGATATGTATAATAACATAAATCTACAAATATATGTCTCATACAATTCCAGGAGTGAAGATCTAAACTCCCAAACACAATTTCAAGACAACCCGGAAAGGATTTCCTAAAATATGCAAAATGCAAAAATTTCGGAGTGCAGCCCTAGGGCTGAATAGTAGCTGCAGCTCAATATCTGGATGGAAATGGTTGAATATGATACATATTATGAATGGATCTCCTCCAATAGATCCTTCAAGTGAAAGGTTGATCCAATCACTAAAGATCTCACCCTCTATTCAAACCCCACAACCCCTCACTGCAAATTCTCACTAAAATAACGCAGTCAAAGAGGGATACAATGTTGTAGATGATGGGAAATATGTTGGCCTAGTGCCAAGATCTCAAATATGCTCCATAACCTTCCTCAATGATCTCCCAAAGAGAATAATTCTTCCTGCTCTGAAAAACTAGCTCCAGAAGTGGGCTTCTCAACCCTCCACTGCAACACCCTGCAACACAACCCAATTCTAAGCAGAAACTGTGTTGTAGCTAAAGGAGGTAGATTTTCCTTAAGCCTGAGTGTGGAGAAATGAAGTGCAAAGCTCCCCCAAGAGGCCTCTCAATAAAGGAGATGGGATTCTTGCTTGAGAACACCTGGTGCTAAACAACACAGCAATCTCAACTAATAAGCTGAAGAATGCACAATAGTCATGCAGCCCATAAAATCAATAACCAATAATATGCCCCACTATGGCTACCTTGCCCTCCTTATAAACAAGTGTGAGCCTTCTTACCTTGGGTCCCACTCATTAGGGTTTCCTCCTCCAAGGAATCTTCCTCCCACTATCATTGTGTTGTCTCCATTGATGATCTCCACCATTCATTCCAGCGTTGTTGACTTGGTCAAACTTGACCTTGCCCACATCTACTTGCCCCTGTTCACACACGAGGGTGCAAGATCCAGCTATTATTATGATCCCTTTTCACATTTTAGAGGGATTTTATGCCCGTTTAAACATGTATGGGCCTCCTTACCCATTTAGTCATCTTACTAAGTGTTGGAAACAAAATTTAATATTCCCATTAGTTGCATGCTAATTCAGGAATATTACAACATGGCATCGACACAATTTTACATTTATGCCTCACTCTCAACCAAGTTGAGGAAGCCCTTAATGACTATCATAGTGGAGCTTGCGGTGGCCACCTCTCCTGAATGGATACCGCCCAAAACGTTCTGCGGGCAGGATATTTTTGGCCCACCTTATTCTGCAACTACATCTCAGCAGTCAAAAGGTGCAAGAAATGTCAACATTTCGCTCACAAGGCAAAAGCATCGCTCACTCCCCTGCACCCAGTCATAGTAGTTGGTCCCTTATGCAAATTGCGGATGGATTTCATGACTTGCAACCCCGCATCATCTGGCAACCATAAATACATTATTATAGTCGTTGACTATTTCACCAAATGGACAGAGGCCATACCCACATACGGCAACACAGCAAAAATTGTTGCATGATTTTTGTTCAACCATGTCATTGCCCGATTTGGTGTACCAAAGGAGTTAGTGTCTGACCACTGAAAACACTTAGAAAATGATATTTTCCACGAACTATCTCACCGACTCGAATTCACACACGAATTCACTTCACCATACTACCCCTAGTCCGATGGAAAGGTAAAAGATGTAAACAAAATGCTTGAAATGTTGTTACAGCATATGGTGAATAACCATAAGAAAACTGGCACCACATGTTTTTCTCTGCTCTATGGGGACACCGCACAGTAGTGAAAACCTCAACAGGGTTCACACCCTTCCACTTGGTGTATGGGGTCGAATCTGTGATTCCCATAGAATGCGAAATCCCCAAATTACACGCCGCCATCAAACTCCTTGATGATACCTAGCCTCTAGAGCAATGCTTGGTGCAACTGGAACTCGTCGACGAAAATCAAGGACAATCGCTCCAACACAACGAAGTCCATAAAAAGCGGGTAAAAGCATCATTCAATCGCAACATCACCCTTCGATCATTTACCAAGGGAGAGTTAGTCCTCCACTACGATGTTGCGAAATAAGCCCTTGTGCCTGAGAATTTTGAAACCCTATCGAAAGGTCCCTATGCCATAAAGAATTTCCTCCTAAAGGGGGCATACATCTTATCAAAGCTCAATAGAACATGCCTAAGAAAGCCTGTCAATGGGCTCTACCTCAAGAAATTTTATGCATAAGGGTCATGAGGCCTCAAGCCTAGAGATAACATGCATGTAGAAAAATTTGTTTTTTCTACCACAAACATCATAGACTTGTTCTAAAAAGTGCTCTAGTGTCACAGATGGATCATTCCCTCAACCATTATTTTGGATTCGCTAATGGAGCGTCGCGATGGTCACAAAATTTAGTAGCGGCCACCTGGGTCCTCTATTATCCTGACCGATTGCCATTATTCACCAATGGAGTATGCATTGGATCAGATACCAATAATTAGGCAGAATATTACACTGTCATTTGGCTCATGAGTAATGCCTTCAACCAAGGAATCTGCCACCTCCATATCTACCTTGATTCCTAGTTAGTGGTTTCGCAGTTAAACCAAGAATTTGAAGTACGAGATTCACAACTGGTTAGAAAATATTCACGTGCAAAAATATTA
Organism: Pinus albicaulis; assembly: GCA_034641835.2. Lineage (NCBI taxonomy): Eukaryota > Viridiplantae > Streptophyta > Pinopsida > Pinales > Pinaceae > Pinus > Pinus albicaulis. The sequence continues at coordinate 257,166,978 of CM076573.1, forward strand.
GGTCATCAATTTTATCATACTACATTCACACATGTACCAAGAAATCAAAACTAGGCACCAGATTGCAAAGATAATCACATCCTAGACTCTAATGCATCTTGTATAAACCATCATACATATAACCAAAAACATAAAAAAATATAGATCTCCATCAATGATACATAACATCCATCAAATCATATAACCATAGACACATCATCAAGAGCCGAAAAAATACATATCTTGCATATATACCAAAAAATATGTGTGAGTACAAATAACAAGTTATGTCTCTGACCTGCAAGTCATCCAATATATATATATATATATATATATATATATATATATATATATATATATATATATATATATATATATATATATATATATATATATATATATACATGTCATATAAAATAATGGAAGCATCCTCATAATGGGTGATTTCCCTAAATATAAAGTATCGCTAGGGTTGAACCCCTCAAGGTGGGCCATCTAGACCCACAGCTGCACCTGGTGCTAACACTAGGGAAACAACCAAAACAGAAAGTGCCACAGGGTGCAGAGTCAGACGATAATCCCTCTCCCATGCCATCAATGCCTCGAGCTAGGCATTGCCCAAATCATCGAAAATACCCTGGATCGGCATGCCTTGGGTCAACCTCTCCACTTAACCCCAAGCATCAGCTAGGTAAGTGGATCGAGCCTTGACTACAGCTATATGCTTTGCCATCTCTACCACTCATGCCTTTGCCACCTCAGCATGAGCAATAGGAGAATCCTACTTGACAGTAGCCAAGTTGATACCGTTCCCTGAGGGGCTCACGTGACCAAGGCCAAAAAATAGATAGGGGTTCGTACAAACCTAATTCGTATAGACCCCCACCTAGTAAAACTGAAAAAAAATAAAATGTTGGACGTTCAGGGGCCTACCTGGCACTTATGGTGCAAATCTTTGATACACAGGTTGACCGCAATGGCAAGAAAGGTTCGACATCAAGCTCTGACCTCACAACACTCAAATAACACAAATGAACTGAAATGAGCCATATTGACCTATATATCGCCCTTTTCAAATTATTTGATGGAACGTAACGAGAGCTCAAAATGCCCAGTCACAAAACCAAAAGTAGCACAATGATCAACACCTCATAATGCCTAAGGGAGGCTTCACACATTCACGCCTCTGAAAAATAATTTTTTTAGTTCCAACAGGTACGCCTTCTCTTATAATTTTTCATTCAGCACATTTGTCAATATATTTGAATGAAAAATATGCTTTCAATTGGGGTATTGGTTGTAGGTGTTACATAATACGATAAACCACCTGTTGCTCCAGTCACTGAAGGTTCTAGATCAGATATCATTCTGCCCCCAGCATGATAGGCTCCCCAATAATATTTTCATATCTTGACATCCTTTCTCCACAAGAATCAACCATAAGTTCCAAACACTTGACCATGTTTATCATCTCCCCACCTTGCACATGATAAACATTCTCTTCGGTCGGTAGAGCCTCCCCCTCCATGGAATCCATCACTCAAGTAGACCATGCAGCAAATAATATGATGACATGCCCATAACAACCTAGTCCAGGAAGCACTTCATGTTCATCCATCCATCATACATCAAGTCAAGTTTTACCATGTCACGATAAAACCCCTTTCCCAGACTACAATTTTCGCAAGCAGATCAAAGGCGCACCACCGCACCTCACATTTGACCTACCATACCTCCATCAGCATAGCACATTTGTGATGATTTCCATCCGCTTCACCACCCCCGCACCGAGAATAACCAATGGGGCCCCCACCCTCAGAAAAAACACCTTCCTCGCATCATCAGCGAGTGATCATTTTCATGTTTTTTGGGCACCTCTCTCTATTTTTGTACATCCAAACCCATTTTATATTCTTTTGGCAAGTGTACAAATATTTTTTGGGAGAAAACCACCCATCCATCCATCCACTTTTCTCCCCTAGCAGCAGTCCCTAATCACCCTTGGTCGGAGTTTCACACCTCTCACGCAAAGCCACCACGACATTCATATCAAACATATACCAACCCTGGATGTGCTACCAACTCCAGGGGTTTCCTCACTAGAAATTGTTATGAATGCTACCAAATTTCATTTACAAGCTCCAACCTTAGGCCATTGAACTCTCATCATTAGTTTTCAGCCATTTCTCGCCATCATGCATATGTTAACCTATCACCCCTCACATGCTATATCAGAGACTCTGGTCCCTCTCATCAGTATTTCTCGATTGGTTGAGGCTTCCTTCTTGTTAAATTCAACAACCATTTTCCCAAAAGGAAGCAGTAACTTGGATGGATCCTCACCTCAATAGGGTCATTCTCAAATGGAACTATGGGAATCATCATTGCCCATTGATGTCACCGATCCTCCTGACATTCGACTACAACATAAGCTTTCATTTAAAGATGGTATCGTACTTCAAAACCATTTCAATTTGTCAGAATTCGTCGAAGACCCATGCCATTATAAGCATCTCTTTCAGCAATGCTTACACGGGAAGGTCCCAATCATACACCCATGCATACAATGAGAATTTATTCTAAAATATGCCATACCAAGTTTATGCATTTGGGCACTACATTTAAACTATTTCCAAAGAAAAAATGCCCCTCAGGGCATCAACAATCGTCGTCATCAACCAAATAAGCAGATCACTACCATATAAGTGACAGAGACAGAACCTCTATATGTCAGATATACTTTAACTATTCAAAGCATCATGAGCATGGGACATGCCCACCTCTTAGAAATATTTTATTTATGCTATCTCTTATAGGTTTCTAACAGAACGATGGTCCCTATTTTACTCACAGCAAGGGGTCTCCAACCTTAGGCTACATTCAAGTTACTCTCTCTCTCTCTCTCTCAAAATGGGTTATACATAATAGAAACTATAATGTAATTTAGCTATACAGTTCTTCCTAGACCTCATACATTAGGGGGTAACTTTTATCACTAGAAAATTGGACATGAAAAGGACATCATAAAATGTCAAGAAGAAGGATTTATAGGATGGAAAAACATTACAGAATTCAAATTTGTTTTATTTTCCTAAGGTCAGATAGAAAAATTTATTAATTCACGCACAGAAGGCACTGGCACAAAGAACTCCACACGGCCTTTTCTTTGATAGTAGCGCAAATCTCTGCGGCTATCCTCAAGAAGTCGTATGGTCCTGGGTATGGCGGAAGTTCACCATTAGGACCATTTTGCACACTTCAGGAAGAAGATTCTCCACTCAAGTCCACCAAGGACAGCCGCCTAGAGCCACCTTGAGACCTAAAGTGACCACACAATGGAATCAACCTCCACTCTTGGGTCACTATCCAAAATTGTACCAAGAGAAAGAAGAAAATTTGAATTTTTCCTATAAAAGAGCACCATGAGAAAAACAATTTAGAACACATTGTTATGTTGGAAAAATTTCCCATGAGCAAACCAATAGTGTGTTTTCCAAGCAGCAAAGGAGTGAATGGATTCATTTTTTAGCCATACAATATCTCAATCCCAAAGGAGAAGTGCATTAGGTTTCCATTATCCAATCACTCATTCGAGGAGAAGAGAGAGGTTTGCAAACAGCTTAAGGGAAGAGCCCTCCTTTCTTTTATTATCATAGCTCCATAGCACTAAGGACTCGTTGGGAGTGTTTTAGCATTCTACCTCTTTTTTTACCACCAGTAGCTAATAAAAGGGGATTCATTCTCCATTGTTATTATTAGTTTGTTTAAAACTCGATATTGAGCTTTTGTTATATTTGTATTTGTTGTTTCTTGTTTCCTCCTCTTTTTGTAGTATGCTATGTTTTATAACTAGTTTTTCTACATGTTATGATGCTTCACTAACCATCTAGCAACTCATTTTTTCCATGTGACATTTCTTGTAGGATAGAAATCACCCCTACCATGCACTAGTGCATTTCGTATACCTTCATGTCAAATACACCAATACACTATCATATAAAAGAATTAAGTCATCATGATTGAAAGTATTATGCTTAATATGCTTTTCATGTCAGGATTTTTCCCTTTCCTTCTGCACCTATTTGTGAAATCCAGCAATGAACTGATCTTCCTCTAGCATGAGCAGTTGCTCCAATATCTGCTCCATAATATCGTTGTCCTCCATATCTGTAACTATTGTGATTTTGAGGCTAGGCACGATGTATTCCATTGGCATCACTACTTCCTATCCATATACCAATCAAAACGGAGTTTGACCCATCAACTCCTTATAGGTAGTCCTGTAGGCCCATAAGACTACATGAATGTGCAAATCCCAGTCATCGATGTTGGTGTTGCACACCTTAGTCAGAGCATTCTCAAAAATTTTGTTAAAGGCCTCAACTGTTCCACTTTCTTGAGGGTGATATGGTGTACTATTCTAGTGATGCATTCAGAACTTCGTGATCAATGCTTCAATAGTGCTTTCAAGAAATGCATAACTCGATCGCTCATCAAGATTTTCGGGCACCCAAACCTTGATAAAATATTGTCAAAAATAAACTTCGCAACCATTTTTGTGCTACAATTCTTCACCGGTTGTGCCTCAACCCATCTTATGAGGTAATCTGTCACAGTAATAATATACCATGCCCTTGATTTCTATCCTGGGGGATCGATTGGTCCCACAAAGTCAATCGCCCATTTATCAAATTATTGCAAAGTGACTTGAGGTTGCAATGCCATTTCATCCCATCGTGACGGTCTTCTAGTCCTCTAACATACATCACAAGCGCTACAATACTCTTTCGAATCCTTATGCACCGTAAGACACCAGAGTCTGACCTTCAGAATCTTTTGTGCGGCAAATTTCCCTGCTTAATTCCCTCCTATAAATCTGCCATGTGCGTAAATCAAAATGTTGTTTCTCTCGTGCTCAGGGACATATCTTCGCAATATATCATCGACCTCCATCTTATATATGTGTCCCACAATCAAAGAAAAATCTAATACATTTACTACCGGCTCTTTCTTTTGCTACGTAGTATATTCCACAGGTATAACTCCCGTAGTCAGAAACTGAATGATATCTAAAATATGATCATCTACCACCCGATAATGAACAACTGCGCATCAGGAAACCCTTCCTCAATATTTGTTGCTCTTCTCTTGTCTCGATCCTAGACAAATGATCAAGCCCTACATTCAAATGTCCTGGTTTGACTATTACTTCAAAATCATATTCCTGGAACAAAAATAGCCATCTACAAATCTCCTGTCCCAACACAGGCTTGTTCACCAAGAATTTTAGCATAGCATGATCTGTGAACATCTTGAAGTGACCTCCTAACAATTAGTGTCCGAATTTCTGCAGTGCATACACCATCTCTAAACCTTCATGCTCTTTTGTGGAATAATTCCTTTCCACCTTAGAAAACTTCCTGCTCGCAAAGGCTATCAGGTGATCAACATCTCTTTCTTGAGGCTACGCTAACACAAATCCCAAAGCTATGAAATATGCATCGACATGTACATGGAAATCCCTCTTCCAGTATGGAGAGACTAGAATTGGTGCAGTTACCATCTTTTCCTTCAACACATCGACGCTCTTTTGACAGTCGTCGTCCCAAAAAAATGAAGCATCATTCTTTAAGATATTTTCCATCAGTACAGTGATCTACGCATAGGCCTTTATGAACTTCCTATAATAACTTATATGCTCGAGTGTCATACATAGCTGCCTCACATTATTTTTTGGCTCCAAATTTATAAATACAACAATATTTTCAAGGTCTACCATAAAGCCCTATTTGTAAACAATATACCCCAATAATATACCATATGGAACACAAAAAATACATTTCTTCAAGTTCAAGGAGATTTGATATTTCTTGCAAGTATCCAACATCAAGCGAAGTCTGAAAACATGCTTCTCTAACAATCCGAAGATGGTCTAGTCATCAAAATAAACCTATAGTAATTTATGGATATATTCTTTAAACACAGTGACTACAACTCTGGAAAATATTGTCGGTACATTCTTCAATCCAAATGGGATTACCGTATAATGAAATGAGCCCCATTCAGTCGTGAAGGTGGTCTTGCTCCTATCTTCCAGCATGATCCTAATCTGATGGTATCTCGAGAACCTCTCTGTAAAGGAGTAATATTCCTGCCCTCCAACATTCTCAAAAAATTCATTAGTGAACGGTGTCGGAAATGGATCATGTACACATGCATCGTTCAAATTTCTGAGATTGATGCAAATCCTTATTCTCCCTTGGTATTTTTCTCTTGGAACACCATAGGGTTAACCCACTTAGACTCCTCCACTGGTTCAATAATGCCAACAACGAGCATCTTCTTGAGTTCCTCCTTCACTTTCTCTTTGTATTTTAGGTTCAACTGATATGGGAGTTGTTTCATTGGCTTCGCATTTGGCTTCAAAGTAATGTGCAAAACTCCCAAATCTCCTATTGTGCCTTTTAATTCAAAGAACTTCATCTAAAACAGTTCTTTATATTCATGCAATAAGTATGCAACCTTACTTACTGTATCATCGTCTGAGTAATCTCCAATCTTCGCGAACTTGGGATCCGCTTTTGAGCCTATGTTTACTTACTGAGTCTTTATAGGTTGTGCTATGTCAGGTATCTCTGCTTCAAGACCTGCAACCTTGTGTTGTCCTTCAAATTTGGGAATATTGACATTGCGCAAATCCTCCTCATATTCTCCTGTAGTCATATTATAACATTATAAGGCAAGTTCCAAATGCACATCCCAAGCAAGTTTCTCCCAATTTGAGGGCTCATTAGGAATCTGAATAATACCAGTTTTGATATCTTGAAGAGCATCATGAATACAATCCAAACCATCTTTGAAGCTAAATGTTAATAAAAATCCTTCAATTAACTTGTTCCAATCTACAGTGACATGGCGCAACTTAGTTTACATATACCAATTCTGAGGCACCACATCCAAAGTATGGAAAAAGATATGCACCCATTGAGGTTGAGGTTCTTCACCCCAAGCCTTAGTCCAACGAGACAACTGTTCGTAGGGATCGTCCCTACCATTTTATTTTTCAGTGAGCCTGGTGTTTGCATAACCAAACCTGACCTTCATCAATTTGTGATAGTCTTTCTACCCTTTTATGTTTTCCTTATGTGTTCCCCACCATCTGGCTAGTGTGGATATCAAATCGAAGTCTAAAACCATATGTCATTGCTCTTCAGGTACCTTATTTTAAAATTCATCAAGAAATAAATTAACATCCCAAGTTCCATCATAACAGGGAAATTCACGTCCCTCTGATGTAACACAGCAAAGTGATTTAGTAATTCTATTACACCACTTAGTAGATAATTCGTGCAATAAGTTCTGCCAATTCTCAAATTTTTCGCCAGAGTCTGATACGCATGAGATATTGTGCTCCCAAATTATCCTTCCATCAATGGTATGATTGATCCAATCTTTATTCTGCGTAGTTATAATATAGATGTTGTCGATATCAACATCATTGTATTCATTCTGAATTGGTTTTGTATATTGCACTCCTTCAAAGGGATCCAAAGGAATAATGACCCTAGTACCATTCTTCTCAAACGCCATCTTTCTATTTTTCATATCGATTATGGCATCCATGTAATAAGCCTAATCGAATCCAAGCAAAGTAGGATACAGATTGATATCGCCAACAATCTCAATGACTTTGAAGTCGGATAACACACTCGCACCATCATTGTATACCACAACAACATGCAATCGATCCATGGGAATAATTTTTTTGTTGATTGACCATTCTCTGTTGAATCAACAACAAATGTAGCTTTGGTTTCCCCATTTTTTCCCATGTCTTCTTTGAAAAAAAAAATTTCAATTGATCCTAGATCAATAATGACTTGGTCCATTTCATAATCTCCTATCTGTGCAGTTAACCACATTTATATGCCACTTGTCTTCTTATTTATGTATACCTTATTCATTGTGCGATGTTCAGGTTGAGGTTCTTCCTTGCCAGTGCAGTTCTCAATCAGCTCCTTCAATGCTTCCAAAAATTTTTGATCCCTTAACAAATTCATACATGTATGCAAAATGGATGGATCCAATTCCTTTGTCAAAGTAACCTCCCTGGGTTTATTCTTTTGTGGGATTATTTGTCTTTGCCTTATCGATGTCGAAGCTCCAGGGCTCATAAAGCTGTTCTTCGCTTCCCTGAAAGATTCTATTTCTCGCTGCACATTGAACCTAAGATTCTTTTCTCCAACCTTCCGGACCCATGTATCCTCCATATGTTTTTTTCCTTCAACTTTGTCTTCTCCAATAATTACATCACTTATTGTGACTATGTTGACACTTAGATCCTTGTCACGCAGTTTAGCTCTCATCATCTGTAGGTTCTAAGAAGGCTGTTGATTTCTCTTTTCGTTCATTTTATCCAATAACACAGGAAAATATTCTATCTCATGATCGAATGCTCTACAATAATTACAAGATATTACAAAATATTCTGACAATCCCTAGCGAAATTTCTCGGCTGACTGCAATTATAACATATGATATGTCCGCGACCTCATCCAATGCCTCCTCCTCGGCCACTCCCTCGACCTCAGAAACCTCTGCGTGCTATTGCAAAACCCATATCTTTGCGACCTTTGACTTGCATTCTGTATTCCCTGGAACTTTTTTGTATCATCAAATAATAGCTTCGATAGTTTCTTTCATCATGTCTCACCAAAATACAAAATTTACAGAACAATTTCTTCGATGACTAGATATACTACTTGAGAAAATGACAGTAATCTGTGGGGTGTTAGCTTGCAACCTAGCATACATTTGAGCAAATGATAGTAGTCTATGGGGTGTTGACCAGACATTTGGTCTCACACTTGGTCCAGCACTTGGCCCAAGATTCATTGGACTTAGCATCCCAATACCCAAGTACTCTTTAAAAACATGACATTGATCATTATAGTGGCCCTCTGCTTTGCACTTTATGCACCAAACTTCTGAATGTGGGTTAGACCGAACTTTTTTTCCCTTCTTCAAGTCTTGGAGTTCCATATGTAACCTCACCAACTGGGTCTGAATCTATTGAACCCTTATATTGTGATATGCTACCGATGAAGCTTCTAGTTACATCACAATCTCTAATGCTTTAGCTTGGGTTGTGATCTTTTGTTGTGACAATGGTAATCTAAGATGTGGTAATAGTGAAACTATAAAGCACTCCTTGTGCTGCTCATCAGGGATCTCAAAGCTAATTTAAGTTAGCATCATCTTGAATCTTTGGTTTACTTCCCACATAGTTTCAGTGACTAATTTCTTGATCTATTTGATATTCATAATACATTGTGACTGCGATTTCGACTTCTTAAATTCATCATTACGCATAATCTTTGTCTGATCCAATGTGGAATTCTGGTTCGTTGCGGAGTACTTCATATACCAAGACAAGGCTCTGTCCTACAATGTTGTGATGAGCTACGCATTTTTCATACTCATCAGTGATGTTTTTCAATCTCAATATTGCTTCTGCAACAAACCAAAATTACTCAGGATCATATGATATCAGGCCTTTAAACACATACATCTTCATTGTCTCAGCCATGTTAAATGGGGGAGATGGAGGTGGAGGTGGAGCAACAGTGGGTATGTGGATGGGTTGTGATTGGAGTGGCGGGTTGGGGAATCCCATAGGCGTCGTGAAGATCTCCAAAGTCTACCTGTAATGCATTTCTAGGAGTTGAAAGGTTACTTTCTCCTTCTTTTCTTTCAAATCCAAACAACGGACTGTACCTAGTCTGAACGTAGTTGTCACGATATACCCTAAATATTTTATCAGTTCGCATAGATCTTGTTTTTCTTACTCCAAACATCAATCAGATTGCATTCATAACACACCCTTTTCACACAATAACATCTTCCTTGAGAGCTTCAATGAGTTTAAGTACTTACCTCGTGGGCCTTTGAAAAATCTGCACTTGGCTTTGTTGTAGGACACAAATGTATCGATCGCGAACTCAGTAATAAAGCCTGCAAGAATATTATCGATCCAAGAATTAACAACCTTGAAATATTGTTATCATTCCCCTTCAATTTCTTGATTAGCTTTGGAGTCCAGACATTAGGGTTATCGTTCTAGAAGGAGGTATTTTGCTCAACTAGTCTTGATAACCACTCACGCAGGACTTTAGCAAAGGACGAGAAAAAGATATTGTGTTGATCTGTGAAAATATATTTCTGCAACCACCTCTCAGTTGACAGGCCCATATTCTTGTTTTCTTGTACTGCAAATTCATGTTCTTTTAGATCTACCCAGTCTTGAATCTCTTTTCTTATCGGATGCCACATCCACATATCCCTCAATCAGATCTTGGTCTTGGCAATAGAACCATTTATTGGCTTGATGGGGCCTAGACTTAGGTTCAGATATGGCAACGTGAACCAACAAAATCCATTATCACCGTCCCTTTTGGCAACGATATGCTATGCAGACCGAAGTCTTACCCAAAGAAATATTAAGGGATGATAGAACAAGGTTTCTACATCTAGAGGGACTAGGGAGTGTGGCTCTAGGGATTATCTTCTCTTTTATACTTATCAGAGCTTTGTAGGCTCACTATGCTAACTACACAGTAGTTGTTCAACACTTCTAGTTAACTAGCTTGCATACTGCATGTTTCTACTTTAACACGCATTAATCATCATAAGAAACCATAACCCTGACTTTGTGATGCAAATATATATAAAAACCCTAACTTGGCACATATAACATCAAAATACAGATAGAGAAAAAATATAACTAAAGGACACATATATGTCTTCAAAATCTTCTTTTATTACTTCAGATCTTCTCAATACAACACTTTCTGCCCTATGCACACAACTGCGGGGGTCTGGGCACTCAGATGCATAATTTCTAAGGTATATCTACACTCAGCTGCAGGAGCCTTCCTCTTTCGCACAAAACAACAAAATATAGACTCTCAATTCAGATCTAGCATTACATCCATATGCATTCTATATATCAAGAGATATCCTTAGACTCCTTATATAGTGTTTTATTTTACAATACCATAGTCCGAAAACCATGGGCAGAGCTCAAAGTATTCAAAATTATCCTATCCCTTTACAAAATAAGGGTTTGTGACCCGCCCCAAAGTCCCTAAGACTCTAACATATCTGTGTGCTCCACTCCTCAAAATGCGGATTCTTTTACAAAACTTCGATTTAGGAGTACCCTATCCAACACTTAGTTAGCTCAGTTAATTTGAGTTGAGGGTCAAACTAAAGGCATGTAGAGTGTGTCTTGCATTATAGGAGCCCTCGTTTAGTTTATTTTTAGTTTTAATTAGTTAACTCAATTTATTTGATTTAAAATTAGTTTAACTAGTTCTAACTAATGTATGAGCTAGTGAGAGGTCTGGTGAATTAAATATGATTTAATTCACATGTAGTGATCAATTAGATATCTCATAATTCACAATAAATATTTGTTGCATGTCAGTTCTAAAGAAATCCGAGTTGAGATTGGAGTTAAATAGAAGTAGACTATTAGTTGTATAATTAGAAAATTGTACAAGTCATGCATGAGGTCATGAAGATGCCTTGGATGTATTGTGCAATCAATTATTGAGAATTTCCTATTTAATAGGGACTCAATTCCATCAGGAATGCGTAAGCCAGTCTGGTCAATCAAGTTCAAGTTATTGGTTAAGTATTGGACCAAACTTGTCAGGATCAGAGTGAGAGAGTCACAGATAGTGCAGAGGTTTTTCAAAAAGGGGGATAGCATTGTGTTGTTTCGTATTCTTCACTTGATGCAATATACAGATAACAAAGTTTTTAGCTGAGGCTTTTCCCAAGATACATCTTTGTGTCGTGAGATTGAAATTATTTCTCTTTCTTGTTAATGTGATTGTGCGATCGTAATTGATTTCAGCAATTTATAAAATAAATTCAAGTATTTTGTTTTAACATATTATAAAATCAATTAAATCTATGTAAAATGAAATTAAAAAATTAAAATTAAAATACAACCCTTAACCAATATTGCCTTTTGAGATCAAACACATACATATTTAAATCAAGGTAGGACATCATGGGCTTCAAATATTCTTGAACGATGGGCCATCGTGGATGAATGAATAAATTCTAGAGTTTGAAATATTTCAAAAGAAATTGTTTATAATAGAGTTTGGAACATTTCAAAAAATTGTTAATAACCGTATAACTCTACTCATATATATATCAAAAAATATTCCAGAATCTGGATTCAAACAAATTACGGCTACCTCAGATCTCAACGGTAAGGAGCAACGCATGACGTATACAGTGTCCCACACAGAAGATGTTGAAATTTACGGTGTGTTGCACGCATGACATGATAAAATATGCACCAGGTCAATGGATTCTGGATTATATGTAAAGACTTTGCATCAGGAAACCACATGACACAGCAATCCACCCAATCATAATAAACAAAACGCCAACAGCTCGATATTGATAAGAGATGATGCAAAAGGTTGATAGAGTCTGTCTGTGATTGACTTTTATACTACGCTAAATTAGAAATATCTTCGTTTGTTTTGATGACATTGGTGACCAGAAAACTCTTACAGTCGCCATTAGCACTCGGTATTGTCGAACATATGGGTGACGAAGATTGTAAGTGCAGGCCCCTTGGTTTTCTGCTCGGACTCCCCTTTGCGCTTCTCGCGTTCTCGATTTCGTTAGTTGGTATCCCCATTTGGATTGTTGGGTTAGTATTTATTTTGCAATCCTTCATTTTGCATTTTCAGTTTTCTTTTGGGCTGCTAAATGAAATTGGTGAACTTTTTTAACGGGGTTCTTGGAGTTATTCAATTACTGTTTGGGTATTGAATGGATATTCTTGAAGTCTGTAAATAAGAATATTGAATGGGATATTTTCAAAATTTGCAAATAAAGGTTTGGGTATTAAATGGCATATTCTAGAAATCTTTATAAAGGTTTAGTTATTTAAGAGATAATCTAAAAATCTGTAAATAAAGAAACATTTAGATATTAAATGGAATATTCTCTAAATCTATAAAGAAATAAAGATGGGTTATTTAATTGCCCTGAGAATTATTTGGCTTGCCATTTTAAATCTGAAAATAAAGGTCATGCGAAATTGATGGGTGTTTTTTTGTTGTTGCAGGATGATGCTCAGCTGGATATGCCCATGTTGCATCTTTGTTACAGTTTGGGTGAAAATTGCCTCAGATTTGATGAAAGCTCCTCTGCATGTCATGAAGTGGTTTACTTCTCGAATACCCTGTTGACTTAAGAAAATAAGAGATATACCCACTGCCTTGAATATTTTTTGTTTTTTGGGGGCGCTGGATTATGCATCCCTTGAGTTTTTCTTTTTTTCAATTTTGTGTTAGGTGCGTGCTAGGTTATGGATCTCGTTCACCATAAAAATTGCAGTATTAGAATAACCATGGAGCATAGAATGCCCTCTATTGCGTCCTCTTTTTTTTTTTTTTTGGCACTTGTCTAAAATGCGATGTATTTCTATGCGAAATTTCTAATCATCAATACAGAGAAGTGGTTTGTCTCCTCCATGGATGAATGGTTGTAATTTCTAATTAATTTATATGTATATTATTTACCCAACTTTGGATTTTTTTATTTTATTTTCTTCTTAATTATGTTTAAAAAAAAAAAAAAATATATATATATATATATATATATATATATATATATTAACTATAGAAAAGAGATCAAATTTAATCTTTTAAGATGTAAATTTTATTCAAAGTTAAGATGGTTATATATATATATATATATATATATATATATATATATATAGTATGGAAGGAATTGCACATCTCTTTTCAATAAAATGTTCAAGTGATAAAATTCTTGGTTAGATTGTAATTTTTTAATATTTATATTGCATTTTTTAATGCATAAATAGATTTAATGTCTTGAAAATCTACTTGAATACTTGACAAAATTGAGGGTCCAAAATATATACTTGCAAAAGGGCCAAAATATATGAAATTTTTTATTTTCAATTGCTTTATAGAGTATTTACATAGTTGACATTGAAATATTTTATTCAACATGGGCATTGAAATATTGTATTTTCAATTATTTTATTTAATAATAAATAGTTGATATTCCCCTATGGGGGTATTAAATGCATGGATGAAGATGCTTGACATTCAGTTCTGCCCACCTGACGACAACCCACATGCTTGATGTATCAGTTGATGCATTTCTCAACATGCATAGCAAGGAGCCTTAACTCCATCTATACCAGCACGACTCTCAATCCTTTGCTATGAATTTCCTTAGTACACTCCTAGGACATCGCACTCCATTAGTTTGCTTGAAATTGTCGTTGTTTTTTCCATCATAAGCCATGGAATTCCCCTGCCTCATTCCTTTCTTTAGGTCACGTTCTATCCACCTTCTTCCTCCCCTACTCTCACCCTTTGCAACTTTTGGTGATCACCCTACACCTCCACTATTTAATGTCAAATTGAGTGTCATTAAAGGATCCTCCATCTTTTCCTAGTTGCATGTGATCCACCCTTCTCATTTGGAGTTGTTCAATGTGGCAAAGCTCTTTCTCCCCACCATAATGTGACCCGCCAACGAGCTCACAACCAAAAATGAGGAGGAAGTCATGGAGATATTATGGGTACACGTGTCAGGTGTCGAGCAGAGGAATTTTCTCCCCATTACTAGGACCAAACCCGTCTGGAAACTCAATCCAATCATAATGAGACTGAAATGGAAATCATGTGTGACCATCAATGAATTTTTAATGCTAATTTTGTGGACAACATTATAGATTGGATCCCTAACCCAGGGAATGCTCAAGGGTTGCAAAGTCATTATTTATATTTTCAATTATTACTATCATGGCCTACCATAAGGAAAACTAGACCAATGATGGTAAAGGTAATGTAATATTCTTCTATCTATCAAAATTAACCAAAATAAACCTACTTCCGATGTATCGCTACATTAAGGAAAAATTCTGGAAAAGTTATCAGAAAAATTATAAACAATTCACTAGGTGTACCAAACAAACCATAGTTGTGAAACATATGAGAAAGTAAAATAAAGTGTGCTAAACATACAAATAAAATAACAAGGGACCTGGGCATGCATTGATCCTGAGAAGAAGTTGCAAGGGCGAGATCTTATGTGCTTAGACCTATTAGAGAGTGTCTCTGACACTGAATATGCATCTTAATGTCATTTATCTAAGCATCCAAGTTGACAAGACAAGAGTGTTAGTGTTTTTTAATTCACTGGTTGTCATTGAGGCATGCTGGGACTTCATTGTGATCCTCCTATTTTTCTTTGATGATGTGGCCTAACAATTTTTCCATTTTTTAGAGTTACCATCTTAGTGGCACAGTTAAGGAGGGTCGTTCAATGTAAGCGTGGTGGAGATGCAGCACGTTGACAGTCGAGTAGTGCATCATCTGATGATCATGATTAGGGGAGTGATCATTGTTCAACGAGTACTCTACCTCCTTCTCCACCTCGCATCAGAGATGAGCAGCCTGCGACATCCAGCAGTCGTGATCATGAGCAGGTTGGACCATCCGCGTCGAGTCATCATGAGCAGGTAGTTGATCCTGATCAGCATGAGGCACCTCTAGATCAGCAGGCACGTGATGATCGGCATCTATCCGAGCATGTCGAGGTTGCACCATTGACTGAGAAGGCCTCGACTAGTACTACTATTGATGTACTACCAGCTGATATTTGACATTTATATGTAGTTATATTACAAGCTTCAGCTTGTATATATTTTGATATATATATATATATATATATATATATATATATATATATATATATATATATATATATATATATATATATATATATATATATATATATATATATATATATATATATGTTCATGTTGCAGTTGTAATTAATTTACATGTTGGTGTTCACCATGATGTGTATATTGTTAGGTCATGTTAGATATGTTCATTTAATGTGTAGCTTGCAGATAAATGTGTATGTGATAGCATTTATTTGACATGAGATGTATATTTGATGTGTTTGTTGTGATGATATTATACAATGCTTGTGCTTTGTTAGATGATCATGATCACGATGATTAGATGATGCTAGCAAATTTGAATGTGTTTTTTAGTCGAATATGATGTTTGTACGATAGTTATTATGATTGTGATGTTTATTTTTAATATTAAATCATGATATTTATTAAATATTATGTCGTGATTGTAATTGTAATTGAAATTTTAATTTTAATTGTATGTAAAATTGTAACGGTATTTCTAATTGTAATTTTAATTGTAATTGTATGTAAAATATTTGTAAAATTTTAATTGTAATTGTAATATTTAATTTACTGTGAAATTATTCTAATTGTATATATGTAAAATTATAATTGTAATTGTACGTAAAATTCTAAAATTGTAATTGTAATTGTAATTGTATGTGAAATTGTAAAATTGTAATTGTAATTCTAATTCTAATTCTAGTTTTAATTGTAATTGTATAACGTAAAATATTTGTAAAATTTAATTCTATTAATGTGAAATGATTGTAATTGTAAAATTGTAATTGTATGTAAAATTCTAAATTTGTAATTGTAAATATTGTAATTATAATTTTAATTGTAATTGTACGTGAAATTGTAAAATTCTAATTCTAATTGTAATTGTATGTAAAATATTTGTAAAATTTTAATTGCATTACTGTGAAATGAGAGTAATTTTAATTTTAATTGTAATTGTATATATGTAAAATTGTAAAATTGGAAATGTAATTGTAATTTTATGTAAAATTCGAAAATTGTAATTGTAATTATATGTAAAATTCTAAATTCTAATTGTAATTGTATGTAAAATATTCGTAAAATTTTAATTGTATTAATGTGAAATGATTGTAATTGTATGTAAAATTCTAAAATTGTAATTGTAAATATTCTAATTGTAATTGTATGTGAAATTGTAAAATTGTAATTATAATTGTAATTGTAGTTGTAATTTTAATTTTAATTGTAATTGTAATTGTAAGTAAAATATTGTAAAATTTTAATTGTATTAATGTGAAATGATTGTAATTGTAATTTTAATTGCTATTGTATATATGTAAAATTGTAAAATTGTAATTGTAATTGTAAATGTATGTAAAATTGTAAAATTGTAATTATAATTGTAATTGTAATTGCATTAATGTGAAATAATTGTAATTGTAATTGTATGTAAAATTCCAAAATTGTAATTATAATTATATTGTGAAATTGTAAAATTGTAAATTAATTGTCAATTTCAACCATAACTATAGTAAGTAAAATGTATACCATAAATATTGTTAAATTACCATAATTGTAAATTTGTAAATTTTTATGAATATAAATAATTGTAAAATAATAAATCAAGAATAATATGAATTTTTTTAACATAATAAAGTTTAGAAAATAATGCAAATAAATTCATGTACTTTAGAATTATCATTAGTTTATTATGATCTTACATACCAAACAAAAGAACTTTATATAGTACACCATTGTTTTCGAAATCAACATAATTGCAAATTATCAAGTGAAATGATTTTAACATTAACACTATGCAAATTATCAATTAATTCAAAATACATATTATAATGTTTTGAAAAAAAGAGTCTTAATTATAAGGTAATTAAGTCCTCTTATTTATAAAAACCCATCTTAAGAAGTATAAATGATGAAATAACACATGTACCGTATCACTCTCGGTTCTCATGATCACCCTCATTATCTTCCAGCTCGCTTGGCATGATAACACTATTGTTCTCAAAAATATGTTTTGATCTTGGGTCATGTCTCAATACAAACCACCAATCCCTATCCAACAAATCTGGGTAAAAAACACCTGGTTGTAGTGTTTTTGGAAAACATAGGGCTACTTATCTTCATCCCACATCTTTCTAGTGTTGATACATATCAGCCTACTATTGCGTTCTTCCTTTACATTATTCCGATCAAAGGTGTTCCACCACTTGCACCTAAAAATAAAACATTGGAAAGAAGAGAAATCCATTTCAATGATCTCTTGTATCTTTCCGACGTAACCTAACATCCCTCGTACTAGGTTTTGATCACGGTGGATAGATCGACTAGATTAATCGAACTCGACTTTCACTCTGCAGTCTTGTGTCATGTGTGCATCATCGAAATTTTCCGTGTGAAAATGGTGTCCATATGCCCACATATATGGGAACAAATGCAACTATAAAAAAGTTAAAAAATCATAGTGTCATGTGTCTTATAATAACCCAACAATTAAAATATGAAATATAGATGTAATTACATTTCAAAGGTGCATTATTAAGTTTAAAATGTACATAAATATATGATTACCAAGTGGGTGCACCTGATCCCTACGTTTAGTGCATCCTCTTCAGAATGCGGGTAACGACCGGTTGCACCATATTTCTCTCTGACTTGGTCAGCGACCCAACTGTTAGGGCATATTTTTGGCATATTTTCTTTTAAATGATCGAGATAAGGCACACTTCTACCATTCAAATATCTAAATTATTTCCTATAACTATCCCATTTCATCCTCTTTTGTTCATACAATGCGACCCATGGTTATGTCGCTTCGGAATCATAAAGAATGAATTTATTGATGCTTCAATTTATGCATTTGTTGATGAAATCAAACCGACATATAGTACATATGAGATCAAAATATACATTATATCGAAGTTCATCATGAATCTTTACTTTGTGTAAATTTGAAAAATTATAATTCGCTTACTCTTTATCAAGCGCCTTTTTCCATTCATTTGGAGCAGCTCCCCTTCTCTTTTGTCTTCATCCCTTTCATCATTCCAAATCACCACACCTATTCTGTTTTTGATCTGCTTTATGTACTCACTAGAATAATATAAAGACTCATATGATATGTACCCCTATGCCATAGACCCCTCAGGTTTTTCCCTTTGTCGAGAAAAACCTTTCAATTTCTTCATGTACCTCTCTAAGAAGAACATCCAATGACAAGAAACGACCCCAACAAATTCAATCTCATCTACTAGGTGGATTAGAAGATGAACCTAAAAGTCCATGAAACTCGTCGGCAATTCCTTCCCAAACATACAAACAATCTCAACTATCTCTTGACGCCACTCTGGAATGCTAGCCACATGAATATCCTTTGACGTGAAACAAAGGATAATTCCACACAGAAACAAAGGATAATTCCACTGCAAAGTTATAAGCAAGTGCAATAATAAACAAGATAGTTATGTTTTATGATCCCTGCATGAGATAAAATTTATTAATATAAAAAATAATAAAATCATTATTTTGACATTATACGTACTCTTAGAAGAATCAAATGGTCATTCGATTTCAACCCCGACAAATGGTCATCCACGGTGAAGCAGCGTCGTAGTCAAGAATTGTATGAATATGGCACCCTGACACCCATTATAACTTCCTTTGCCAAAGAAAGATCATCTTTTTTTAAAATCCATGGGACATCACCTTCTTTGAAATACCATGAATTAGAGGGACCAACGCCCACCTCTGATCCTGTACTTTCTAATCGTCTTGGCCAATGTTTCTTCTTAGTTTTGGAAGTAAGAAGATCTTTCCTAACAGCCAATGTGTCACTTTTTTTCGATGATGTGTGCCTCCATAAATAATATGAAACATTTTTTAAATATATGCATGGGGTCTAATAAGTGGGTAATATTAAGATGCTCCCAATATGGGAGGTTATAAAAGATAGATTTCCTTTTCATCCCAATGGGTAATTTCTCAACATAGGTGTCGAAGAGTTCTGGATCATCAAACAGAAGCTCCCCATTTGAATTGAACATTTCTATGAACTCCTTCTCCTTCTCTCTCTCATATTCTCTAAGCCTTTCAGCTGGTGTCGTTACTAAAGGCCTTTGGGTTCTCTCTTGTTTACCATTGAAATCGGATGCTGCTCTTCTGTAAGGGTGTTCTTCTGGGAGTAATACCTTGGAGCAGTCATACACTAGTTTTCGTAGGTCGTTGGACCATCTAGATTTCAGAGAAGGTCCATAACATTTACATCCAAAATACTCTTTTTTTACAAGACCTGCGAGATTATTGTATACAATATATATGCATGGCACTTTAAAGAATATCATGAAGATCAGAACAATTTTAACGAATTAAATAACTAATATGAAAAATAATCTTGTTACATATATAAACAAATCAATAAACATGTAATTTACTAGAGAAAAATCCTAAGCTTGGATAATCATGTGTCGTGTAAGCACATATGCCATACAATGTAAAACTCCTCTCTACTGCGATGGGTCTTGATACATCATATACATTTATCCCATCCCATAATTCCTTCAATTCATATACCAGTGGTTGTAAGTATACATCTGTATTCTTGACTTGTCTTCTACCAGGGACTATGAGAGCCAACATAAGATGTTCATTCTTCACGGAAAACCATGGGGGGATATTTTTATTGATCACTACTACAGGCCAAATAGAATAGTTGGTGTTCTAGAGGGAATATGGTTTGACGCCATCCATGGCTATGCTAAGTCATAGAATTCATACTTCATCCTTGAATTTTTCGGGCCATGTATCCTATATATGCTTCGTGGCTATTGAATCTATTGGGATACCCATAACTCCCTACTCACTTCTATGTGAGGCATGTCATCCCTGCAACATATCTTATTCTTTGCAACGAAAGATCCTTTGAAACCTTGGGATTATACGCATGTGCCTCAATATCTTAAAAGGAGGACCACGTGATTTACTCTTGTTTTTTTATTTATCATACCTGTCATGCCCACATTTCAGACATATCTCCTTTTCTGTGTATTCTTCTCTGTATAGAATACAATCATTTGTGAATGCATGATATGATATGTACTCAACACCCAACATTTTCAACAATTTCTATGTCTCTTCGCAGCTACCGGGTAAGACATTATCACTCGGAAGAACCTTATCTTTGAATAACCTGTAGTTGGTGATCATGGACAATATTAAATGTACATTAATGTTGATATAATTATTAACATTCATTAAATTGACCATTTTTAATGTTCGTTGTGTCATTATATTTCTCAAAATATAAGGGAGGACTTTATGGTAACTTACCTCAAAATTTCCGAGAAACATGCATTCGACAAGCCAAAATTTTCTTTCAAGTTGTACAGTAACATCATTGTCCCCAATTGGGTAGACTTTGACTAACCGCCAGGTCCAAAGAGAGGGGTGGTGGAAGCAAATTTAAGTCTTTCGAAAAAGGTGTCAGTGGTATTAGCATCATCCCCTAGCTGATGATCGTTCTGGAATGCATCTAAAAATATTGTCTCCATGGCAGTCGTATCCCTTAAGTAATCATCCATACCAACCTCTATTTGATTTCCTCCATTGTAAGCTTGTGAAGAACTACTATTGTTGTAGTCATTCTTAATTGGTGGATCTAGACGTAGTGGGAATTTAATAGGTGGTTGATTCAACCATTCTTGGTATCATTCCTCTCTGATTTTTTTCTCTTAATTCAACCTTCTCTCAATTTGACATTGTCGTAGGGTGCAATGGAAGATGGTAGGTAGGTCGCTCATCATCACTAGAATCCTAATAATTTCAAAAAATATATTTGAACATGATTAGTACAAAATCTATGATATCAATTAGTAAGCACGTCGAAAATGAATGCTTAATTAGTTTGATGTTGAAATAATTGCATTAATATACCAAACAATTATTATTACCATCATTGTCCCAGGATTGTGGCTAGAAGATGCAATATTATTACAATTGGTAGGGTGAAGCCGTTGTCCATTTTCATCTACCAAATGTGCCTTGCGGTATGCTTCTCTTGATAAGAGCTTCCGATGTTTTGGAGCTGTTTGAATATTTTTTGCATTTGAAATCGATTCTGAATCTTTATGAACCTGCAAATTTGTATACATTATAAATTTTATTTAAGTTGATTGACATGGAAAAAAAACATAAATTCAATTAGATAACAAAAATATAAATAAAATCTGAAGTAAATATTACTTGTCAATATGAATGGGGAGAACTGTGCGATAGACTTTGAGAAATATTATGGAACAAGCAAAATTTTGAAGAATTGTCCATTCGATATAATTATGATATTTTCTCCCTGCATTTGATCAAAATCCACAATAAATTTGTGTGTACACACCTAAAAGTAATTCTGGTGCCTTAAAAATGGACTTATTGTTATCGGTGCTAATGCATAGATAACCGCACTGGTGTGTTTTAGTTATTATGCAATGATGTTGTGTTATTAATTGATGCACCAGTGTCAAATAGCCGCAAATAAAAAAAACGAAACTTTATTTTTTTAAATGAAAAAAAAAACGCTAAATTGAAAAATGGGTGGAAAAATATTTTCGAAAATCTAATTTCATAAAACAATTCTTTAAATAGTAAACACTTTTCATTATTTCATTATTTTTGCAAAAAAAATCAAGGAGAGATTTGAACGAGACATACTTGGAGCAAGAGAGCACAAGAGCACTGTGGAGCAACGAAATGCTTTCGAACAGAACTATTCGGACAATCAGAATTCCAAATTACCACTAGTGATTCAAACCTTGTTGCATAGAATTTCAAACTATCTAGTGATTAAATTTTATTGTTTTTTTACATTTTTCGCAGTATATTTTACGTAGTAAGTAAAAAAATTAAATTTACTATTCATTTTCAGAAAAATAAATAAATAAATAACTAAATAAATAAAATAAAATAAAATAAATAAAAATAAAAAACAAACAAAACAAAAAAAATCCATTCTTACATTAAACCCTTAATTCTTTTTGTTTCTGCCCTTGCTTCTTCCTGTTTCTATGATTTCATAATTAGAGCTTTTCATTTTAGAATTATAGGGTTTGTATTGTTATATATATAGGCCTATGACATCTAACCCATGGGACGACTTGCATAGTCGGATCCCAATCCATATCGGCCCTTGCGTGAATTTTTAAAAAACACAAATTTTTTAATCGGTGCACCCTGTGTAAAATAGTGCACTGGTGCTCTATTTTATTACAGGACACCACAAATTTACTATTTGATAAAAGCAACTTTAAAACATTTTTTTTTAATCTGTGCACCATATGTAAAATAGAGCACTGGTCGTATGATTTTTGGATCGTGATGGAAGCAAACGAATTTTGAGCTCCAAGTGAAATCCTAGAGCCTTGCCATGGCTTTTCTTGTCGTCAACACTGTCAAGTCCTTCCTAGATTCTGCAGATCCTGGCGATCAGCGAGCACATTTCCTGCCATCATCAGCGATCTCTACGACAATCTCTCCTGTGAGCTTCCTGCATCTAAAAATGGATTTGTGGGAGCACTTTAGGGGCCATGCAAGGGGCGCTTCGAACACAAAACTAGTGGCTCGGACCTCTCCAAGCCGACAGAACCCCAGCCAGCTACAAAATGAAGCAGAGACGGTGCCCTACATCCTAAAATTTTAGAACAACGTCTGGATCTGGTGCGTGTCCATGGATCGAAAGCGTCCAAGCTGCCCTCATGCACAGGACGGTGGCCAGCATGCAAAAACGGCGGCTGCAAGCAGAGATTTAACATGGCATGTTCTTCCAGGCTACGCAACGCATCTGGGCAACCCAGATCTCCTCGTTCGGCCCTTTCTCGCCTTCCAAATTCAAATTAGGCTCCTAACAGGCAGATCTTTGATGCTTTGGGTCTGCACAACGGATACTGTTCGAAAAATCCAGCTCACACTAGAGCATCGATTGAGAATACCCACAACTCTTCAAAGACTCATTCATGGAGCTAAACAGCTCGAAGCCTCCTTTCCCCTTTCTTTTTATAACATTAAGATAGATGCTACCTTAAATTTAACCCTTCGTTTAAGAGGGTGAGCTGTTGGCCACTCCTCATCTGCACCAACTTTCTCCTATAAGGATTTTGTACATGCACAACCCAAGAAAGAATCTCAAACCCCTGCAAGCCCCAAGCCATTTTTGGTTGAAATACTGGAGGATGTCCCATCCATTGAAATCTCCCATCTAGAATTGGTAGAATAACATCAAAAATACGCAGAAGCTATTATTATCTGCAGATTCAATGGACTATGGCCTCAAGCAAAGGGTCTCTATGAATGGATCTATGCCAACTGGACCCTCAACTGCATTGTCATATTCTGCTCAAAGGGCTTCTTTATTATATTTTTTTATCACGGCAAGGACTACTAGAAGGTTGTAAGAGAATGACCGTGGTTTTGGGGATGGATAGGGTTATTCCACACACCCTGGTTCCTAGATTTTGATCCCTCCACAGCCATCATCACCAAGATTCTAGTGTGGGTCAGACTCCCCAACTTACCGGCTCACTTATGGCACCCTTTCATCTTTCAAGGTATTGGAAAAACCTTGGATCGCTATCTGACTAACGATCCCCAACTGGAATTCCAAGGGCTCTACACACATGGCATAATTTGTGTTGAAGTAGATATCAGTAAAGGACTACTAGAACAAATCAATCTCAAGATCAGTGACTTCCTGTGGACACAGACTTTATATTATGAGAAAATAGCCTTCATATGCTATCATTGTTACCAAATAGGGCACCTTTAGCACTCCTGCCCTGTGTTTCTAGAAAAAAATAAGAAAAACCTCCCTAAACATAAACCCAAGAGATGGATACACAGTTATCCACCTCTAGTAGATGACGATGAATCCTCCAGTTCAGAGGAGGAGGAGCTTGAGGCAGAAACGGAGCAGGCTATGCATTCACAGGACCCTTCCTCTAAAGCCCCTCTAGGTCCCACTGTCACTACAGCTACTCAAAATCGTAACCATGAGTCCTCCTCTTCCGACACAGATAAGGAGACTCCTACTTCAGGAAAAAATTCTCTACAAGTGGTTCCAGCCCAGCCGCACCACTCGGGTTGAGTCAAAGTCATCAAAAAGAAAGGGAAAAAACTCTGCATGGAGAATTATGCCCAATCTGGGTAGAACCATGTTTCTCTCAACTTTTGTTTCTCATATCTTGCATCTATGTACTTTGTCTGTTCCATGTCTTTCTCTTCAGGACCAAGGTTGATAGTTTATAATTTCTGGTTGGCTTGTGTCTTGTCTCACTTGATTGTAAACTCTTTTTGTACCATATGTTCTCTTAATAGATTCAGTCTTACTTAGAAACAAAAAAATAGAGCACCGGTGCGCTATTTCATTATAGTGCACCGCGCACGTACTGTTTTACAAAAACAATTTTTTATTTTATGTTTGTGTTAATCAGTACACCATTTAACATATAACGCACTGGGTCTCCTTGTTGACAGAAAGAAAAATACGGTGGTCCCGTGTTTTCGCAGTGCATTTATAAGAATATATCGCACCGCCCCCTCCACAACATCATATGATACAAAAACTAACACTAGAGGATTTTTATTAATTTGTTTGTGTTAATCGGTGTGTTGGTTAACATATAATGCACCGATTCTCCTTGTTGACAGAGAGCATCATACGATGTTTCTACTGTTTTGGCAGTGCGTTTATAAGAACACGTCGCACCAACGTCGATGTGTACATCTTGAAAGGCACACCAATTTCTTGTTTTTTTTTTTTCTTTACCTGAAAAGTTTGTGATTTATTTATAAAATATATTAATGAATGGTATGGCATGGATTTCATATTGATAAGGAAATGACTAACAAGAGATCAAGTAACAAAAATATTGATAGCACATCAAGAAAAGCAAAAAAGGCAAGTTATTTGTAAATTCTTTACAAAAATTATTATTTTTGAACTATATGTAAGTTTAGCTAATATGTATTGTTTACTGTGTATCATGCAGAGCCAAAAAATGACGAAGCTCGATAAGATTATTTCTGATCTAGGACTAGAAGAGCAAAAAGGCTTGATGGAAAATTTGCAAAAGGATGAATTATGTGAATGAAAAAAATACTATCGATCCAATATTAGTTTCTTTTTTTTAATTTTCATTAATAATATACTTAAAAATATTAGATAACATGTTTCAAACAATATATTCATTGACATATGTTTAATGTTCTACAAGGACCAGCAACTCAGAAAACGAATTTTGTTCTAAGAAAAGAAAATAAAAAAATAGAACATGAAAATGAAAATGAATTGCTCCTTAGCTCATCTGGAGTGGTGCTGGAGGTTAACAAAAGGGGGAAAAACTTTTACAAAACTTTGATGGATCTAGTGGAACAAATGTATAGGCGTTCTTTCCACTTACAATACAAAAAACAATCCAATGATTCCAAGAACCAAATTTTATCTAAACTACAGGATGAGTTTCCAGAGAATTGGTCAATGAGACATGTCACACTTTTAATAGCAAAAACGTATAATAACAAAAAAGAACGAATAAAAAATTAATATTCCTTTAAATATATATATATATATATATATATATATATATATTACTAGAAAGAAATCATTTATAAATATCACTTTTGTTATATTTACATTTCATATATCAATATAAAAATTAAATAGTTTATTGTTGTGTTACATTTTCTGGAAGATTATGAAAATATCAAAGGATGAACGAGCTGATATCATAAATATGCCAGTAGGAATGTCCAAAAAGGTGTACAAGGAGATGGTCAAAGAAATGGACATAATTGCATCGCACGAGGAGCCATCTCAATAATAATGTGCTTCAAATGTAATATGTAATCATTTAATTTTTCAATTAGCTACAATAAATAACAATTTAGCATTATATATTAATTTTCAAGTATTTTCTTGCAGAAAATAAAAGAAAATGGAACCCATTCAGCACATAAAACAGGACGACAAGGAAGAAAAGGGTTGATAT
Organism: Pinus albicaulis; assembly: GCA_034641835.2. Lineage (NCBI taxonomy): Eukaryota > Viridiplantae > Streptophyta > Pinopsida > Pinales > Pinaceae > Pinus > Pinus albicaulis. The sequence goes on from CM076573.1 coordinate 257,193,771, forward strand.
CTAAGTTTGTGAGTAATTGTTACTTCCATATAACAACTTAGATAGATTTCATTTTTGTATATTTTAAGTTTTTTTACAAAAATCATCATCGAATGTCTTCAAACAAGTGCTAACATACAAAGAAGAACCATCAGACGAATTGATTGACATTGGGTTAAATATGGGTTATGAGTATATGTTGGCATATCAGAAATTAATTGTGGAATTTGTAAGCATCTATCTATCTTGTTTTACTTAGCTTTGTCTATAATTAATAGAACAAAAAAATATTCTATATTAAATATATGATTTGTTATGGGGTATAAAAATTGCAGGAAACAAAGTATGGAACTGCGCCAGCAAATTAAATGTTGAAAGATGGCATGAAATTTGGTTTTGAAAGAATGTGTATAGTTCATGAGTCAATTCTTGCTATGGTAGGTCATTTCTTTTCGATTTACATTGATGTATATTATTTAATATTGCAATTTTCATTAATCTCACCAATGTATATATACTCATTACAGTTTATTTTTATGTTTGTAGATGGAAGATGAAGAAGAAGAAAGCAATCAACATCGTGAACAAAAAATTCCTCAAAATAACCCAAGTCATGGAAGTAGCTCGAGAAGTGATAGCAGTTCAAGCGAACAATGATGATCATTATGTTTGGATATTAAAGCAAGGTGTTGTATTTTTTGAAATATTTGTCTATGAAATCAGACATTTTGTTTAATGTAATGGACATAGTGTCCCAATTGAAATACAAAGGGATACCAATAATTGTCCCATTTTGTATGACAAAGAGTGTCTTATTCATATATATATATAATAAAATACGTTTTAATTTATTCTATTGTGTTCTCCATTTTCGCTATGAAATGTAACACCAATGATTAAATATATGGATGATTAAATATTATAATGAAGAGATGTGAAATTTTATGATACGATATAACAAATTAATCCAAACATCACATTCAAATGCACTTATAAAAATTTAATTGATATGAATAGTTTTAAAAGATATGTGTCTACTTTTGATGAATAATGAATTTTAAAAAATCACAATAATTATAATATGATATAACAAATTAATCCAAACATCACATTCAAATGAACTAATAAAAATTTAATTGATATGAATATTGTTATAAGATGTGTGCCAACTTTTTATGAATAAAGAATTTTAAAAACTCACAATAATTGCATTGCCACAGGTCGATGTTTCTAAAAAATGAAAAATGAACATTGGTGCATGTTAGTTATTGTGCACTGGTGCATTTGTATTTTAATGCACACCAGTGTATTTTTACGACCTATGGGCACCGCACAAATACAAATAACAATTAGAACACTTTGTGTGTTTGTGTGATAATGCACATCGTTGCGTTTATGTGGGATTGCACACCAGTGTGTTTCTACGACCTATGGGCACTGCATAAATACCAATACCAATTAGAACGCTTCATGCGTTTGTGTGATACTGCGCGTCAATGCATTTGTATAATACTATGCGTCGGTGTGTTGATACGACTTATGGGCACCGCACAAATACCAATACCAATTAGAACGACGTGGTGCATTGTATCACCAACAGGTCGCCCAGTGTGGTTTTAGACCTTAACAGCCCGATGCATGCACCTTCGACCGCCCCGGGGCGACTGTCTGGTTAACACACACCGAGACATTGCTAAATGCATTGGGGCGTCCTAAATTCATTTTCCGTCCCTGTGCCTGGTAGCTTTGCAGTACCGGTATGTTCAAAGGTAAAACACACCGATGTGTTGACACCTGATTAGCACATTGATGATAAAAACATCAGTAAAAACCTCCGGCCACCAATTTTTTTTAATTGTGTTGAATTTTCGTTAGAAGCTCCGCCAAAACCTTCGTTACCAAAAACGGATGTTGTAGCAAATGTTTTTTTGACAATTTTTTCCAATTTTATAACATTAAAAACCTCTATTATAACCTCCGTTAGACGATCTTTTCCTTGTAGTGGCATGTCTTGTATATTTGCCTAAATCATCATTGGATTTCATTTTTGGGAAGGATGTTGTTATTGATGGCCATAGAGACATAGACAAAGCCAAGAAGTTCATAGAAAAAATATAACTGACACATCAAACAGTTCAAGATCATCTTGAAAAGAGCCAAGGAAAGTACAAAGAAAGACACAAAAAGCATCGTGTAGATCACAAGTTCCAAGTTGGTAATGAAGTTGGCTTCACATTAGAAAAGAGAAGCCTCAAGGGGAAGGTAAAAAATGGAAACCAATCTGTTATGGTCCTTTCATAATTTTGGAAAACACTAGTGAAAATGCCTTCAAGTTAGATATGCCTTCTTACATGTGAATTCACTGTTTTTAATGTTGATAACTTGAGGTTATATGAGCCTCCATTGATTTAAGATCAAGGAGAACAAGTTCAGATTCCTTCTATTGAAGATTTTTCTCCCGAATACCTTGATGAGCTTAAGCGAGACACCATTCTTGACAGAAGAACAAGGGACACTAAAAAGAGGGAGTGTAGAATACCTTCGTGTGGGGCTCAGATGCGCAAATACTTCTATGGAAAAATTGAATGAGATTTGAAAGGTGAAAGAAATGTACCCTCATCTGTTGAAAAATTGGAAGTGATATTTTGGGGTCTAAAACTTCCACTGGGGAGGAGTTATCAGGTGCTCAAAATTATGCTCAAAAATCAAAGTTTCCGGATCGGTGTGGAACCTAAACGAACGTGTAGATCTCGTCATTCTAAATTTGGTGCAACTCATTTCGTGGAAAACCGACACCATATGCTCCCAGAAACATGTTCTGTCCACTTTGTCAAATAGGAAAAATTTTGAGAAAAAAATGCAAGGCAACCCAATCAGTAGTCTGTACTACTGACTGGGCATGCACAGTGGCAGGTTGACCTAGTTAGTGGATTTTATTCATTGAATTAGGTGATTCCAAGTGGCATGTTATCATTGGTTCATTTGTGGCAATTTTTTATTGGTCGAATGGTGTCCAACCACAGGCTACCACATCGCCCAACTAGGGGTCGCCATGTGGCAACCCGAGGACCACTAAAAGTTTGGGTTCAGGTCTGAGTAGTTGTATTCGGGGTTGAACTTGTGACCACCAAGAAACAAACACTAAGCCATATCATTATGATATCATACATGTTCCTTACATATCTATGGTTCAACTATGGTTTTGAATTAACATTGTTGGTACGTTGGGGGGGAGGGGTGTCGGGGTCTAGCCCCAACCCTGATCACCACACGGGTGGAGAGGACCATGAGTGAGAGGCTAGCCCCGCACCCCCCCATAAATATAACCATAACATTTAAACCACCGATAGGATTTCTTGTGAACGCAGCGGAGGACCACCACGTTAACCGTTGAAAGTCCAACATTTTGCTAACCGTTAACCACCAACGGCTCCTCCATATGTGCCCACGACCGGTTTTAATTCCGACGATTAGCCCTAATCGTCGGTGCATATATATATATATATATATATATATATATATATATATATATATATATATATATATATATATATATATATATATATATATATATATATAAACATATTTCATATGTTTTAAAATCTAATTTCTAGGTGTTAGAGGGAAAATTAATGCCCCGACAATTTTTCCTTGTTTTTGGTGAAATTGGAGCTCTGATAGCACTTTTTGGGCAAAATTGTGTGTTCGGTGCCGGATTTTGGGGAAACTGTGGAACGAATAGTGGAGAAACAAGGGTAGGTCATAAATTCTTCAGTTTTTTGGCCAAATTCAAGGCAAAAAGAGGCTACACAGGCATTTTTTGGCATTCTAGAGCTGATGGAACAAGTTTCAGAGTTGTTTGAGAATTGTAAACACATGTAATCACACTTTTGAGCCTAATAGAAGAGGGCCAAGCCATTGGAGGTTGGACAAAGGAGACGTAGCCTAGGTGGGGTGAACTCCTTCATCATATTTTTTGGTGTGATTGTTTATGGTGATGTTCATCTCTGTTAGATGTTGTTGTTTAGGGTTTTGTTTATGTTGATTTGCTCATGAAATTCACATAAAAAATCATATTAAACTTGAAATTAGCCTCTCAATCCTCAAGCACTTTATTTATATTCTGAATTGGATCTTTGCATAGCAATACTAATATTCCCATTCAGATCACTAATCTACAGCAATTCTTGGAAAAATCATGTTCAACGTGTTGACAAGGTGCTCAGGCTATTAGAGAAGAAAATTTATGGAAAACCCTCAAAATTTTTACTTTGGGGTACAAGAGGTGGAATATTTGTGCCATATTGTATCTCATGAGGGTGTTAAGGTATACCCTAACAAAATTAAATCAATCAATGTTATGCAACTAGCTCCAAAAATAGAAGAAAAGAGAGATCAACGCCTTAGAATTAGGCCACTTCGAGGGGGAAACATCCTTTACATTAAATAAATGAATAATTATTGGATGATACAAATGAAAAAACCTCCTTCTATATATAGGATTCCACGGGGTCACAATATAATCCTAGCCGACCTAACAATAATAATGTAAAGGCACAATAATAACAATATGGGGGATACAGGGGTACAACAATAACAATAAGGGGGCTATACTAACCACAATAAGGGACTGCACTAGTAATATAGGGACCTAACATGCCCCTCTCCTTCAAAAAATTGTTGTCCTCAATGCTTGAGTAGCTCTGGATGCTTCTATATAAAATTCTCATCCTCCCATGTAGAATCTTCAGTGGGTAAGTTCTTCCACTTGATGAGATACTCTGAAATTGATCAATTTTGTATCTGTCGAGTTCTTGTTTCTGTGACTGCTTCAGTTTCCAATATGATTTTTCCTTCCTCATCAAGTTTTGGCAATATTGTTTGAAATGAAATTTTGTCACCTATAACCTTCTTTAAGCATGAAACATGGAAAATTAGATGTAATCGAGAAGAAGCAGGAAGCTCCAATTTGTATGCCATAGTATCAATATTTTGCAACACCTTCTAAGGACCATAGTACTTTGGTGATAATTTATTATCCTTCTTAGCTTGCTTGAGGGGCATTTTTTTGTATGGTTCTAGTCGTAAAAATACCCAGTCTCCTACATCAAAACTTCTCTCGCTGTGAAGTTGATATGCCTGTTGTTTCATTCGATTTTGTGCCAAATTTAGGTTATCCTTTAAGAGTTGGAGAAATTTTTGTTAATGCTCGATGTGATCTTCCATTGCTTGAACCTTATGATTTTCTCTTAAATATGATGTGATGGACGGTGGATGATATCCATAAAGTACCAAAATGGGTCATTTTTGTTGTAGTACGGAAGGAAGTGCTATACCACTATTCAGCCAGAGGTAACCACTTGACTCATTGTATTTATTTATCAGATACAAAACAATGAAGATATCTCAGTTTGACCATTGGACTGAGGATTATAAGATGAGCTATGAGCTAGTTGAGTACCCAAACAAGAAAATAATTCCATCCAAAATTCCAATAAAAATGGGATCTTTATCGTTCAAAATAATATTTGGGTTTCCATGTAGCGTTTGAATTGTTTCCATAAATGGAGTAGCAATTGTACTTTCTTTAAATGCATGAGATAATGCACAAAAGTGTGCATACTTGGTAAGTCTATCAACTACCACCATGATGACAACCTTTCCTTCAGACTTAGGTAAACCTGTGATAAAATCCATTGAAATCTCCTCCCAACATTGACTTGAAATGGATAAAGGTTGTAGAAGACCCGGGGTCTTAATTGTCTCAACTTTATTTTTCTAGCAAACCAAACATTCCCCCACAAACTTGTGAATATCAGATTTAAGGCCATCCCAAAAAAAAAATTATTCACTTTGTGGTAAGTTTTTAAAAATCTTGAGTGTCCTACTAAAGGAGAAGTGTGCAATTCCAAAAGAATATTTTTTTTTTAGTTGGGAATTCTTACAAAGATACAAGCGATATTTGTACCATAAGGAATCATTTTTCCAACTAAATGTATCAGATATACTAGGATCTTGCTACAAATTTTGAATGGGTGTCCACACTTCTTCATCATTCTTCCATTCATCCCTTGATTCGGTTATCCAATCTGGTTGGATAATATAAATGGCACAATGCAATGCTTCCACCTCTTCATCCTTTCTTGAGAGTTCATCTGCAAAAACATTTAGCTTCCCTTTTTTGTAGATTATTTCAAATTCATAACCCAACATCTTTGTGACACATTTTTGCTACTCTTTTGAAGATAGTATTTGTTCGAAAAAGTGTTTAAGACTATCATGATCCGTTTTTACCATGAAGTGTCTTCCCATTAGGTAAGGTCGCCATTTCTTTAGTGCATGTAGTATTGCCAATATTTCCTTCTCATAAATAGCTTTCTTTAAATACTTTCCTTTGATTGGATGACTTTCAAAAGAAATGGGTCTTCTTTCTTGCATTAAAACAACACCAATTCAATTTCCTGAGGCATCACATTCCACAATAAAGGATTTTGTGAAGTCTAGTGTAGCTAAGATCAGTGCTAGGCACATGTGCTACTATCCACCTAACTCTTCTTCCTTCTGGATATATTTGCATGAATGCTTCTTTAACTGCTACATTTGGAACATATGCCAAACTATGTGAGTGCAGAATATAAACATGGACGTTTTTGAGTGCTTTAACCAAGGCCAAGGCTTGTTTCTCGATTATGTTGTATCGAAGGGTTGCATCCCTTATTGTGCGACTGAAGAAGGCTATTGGTAGCTCTGTCACATCTTTTTTCTGCATTAGCACCGCTGCCAAAGTATGCTCAGAAGAAAAAGAAAATATAATGAAATCTAGAGAATAATCGGGACTTTTCAAAACTGGAGCAGTGGTCAGAGAAAATTTCACCTAACTGAATGACTTACAAGCATTTTCAGAGCATTTACATCATTCTCCTTCTTCAGCATGTTAGTTAACTCTCTAAGATGTTCTTCTAAGTTGGGAATGAACCTACGTAGGAAATTCATCCTACCGTTGAATGCTTGGACTTCCTTCTTATTACGAGGGAAATCAATTTCCTGTATCGCTTCAACTCTAGAAGGATCTATACGGATCCCGTATTTTGAAATGATGTGACCCAACACCTTACCTTCTTCCATAGCAAAGAGGCACTTTATAGAATTTATGGATATCCCAAATTTTCTACATCACTGGAACATAACTCTAAAATGGTGTAAATGCTCGTCATTTGAATTTGAATAAAGAGTCATATCATCTAAATAAACAACTAGGAATACATATTTCTTGTTACAAAAATCTATGTCCATGGCACCCTAGAAAGTGGCCCCGACATTCTTCAAACCAAACAGAATCTTAGCATATTTGAAGGTACCCCATGGTGTAGTGAACATTGTTTTATCCTGATCATCTTCATGCACAAGGATCTGATTGTACCCTGAGTAACCATCTAGCAATGACATCATGTTGGATCCTACAACTTGTTGAAGTATGTGGTCCATTTTGGGCAGCGAGTAATTGTCTTTCAACGACACTTTGTTAATATTTCTGAAATATATACATAGTCTGATTTCATCGGCCTTCTTTCACACTGGAACCAAATTAGAGATCCAATCAGAAAATCTGTCTAGAACAATAATTCCTGCCTTATAGAGCTTGTTTACCTCCATCTCAATAGATGGCAACAACATTAGGTTTATTCTCCTGAGCTTCTGCATAAAAGGCTTTTGGTCTAACTTTATAGGGATGGTGTGTTGAATGATATATTTATCATACACATTTAGATCTGAATAATCCCAAGAAAACATGTCATAAAACTCAGTAAACAAATCAACATATTTAGGCTTTACCTCTGGAGGCAAAGACTTTTAAATATTGATGAACTTTGGCTGCTCCGTTGTTCCAATATTAACATCTTCTACGCCTTTTTCTGTGGGGACCAAAGTAGTTTTACTTGCCACGCCATCTTGATCAAATAACTCTTCCAAAGGTATGAGACCTTTTGGAATGTTATTTTCCTTGAGCTGAAGTATGTCAATATGATCTGCCTCGATGACTTGGTCATCCTTGTCGTACACCTTTTCCATAGAACAGTTCTCAAACTCACCTTCACTTTGAAGGAAATTGTTCACCTGTTTATCGTCCCAGAATACTTGCCAAAATTTCAAGTTATCTGGAATGGCAGGCCTGTTCTTTATATTAATATCAAACATTTTATTTGAAAACATTGTAGATCTGAAATTACTTGCAGCAGTGGCTAATGAATCAACCATCAAGTTTTACAACCTTGCCACTACTTTAAGTGTATATTCTGAAAACATTCCCAAAATTTCAAGTGTTCCATTCCTATATTTCCTCATCCTTGGGTGATTATATTGATACTCACCTTTGATTTGTTTAATTACCACCTCTGAATCACCCTAGACTAAAATTCTTCTAGCTCCCAATTTTTTCAAAATTTTCAGATCGGTAATGAGTGCCTCATATTCAGCCTCATTGTTTGTACAATCGAATGCTAATTTGTAGGAACACAACCTAACATTATTAGGGACTTTATTTTGTTTTTGAAATGGGCTACGGATACATAAACCAATGCCAGGCATGTCTTTTCCAACAGAACCATCAAATTCCATGCTCCAAAGACCATCTTCTTCTTCAAGGTGCTGAAACTCTTGACTTTGATTTGACACAATTTTCTGATTTGATTCTTTATGTTGTTTTGAACTTTCATATTCCTTCTCTGATGGTTGTTCAGATATAGTAGGCAGATTCTCTTTCTCCTTTTCTAACATTGTTCTAATGCAATCTGAAACTTTAGGAACATACTTTATTTATAATAATATACAATCTACATCATTTAATCCAGAATCATTTTGCAATATGAAGGACTCTAATTCTATATGTAAAGCATTTATAGGATGATTATTAGGCCTTTCCTTGTTTGTGATCATGTATTTCATTTTATTCTCATAGTATAGTTTTCTCATTTGACCGAAGATATGAATTGTTGCGTAGGAAAATTCCAACTGCAGTGTACCTTTCAATTAAGCCCCTCTGGATCTTGATAACAGCATACCGAAACGTGGAGGAATATTAGAAACTACCACGTCCATAAGGACATTTTTGGCTAGGATTTGCTCTAGGGAGACAACTAGATATTTTATTAGACCCAAACAATGGACACGACCATAATCGAAAGAATATAAAGCATGATATGGGCGAGTTATGTCAATGCCAAGCTTCTCCATGATGGCTTTGGGCATGAGGTTGTGGGAATCCCTGGAGTCTAACATAGTGTTATGAAGGATAAATTGGTGGAATTTAAGAATCAAGTAAAATGGTGGGACCTTACTACCTTCAGATTGACCATCGATTGCGGGACCAAATATTAACTCGGGTTGATCATCCTCTATATTAACCATGTCGAATAGAGGGTCAACTTTCAGGATTTTGACTACATGGGATTTATATTTATCAACTTTGACCAATTCAATAAGAGGAATAGACACCATTAACTTAGAAATTTCTGACTCTAAATTAAAAGGTATAGTTTTGTCTATCTCTTTTATGATGATATCCCTTTTCTCAACTTGATCCCTCGGTGTAGCTTCTTTCCTCTGACTATCTCTTTCTTTGACAAGTGCACTTGTAGAAGGTTGATTGCTTCTGTTCTGATTTGGAGCTACAATATCTTTACCTTATTTTGATTGGCTTGAGAAACTTGCTTCTGTGGTACTTCTTTCTGCTGAACTATCTTCTTCGAAGGTGGATTGACTGGAACATCATGAGTCCTCAAGGAATATTGCCTTTGCTGGGAACTCAATACATTCAGGTATCCTCTCTAATTATCATCAGATTCTACTTCTAAATCATGATCGTTTTCCATTATGTAGTCTTTATCACTAGATAAACTTGTTTTTTCCACATATTCTTCATCCTCGGTTGGAAAGATGGGTTTACCATCGGCTCTAAAAAGAAGGTTCTTTTCTACTATAGATTCTTCTTCTCCATCACTCTAAGCATAGTTTTGTTGTAGTGGCATCCTAATTGGATGTTATTGCTGTGTTTTGGGAGCTCTTTGCTCTTATTTCTTTATCGGGAACTGAGGCTGCTATTGTTGGCCTCGAAATTTCGAATTTATGATTTGTGGCTCCATATTTCTATCTAAAATAGACATTTTATCGACCATTCTTTCCATGGTTCTAAGAAAATCATCAAATTTAGTATCGGATGAAGTGGAAGGTTCCTCTTTAATGGTCACTTTGCGTTCAATTTTGAGTTTTGACTTTTTAATCAAGAGGCTAGCCTCAACACTCATTTAATTTTTTATCATCTCTTATAGAGTAGTGGGATTTCTTTCTTTCAATGAAAAAGCCATATCTAGGTCAAAATCATTGGGATAACGCAAAAAATCCAAACCAGTAGGTGGTTTCATTTCATTTGGGATAGAATAATAGATTCTAAGGTATCGAGAATTATAATCAGGCACTGATTCTTTAGGATTTCGTTTCAGGGATTCATACTCAGTGTTGTATCTTAAGAGACAATCCCTCGGTTGTGAAAGGAATCGGTGCTTAGGACATTTTAAAAGTGTGTCACGGAAATAATTTTATCATGAGATCTTGGTTCTATCCCACTGGAAAATAGTTTTCTAAAACCCTTAATGATCTGGAATAATAAAAGATTTCACAATTCCATTGACTTCTAAAATCTAAATGGAAAATAAGAACTGCAGGGGAAACTCAAAGTAATATGTTGTAAACATAGAATCTATTACTTTTAAGTTTCAGAAGAAATTCATGTAGAGAGAGGAAAATTAAAATAATATGATGTAAACATAGAATCTATTACTTTAAAGTTTCAGAGAGAGTTTGTGAAGAGAGAGGAAACTCAAAATAATATGTTGTAAACATAGAATATATTACTTTTAAGTTTCAAAGATAGTTTGTGGAGGGAGAAGAGATGGAGTGAAGGAGCTCTTATTAAGGATATTTAAGTCTTACTTACAAACGTAAATCAGAGACCAAATACTTCTTTACTTCACTTCATTTAGGAAGAAACAACATAAAATGACACAAGAAACATGAATCACCATCAACATCGACAGGAAAATTGCTGCTTCTTTCATTCACCCATCAGAAAAAGAAGTAAAAAATGTAGTCCTGAAGAGGTCCAGAACTCGGAACCCTTATTTTCTCTTTCTCTCTTCCTTAAATACAAACAAAAGCAGTTAGTAACTGCTTGAGCTTCTTGAAACTCCTAGACTTCCTAAACTGTTAAACTACTTATTGCATTGCAATCGAGGAAATCATTGTAGCTTCGATCTTAACAAAGAAAACAAAATAAAACTTGAAATATAATCCTTTTGTTGAATCTAATTTGTTGTTGATGTGTCTCCTTCTGCTTCGGCTATGATATCCTAACAGTCTACATAAACGCATCTCCACCCGGCTGTGCCTCTTCCGCTTGTGCCTGTGGCGTTCCGTCTTCTCTTATCCTTTTCTCTGTGTTAGGCCACTTACCCGAGTCCACCACCGTTGTGTTCATGATCCCATTTATTACAAGGAGCAATGCATATGACATTGTTTTGCACGTGGCCAGGTTTTTTCTTGCCTGAGTCTATCCTGTGTTCAAACTTTCCCTTGTAACTATCGTAAGACTAGACTTTAAAATATACTCCATTACCTTTGAAAACTGTATCACATCTACTTCTATGTCGCATCTCATCATTCCAATGTTCTACATTATATTCTGCTTTTGCCCTCCGATGCGACTTTTACAAAGGAAAAACCCCTGTACCCAGATTTAAAAACCTTTAGACTTTAGCGATAACTTCCATTGTGTCCACTTCATTATCGCACTTCGTACTTCGGTGATTCAACCTTGTTCCTTAGCGTCTTTCCTCCTGAACTTGCGATGTGCGATAACGATAGGGATGACGTGGCAAGTGGAGGTGGGGCCGATCACAAATCACAATCAGTGATATGAAGCTTTACCAAACTTTTCATTTCAGCTTTTATAACATGTTCCTTAGCGCCTTTCCTCCTGAACTTGCGATGTGCGATGTGCGAGAGGGTCCCACGGCCAGACTTCAAACACTTTAGACTCGAGCTTCAAACTATATCGCATATGATCTTCGTATCACATTTTTCATATCAGCATTCTTAACACGTTCCTTAGTGCCTTTCCTCCTGAACTTGTGATGTGCGAAGTGTGATAACAGTATGGATTATGTGGCAAGTGGAGGTGGGGCCGATCTCAAATCGCAATCGGCGACATGAAACTTTACCGCACTTCGCATTTCGACCTTTATAACATGTTCCTTAGCGCCTTTCCTCCTGAGCTTGTGATGTGAGATGTGCGATGTGCGAGAGGGTCCCACGGCCAGACTTTAAATACTTTAGACTCGAGCTTCGAACTATATTGCATCTAGTCCTCATATCGCATTTCACATTTTGGTAGTTTTAACCTTGTTCTATTCCTCCTCAGCTTTGCAATTGCGATTTGTGATATGCAATCAGACCTTCCACATGAAATTGTGGTTAAGCCTCTGAACACTATTCTGCACGTATATTTGCATGACTCGACCTCGACTTGTGTGCAATGTTCTGAACGCATCAATCGACCCGACTCCCTAACTATTATTCACGTGAATAAACTAGACTTGACCCTTGCTACATGCTTTTCTTCTTTGCTGCTCCTCTGGCTTAGATTACACCTCCAATTTTATTGCTTCCCTAATTTTGATTGTAGTGCCCATGTGATGATGAATCCTCATTGAGCTTGTGGTTATCCTTTTGAGCATATTGCAGGTCTTCTTGAAATTCAAATAAATGTTCCTCAACAACCTTGAATTGCTCAGGACCTCTCTTGACTTTTAACTAAGTCAAATTATGCTACAACATTTGGATCCAATTGGGGACAACACTTTGGTAGCAAAGTGCTGAGAACTTGTAGATCAGTAGCCTTTATTGGGCATGGATTCAAAGAGAACATGTAGATCAGTAGACTTTATTGGGCATGGAGTCAAATAGCACTTGTAGAATAATAACCTTAATTGGGCATGACGTAAAAGAGAACTTGTAGATCAGTAGTCGTTATTGGGCATGGATTCAATCCCAAATAGGAGTTGATCCAATATGAAATCCTCTCAAAACCTACTACACTTTGGACTTCTTCCTTTATTCTTAAGCTAAAAATACTGAAATAGAAATACTACAACTAAAAATGCTCAATTTCTAAGCTTATTTATGCCCAACCCCTATATATATACATGGCTAAACTTAATCAGGTGAATTCAGCCTTCTAATGGCACCAACCCAACATCTGTGTGTTAGAATTAATGCCTCCATATTGTGGAAATTTGAAAATTGAAACAAGGATGTACAATAAAAATTTTCCAGATACAGAGCTTTGCACATACCCTCACAGAAATTCTTGTTGTTGACAAAAGAAAATTGTCGTATAGTCAGCCACTGGATCATAGAAATGATGACACAAATTTTTGGTTGCCTCCTTTTCTTGAACATCTTGTTGATGTAGAATTCTTTGAATAGGGCATCTTCCTTCATTTTTTGACTCCTCAATTTGAGGTTGTATGTGAGAATATTGATTATTGTTTTCTGCTGACAACCATTCTGGCTGAAAAGAGAAATCCAAGGTTTGTTCCTCATAATGATGATGTTTATTCCTTTGAATAGGGCAGCCTATTTCACTGTTTGACTGCTCAATTTGGAATTGTGTGCGAGGAACTTGATTGCCATTTTCTGTAGGCAGGCATTTAGGCTGAAAAGAGAAATCCAAGGTTTGTTCCCCATAATGCTAATGTTCTTCTTATAATTCCAATTCTTTAAAAACATCTTCCTCCTCTTGGAAACATACCTAATAAGCTCCACTAGTTTCTCCTCTATTCACAAAATCATTAAAATTATGAAAATTGTAATGATCTTCCAGGCTTTCATCATGTAGTTGATTTGTTGCAACAAAATTTTGACCAGAATATTTAGAATGCTTAAATTCTTGCGTTTCAGCAATATAGCAATCCTATGATGCCTTTTGAAAATCTTTGTTCATCTCTAAATTTGCATTCTCTTGTAAAGCAATTCCAATGTTTTCTTGACAGGCCCTCTTGTCTTGAACAAAACTTGTTCTTTCAACATGACAGGAAAAATTTCTACAAGCCCACACATTATCTTCGATTTCATGTGCATAAAGAAACATCAGCTCCTGAGTGAAATTCATTCTCTCCTTGAGATAAAAATCCAAGACAATAGAAAGAGCCCTCAAATAGTAAACCATAGTCACAACTTCGGGAGGTCGAATTTCTTTTGGCGTGCTGAAATAAATTTTTTGAAACCTCCTATTAAACTTAGCAATTGATTCATTTCTCTTCCTTTTGATAGAATAAAATTCCAAAATGTGTTTTTCATATGACTTACGCTCTCCCCAATATCTAAGAAATATATCTTGAAAACCTCGCCATGAACTAATTGAACTTGCTTCCAAACACTGGAACCATTGCTAAGCACCCTGCTTTAATGAATGAAAAAACATCCTTAAAGCCACATATTCGTAAATAATTTGAAATTTGTCCAGAAAGTACTCAAATTCTAAGATATGTTGTTCAACTGACATATCCTCCTCCTCTCTAGAGAAACTTAGCAAAATTTTGAATCCTTTTAAAGGATACTGATGAACAATTGTGGGCAGCACCAAGGGCTTGAAAATCACCTTGGATCCAAACTAAAAAGTAGTATATTTTTTATGAGGAAGAACATTATCACCCAGAGATGATGAATCCTCACCTTTATGCCCATACTATGACATATTATCTTCAGGAATTGTAATGTAACAGTCATCTCTCCTCTCATATTTAGGAGATAAAGTTGTGTCAAGATCAATAATACAAGCAGAAGAAAAATATTCTTTATCTAATAAAGAATGTACTTTTTGGGCCTCATAATATTCTGAGAATATAAGGCAGGAAACAATATTCTTGATATGTAAGGGAAAATAGACCACTAAACTAATAGTGAAAATTATGAATTCCTTTAAGAGATTCAAACTCTGATACCCATTTTTTCCATGACGTTTTCTCATTTTCTTGCTAGCAAAATTCCTTATCTAATTAAATATTCATCAGTGGAGTCACCAAGTAAATAATAAACAACCAAATTTTATATCCAAATATTTTTCACCATCAATAAATAGATCTCAATATCTAGGGAAAAATAATTGCGTTCCTTCATCCCCGGCAACGACGCCAGAAAATGTTGTATCTTAAGATACAATCCCTCGGTTGTGAAAAGAATCAGTGCTCAAGACATTGTAAAAGTGTGTCACAGAAATAATTTTATCATGAGGTCTTGGTTCTGTCCCACTGAAAACTATTTTTCTAAAACCCATAATGATTTGGAATAATAAAATATTTCACAATGCCATTGACTGTTGATATCTGAATGGAAGAGAAGAACTGCAGGGGAAACTCAAAGTAATATGTTGTAAACATAGAATCTATTACTTTTAAGTTTCATAGGAAATTCATGGAGAGAGAGGAAACTCAAAATAATATGTTGTAAACACAGAATCTATTACTTTAAAGTTTCAGAGAGAGTTTTTAAAGAGAGAGGAAACTCAAAATAATATGTTGTAAACACAGAATCTATTACTTTTAAGTTTCAGAAATAATTTATGGAGGGAGAAGAGATTATTAAGGCTATTTAACTCTTACTTACAAGCATAAAGCAGAGACCAGCTGCTTCTTTACTTCAATTCATTAAGGAAGAAACAACATAAAATGACACAAGAAACATGAATCACCATCAACAGTTGCAGGAAACTTGTTGCTTATTTCATTCACCCATTAGAAAAGGAAGTACAAAATGTAGTCCCCAAGAGGTCCAGAACTCAGAACCCTTCTTTTCTCTTTCTCTCTTAAATACAAAAAAAATTAGTTAGTAACTTCTCGAGCTTCTTGAAAATACTAGACTGCCTAAACTGTTAAACTACTTATCACATTAAAATCGAGGACATCATTGTAGCTTCGATCTTAACAAAGAAAACAAAATAAAACTTGAAATATAATCCTTTTGCTAAATCTGATTTGTTGTTAATGTGTCTCCTTCTGCTTCGGTTGTGATATCCTAACAGTCTGCATAAATACATCTCCACCTGACTCTGCCTCTTCCGCTCATGCCCACAGCATTCCGTCTTCTCTTCTCCTTTGCTCTGTGTTGGGACACTTACCCGAGTCCACCACCGTTGTGTTCAAGCTCCCGTTTATTACAAGGCGCAACACATATGGCACTTTTTTGCCATTGGCTGGGTGTTTTCTTGCCCAAGTCTGTCCTACATTCAAAATTTCCCTTGAAACTATCATAAGACTGAACTTTAAAATATATTCCTTTACCTTTGAAAACTGTATCCCATCCGCTTCTTTGTCGCATCTCATCATTCCAACGTTCTAAGTTATAATCCGCTTTTTCCCTTTGATGTGACTTTTACAAAGGAAAAACCCCTATACCCAGACTTAAAAACATTTAGACTTTAGCGATAAGTTCCATAGTGTCTGCTTTTTTATCGTACTTCACACTTCGGCGGTTCAACCTTATTCCTTAGCGCCTTTCCTCCTGAACTTGTGATGTGCGATCTACGATAAAAGTAGGGATGATGTGGCAAGTGGAGGCGGGGCTAATCGCAAATCACAATCAATGTTATGAAAATTTACCACACTTAGAATTTTGGCTTTTATAACATGTTCCTTAGCGCCTTTTCTCTTGAACTTTCGATCTGCGATGTGCAAGAGGGTCCTGCGGCCAAACTTTAAATACTTTAGACTCAAGCTTCGAACAATATCGCATCTGGTCTTCGTATCACATTTTTCATATCGGCATTATTAACACGTTCCTTAGAAGCTTTGATCTTGAACTTGCGACATGAGATGTGTGATAATGGTAGGGATGATGTGGCAAGTGGAGGTGGGGCTGATTGCAAATCGCAATTGGCGACATGAAACTTTACTGCACTTTGCCTTTCGGCCTTTATAATATGTTCCCTAGCACCTTTCCTCCTGAGCTTGCGATGTGCAATGTGCGATGTGCGAGAGGGTCCCACAATAAAACTTTAAATACTTTAGACTCGAGCTTCGAACTATATCGCATCCGATCCTCATATCACATTTCGCATTTCAACGGTTTTAACCTTGTTCTATTCCTCTTGAGCTTTGGAATTGTGATTTGAGATATGCGATCAGGCCTTCCACATGCGATTGCAGTTAAGCCTCCAAAAACTATTTTGCACGTTTATTTGCATGACTCAACCTTGACCTGTGTGAAATGTTCTGAATGCATCAATCGGCCCAACTCCTAAACTGTTATGCACGCAAATAAACTTGACTTGACCCTTGTTGCACGCTTTTCTTCTTTGTTGCTCCTCTGGCTTAGATTACACCTCCAATGTTGTTGCTTCCCTAATTTTGGCTCCAGTGCCCATGTGATGATGAATCCTCATTGAGCTTGTGGTTATCCTTTTGAGCATATTGTAGGTCTTCTTAAAATTCTAACAACTATTCCTCAACAACCTTGAATTGCTCAGGACCTCTCTTGACTTTTAGCTGAGTCAAATTATGCTAAAACACTCAGCAATGATTTGTAAATTATTTTTCTTATCATCCCACCTGGCTAAGAAATCATCAGTTAGTTCAGCATGAGTCCTAATATAATTAGCTGCTAGGGCATGAAACCAAACTTTAACTTCACCAGAAAAAAATTTGTGCGATGATTCACATCTTGGCATCATCTGCATCTAACTCCTCAAGGTCTTTGAAGGTTGTGATTTTAGCCATGTGTTATAGGCCAATTTGGGCACCATTCCCAATGACCTAGTTAACTGGACATCATCTCTACGACCAATGATCAAGGGTCTATCATTCCCTATCATTTCAGTTTCTATATGCCCTAAGACAAGAAACAAAACAAATCAAGCAATACTTTCATCAAGCAAAGGTTTCCAAGGTTTGAAGCTTATTATATAGCATATTAAATATCACCAACACAAGCTCTAAGGAGCCTAAGTGCGTTGCATATATAGGTAGCCCCATGCAAGGCTGCTCTGCAAAGCACTTCCCGACATTCACGGGTGCGTTGGTCACATTGGGAGGGAAATTCTCATTGTTCTAGAATCTCCACTTACCCAGTGCCTTCTAGAAGAGTTCACATGTGTCCAGCTTCGGATCCAAGTGTCCATTTGACATCTACATGATTGGAAACATGTCTTTCCTATTATTGGAAAGTCATTGAATGCAAAACAAACTACAGTTCATCTATAAATTGAGCATAGATCTAAGTGCTTGAAAAGGAAGAATTTGAGTAGAGAAATGCTGGAGGAATTTCAATTGAGAGCTAGATTTGTGTAGCTGCTGCTGGAGATATTTATACTGTGATGAGGCTTGGGGATGTTGCTAGAAGGGTCACTTCAAATCAGTCACTTGGTTGTAACCTCTCCTTCTATCATCAATAAATAATACCACTTATTTTTCCCTATATGCATCTATATTGGCTTTGATTTTCCATATTGCAAGATCTTAGTTGATGTATATGGTTTATGCTTTACTAATTTAGAAAACTAACTTGAATAGATATCTATATTATTGCATCTTTTGTTGTTTTAGTGTTCTTTCTTGCAGGAAGCATTCTGCACAAACCGCTTGAATTTGAAGCTGCAACGGAAGCGACAGAAGGAGCCATTTAGAAGCACTTGGATCACAAGTAACCTTCAAATCCTCTCTGTGTATCTGTTCTTAGTTAGGAGAAATATTCCTATAGTCTTTCACCTATTGTTCTAGACTAGCACCAATCTAGGGAAACGTGATTGATCCATAATTTGCAATTCTGGCCCAACAAATTGCCGACTTTGCTGGGGAATGTTTCTCTTAGTTCTAGGTGTTTAAGCCTATGATTTGATCCTTTTATCCACCCAGTAGTTGTTACACACAAATATTAAACCTTTTCAAATCTTAATTTGCAAAGACAGTAAGTTAAATAGTAGTATTTTTCTTTGTACACTGCGCCCAACACACCCTTAGACTAGACACAGTGCTTTGCAGAGCACTATCTCCCTTCCTAGCCCGTGTTGCAGAGCACTATCTCCCTTTGAGACTGCCTTGACTCCTAAAAACACCCAAATTCCTTTGAATTTTCCTTTGCAATTTGCTTCAGTTTTGTTTGCTGCTGTGTTTTGAAAATTTTGATCCTCAATTGACCAGTGAATCTATATACTTCTTCCTCCTTTGACTGAAAATTTGTTCAATGTTTGTTTAGAAAAATTTCTCTTTATCATTGACAAGTTGATTTCAAAGTACTTTTTATGGTCGCATTAAGAATCATTTGCTTTCGAAATAGGAAATTGTTATAAAATATTCATTTCCTTGATAGGATAAATTGTTATTGAAATTCTCATTTTTCCTTCAAAAGAGAAATTGTTGTTTGTATTCTTCGTTTCTTGAAAGTAAAAAGCATTTGAATTGTTGATTTAGTGCACTTAGTTTCTTTTCTGCATTTATAACATTAAGGAAACTGAAAATAAAAACTTGCATTTGCATGTAGATTTTGTGTGTTTTGCAAAAGGAACATTAGGAAATCTGCATTTAGTTTGTGCTCATTGATTTTTTTTGTTCATTGATTTGTTTGCTTACAAATTATTTTCTCTCTTCCCTTAGTAGCTAAGCTTTTCATTGAAGAAATTGAAAGTGAAAAGATTGCTTATCATTCTTATTTTGCATTTTAGGAATTTCATACACATCATCGCAGGGAACCTTTGAAAGGAAAACTGTTAAGAAAGATCAACATAAAATTAATCTCAATTTATTTAACAACGCATTGGAACCATAACAATAACATTTAGAAGGTCTAGGCTAGAGATGTGTTCTGGCATCGTAAAACATAGCAGCTGTCGTTAACTTGTCTGTGATACATTTCAAGTGTGATACCTCACTCCACATACGTAAGTATATCGTAGCTCGTCCACGTACTTTCAGGTATATTGGGCGGTGTTACAGTACGATAAGTATAAAGGGGTGCTCTCACTGTGTGGTTTCGCATCAGATAGCGCTAATATGGACTTGGGACTCCATGTACCTTCGGGTATATTTGGGAGGAAAAATTTTAGGTGCTATCCATCCATAGTAAACCGAGTCAATTTCCTTGTAAATTGTGATACACCGAACACAGCATTCATGGATATTTCTTTCCCATACTTCTTGGTTCGCCAGGAGGTATTCTGCAATTCACAGTTTCTTGGTAAACCTTTTTTCCTAGAATTACCCTTTTATTTTTGTTTATTTTTTTTTGGTTAAAATAAATCAGTCATCGTGGAAGAACGAAATACTTTTCCCCCCATCGTTCGCGTATATTAGCATTAAAACCACCTTTACCACCAAAAGTTACTTCTAGTAAGCGAAGGAAATCACTCTAGCGAAACTAGTACTATCAGTACCTCTGGTGAAGCATCATCTTCCCATATACTAGAGTTGGCACAAGTTGTTTCTACTCATCCTAGTTCATCTATTCTTGTCAAGATGGAGTCCTCATAGCTACCCGTGGTCACGATCCATCCAATCTGTGAGACCATACCTCCCGACCCTGATGTTGTTCAACTGGAAGTTGATCTGGATCCCATTGTTCTTTAGGGGGCAACTGTTATTGGTAAAATTGGACATCATCCCCAAGACCAATGAAATAGGGTATATCATCGCCTTATATTTTTGTTGCTATATTCCCTAAGTGGAGAAAATCTTGATCCCGAAGTTGAACAACCGGAATTTGTTCTTGTATTGGTCACTCCAAAATCTATTGTAGCCATTGAGTCTCCCATTTCGCGTAGTCAACCACTTGAAATTTACTTCGTGCCTGACGGCGAAGTTCTTCCACCTGGTTTGATTTAGATTGAAGAAATATCACAAGACAAGACAACTTTAACTCCAACTCATTTTCGGTAGGAGCTTTACCTGTACGAGTCTTTTCCTCAATCACCTTCCTCTGCTTTTGTTGATCCTTTTTCACTTTGAGTTCCCATAGATTCTATAGGGTATACATTAGGTCATTTGACCATGGCTGAGATAACATCCCAGACTGAACCATTTATTTTAGCTGCAACAGCATCTACTGTTGCTTCATCTTCGATGTTTTTTCCATTGAATTCACCCATGTCATCATCTGGAATCCTATCTGGTTCCTCTTTTATGAGTACTGAACAACTTGATTCTTTATTCACATCTTCAGTGCAATATCAAGCTGGTCCCATTAGTTATTCTCCTTGGTGGCTAGTGATTTCACAGAAATTACCCTCAGAAATTCCAAAATTCAATGGAAACCTTGGAGAAGACCCATCAATGCATGTTATAACTTATCATTTGTGGTGTTCATAAAACTCCTTAAATGATGACTCTGTTAGACTATGTCTTTTCCAGCATACTCTCACTAGTCCAACTGCACAATGAGGATGGTTCTTTTTCTGTGTCAACCTCGTTAGAAAATGAAACATATTTATAAGGATGGTTCTCTTACTGTGTCAACCTCGTTAAAAAATGAAACAGGCTTTGAGGATAGTTCTTTTTTCTTGTGTCAACCTTGTTAAAAAATAAAAGAAGTACCTATGAGGATAGTTATTTTTTCTTGTGTCAACCTTGTTAAAAAATAAAACAAGTACCTATGAGGATAGTTCTTTTTTCTTGTGTCAACCTCATTAAAAAATAAAACAAGTGCCTATGAGGATAGTTCTTTTACTGTGTCAACCTTGTTAAAAAATGAAACAAGCCATGAGCATAGTTCCTTTTCTTGTGTCAATATCGTTAAAAAATGAAACAAGGTTCCATGAGCTTAGTTATTTTCCTGTGTCAAGATCATTAAAAATGAAACAAATCCTCTCCTAATTATGACGAGTCTTCCATCTGATCTCGTAAATGAACCTTCATTCCATCCAACGATTAGTAACCAATAGTTTACTTAAGTGAATGAAATAAAGCTTGGGGGGCATCTTCTCTTGCAGGGGGCATTCGACATGTGCTCTTGCAAGGGGCATTCAAAACATTCTTACCTATTGTGCCCAATCAACTGCTAAAGTTCGGGGGCAAAATCAAGTTCAGAGCTCCAAAATGAAAATGGTAACTATGGAATGGTAAAAATGAACAGTAAAACTACTTTTAATAGTCATTTAAATATTTTCAAATCGTATTTATTGCTATGACTATAGTTTTATTATGTTTTTATCATGAAACATGTATTTTTAATCCATTTGATGTTGTTATGAACAGGTTTTACAACTGGTGAACAGATTAGTCGTGTAGATTTATTTCAAGAATGATTTGACCACAAAGCATACTTTTTATCCTTACTTTTCAAGATTTGTTAAAAATGAAAAAGGATTTGAAGTGAACTTTTATCTCTTTTTCGAGCTCTGATAACAGCGAAAAAGGAACCACTAGAGTCTTCTTTCAGCTCTTTTCAGACTCTGATAATGTGAAAAGATTGCCGAGCACTTGTCTTTTCAAGCTCGTTAAAGTAAATGAATCGATATCTACTCAATATAAGTTTAACCCTTTTCCGGACTGAGATATATTATTTACAAAAAAGGAATACCTTGGTTAAACATGACCAAAGAGGTTCTCTCAGATATTATTTTACACTTTTTCGGGTCTGAGTGACAAATTTACGAAAAGGTACTTATGGAGTTCTCTTTTGTCCTCTTTTTCAGACTCTCTAAATATGAAAAAGGACAGGGCTATCACTGTCGTTAAGCTCGTTAAAACATAAAATAGCAACGGGCTTGTTGATCATGGAAAGAATCGAGTTTCATTCATCCCTAGTCTCGTTAAATTATTAAATAGTGATACTTTATTCGCCCGAAGGGTTGAATTATAGATCAATAAAATGTTACCCTCCTCAATCTTGTTAAAAAATAAAGAGGTACTGGTCAATAAATGACTGGGGAAAATTTTGGAAAATTAGCAAGAATTTCTTTATGGTAGAAAGTTTCTCTTGAACATGACACTTCTTTCACTCCATGTCCGTGACTGTTTGGGTTAGGTAATCATCTTGATGGTTCATTCACACCTATGATTCATCATACCTTCACTTTGGTTTTGGGTCAATGCTGCCAACTCATCACAGTGTCGCCGATATGTTCAAGAGAAGTCATCCAGTGATTAAAAATTCATTCTTCTACAATACTCATAAACCTTCATTCTCATGGCCGTCATCCCTGAAAATTTCTATATCAAGTCATACCCTTGTCTCCGAAATCAGTAACTCATGTTTTGAAATAAGGTGACTTCCTGTCGACACCAAATCAATATCCAAGAAGTTCAGTTAGAAACATCAGATTCCAGTACCATGAGGCTTGTTACAGCATCGACAAGATCCTCGCTTCCGGACCTTTGACTGAAAGATTTTGTTTGGTGTTAAACATCAAATCATCTATTCACGCCTTACGAAATGTACTGCAGTACCTTGAGGGCCATTGACATTAATGGTGGTTCTCTTGCATTTGTTAACAACACACATCATTGGCTGGTAATCAAACGATGTCTTTCCATGTTTGACTACAAATCATATATTCGCATGGCTAGACTTGTACCATAATGATTGAGTGAACGAGATAAGAAGACCTCGGATCTAGTTTCAGCCATCCGAGCTGCAATTTTAGGATTTTTGTACACATCATCTATACAGTGACCTTACATACAAATTGTCATCCAAACATGGGCCTATATCTATAGGCATGTCTGCATCTCGGCAACATTCCAATGAAGACAACTTTCTGAATTATGTACATGTTATTAGATTGTTTTATGTGTTGAATATGGGAATTCCTACCCTCAGCAATTATGATCAAAAGAGGATATATCATGATGTAATGTATTGTAATATTGATGCAGGTGACCACTCCGCTTCATCTCCAACCCATCACAGTGTAAAGCATCTCAATCAAATGTTCTTATTATTTGGATCTCATGCTTTAGGGGGGAATTTTTATAGGTCAATTTGGGCACCATTCTCAATGACCTGGTTAACTGTACATCATCTCCAGGACCAATGATCAAGGGTTAATCATTCCCTATCATTTCATTTGCTATATGCCCTAAGACAAGAAACAAAACAAATCAAGCAAGACTTTCATCAAGCAAAGGTTTCCAAGGTTTGAAGCTTATTATATAGCATATGAAATCTCACCAAAATAGGCTCTAAGGGACCTAAGTGCATTGCATATACAGGTAGCCCCATGCAAGGCTGCTCTGCAAAGCACTTCCCGACATTCACAGGTGCATTGGTCACATTGGGAGAAAAATTTTCATTGTTCCAAAATCTCCACTTAGCTAGTGCCTTCTAGAAGAGTTCACATGTGTCAAGCTTCGGAGCCAAGTGTTCATTTTACATCTACATGATTGGAAACATGTCATGCCTATTATTGGAAAGTCATTTATTGCAAAATAACGTACAGTTCATTTATAAATTGAGCACAAATCTGAGTGCTTGAAAAGGAATAATTTGAGTAAAGAAATGCTGGATGATTTTCAATTGAGAGCTAGATTTGTGTAGCTACTGCTGGAGAGATTTATACTGTGATGAGGCTTGGGGATGTTGCTGTAAGGGTCACTTCAAATCAGTCACTTGGTTGTAACCTCTCCTTCTATCATCAATAAAGAATACTACTTATTTTTCCCTATATGCATATGTATTGTCTTTGATTTTCCATATTGCAAGATCTTAGTTGATGTATATGATTTATGCTTTACTGATTTAGAAAACTAACTTGAATAGATATCTATATTATGCATCTTTTTTTGTTTCAGTGTTCTTTCTTTTAGGAAGCATTCTGCACAAACCGCTTGAATTTGAAGCTGCCATGGAAGCGACAGAAGGAGCCATTTAGAAGTGCTTGGATCACAAGTAACCTTATAATCCTCTCTGTGTATTTGTTCTTAGTTAGGAGGAATAGTCGTATAGTCTTTCACCTATTGTTCTAGACTAGCACCTGTCTAGGGAAGCATGATTTTCCGTAATTCACAATTCTGGCCCAACACCATGTTCTCATGGGTAGTGATTTCATATTTTTCATTGAAGAGGGGAATTCTTTGGCCATATCCTTTAGGCAAGTCATGCAATTGGACTGGTAATACAAGTGGGGAAAATATTTCCATAATTCTTATTGTATGGAATACTGGATTGACAATAGGAGGGATGGGTTGAATAGGTAAAGGAGCTGAAGTTGTTGGTACTGAAGTGGAAGGTATGTATGATGAATTCGAAGGTGCAGATGAATATACTATAATTAAATGAGTTTGAGGTTCAGATGAAACAAAAATTTCTTCTGGATGGAAGAATTGGATCCAGTCCTTAATGTCAAGGTTAGTCTTGGGCTTAATTTCTTAGAAAACCCAATCTTTCAAATAAGTTAAGTCTAATTAAGACAGATATTTTACCTCAGATGATCTTAGAGGATCAAATACTATATCGGGCAAAGAAGTTTCGGATTTGGATTTAAATAAAGACAATTCAAACTTTATGTCATAGGGCATATCTTATAGAGAAAGTAACTTAGCAGGTAAAGAAACTGATCTTACCAATGCAATTGGTCCTGATTGAATATGTGCAGTCTGATATCGTTGTCTTCAAAATAATTTCTCTGGATCATCAATCGGACTGACTGGATCGAGGTTTAGATTTTCTCTGGTATATCTTTTAGAAGTCAGATCTTCTATGAGGCACTGGAATTATGAAATAAGCCTTATGAAACTCGATCCTATCATTCAAAGGATCAGTTTCCGATAAATGGTTTTCATACACCCAGTGAAAATTTTCCTTTTCATTCCCTGGCAAAAGTGCCAAAATGTTAGCACTCCACCAAATTCCCGAGGCTAAAGAAGGAATCCCAACAGAGGTAACCACAGACCAATATTTTGACTTGATAGCTAGCCCTATCAAGTCGGAGAGGGCTCTCTCCAAAAAGGTCACAGCCAGGAGGGTTGGAGAAATTAGGGTTATTAGGCTAGATATTGAGTGCAAGGGCTGTTTTGATTTTATTTGGGTTGGGTTATCAGTGGATGAAGAAATTAGGTCAAGTGAGCTAGGTCGGAAAATGAGATAGGGTTGCAGGGATCAATGGGGCAAGGTAGGCACAAGCCTTATCACTTAAAGATGATTGTGATGGAATGGTGTTGAGACTGAAAAGAAGCTAGGAAGAGCATGGGAGATGTATTCTTCCTAGACTGAGGAAAATGGACAAACTATGATCAATTCCCCAAAACAGAGCATGAGCAAGCATGTGTTCTGATTATCAAACTTGAAAGAGATCATACCATAGAAATGAAGTGAAAATTAATACAATAAATTCTAACATATGATTGAAGAAAAGACAATGATAAACATCAATACCACAAGTATCCCATAAAATAGATGCAACTCCTCTTTATTAGCTGGCCAAACTAAGTACAATAGTTCCTTGATCAATAAGCAAACATACAAACTAATTCCTACCCTTGCTAATTGTGAAGAAAGGGGCTAAATAGACATAAAAACAAGCTTCAATCATCCACAGGGGTCGAATCCATGAGGTGAGGAAGAGATCCACTAATTTCTTAACAGAAAACTGAAGTGCAGGATGGTCCAAGTGACTCACTCCTCATTACACTCAAACTAATTCATCTTGACTAAAGGATAACTTTACCTAATGAATCTACCCCTAGGTAACTTATCCTTGACATAATTACATTTAATATGATGAATTACATTGATAGAAAGATGATTTTCTGAGATGAAATCAAAATTTACAGTGAAAAACAAAAAAAATCAGCAAATTGTCATATGCGCCATTTTCTTAGCATATGCGCAGTGCCTTAAGGTTGTGTGCCCTCCATGTTCAATGTGACTTTTGATTGACCTACAGGTGTCAAAATCTCACCCAAGATGGCTTGTTGGAAAGCCCTACATGTCCTATTTCTAAATATTCCTCAAGTTCTAAAAGTGATGCTAACTTGACCCCTCAAAAGTGCAATCTCCCAAAACTGCTCTGTGTGCAGTGCCTAGGCAAAAATATAGGCAGAAACATGATTTTTAGGGTGTTTTTTTCCCTTTTCACTGACCAGTTTGACTCAAAACCTTAGAAAATGTACACGGTGCATGTCTTCATCATTCTAAACCCAATGCTGGTGACCTTTTGCCCAAACAATTCCCTTATAATTTGCATATGACAAATTTTCTTCTAAATGCTTATTCAGAAAAACACAGTCAAACTCAGAATTTGCAAAAAAGTTTGTAAATGCCTCAAAATTTGTAAAATAGTTGATGATGATGTTTCTAGGATTGAAGGGAAGCCTCGACAAGAATTTCCAATTTTTTCTTTTCCTCCATGGTCAACTCTTCAATTTTTGCAATGGCACTTTTGAGCTTGGCCAATGTAATTTTCTCTTTCAAGGAATAGTGTTTGACTTTCTTCCTCAATAGGTCATTATCCCTATTTTCCTTTGCTAGTAGCTTCTCCAAGTGCTGGTTGGCTCTATCAAGCCATGGTTCCCTATTCTCACTTATCAGAATGGAAAGCTGCTCATTTAGGGTTAGCTAATCAGCAAGCTCAGCTTCCCTTTGACTCTCTAAAGCTAGAGTTCTTTTCATCCCTTTAGTTCTAGGTCTCTGTCTTAGTACCTCAGTGAGCCTCCCTTTGAGCAGTGAAATACTTAACCACATCAATGACTTGTTTGGTTTTTAATTGATCATTTTCCTTCTCAAGCAAGTGTAAGACATATATAGCCCTGTCAAGATTAGTCTAGAGCTCACTAATCTTGGAATCCTTCCCTTTGATGGTTTCTTTGATGCTTTTGTCATTTTCATTCGCATCTAGGTCAACAAGCTAAAATTCATGCTTTGTTTCATGAGTGTCCTCCTCATCATGAATGACTGCCTTAATGACCTTCTCTTTGCCTTTGTTCACTTGTTGTGTTGTTGTAGAAGGCATGGCCCCTTCCACTCCATGTGGAGAAAACACATGCGTGTAGCCTCTCTGGAAGTTTTTTGGCAATGGCTCAACCTCAACCGTACTAGCCCACTTAGGGTCAATATCCTCCATCTTGTTGGGTGATCCAATGTCATGATGAGATGGAGATGAAGGAGGTGAAGTGGACTGATCAGATGATGATGAATGCGCTATGGGTTGAGATGGAGGGATGGAAGTGGATGGTTGGGATGATGAAGGCACATTTTGTGCATGCTGAGTGGATGGCTCATTGAAAATTGTTGGGTTTGTGTTATATTCTTTCCATGACTAGTCACGCACTGGGGTGTAATAGGGGGGGCGATAACCCCCCCTGTATATTGCGATGGGCGCAACGTACAGGGGGGTCATAAGGGGAGTGGTAGCCCCCCTGTCGGGGTCCGGGGTAGCGCCCCGGAAAATTTTTTTTGTCCTTATTTTCCGTTGGGTAGACCCGCCCATGGTTTTGGGGCATGATGTTTTTCGGCCCCTGGTATTTTGTAGACCAGTCAAGGAACTACGGTTATGTTCTAATCCAGGGTTAATGGATTGGGGTTTATGTATGCTTTGGCATGTATATATATGTGTTGTAACACTAAAAGGAATATAATGAAAAATCAAGATGGTCATCCCAATTTGGGATCCAGGGGAAAATATCTATGTTTATCTGTTTTATGTTTTATGCTCTCGCTATTGTTTATTTTCTATTTTTAAGATTCATTTTCAGATAACTTATGTACAGGGTTAAAACCTACAAAAATATCATTAGCTATAAAGGTGTTCCATGCAATGTTTAGTTGATTGAGATGGTGGAGAACTATAATATTAATGATGGAATGATGGAATAGACTTTTGATTTTGATATTTCCTTTTCTGGACAATGAATTTCATCTTATCTATGCTTAGGAAATGGTAGTAGGGTATGTCCAACATCTTTACCCTAGTGAAATGCATCAAGAGTAGGATGTGATAAGTATAGAGCCTTCAAAATATACCCTCACATGAAAAGTATTTCATGATTATCTCCATCATCAGTGAATCTCTGTCTTGAAGGTGGGAAAAAGGAAAGAACCTCTTTCTCTCATTCTTATACCTTGGTTTCTAGAAAGGCTCAAAGTATTTTTCCTCCAAATCACTCTTTTTGACCCACTTCTCCCCAACATTCGGGATCCCGGTGGCAGCTGAAATGGTGGCAGTTGAGACAGTAAAGGTGACTCCAGCTAAAGTGGCTTGGTTTTTGTGGAGGTTGGATATGAAGAGCCTGGTCAACCTATGATGGTGCTGAACCCTCTTAACTTGTTCACAAAAATCATAACAACCAACATATTTGAAACATGTTACTGTCATTGGAGAGGCTAAAAGTTCCCTAGTGTTAACAGGTTCAAGTCTTAGCACTCTTCCACCTTTATGTGGCCTCCTCTTCTCTATTTCCTCTCCTCAGTTTCCTCTCCTTCACTGAATGATATGTTCCTCTTTTTCCATGGTGTTTTTTTTCAAAACCCTAGGGATTAGGAATGATAATGCGTCTAAGTTGACTTTTTGGTGATAGGAAATGTGGAAAGGGAATTTTTTGGGAAATAGTTTTAGGGATATGAGAAATGGGGGAAGGGAAAAGGAGTGATAGTGTGATGGGAATTGGGATGGGGAATTGGTTATTTGGAACCTAGGTAAAAAGAGGCACCTAGGGCTTAGGGCTTTAGCTTTTAAAAGCTTAGGGACATGGATTGTACTAAAATATATTTGGGAACGAGTTTTTGCAATATGGGAAGGGTATGAGAGTGTAGGAGAAATGGGTTTTAAGAGTTGTGAGTGTAAGGGAGGAAAACTAGGGTTTTGAATGGTTAAAGCACCAAATAATCAAGAAAATCACACAACACAAAACAAATAAACTTGAAGGAGATAAATTATGATGGAAGACACCTTCACTTGCTTGCTGGAGGCTCCGATAGTTGTTGCAGAAGTTCTAGAGGTGATTTGGAGAAATTTGGATGATTTGTTGGCTTGTTGGACATATGCACAGCGTCTTAAGGTTGTGCACAGTGCCTTAACGATATGCACAACACCTTCAGTCTGTGTGTAGCGCCTTTAGCCTGTGTGCAACACCTTAAGGATATGCGCCCTCTGCTCAAATTTTCTCCAATTTTTCCCAGAAAATCGAAAAATCACTCTCTTCAAGTGTTTGCTCGATGGAATAGGAGGCAAATGAATTTCAAATTGATGTCTAAGAGTCTTTAATACTTGAGTGAATTGATATTTAGACAAAAAACCCAATTTTCCTATGTTTCCTTTTATTTTTTTGACACATTTGCTAATTACCCTTTTCTTTTGACTTTTCTTATTTGCAGGATGATGTTGCTAGAGTTGGCACTTTTCACTTTCATTTGGTGATCTTTAGTTTGGCATATGTGATTTGAGTTGGAAGCTAGGGATAGAACTTATTACATATTATAAGCATAAAATTACATAAACATTAAAAATAAATTACATATCTATTTTCATATCAAAATTACAATTTTGATATGAAAATCAAACTTTAAAATCAAAATCACAACTTTAAAAATATCATATTTACATGCTGATAATATTTTGCAGATGATAATGAAATTTTTATTGTGTCACTCTCACACCTTTTGTTAACCTTATTGAGATGAAATGGTGCATTTTTGTACCTTGAACAATGAAACCTAATAACCTAATGGGACCTTGAATGACCTGACTCCATGTTTGACTTTCACTGACATAAGACATAGTGAAATGAGCTTTTCAAAAGTGTTCTAATGCTCAGCAAGACATGAAGGTGGGCCAGCAAATGTGAAATTTTGAGGGAGAGTGAGGTGTTATGAATTGGACTACCATCAGTGAATCAATTTTTTGCATGACCTAATGGAATGATAAAAAAATTTATAGTGGGACCCCTAAAATGAGTATAAAAAGATTAATTTTGATCATTGATTGAAGAATGCATATTCTGACACTAACATCAGCCTTATTGGAGATGGCAGCTCCTTGGAGGTGTCAAGAACATTGTATACCAAGTGCCTAACCATTGGGCCAATACGGTCAAAAAAAATTCAAACTGAAATGCATGACTAAATACTGACAACTCAATGACACAAACTGACTTTGAAACTGACTTAAATTGACTCGAACAATGACTCAAAACTTAACTTAATTTTTCACTTAATTTGAAATGGTAGAAACTCAATGAAGCTCCATGGCCTTCACTTCGGGCTCCAAACTCCAATTTGTTTCCACTTCACACTTGCAGGAATATCAAACTGATATATACAATGAGGATGAAGAATTTTTCATAATTTCATATAAAAAAAGATAGTGCTTCAGGAGCCTACCATTAACTAGCCCTCCTAAGCAACTTTTCCCATCCATTTCTTCCAAGAGATATGCATTTTTTCCATGAGAAGTTGCAATCTTAAAAGGTCATTTCCATAAATTATCTAACTTTTCGCGCTTACCCTTGTCTTCATTCCTGGCTGTTAAACACCATGTTGAAGCACACACATGGTGTATCAGAGAAGAATACACACACACACAAGAGAACTCAACACAATGAAGGATAAGCGTGAGGCTTTCTTATTTTCCATTATACAAAGATGTACATTTATAGTACAATGGTGTGACTCTTGGTTTCATATTCCAAGGTCACTTGGACTCCATTGTGACTTTCCGCATTCCACACCTACCCATGTAGGATTAGGTGTTCCAACATCCCCCCTTAATCCGAAGGGGTATGTGTGAGTCCAAGAAAAGAGTTGTAATACAAATATGCAAAGTATACATGGCAACACTTGGGCTGAATCAACTCTCTGAAATGTTGGAAAAAAGAGGTGGTTTTAGGATGACCACAAACACTGGAACGCAAAACTTGTTGCAGTTCCCGGAACTCTTCCAAAACTGGCAAGAAGCTGAAGGCTTCTGCTAGAGGAATTGTCCCTCATAAAAGGGAGACCTTCGACCTAAAAGAAGGGAGGTCTATGACCTGTGGTGGTTTTAGGTTGTCCACCAACCAAAGATGATGGTTTTAGGTTATCCACCAACCGAAAATGATGGTTTTAGGTTATCCACCAACCAAAGATGATGGTTTTAGGATATCCACCAACCGAAAATGATGGTTTTAGGTTATCCACCAACCAAAGATGATGGTTTTAGGTTATCCACCAACCGAAGGCATGCTCATGGGCATTCGTGTCTCTGGCTACATCTCTGAATCCGGAATGACGAATTGTGGCTCAGGCTCGCTTGAGGCTATTTGGCTACATCTGCGAACATGGAATGAGAGTTTATGGCAAGAGCTCGCTTGATGCAGCGTCGAAGCTTGTACTGACCACCATTTTCCCCCTCGCCGAGAGAGATGTTGAGATGATGGCGAAAAATCAGCGCAAGTTTTCTCAATATTCGTGAACAAGTTCTAACATGTGTCGTAAACATCTTCCTAGTTGTTGATGCACATTGCCAAGAAGCGATCCATCCAAGATGAATCTTTGTTCTTGCAGGAGACTTGTTTCTAAAGCATCTTTCTGAAGAATGGGTGTGCCGACCACAGTGCTTGCATGGATTAAGATCAAAACAGTGATCTTTCATATGGCCAACTCGATCACAGTGTTGGCATTTTTCAATGTGATGTTGTTGTGGAATAGGATCTGTAACAGCTGCAGGTGAATTGTCATACAAGAATCCAACACTCTGAAATATGATGGGCTTGGTGTAGTCTGGAGTATGAAAGGTCACATCCTTGTCATATCCAAGACCAGTTCGGTGCTTGTTGTGGACAAGCTCTTCCCAAGGTCCGATGATGGGCTTGAGAAGTTCAGGTTGAACTGCTGCATCTGCGTGTACATCTGCTCTAATACAAGGAACTGAATGAGGATCAATTGCATCTTTATCTTCTTTCTTCTGATGAGAGTCCTTCTCAATCTTCTGAACATAAACAGGTTCAGAATGGTGACTCTTTTGTTGAAGTTCATCTTGCTGAAGCTGAGTTTCCAACTGCAAAAACTCAATCTTTTCTTGTGCATTTTGTAAACAACTCTAAATATTACAAAGAGCATTCTTGCTCAATTTTATCATGTCACCAACATTGGAATGAATGAGGTCATTCAACAACACTAATGCCTCATTGATTTTGGCCATTTCAACAACTTAGGCTAAAAAATGAAAGGGTGTCAGCTTCAACCGAAAATGCACCTGTTTACAATGTGATGCAACAAGAAATACAAATGACTCAAAAGAATTTCCAACTATGGAAATCTCAAAGTACAAAGTGTGCTCCTCAAATGATGGAGGGCAATCAACAATTTTTCAACTCAATTACACTTCAAGTCTTGATTGCAACTATGAATGAAGAAGCAATTCCACTCACAATACAATGTCAACTCAATACAATATTTCTGCAAAATATTTGTAAATGTGTAGCTGAAAAAACTTGTGCAAGAATCTTTTTATGGCAGCTGAATTTTCTTCTTCAAATAGTTGTTTTCAATGATGGCAAACTTGTCTTCAAATGTGAAATTCTTGAAAAAATCACCCTTCAAATCAATGCCACAAATCACAATGTCAAATCTGTAATTTTCTCTATATATAGTCCATCTACTCTTCATATACCATTTTCTTCATTTCTGCTGTTCATATTCCTCTTTCCTCTCTCTTTGCTGTTTTTTTTTTTTTTTTAATTAATTAAAAATTAATTAAAAAAATGGGAATAAGTTAAAAATGGGGAAGGGAATTAAAAATGGAGGGAATTAAAAGTGGGATGGAAATTAAATGGGAGGGGAGGAGAGAGTACTATATGGGAAGGGGAATATAAAAATCGATTTAAAAAAAGAAAAGGAGGGGCAGTATTTTATAATGAAAAGAGATATTGTAAATGAGGAGGGGCGGTATTATTGTATATTGAATATTGTATTTTGAATATCGTATTTTGAAAATGGGCGGTAACGTATTTTGGAGAGGGCGAGTGGCAGGGATCGAAAGGGCGGAAGTGATAGGGGAAGGGAGGTATGGAGGAGCCGCTGGAGTGATGGCGGACAGGGGTGCCGTGGTGTGTAAGTTCAGTGGGGAGGTAGGGGGTTGCCGTGAGCAGAGGGATGGGAGAAAGAGCGTGTGGATGCCGCGTGAGGGAAGGGGAGGCCGGAGTGATAAGGATGTGGGGATGGACGTAGCGTAGAGGAGCGGAGGTGTAAGTCGACGGGAGGAGCGTAGGGGGCTCGCGTTGATGTGATGGGAGAATAATGCTTGTGCGCAGGGAGTGTAGGCGGTCGAGGGTAAGGGGGAAGGGCAGAGAGTAGTGTGAATAGGGAGTTGTGGCTAGGATGGACGCGTGAGCAGATAGGGGGTAGGGCCGAAAGGCCGTGTGCGCAGGTGAGTGTTGGTAAGTGTTGACAAGGGGCCGAGAGGAGTATGGTAGGGGTGTAGGAGCAGGGGGCGCAGGGAGATGGCGCAGAGTGCGGGTAGGCCAGTGGTAAAGCCGTAGGGCGTGAGCTGTAAGGCCGCAATAAAAAATGCAAGGGATGGTCGACTGTGAGACGTTTAGTAATGGACAGCGGCAGGTTGAATGGAAGAGCAGGGTTGTTATATGAAATGGGAGCGCTGGAGTATGGTGTCGTTGTTCAAGCGAGGTTGGAGAGGAGTGTGAAGCTTATTGGTGAGCGCATGAGTTAAGAGCAAGTCGTGCAGAGTTCGAGAGGGAGTGTTGGGAAGGGCACAAGGGGTCGAGTTGTGCGTTGAGAGTTTAGGGAGCCGAATAGAGCGTATAACGCAGAGGGAACGGTGTTTGAGGTGAGGCGAGGGTGTGTTCAGATGTAAAAAATTGCAGGTTGGGGAGGCCGAAAGGCCAAGGGTTTGCGGAGAATTTTTTTTTTTTTTTTTAAAATCAAAACAACAGAATTTTTAAATGTATAGCAGCAGGATTGGAGGGTTTTCAGAATCTTGTAGACTTGGAGGAAAAATTAATTTATCCAATAGCCCAGCAGCAAACGAACTCAGAATTCTCTGAAATCTTCCAATGAAAACTCAGAAATATTTCCAGTGAAAACCCAGAAACTTGTTCAGAAACCCAATATAAATCGTATCTAGCAGCTCTTCAAAATGCAGAATTTAAAATGCAGAGATTGCAGGAAGAAATAAACCTTCAGATGTGCAGTGCTGCTTGCTGCTCTTCTTCAAAACAAATGCTGAATGCTGCCAATTTGTGAATGCTGCTCCTTCTCCAAAACACTTTTGAATGACGGCAAAAACTCTGATTTTTGCAAAAACTTTGAGTGCTGCAAAAAATGTCAAGAATTTTTGCACATATACACAAGCCATAAACACAAATGGCTCACTCAATTTGGAGCAAGGCCAGCAATCGCCCACTCTGATACCATGTTAAACACCATGTTGAAGCACACACATGGTGTATGAGAGAAGAATACACACACACACAAGAGAACTCAACACAATGAAGGATAAGCGTGAGGCTTTCTTATTTTCCATTATACAAAGATGTACATTTATAGTACAATGGTGTGACTCTTGGTTTCATATTCCAAGGTCACTTGGACTCCATTGTGACTTTTCGCATTCCACACCTACCCATGTAGGATTAGGTGTTCCAACACTGGCATCCCAACGAAGAACTACATCATCGATCTTGAAATCATCTTTCTTGGTTTTTCTGTCATATATTTGCTTGATCTTATCATGGAGATTAGAAGTGTTATGAAACACTTCTTCTCTTGTCTGTTGCAAGTGAGTCTAATGAAGAGATCTCTATATTATCCACAGTGTGATCAAATAATGGTCGACATTTCGAATCCCAACAAGGATCCATCTTCAGGACAAGATGATAAATGAAAAGTGAAAGAAGGACACAAAGGACAAGGTTTATATATAGTGGAAAGATGAGAAGAGAAAGAGCCGACAGACAAATTAATATTCTTTTATTTTAATTTAATGAATTTTATGATATTATTATTATTTTTTATAAATAATAAATTATTTTTTAATAATTTTTTAATAAATTTTGATCACTTTAATAGAATATATACTATCATATTCTCTAATTTAATAATAAAAATAATTAATAAATTTTATTGTAAGTGATAAAACCTAAAGTTTTTTTAATTTTTTTAATTTTATTTTTAATTTTTTTAAAATTCTTATAATAGAATATATAATATCATATTCATTAACCTAATAATAATTATTATTATTAATTTAATAAATTTTAAATTTTATTAATTGCTTAATTATAAGTGATAAAACCTAAAATAACTTTTTTTTTTTAATTTTGAATATATATATAAGTCAATTTTTTAATTATCTAAAATAATTTACTTAAATTAATTAAATTAATAATATAATAGTTAATTCTTAATCTTAATTCTTAGTGAAGAATTTAAACTATAAAACCCTAGAATATGAGAAACCCTAAAAATACTAGAAGGAATTATTTACAAAATTCATAATTATTAATTAATAAATAAAATTAATATTTAATAAAAATAAATAATAGCTTACTTAATTCAGTATTAGCCTTCATTAATTCAAACAAGTAAATAAATGTTAATAAAATTAGCTATTATTATTAATTCTATTAATCATTATTAATTCAATTAATTATTAAAATTCAATCCTAACTAATCTAATATTAAATATGATCATTATTAAATATAATTTTTTTATTATTTTTTTTATTAGAAACTTTAGATACTAATAATAATTATTAATTAATTAATTTTTATTAATAAAAAATAAAAAATAATTAATAAGGATAATTATTAAAAGTAAATAATTTAATTAGATGTTCGCAAAGACCAAACCCTAAAAAATCATTTTGGAGGAGAAGCAAACCTGAGATACAGTACCTAGGTAGAAGACGAACTCTAGGAGCACATTTGTCGAATTAGAGGCCGCCAACTGTCACTAATCTCGAATCCTTCATCCCTATTAATGTTATGTGGGTGTTTCATAATCTCGAGTGCTTCTCTAATTTTTCTTCTTCGATAGTGTTCCTCCCTGGCAATGATCTTAGCATCCTCAAGACGTAAGTGAATCATTTGGTTTATTCTGAGTTGTATGTCATTTTCTTCACTTCCCACTTCTTGTAAATGTTTCATGACTGGGATAGCCAATGAAGAAGGGAAAATCGTGTCCACACCATAAACTACCTGAAATGGAGACATTCCAATGGATTTCTTGTTGCTTACCCGACCTTCCCACAGTGCATTAATTAGCTTCTTGTGCCAATTTTTCTTGTTCGCCTCCAACATCTTTTTTATTATGCTGATCAAAGACTTATTGGAGGACTCTTCCAATCCATTTCCCTGAGGATAATATGTTGTAGAATGATCCAACTTAATGTTATACTTGTCACAGAATTCTGGCATATTCTTTGATTTGAAATTTGTGGCGTTATCCTTGATGATCTTTCTAAGACAACCAAACTGGACAAGATGTTAGTTTCTAGAAACTAAATTATGATTGAGTATATAACTTGCCTGGTTGGGATCGCTTCGGTCCACTTTGTGAAATAGTTTGTGGCGGTAAGTGTCCATATGTGTTGAGCAGACGAGGGTGGATATATTTCACCAATAAAATCTAAGCCCCACTGCTAGAAATGAGTTTCAATTGAAATGGGTTGTAATGGTAAAGGAAGAGGCTTATGATTACCTTGGAAAAGTTGGCATTCATGGCAGCTCATGACTGTCTTGTACAAATATGCAAACAAATTTGACCAATAATAACCCACTCTCAATACTTTGTTGGTTGTGGTCTTCCAGTGTAAGTGACCTCCACAATCTCCTTTGTGGAAATCCTGCATCACTTATTTGGACTCATCTTCAACCAAGCAATTGAGTAACACTCCTCCAAGGTCCTTCCAGTAGAGTGCACTATCTAGTATA
This sequence comes from Pinus albicaulis, assembly GCA_034641835.2. Lineage (NCBI taxonomy): Eukaryota > Viridiplantae > Streptophyta > Pinopsida > Pinales > Pinaceae > Pinus > Pinus albicaulis. The sequence goes on from CM076573.1 coordinate 257,231,649, forward strand.
CAATATTTCAAAGCCTTAAGTTTGAAGGACCTACTCTTACTCTTTGACATACCTTGAGGAGGGCTCAAATGTTGTAAAACATAAATGATATCAACATACCGTGGAGATGATGAAAAGAGATCCGATACCTGAATAAAACTTACACCTTCATCGTCATCGGAAAGTGATGATATGAGATTGATGTCAAGTGCATGTAAATTAGACTCAGCCATGAGCTTGGCTAAGCCTTTCCCTTTGATCAGCTAGGTTGGCTTGATCTCAAGCTCATACTCTAAGAGTGTTTCTATCCACCTACCTCTTCTTCCTCTCGTACTTGTTTTCATGAGTACTTCTTTAACCATTTCATTTGGAACATATGCCAAAATATGTGAGTGTAGAATATAAACACGGAAGTCTTTGAGTGCTTTAACCAAGGCCAAGGCTTGTTTCTCAATTATGTTGTATCGGAGGGCTGCATCCCTTATTGTGTGACTGAAGAATGCTATTGGAAACTCTGTCCCATCTTTTTTCTGCATTATCACTACTGCCAAAGTATGCTCAAAAGCAAAAGAAGATATAACAAAATCTAGAGAATAATCGGGACATTTCAAAACTAGAGCAGTGGTAAAAGAAAATTTCACAGAACTAAATGACTTACGAGCATTTTCAGACCATTTTACATCATCTCCTTCTTCAACATGTTAGTTATCTCTCTAAGCTGTTCTACTAAGTTGGGAATGAACCTACGTAGGAAATTCATCCTACCATTGAATTCTTGGACTTCCTTCTTGTTACGAGGGAAATCAATATGTTGTATCGCTTCAACTCTAGAAGGATCTATCTAGATCCCATATTTTGAAAAGATGTGACCCAATAGCTTACCTTCTTCCATATAAAATAAGAACTTTTTAGGATTTAGGGATATCCCAAATTTTCTACATCATTGGAACACAACTCTCAAATGGTGTAAATGCTCGTTGTTGGATCATTTTTTGTTTTTTGTTTTTTTGAATAAGACTAATTCTATTAAGAAAAAAACATATAGTACAATTAGAGCTTGCACGCAAGCGAAGCTGAAAAGCAGGGAAGCCGGAAGTGAAAGACTATCAAACTCGCTCCCAAATAACAGCTAAGTAATGAGCAAAAAGATAACAAGGAAAGCAGAAAAAAGAGAGGTGGACAAAGGCGTCTACCCAATGTGGGTGGATGCTGCCAAACGACATTTGTTCCCTTTTTTCTTACCAAATTTGACCTAGCCATTGGTACTTGGCTGGGCAGGAGCCATTTATAGACTATTCTGCGTTGAGGGAGGAATATCTTTATCAGAATTGGAGGAAGAAGAGGAAGAAGACACATGAGAGCTATTCTGAGAGATCGGAGGGGTAGAGGGATCCTCAGGGCTAGCTGAGGTTGTGTCCATTGGAATCTCAACATTCTCCTCATCAGCTGCAAGTTCCTCCTCATCCGAGCTGGAGGAATCTGTGTCATCCATGGGGGGGATCACAATAATTCCAGCTCTTGGATTTGGGTTTACGATTGAGATTCTTCTTTTTGTCGAGGAACTTAGCGCAAGTGTTTTGGAGTGTAGAAATTATATACAATATGCATGTATATATCCAGACTCTCCTGATCTCACAATATTTATCTTCTTGCAAAATACAAAATCCTTCCACTATAATTCTTGCAGAAATTTAATCAACAATTGCAAAACACATGAAGCAATAAAAACACACATAACACGGTTGTTTAATGGGAAAGATTAAAGCTAAAAACCCCAACTATATATTATGTAACATGGAGATCATGTAACAATCCTCATACAAAGCTTAGTACATCAACCTCTCAGTACAATACAATCATCACACACTAATCAGGCCTAATCTTGCAAATCCATGCACCGATCTTTGCCACCTGCTAGCCTGCCTCCACTGCACAATCCAAGTTGATTACAAAGACCAATTCGATGCAATCCCACTCTCCTCTACTGTGTTATTATCATTGACATCTCCAATGTATATGTAGATGCAATCCATGCATCACTAGTAGTCACAACAGATAGTCTATCTTGCCCTTTCACCTATCTCTCCACTGGTCTCCACTGAAACTGCCATGCACTGTAGTTAACTGTTGTATTGTTCAGTTGATTAATGAGTTATTATTTGTGAATTAATTAACTAATTAATTCACTCCACTCTCACTAGTGTATCAATCAGTTAGACTAGATACAACTAGATCAACTGAGTCTAACTAAGTTAAATTGAATACAACTCCATAACTACTTCTTCCTATGGTGTCATAAGTCTGCCACTTGAGCTCTAACTGAGTCCTCCATGCATTAGCTATAGTAAACCCTTATGAATTGCGTAATTCCTTCTGTCATCTGATGTGCCACATCTGTGCACTGAACTGAAGTGCTCCAAGAGAATAAGTTGCTTTTTAGATTCTGATTATTATTAAGAGCTAATAATAATCGACATGCATCTATTTTTAGATCAGCGCTCTATAAATAGACTTCACCCAATATTCTAAAAATAGAATTTTATCTATTTTTCACATTTGACCAACCATCTACAAATAGCATCTTGAAACTTATAGAATATTCTCACCATGTCTAAAAATAGACATACACCTAAAAATAGCCTATGTGGGCCCCACCTAGTTTAGGTGATTATTTTCCAACTAGGATCAAGGATGATGTTTCAGGATGCCTTCTTCATTGTTTCTTGTTGCAAACTTCAACACTCCCTCTCAACAAGAAAGGACTATCTTTTCATGCGACATGCAACTCCATGCATTCGCCCTACAACCTTTGCAAGCACCCTGCAACTCCATGCATCTGTTCTGAACTCTTGCTGCAACACTTCCGAAACTGAAAGGCTCCAAACAACTCAATTAGTATAATGAATTTTTCATCAAATTCTTCGACTTATGCTTAATTACTGCACATGTCTTCAGGAACCACTACGTTGTTGAAATATGCACCCATGCACTCTGCACTTGTTGTCAACTCTGAACTGCGCTCCAGTATCCGACACTGTCACTTTGATCTGCCTGCATCAATCCAACTGATCATGCTACTGCTGCTCTATGGGCTCCTCGTAGCTAGGTTCAATTCATGAGATCCACACCATCTCAATGAATCCTGCCCAAAAATCTCCTCTTGGGATTACCCATGCATGTCGCCCCACCTCTCATCTGGTGGTGTAGCCGCATGCACTCCCTCTGCCCATCTGGCACGAAATTTCTCTACATGAGTGGTTGCTCCCACTCCATGATCCTCATCTTGTGGTTGCTCCACATCCTGAGGTTCACTCTTACATGCATGCAAATCCTGCTCCATCTCAATCTTCAATTGCATGTCTTTCTTGCACTTTCCAACAGTAGGAAGCTCCGTAGAAATCCCATCTACATTAAATCTATAAAGATTCTTCTGCATCTCCAGTTGTGGCTGCTCCACAACCTTTTGAGACTGCTTCTCATGCTGCATGTTGAGAGGCTCCCTCTCAACCACCAATTCACTAACCTCTGCTTTACTCCTCAAATATTTGCATGCATCTTGTACCTCAGTGCATGTAGATTCTTGGCTCGCGCACATTGCAATTGTCCCGCCGTCGCAAAATTTTCTAATAAAAGAGCTGATTTTAAATCAATGATATCTCTCTCATCCGAGCTCTGATTCGACCGATTTTTTTTTTCAATTTTGGTATTGTTTTTCAAGGAATCCAAATATGATATTTGGTTCTGAAAATATTTCACCAAAAATTTCATATATTCTTTGCAAACGCGCGCGCCCAAAAATTCATGCTCTCATTCCATGTAGAAAATCTATAACACAGCTCCGATACCATGTAGAAATTATATATAATATGCATGTATATATCCGGACTCTCCTGATCTCACAATATTTATCTTCTTACAAAATACAGAATCCTTCCACTATAATTCTTGCTGAAATTTAATCAACAATTGCAAAACACATGAAGCAATAAAAACACACATAACACAATTGTTTAACGGGAAAGCCTGAAGCTGAAAAACCCCAAATATATATTATGTAACATGGATATCATGTAACAATCTTCATACAAATCTTAGTACATCAACCTCTCAGTACAATACAATCGTCACACAATAATCAGGCCTAATCTTGCAAATCCATGCACCGATCTTTGCCACTTGCTAGCCTGCCTCCACTGTGCAATCCAAGTTGATTACAAAAACCAATTCGATGCAATCCCACTCTCCTTGACTATGTTATTATCATTTACATCTCCAATGTATATGTATATGCAATCCATGCATCACTAGTAATCACAACTGATATTCTATCTTTCCCCTTCAGCTATCTCTCCACTGGTCTCCACTGAAACTGCCATGCACTGTAGTTAACTGTTGTATTTTTCTGTTGATTAATTAGTTATTTTTGAATTAATTCACTCCACTCTCACTAGTGTATCAATTAGTTAGAATAGATACAACTAGCTCAACTGAGTCTAATTGAGTTAAATTGAGTACAACTCCATAACTACTTCTTCCAACTGTGTCATAACTCTGCCACTTGAGTTCTAACTGAGTCCTCCATGCATTAGCTCCAGTAAACCCTTAGGAATTGTGTAATTCCTTCTATCAGCTGATGTGCCACATCTCTGCACTGAACTAAAGTGTTCCAAGAGAATAAGTTGTTGTTTAGAGTATGATTATTATTAAGAGCTAATAATAATCAACATACATCTATTTTTAGATCAGTGCTCTATAAATAGACTTCGCCCAATATTCTAAAAATATAATTTTATCTATTTTTCATTTGACCAACCATCTACAAATAGCATCCTGCAACTTATAAAATATTCTCACCATGTCTAAAAATAGACATACACCTAAAAATAACCTGTGTGGGCCCTACCTAGTTTAGGTGATTATTTTCCAACTAGGATCAAGGATGATGTTTCAAGATGCCTCCTTCACTGTTTCTTGTTGCAAAATTCAACATGGAGATGCCCAGTCTGATGACAATGGCGACATCGGGAGGCAGTATTCTCATAGTGCAAGGTTTGTGTCCAAAGGAAGTCCCCAAATTTGAGGTTGATCTGATCCGGCAGCCCTTTGCTGATGTCTATTTCCACACATAATCTGTCGAAGGTGTAGATTCCTTTCTCCCTTCTTAAGGTATCTATAGCAAGGTAACGGCCTAAGGTATCCCCAATTTCTAAGAAAACAAAGAAGTTCCATAGATGCGTTGGTAGGTTCAGGAGCCTGACCCAAATGGGAAGCTTGGTGATGACAGTTTTAGAGGGGTCAAAGTATAGAAACCAAGGGGTGAGGAAAAGCCCAGCTGATCCCCAGAACTAAGGGCCTCTTGTTAGGGCTTTCTGGTAGTCTTCATTCAGGGCAAAAGCCACAATGAAGAAGCCTTTCGAGCATAAGTAGACCTTGCTATTATTAGTCCAGTTGGAGTGGACCCACTGGTATAAATCTACTATTCGAGGCCATAGGCCGTTAAATCTGCAAATGATTGTTGTTTCTACAAAATTCTAGTAATGATCGTCAAGCGCGGGATGAGAGAGTTTGATAGAAGGAATTTCCTCCATTTTATCCACCAAAAATGGCTTGGGAGCCATAGTTGGTTGAGCAGATTTCGTGGAGGGTTGTGCATGGCCTGCATCTTTGTGAACTACATCTTTGTAAGAGAATGTAGGAGTAGAGGAGGTCTGCCCCAAGGCCCCTCCTCTAAGACGGAGGGTAAATACAATAGAAGAATTTCTTTGAATACCATAAGAGGAGAGGGGAAGAGGGTCCTCTAGCTGTTTACCTTTATACAACAGTCTCTGGATGGAGGAGGGAATCCCCAACTAGAGTTCGAGGTTGCATGAAAGATCCTGCACTAGATCCATTGCACGCATCCATTGCAGCATTGTTTTTCCAGAGAGGAGAGAAATTTGGATCTGAAATGCAGAGGGAAAGTGATCTGAAATCCCCTGCTCACCTAGACTGGAATGTAGCTTAAATGTGCTAGAGCTTTGTAAGTCCAGATTCGCCAGGCTTTAAGAACTGACCGAGGCTAGATTAGGAGCACAGTCTTAGTCATTGTATTGTTCTGGATTTGGTACCTCTGCAGGCTGATCTGGCAGGTCCGAGAAGCTGATCTATTGCTTGCATGCAGTAGAAGTAGAGTCTGAGGGATCCCCTGCGTGGATCTCATTTTCCTTATGGGCATGTATTTCTGAGAGGAAAAAAGTGCCCCCTCTCTAAATGCACATCGTCTCTTTGTTGTGGAGAAGTGAATTTACTTGAGCAGTCTCTAGTGCGGCTAAAGCACCAATGATTTCCCCCGATTCCTTGCCTTCAACGTTGTCGGCGGCTGCCCGGAGAGGTGGAGCATAACCCCAAGACTGGGCCTCATCTGATACTCTTATGAAAATAGTGAGGGCGGCGGCTGCAGATCCAGCTGAAGCATTTGTAGGACATTTAGCCGCACAGATGGCATCATCATATTTACTAAGGAATAACCAGTGTCGAATCTTGCTACCCTGCAGAATCCGGTCAGCAACCAAGATCTTGAGCATGAGGCGACCAGCTCTCTGAGTGATTTTTAGGGTGACAATCTCTTTGTCTTCATTAATCGTGCTGGTTTCATGAATCGTTGAGGCCAATCGAAACCCCGGGCAAATACAGATGTGAGAGCAGCTCGAGTCTGCAGGGGTCTCAAGACAGAAATTTCTGCATTGATGCAGAGATTTGTCGATGTTTGGATACCCACTCTTGTGGCCCCAAACCTCCAGGCCGGTGTGGAGTCTCAATTCCTTAGAGTGCTTATGAGAGGTTGTCTCGGCGCAACTAAGAAAACCAGAGCTGCAAACCCTAATCGCTCCTCCCGCCATCGCTCCTTTGGTAAAGGGGGATCTTTTTCTGTTGGATCAATTTATTGTTGTAAACTAACACAAGTATTTATTATCAATCCAGGTTAGAAGAACTTAGAAGCATCCCCAAAGTATATGGGTTTCAATTGTGATCAATTCAGAAGATGGTTTATTGATGATTAGGGAATTTCATATTACAAATATAAATCTAACTTAAATAATTTCTAAATTCATATGTGAAATTAGAAGCAGAAGAATATCCTAACTTAACAAATTTGTTTGTCTTCTCTTAACAAGATTACCATGTGAATTAGTAATCAAATTACTTAACTAAACAATAGATTAAGATACATGAAGTAATAATTGAAGAGGCTCTTCACTGAAGAGGTCCCGGTTGTCCTTCATCATATATTCATTTATCAGTAATGCTATTGTTAAAACAGGAATTCAGAAAAGCAAGAAACATGAATCTTAGTTTTAATCTCTTAATCAGATAGAATAATTATTTAACTTTAAATATTGGTTTGTCTCATCGTATGCAGAATAGAAACAAGATTAAGATCCATCAGCAATCAAAGCATGTAAAGGCATGTAAAGATGAATTCTAACTGAAAATATTGATTAGATAAAAAGATTGCTTAACTTTAAACACTTGTTTTTCCTTTCATATGCAGGTTAAGAATGATCATGAGATTCATTGATACTTGAAAATAATCAGCATAAATAAATTAAACATAAGCAAACTAATTCAGAAATTGCAGCTATGAAATAAACTAAGAAGTGCACTTAGCTTGGTGTGGGGGCCCTCCACCCTTGCCTCACACACTGAAGGTAAATTCAGCTACTTAAGACTTCAATCAATCAACCAGCATGTAACAGCATTAAAATATTATATAACATATCTTCAATTATGTCTCTAAGTCTCAAAAGTAATAATAATAATTCATACAAGTTCCATGTCAAAGCCTTAAAAGTTTGAGGCTTAAATAGATAAAATATCTAACGAACTCATATAAAATAGCTCAAGTAGTCATAAATATTCTTATCCTACCATATCAAGTCAAATTCATCTATCAGATCCATCATAATCTAGAAAATCCCACAAAATAAGAGTTTTGACCTAGTTTCTATGGATCCTCCATAAAAATTGGTCCTGTTTGACCGCCATTGACCAGGCCTATTAAATCTCGGTCTCACTGTGCCAACAGGTGTACTCTTATTCTTAGTTCCTGAGTCTTCTAGAAATGTATCCATCTCGAGCCCAAGTGTCATGCACATATGCAAACCGTAATGTTATTACGAGAATTTCTGTTGTTGTCCAAAAATGCACTTAAATTTCAATTTTTACAAAAACATCTAATAATTGAAAAACATAACTTAAATACATGTATATGTATCTTTGGGTCAATACAAGGTGGACATTATGGTAAATAGATGGATAATATGGAAAAATAAGGTGTATTGTCTAAACAAAAAGAGATCAAAAATGAGGGCCAACATCTCCCCCAAACTGATGATCAAGCATTTCCTCATGCTTGCTTTTTACTCTTTGATCTTTGGAGCCCTGATGTTGATCCCATTCCTGATCCTGAAACCTCATGTTGTGTTGTGTACAAAAGAGAATCCATGTCTTTTCCCTACTCTTCCTTGTAGATGGAGGTCTTAACCTTCTATTTCTCATACTTGTCTTTCCAATAATTTTTCTCCTGAAGCCACCTGAATGCCTGTGTATAGAGAAGATTGTTTTTGGTTTTTAACTTTTCCACTTCCTAACTTGTATTCTCATTCTCCTTAACCAATTTTTCATTAGTTATTTTATAAGTTTCATTTTCCTCCTTCAGGTGCCTCTCCATGATTTTTCTTATCTCCAAGCTATTAGCTAACTCTCTAACTCTGGAAAGGTTTTGATCCTCCCTCTTTGTATTTGGAAACTGAAGTAGCTTCCACCTCATTGTTTTCAAAATAGGAATATCTATCCATATGATTTTCATACACTTCTTGTTGTAGTCTCTCAAGGATTTCATTTTCCTGTTTTGTCATAGGAGATGTTTCCATGACTTGTATTTCTGGTTCTGTTGAATGCTTCTTTTTCTGTCTCCTGGAAATAGTCAAAAATGATGTTTCTTTCTCTAACATAATTATCTCCTGTTGTTTCTTTGACCTTGTTTTAGGATAAAAAGATGAATACACAATATTCCATGTTTCTTGTATGGGTTTAAGTTTGTTTTCAACAACTTGTTCTAAAAACTTATTTTCAACCAAGAAATCTTCCCAAACCATCCCTTTGACTTTCAACTAGTAATCTATAAGAATTTTGATGAGTCCCTGATTAATAAATTGAGCCTCTTTGGATTTAGTCTCTGATTTTATGCTTTCAATCATTTTCATCAAGTTTTTGTAAAAGAAATAGGGTAGATTGATCCTTATACCCCCTTTGATGTGTTTTAGTAACCTGACATGGTAAAGGTGTATTACACTAAATCTATTGTCACAACTGAAGAAATTATGAATTATCAATACTAGTTCTACCCAAGGTTCATTGAACCATTACCTTGGGATCCCTTTTGATCTATCAAAATAACCCTTCCTGTTTTTTTCCAAGAAAAATGTCCAGCCTTTATCTTTAAAATGTAATCCCTTGTGATATAATTCACTTGAAGATGGCAAGTCTAAAGCTTCAGAGATATACTCAGGAGTCAAATGGATATGTAGGCTACCCACCATGGTTTCATTCTGTTTGTAATTTTTTACAAATTCCCTTGTGACATCCTCATTATGACCTTTGAACTTTTGGAGAAAACCTATTAACCTTGACTGATAGATTTTTTTCACTGTTTCCCTACTCCAGTGTTCAATTTGGAAGTCTTTAGTTTCTATTCTTGAGGCCATTTGTTCTGAAAACCATTTTATATAACCATCTACCGTCATTAACTTCATCTTGTAAATAAAAATTTAACTACTAGATGTGATCACGGTGGTAGGCTTACCTTTTTTCTTTAGCACCCTTGTCAATCAATCAATCCTTTGTTTTTCTCTTTTGAAGAATGAGAGCTTACTGTAAATAAACAAAAGAATTGATAGATAGGTCTTTAAGAAAACACAATTTTATGTTTCTTACATTCTACGCTATATTTAATTATTTGTTCTCCTTAAAAACAATCTTTGTCTCTGTTTTGTAAAAGAAATTTGACTGTGTAAAAAAAGAAAATTGAAACTTTTTTTTATACAACAATTTTTTTCACTCATCAATTTCATATAAAAATTCTTTCCAAATCATTTCATTCAGACTCACTGTGTATACAAAAGAAAAAATTCGACTATCTCATCAAAAATTCATGACAGATTCATTGTTTCTCTTCAACATTCCTCATACTCTGTCCTCAGTCGAAAAAAATAAAACCATGTCCAACTGTCTTCCATTTTTCTTCACAAACTCTATTTTAAATCTTTAAACTGAGCGTGATAAAAACAAATCTATTACACAACTTAGTTAAAAACAACCTCACTGTGCAATTCGAATTGAAACTCTCACTCTATGTTTTCCATTTGAAATGAAACACTGTATGTGAGGACGTGTCAAGCTTACCTCTCTTATGCAATAGCTCTTGTGATATTCTCTGATCTTTGTGATCTTCTTTTAGTTGAGTTGAAGTTTCAACCCACATCAATCTCATTAAAATCTTCATTTATTAACTCACTCAACAAAATATTTCGTTGTTTTTATTGATGGCAAAGTAGTTTTTGAAAGGTGTCAACATGTTTTTGAATGGTATCAATACAAAACACAACGTAATGACAGGCTTGCAAATAAAATGAAATCACTCCCTTTTATAACTCAGAGTTTGTTGACACAATCCCAAAATTTATTCAACATTGTTTAAACAATCAAATTTTCATTAAATTCTTACCTTCACTTCCACATAATTCCACTTCCTGATAACTCGACTATTCAATAAGTTTTCCGGATTCGTGGCTTTGAAAACTCTAGTTAGCTCCTTATCACTCTGTTTCTCCTCTTCACTATATTCTCTGCTTCTTTCTTCTGTGTTTTATCTCTTCTTTTCCTCTTGGCTTCCTCACAGTTTTCTCTCTACATTTTATTTTCACAGGGTTGTAGATATGAGGACGTGCTTTGACTGCATGCTCTTTTCTATCACTGAGCCTCTTGGATGGCAATGATCGTGAAATCACAGTGTTAATAACTTGGAGATGATCATTTCTGATCTCTGTAATGGCGTAAATGGTCTTGACAGTGGCGTAAATGGTCTTGGCAGTGGCGGAAATGGTTTCATATGTTTTACACAGTGCTATGTAAACACATTTGAAAACATTCTAATGTTCATCAACTCATTTGACCGACCCATGCACGTCTTTTCTTCTTTGACTGTCGTGATAGCGTACATTCTTCCTTCTCTGTGCATCTTCTTCATGTTTTGTGTTAATGATTATGTTCATTTCCATTATCCGCATTACTATTGGGTACCGGATTTGTATACTTTTCTCTCCCATTTTCACCCACCTTTCTATCTCTTTGTATCATTATTTTTCTTAAACACACATGGTAAACCCCTTTCTTTTATTTTACATGGGATATTTGATTAATGAAGTAACGGTCAAGGAGGTTTTACCTTTTTCAAACATTAACTCTGATATTTCTACAGATTTGGAAAAAGTAGGGAGATTACAGCCGCGAGTCATGGAGAAGCTCCTAATTTCTAGTGCTATCTTCACTTGCTGCTACAGCGCAAAAACTCCATTTCACCCCAGCGATATTCCAAGATTTTTCATCGTTTCCTTTTTGCAACTAGGTTGTTGTTGCAATGAATTATATAATTGTAGATTTGTAGTTGTTAAGGAAATCTACGATTTCTTGAACAATTATATAAAGAGGGCCTACGAGCTATGAATCGAGCTTAAGCGAATAATATACAGATTTGTAACAGAAGTATTTTCCAATTAATTTAATGCACAACACTTTGTTGTTTCTCCTGTAAATGGTGAGTTTGTCGCATCCCTGATCAGAGAGTTGGGCCCACTCTTCTGATCAGGTGTTACGTTATCTTTCTTTTGGTTGATTTTATATTTCAGTTTGGTTTTGTTACTATTGTTCCGATATAGCCTTTTAATTGATGTGAATGCCTTTTTAATTCTGCAATCCAATTTAATGTTGTTACAGTAGTCTGTGTGTTCATTGATTTAAGCCTGTGATCTAATAGCAAGTTATGTGATTTCTCTTGCATATACTATGCACATTAGTCTTGAAATAACTAACGCCCCGGGTTGATAATTTATGTGGAAAAAGGGTTTGAATATTGTTCACATCTGGACACCAACATTTTGGCGTCATTTCCAAGGAAGGCTAACCAGATGCAAGAACATGATCTATAATTGATCTAAGGGCCGATCTCTCGTCTTGGGGAGGGAACTTATTACCCTACTTCAAGTCCTGAGCGTAGTCTTCTGTGCTTTTCTGCTTTTTATTTTTTTCTTCAGAATTGATCTCTCGTCTTAGGGATGGTATCTATTACCCTGCTCCAAGTTTTGAGATTCAACAAGATGATGAGCTTAGTGAAAATATTTTCCTTCACTAAGTGGGCCCGCACGCTATTTTTGGCGCAAAGTCTATTTTTAGACTATGTCTATTTTTAGACATGTCGATCATATTCTATGAGTTGCAGGATGCTATTTGTGGATGGTTGGTCAAGTTGGAAAAATAGATGGACTTCTATTTTTAGACATATTAGGAAAAATCTATTTTTACATTGCCAGACTAAAAATAGATATGTCGAATATTATTAGCTCTTAATAATGTTAGGTCTCTGTAACAAGCAAGATTGGCAAAGTCCGATCACAGAGTTAACATCATTTCAACCAAATTTGGGATTCTAGGATCTAGCCCTCCTGAATCCGGAGAGGGATCTCTCCAATATGTACAAAGATGGATATTGTCTTTGGAAGTTTGGGGTGATGGTATTAGGCTAGTTATGAAGACCAAGGGTTTTGTTTGGTTTTCTCGGATGGTTGAACATAGTTGCTGTCTGAGGCGGAAAGATCTATATGCAAATAGGTTCAAAGGTGAGAAGTTGCAAGCAAACAGAGTAAGCTTCGATTATAAAGAAAGATGATGGCAAGTTTTCAATCCATTGGGCTATGGAGTCATAAGAGAATTTAATTGAAACATTCAGGTTCAAGAGGAATCTATGGGGCAAGTCATCTATGCCTAAGGATCTCTTTAAAGTTTGATTTATGGAATGGGGTGATACAATAAGAATGGGAAATAACAGATGCAGAACAAAGAGCTGTCCAGGATCTGGTAAGTACTTTGAAACTAGCCAGCCTTTGACCAGGCACTTAAGAAAAACATAGAAGCAAACTAGGATCTGGTAAGTACTTTGAAACTATCCAGCCTTTGATACACTTCTAATAGAACACAGATTAAAAACAAAGGGAAACTTGAAGGCAACCTTTGGAGTAGAAGCTAGTGGGCTAGGACTCACCCTGATCCTCTCCTAGTTCTTCTTTACTTAGTTACTGCCCAGACAATCACCAAGATAACACAGAATGGCCTAAGATCTGATAAGTACTTTGAAACTAGTCAACTTTTGACACATCCTAAGGGAAACAGACAAATAGTTGAGCAAACAAGAAAGGGACTCAGGGCTAACCTTTGATTTCCTCAATTCATTCCTTACACAACATACATGAAAGTAACATTTAAAAATAACATTCAACAGTGACGAAAAGATGAGGGAACGCCAGCATCTCTGTGCTTAGACTGAATTAAATCATTTCTAAATAACACAATTAGAAGAAAACATTGGGATAAAGATTTTTCAAACAGAGAAGGTTACTGATATGCAGCAAGCCCTAACACTGTTTAAACTGTTCTTTACAGTGGAAAATGAAACAAATTGAAAACGTAAATAAAATGACAAGTTCACAGTAAGAATAACATCACCATCAGCATAGACCAGGATCCCATAAATCAGCTTGTATTGATTGCTTCAAACCGGTTACAATCTTCAAATCCAATGTTTTAATCCATATCTTTTCACAATCTAACCTATCTGTTACAAGCAGAGCTCCAAGAGCCTATGAAACCACTATTTACAGTCAAGAGTTTTCCACTCAGAAACAGCTACAACACTTCAGCAATTACATTGACAACCAACTAATCCAACCCCTCACTCATCTTCTTTTGGGGTATTTATAGGAGGATGAGGAGGTGAGACCTGATAAAAAGATCTCAAAACACAATTAATGCAGAATTAATGTCTTCCTGGCCTGGGAGGCTCGATGAAGAATTTATACAGGTGTTCTACTGCATTTATGCGCTTGTGCTTATGAAGTAAGCTCGGAAGGAGCTTTTGTTGACATTTGAGGCTCTGCGTACTATTAGGGTTACTCTGCAAACATTCTGTCATTAAATCTGGCGCAGCAATAACTCCTTTGGTTGTTCCGAGGCATAATATCTGATCTTGTTCAATAAATTCATCCTCTGATTGAGCATTCTGAGGCAATAGGTGGCACTGCGGTGGTTGAGGAATCAATTTGCCTCAAAGTATGGCGGTGGAGGGAACGTCTGATGAACACTTTTAGGTTTTTCTTGAATTCTGTGTTCTGAGCCGGGGATTAGGCTTTTGATAACCGTCTTAGCCGTAATCCCTGCTAATCTATCCATAAAACTGCTGCTCTGGTTCATTCTGTCTTCAAAATCTGATACTCTTCCCTGCGTCGATGTTGATTGCATTCTTCAGGCTTTACAGGGACACGTAGCAACCAAGGCTCATGAAACCTTGTTGATATATTTATTCTTCACCCTGCGGTCGATTCTCTGGATTAATCAAAAGGACGGGAGTCGTCACCCTCATTCTTCAGATTTTCATTAAAACACGACAAAAGAACCTTAAAAACCTGCAAAATACAAGAAAAATGAGAAAATCCTGCGTTATATGGACCATCTGCATCGGAGGGCGTGCGAAAAATGGAGCAATCGGAGCCGTTGATCGTACTGCGATCAACGGTCGGGGGCGCTTTGACAAGTCAGCGGAGAAAAAGGGATTTTGTACAGTGGAATCGGGAGGACAAATGAGAACCGTCGATCCGCGGAGATCGACGGCGGAGATCGACTTTTGGCCGCGCTGGGGGAAGATTCAACGGGCGGGGAAATCCGTTAAAAGTCGAGCCGAGGATGCGATTAGCAACCGTCGGATGGGAAGGCCCGGATCCGACGGCATAGATTAATCCCGCTGCGGGGTGATGGGACGACAGATAACGCGCGGGCAAAGTGGAAGGATGGCGGTTTTAGGAATGAGGTGGAGGACACACGTCGGACAGTGTGTGGAATCGCTGGCCGACGGGATAAAACCGTCATTCGATGAAAGGTGGTGCGAGATATACACCATGGTTTTGAGAATGAGCGCAGGGGAAGGGGGGTCCACCAGGCGTGAAGTACTCCGCTTCGTCGGATCTGGGGAGCAGATCTACGGCTAAAAAGGCTTGGGGTAATAGAAACACGTGGTGTCATATTTCATACTCAAACCTTATAAAAGATGGGTTTTTGAAGGTTTCAAAGGGAAAAAGGGGCGGAATGGGGACCACGCTTCGGTTTAGCGCCTCTGGACTTGAGCGGCCGGTCGTGGCGCTCGGGCATGTGGAGGTAGATAAGGCAGGGGCTTAGCCTGAGGGGCTGAAAACCAGCGCACAGAAAATAGGCGTATTTTACATGATTTTCAATGGTTTTTGAAAAAATGAAAAAGGTTCCGATAGGCTAAAAAGTGGGTTTTTAACCTTAGGAAATTAGATTAATGAGGGGATAAGGAATAATGTAGGGTTTAGTGGGGTTTTTAAGGATGAAAGGAAACTGAAGAAATGAAGGTAAGATGGAGGCAGGGGAGGGAAAAAAGAGGAGGATGCAGCAATATTTGATTTGGATTTTCATGGAATATCAAAGGCTGAAAGAAGGGAAAGTATGAAGAACCAAACAACAGTTTATGTTCTTACCAACAGACTTCAAGCACCAACAATTTTAGGCCTGAATTTTTTTCTTGAAGGCTGCAAAGAATACTTAGCCACCAGCTGATATAATTGAAAAATATGGGTGGCTAACAGTGGCTCCACTTGGGGATGGTGCCTTCTTGAAGGCATCAAGAATTCAGACTTGATTTCTCTGGGATGCTGACTGGTGCTTGACCTATTGCTTGCTCTTGCTTTTCCTTTGACAAAATAATATCAGTTTATGAAAGAAAGATGGAATTCATCAATACAAATTCTACCTACCCCAATCCTACTGATCTAAAAATTTTTCTTCATCAGAGTGCACTTGGATTGGCAAACTCTATTCTCAACATTTTATTCTTTTGAAAGCAGGAAATCTAATCTATTTCTGCTCCTTATTTCTTCCTGAACTCAGATTAAACAGTTGAGCTCAGATGTTTCTCTACCTATTCTACTATCTGTTGGGATTAAACAGTCCAACAAACTTTCATTCACTAAATTCTACAACAGAAATTTAAAAATAGTCAAGTCAAGATTGAGTTGTTTGACTTGCTATGATCTATGGCATAAAGACAAGCTGCACATAGATTATTATTTGCAGAAAATTTTAAATCAAAACAGAAGGCTTAAGATCTGAAAATTTCTCATTATGGCCTTCTCTTATCTTCACAGCTCTGTTTTTCCTTTTTGGTGAGCTATCTTTGCTTCTCTTCTGGTTCAAGTTTTGAGCGAATTAGAACCAGGTCTTTTCTCTTTGACTCAGAAATTGGAGTAGTTTTGAGTCATCTCTTTGGAAACTTTGGTTCATATTTTGAGGTGATTTGAACCTTAATTTTTACCCTAATCTATCTACTGATAAGCCAAGATTAAACAGTTTGGCAAATCGAATTTGCTGCCCTATCAGCAGAAAATTGAAAGCTAATTAGTCAAGATTAGGCTGTTTGACCAACTAGAAGTGTGTTTTGCAGGAGTGGCATTTAGGCTTGCACACTTTCAGATTCATTTCTCTTTTTGGCATGGGGATGTGCCTTTCTTGTTTTCATTTCTGCCCTCTTTTCTTTCTTTCTTTGTTTTTGTATTTTATGATTTTTCATAACTTTGAATGTAATGAGGGATGAAACATTTACAATGGGCAAAAGGTAAAAGGCTTCAAAACATAGAATAGTTTAATAAAGGTAATGTTTAAGCATCCTACCATTGACAGGACCCCCAAACAATTCTGTTCCATCCAGCTCTTGTAAGAAGAATGCATTGTTTCCAGCAACTGAATGAATAGAGTAAGGGCCAAGCCATAGATTATCAAATTTACCATGCTTTCCCTTATCTTCCCTTTTGGAGTCCCATTTTAAAACTTTGTCCCCAATCTTGAAATTGTTGGCCTTTATTCTTCTATCAAATATCTTCTTGATATTGTCTTGCTTCTGCAATGCTTTGTTGTACACTTCCTCTCTGGTTTGCTGAAGATGAATGGTCTGATTTATTCTTCTGATTATGTCATCTTCTTTAGTCTGCAACTCCTGAACTAACTTCATAACCGGTACACCAAGGCTGTTAGGAAAAATTGCATCAGTACCGTACACAAGCTGGAAGGGTGACATACCAATGGATTTCTTCAATGTCAATCTGTCAGCCCAAAGTGCATGGTTCAGCTTTGTGTGCCAAGACTTCTTGTTGTCTTCCAACAGTTTCTTTATTATGTTCACTAAGCTTTTGTTGGAAGACTCTGCAAGTCCATTACCTTGAGGGTAATAAGCTGTGGAGTGCCCCAATGTTATCTGGTATTTGTGACAGAATTCTACCATTCTCTTTGATCCAAATGCTGCCGCATTATCTGTAATGATCTTGGTAGGACAGCCAAATATGGAGAGGATGTTGGTTTCTATGAATTTAATGATAACTGAATCATTGGCCTGCCTGCATGGAATGGCTTCTATCCACTTAGTGAAGTAGTCTGTGGCAGTAAGAATCCACCTGTGTTGGGCAAAGGATGGTGGGTGGATTTCTCCTATGAAGTCAAGTCCCCACTGTTGAAAAGGGGCTTCAACAGTAATTGGATGCAGAGGAAGGGGTAGTAATTTTCTCTTGCCCTCGAACAATTGGCATTTATGGCAAGTGGTTGTTAGTTTGTGTATATCAGGAAAAAGAGTAGGCCAATAGAAACCAGCCCTCAAAATTTTGTTGGTTGTTGACTTCCAGTACAAATGGCCTCCACACTCTCCTTCATGGAATTCCTGCTTAATCTTTTCTGCATCAAACTCAGGCAAACATTTAAGCAATATACCGCTAGCATTTTTCCAATAAAGACATTTATCAATAATGCAATAGTTTACAGCTTTTAACATTAGGAATCTTGCCTTTGTTTTGGATAAACCAGGAGGTGTATTTAGATTAAGCAAAACATAAACAATATCAGTATACCAAGGAGAATTCGCAAAATGATCTTCAACAATGGTAGTTGAGAATTCTTCTTGGTCATCCAAAGAATTAATCATATTAATATCAAGAACTTCACAATTTGATTCAGCCATTAATTTAGCTAGACCCTGACCTTTGATGAGCTTAGTGGGTTTTATCTCTAAATCATATTCAAGAATAACAGCAATCCACTTACCTCTCTTACCATCCGGATCCTGGGTTAGAATATCTTTAACAACTGAATTTGGGACAAAGGAAATGATGTGTGAGTGAAGGATGTATACCCTGAAGTCTTTTAAAGCTTTTACCAAAGAAAAAGCCTGTTTTTCCATAATGTTATACCTCAAAGGGGCATCCCTCAATGCCTTGCTAAAGAATGCAATGGGCTGCTCTTGCCCTTGTGGATTTTTCTGTAAAAGGACAGCAGCTATAGTATGTTCTGATGCAAATGAGAAGATATAAAAATCTTTTGAGAAATCGGGACTTATGAGAACTGGTGTTTTGGTTAACGCTTGTTTAACCAGTTCAAAGGATGTCTTTGCTTCTGCGGTCCATTTTACCCCTTGCTCCTTTTTCAACATGTTTGTGATATTCCTAAGGAGCTCAGCCAAGTTGGGGATGAACCTTCTCAAAAAGTTAATCTTCCCTATGAAAGACTGCAACTCTTTGATATTTCGAGGATGGGAGATTTGCAATATGGCCTCAATCCTCATGGGATCTATCTTTATGCCCTGCTCTGAAATGATATGCCCAAGAAGCTTACCTTCTTGGAGACCAAATAAAGTCTTCTTAGGGTTCAAAGATATCCCAAACCTTCTGCACTTCTCGAAAACTTTCCTCAAATGTTCTAAGTGTTCTTCATCTGTTTTTGAAAACACAGTTACATCATCAAGATAGATAATGATGAAGAAGCCTAATTCTTCCGAGAATGCTATGTCCATGGCTCTCTGAAAGGTTGCTCCAGCATTCATTAAACCAAAAGGCATTTTCAAATACATGAAAGTGCCCCATGGTGTAGTAAAAGCTGTGTTTAATTGATCATCAGGGTGGACTAGGACTTGATTATACCCTGAATAGCCGTCCAGCAAAGAAATTCTTTTAGACCCCACCACCTTTTGCAAAATATGATCCATTTTGGGCAAAGGGTAGTTGTCTTTCAATGAAGCTTTGTTTAAATTCCTGAAGTCTATACAAAGTCTGATTTCTCCAGTCTTTTTCCTAACAGACACCAAATTAGATACCCACTCAGAATATCTAATAGGGACAATAATACCAGCATCATGCATCTTCATGATTTCCTTTTTAACCAATGGCAACTGGACAGGGTTGATTCTGCGCAGTTTTTGTTTGAATGGTTTTTGGTTTTCTTTAAGAGGGATTTTGTGCTGTATTATTTCAGTGTCATAGGATTTAAGATCTTCGTAACTCCATGCAAAAACATCAGAAAATTCTTTAAACAGCTCTAAGTATTTGAGTTTAATGTGAGCTGGTAAAGTTTTAGACAGTTTGATCAATCTCGGTTTTTCCTCACTACCTATATTACATTCCTCCACTTCAGTTTCTACAGGTTCCAGTTTCGGTTTGTTGGCCACATCATCAAAATCAAACAGTTCTTCTAGAGGGGCCAACCCCTTGGGCAGACTATCATTATTAGAATGTAGAGTTTCCATTTCTTCTGTTTCAGATTTTGCACTTAATTCTGTTTGGTTTCTAGATATGATAGTCTGAAGGTTTATATCTACCAGCTGTGGAGATGGTTCTTCTTCACCAAGAAAATTTTCTTCACTGCAGTCTGTATCATAGTCTGAATCTGAACTATGGGGTTCAAACTCATTTCTGAATTGCATGAAGTCTTCTATTTGTTTATCTCCATCAAATAACTGCCAATATTTCTTGTTATCTGAGATAGTTGGTCTGAATTTTATCTGAGAGGTGTCATCATACAGCATTGGGCAGGTTCTAGCAGCAAAGGCTAAATTGTGGGCTGCAATGTTTCTTTTTCTTGGGACAAAAGATAAGGTGGACTCCTCAAATGTTTTCAAAAGATCAATGACATCATTCCTGTAGGCCCTAAGTCTGGGGTGATTAGCATTATACTCCCCATTAACTTGCCTAATTATTAATTTAGAATCCCCATATACATCGATTCTCTTGGCACCTAATTTTTTCAAAAGATGCAAGCCTAAGAGAAGGGATTCATATTCTGCTATGTTGTTGGAACACTGAAAGTTTAATTTGCATGAGATACATTATGTATGATTATTTTTAGTGTTAGTGATCCAGACACCTGCACCAGCATTTGTTTTGGTGCATGACCCATCAAAATACATAGTCCAGAGAGGCAGATTTTCAGTTTGGTGTATGGACTTTGTATCATTTAATTCCTCAAGTTTCTCATCGGGTTGAGGACTGTCTTTCTGACTGTCAAGTTTTAAGTTCAAAGGATTGATAACTTGCAGTTCAAGATCTGAGTTTATTTTGCTAGGATCTTCAGACACAATAGACTGTTTCGGCACTTCAGCGTTGTTTTCCTCTTTCTCTGTTTCAGCCATTAATTTTGTTGACATGATTTGTTCTGTGAGTGTTTCATCATTAAACATGATAAAAGAATCAAGGCTCGTATTTATGGCATAGAGAGGGGAGTTTTGAGGCTGATCTTGACTTGTCACTGTGTACTGCATGTGAGATTCTCTGTAAAGTATTCTAGTCTGGTTAAAAACAGGGATGGTCGCATAGGTCATGTCCATTTTCATGGTTCCTTGTAACTTAGCACCCCAAGACCTTGATAAAAGCATTCCATACTTCGGGGGTACATCAGCCACAACAATATCCATGACTAAATATTTGGCTGGAATCTGGGCTAAGTTAACATAGAGATCTTTTATCAACCCTAAACATTTAACTCTACTTGAGTCAAAGGAGTACAAGTCCTTGTAAGGTCTGGTAATTTCAAGACCCAGGCTTTCCATTACAGCTTTTGGCATTAAATTATGGGAAGCGCCTGAGTCATGCATAGCATTATGCATAATTTTGTCATGAATGTTTAAGCTTACATAAAAGGGAGGGACAGGACCTTCTTGGAACTTTCCTTCAATCTTTAGACCAAAAATAAGCTCTGGTTGGTCATCATTAAGATTGAGAGTATCTTCGTTATCTTCTACGTTCAAAGCTTTCAAAATTTTGGACCTATACACATGTTGGGCAGCTAACTCAGTCAAAGGAACAAAGATTTTGATCTTTGAGATTTCCTGTTCTAGGCTGAAAAGGTTTTGATTCTTCAAAGCATTGACTTCAGCCTTGTTTACTGCCACTTTATCAGCAATAACAGCTTGCTGATTTGGTTTATCTACAGTTGAAACAGTTGTCTTTCCAGGAGTACTAACCGAGGTGCTAGTACTACTAATGTTTGCACTCTGTTTTTCAATATTTTGAGTGTCTTTCCCTTTACCATTACCAGAATTAACAGCCACTGTTTTGTCCTTTTGTTTGATTGTTTTAGACTTGGTTGCAGTGCTGTTTTGAGAAGGTTTGTCAGAGGTTTTATTGTTTGGGGTTTGTTGATTAGATCTACTTCTGAGTTCATATTCCCTTAAAGGCTCTATGACAGCGTTTTCCATATTTTGATAGTAATTCTGATTATCATCTCTTCTGTCATTACAAGGTGTATAAAGACCTTGTTTTTCATCATAATGAACCTCAAAGTCATCATCATCTACCCCAAATAAGTTTATATCATCTTCCTCTATTATTTGATCTGTTTGTTCAACCTCACTTAAAAAGTTCTGATGAAAGGGAGGAATGATCTGTTGATCATCTTCCCTAAGTCTGTTTGGAGGCTGATTTCTTCTAATATTCTGATTCTGGTTTTGGTTTCTGTTTTGAGGAGCGTTTTGATTTAGACTTGCTTGCACTCTCTCTAGAATGCTCATTTTCTTCATCATTTCTTCCATCATTCTTTCCATCTTTGAGCTTGAAGTAGAAGGGGTGGGTTCCTCTCTAAAAGATACTCTCTTTTCAGCTTTCATCCTTGCTCTCTTCTCCATGAGGTTAACCTCCACAGAAAGAGCACCTCTTTGCATATCTTCAAGGGTTGCAAAAACTCTTTCTCTGAGTGAATATGTCATGTCTGGATCAAACCCTTCAGGAAATTTGTTTAAAGCTGATCCCTGAGGAGGTTTCAGTTCAGGGGAAAGTGCATTATACACACTGTTAAATCTGGTACAATAAGCTTGTACACTTTCCCCAGGGTTCCTATGGAGATTGTTATAGTCGGCAAGGACTTGGAGAGGGTTCTTCCTTAATTCCCATTTGTTTAATAATGTTTGATGGAAGGCTTGGAGGTCGTTAATACTATGGGGGGTTAAACCTTTAAACCATTTTCTCACTTCTCCCCCCAAACTTTGTGCAAACAGTCTGATTTTGACAGATTCATTATCAATTTCATTTCTGTCAAAGTAGTCATTCATCTTGTCCACATGTTGAGATGCTGTTGTAGTATTGCTAGCATCATATAATGGAATTTTAGACTGATAGTCCTGTGGAAGATTGAATAATGGTACAGGAAGGACTAAGGGAGCATACCATGCTGCCATGATATGTGGTGGGGGCGGATTTACAAGAGGAAGTGTGGGTTGAAGTGGATTGGTTTGAACAGTGGATGAAGGATGAACAGACGTGGATGGAAAAGCAGCAGATCTCTGAGCTGATATCAGATGAGAGACACCTAGATTATGTAAGAAATGTAAATCAGGAGGTGTTGATTCTCTATTCCCAAGGGTTTTACTTGTTTCGGGAGATGAAAGTGAAGGCTCAGAATCTAACTGACCTAAATCACCAAATGACCTAGTTCTGAATGGGTTCAATAAGTCAATTTGTGATTCATGAAGAGCTGAGAGGTTTTCAGGGACTGAATTAGCTCTTAGGGGTGGTCTGAAAGTAGTTGAAGATTGTATCCTAGGAGACTTCCTAAGAATTTTTTCTGGGTTATCAACTATTTCAGGAGGATCTGGGTCAGGATGGGCTCTAGTGTGAATCTTTTTAGGAGCCACAATTTTTTATATGTTTAGACCCAACTAAACAGGAAAATTTCAACCAGATATGACAATCTTTAGGAGGTTAACCAGTCTGTTTTACACCTTTTCAATCCCACAGTTCTCTAACTGAGTTTGAATGATTTTATAATGATAAGGGTTCTTCCCAGTGGAGTCTTAAGGTCTTTTCAGGATCGTGGAGTCGCCAGGTGGAATGTTCAGAGTGTTTTCAAAGGAGTACACTGTCCACCACAGTGTTTGTGAAACATTCCTTTTCAAGGATATCTCAAAACACGACAAACTCTAACTAGAGATTGACTGGGAGGGCATTCACCAGATATGTCACCCCTAAAAGAGGATGAGATCCAGAGGCTACCTGGCCCTTTCCAGACTCTGTCTAAGAGTATAAAGTAAAACACATCAAAGACGTATACACGATATCAAAACTAGTGTTTTACTACCAATCTGAAATATTTTTGGTATTTTCTGAATTGCTTTTATTTGTGGTTCAGAAGAATATCCTAACTCTGCCTCAAAACTTAGCTACGGTTATGAAACAAAGACAGTCTATTCTTATGGCTAAGCTAGCTGATTTTCTAAGGTTAGATTAAAACTAAAAAGAATCCTAGGGCTGACCTAGTTTGTCACTGATTCAATTGAGCTTTATCTTAATTACCATTTCTTGGTAGTGCTTGAAAAGGCTGCTTTTGACTCTCAAGGTTTTATAGAGATTCTGGGTTAAGGTTCCCCAGTGTGAGTCGCCAGAAATGTTAGGTCTCTGTAACAAGCAAGATTGGCAAAGTCCGATCACAGAGTTAACATCATTTCAACCAACTTTGGGATTCTAGGATCTAGCCCTCCTGAATCCAGAGAGGGATCTCTCAATATGTACAAAGATGGATATTGTCTTTGAAGTTTGGGGGGTGATGGTATTAGGCTAGTTATGAAGGCCAAGGGTTTTGTTTGGTTTTCTTGGATGGTTGAACATAGTTGCTGCCTGAGGCGGAAAGATCTATATGCAAATAGGTTCAAAGGTGAGAAGTTGCAAGCAAACAGAATAAGCTTTGATTCTAAAGAAAGATGATGGCAAGTTTTCAATCCATTGGGCTATGGAGTCATAAGAGAATTTAATTGAAACATTCAGGTTCAAGAGGAATCTATGGGGCAAGTCATCTATGCCTAAGGATCTCTTTAAGGTTTGATTTATGGAATGGGGTGATACAAAAAGAAATGGAATTAACAGATGCAGAACAAAGAGCAGCCCAGGATCTGGTAAGTACTTTGAAACTAGCCAGCCTTTGACCAGGCACTTAAGAAAAACATAGAAGCAAACTAGGATCTGGTAAATACTTTGAAACTATCCAGCCTTTGATACACTTCTGATAGAACACAGATTAAAAACAAAGGGAAACTTGAAGGCAACCTTTGGAGCAGAAGCTAGTGGGCTGGGACTCACCCTGATCCTCTCCTAGTTCTTCTTTACTTAGTTACTTCCAAGACAATCACCAAGATAACACAGAATGGCCCAAGATCTGATAAGTACTTCGAAACTAGTCAGCTTTTGACACATCCTAAGGGAAACAGACAAATAGTTGAGCAGGCAAGAAAGGGACTCAGGGCTAACCTTTGATTTCCTCAATTCATTCCTTACACAACATACATGAAAGTAACATTTGAAAACAACATTCAGCAGTGACGAAAAGATGAGGGAACGCCAGCATCTCTGTGCTTAGACTGAATTAAATCATTTCTAAATAACACAATTAGAAGAATACATTGGGATAAAGATTTTTCAGCCAGAGAAGGTCACTGATATACAGCAAGCTCTAACACTGTTTAAACTGTTCTTTACAGTGGAAAATGAAACAAATTGAAAACTGAAATAAAATGACAAGTTACGGTGAGAATAACATCACCATCAGCATAGACCAGGATCCCATAAATCAGCTTGTATTGATTGCTTCAAACCGGTTACAATCTTCAAATCCAATGTTTTAATCCATCTCTTTTCACAATCTAACCTATCTGTTACAAGCAGAGCTCCAAGAGCCTATGAAACCACTATTTACAGTCAAG
The DNA here is from genome assembly GCA_034641835.2 of Pinus albicaulis. Taxonomy (NCBI): domain Eukaryota; kingdom Viridiplantae; phylum Streptophyta; class Pinopsida; order Pinales; family Pinaceae; genus Pinus; species Pinus albicaulis. The sequence goes on from CM076573.1 coordinate 257,257,003, forward strand.
AGTTTTCCACTCAAAAACAGCTACAACACTTCAGCAATTACATTGACAACCAACTAATCCAACCCCTCACTCATCTTCTTCTGGAGTATTTATAGAAGGATGAGGAGGTGAGACCTAATAAAAAGATCTCAAATACAATAAATGCAGAATTAATATCTTCCTGGCCGGGGAGGCTCGATGAAGAATTTGTACAGGTGTTACATTGCATTAATGTGTTTACACTTAAGAAGTAAGCTCGAAGGGAGCTTTTGTTGACCTTTGAGGCTCTGCGTACTATTAGGGTTACTCTGCAAACATTCTGTCATTAAATCTGGTGCAGTAATAACTTCTTTGGTTGTTCCGAGGCATAATATCTGATCTCGTTCAATAAATTCATCCTCTGATTGAGCATTCTGAGGCAATAGGTGGCACTGCGGTGGTTGAGGAATCAATTTGCCTCAAAGTATGGTGGTGGAGGCAACGTCTGATGAACACTTTTAGGTTTTTCTTGAATTCTGTGTTCTGAGCCAGGGATTAGGCTTTTGATAACCGTCTTAGCCGTAATCCCTGCCAATCTATCCATAAAACTGCTGCTCTGGTTCATTCTGTCTTCAAAATCTGATACTCTTCCCTGCGTCGATGTTGACTGCATTCTTCAAGCTTTACAGGGACACGTAGCAACCAAGGCTCATGAAACCTTGTTGATATCTTTATTCTTCACGCTGCGGTCGATTCTCTGGATTAATCAGAAGGACGGGAGTCGTCACCCTCATTCTTCAGATTTTCATTAAAACACGACGAAAGAACCTTAAAAACCTGCAAAATACAAGAAAAATGAGAAAATCCTGCGTTATATGGACCATCTGCATCGGAGGGCGTGCGGGAAATGGAGCAATCGGAGTCGTTGATCGTACTGCGATCAACGGTCAGGGGCGCTTTGACAAGTCAGCAGAGAAAAAGGGATTTTGTACAGTGGAATCGGGAGGACGAATGAGAACCGTCGATCCGCAGAGATCGACGGCGGAGATCGACTTTTGGCCGCGCTGGGGGAAGATTCAACGGGCGGGGAAATCCGTTAAAAGTCGAGCGGAGGAGGCGATTAGCAACCGTCGGATGGGAAGGCCCGGATCCGACGGCAGAGATTAATCCCGTTGCGGGGTGATGGGACGACAGATAACGCGCGGGCAAAGTGGAAGGATGGTGGTTTTAGGAATGAGGTGGAGGACACGCGTCGGCCAGCGTGTGGAATCGCTGGTCGATGGGATAAAACCGTCATTCGATGAAAGGTGGTGCGGGATATACACCATGGTTTTGAGAATGAGCGCGGGGGAAGGGGGGTCCACCAGGCGTGAAGTACTCCGCTCCGTCGGATCTGGGGAGCAGATCGACGGCTAAAAAGGCTCGGGGTAATAGAAACACGTGGTGTCATATTTCATACTCAAACCTTATAAAAGATGGGTTTTTGAAGGTTTCAAAGGGAAAAAGGGGCGGAATGGGGACCACGCTTCGGTTTAGCGCCTCTGGACTTGAGCGGCCGGTCGTGGCGCTCGGGCATGTGGAGGTAGATAAGGCAGGGGCTTAGCCTGAGGGGCTGAAAACCAGCGCACAGAAAATAGGCGTATTTTAAATGATTTTCAATGGGTTTTGAAAAAAGGAAAAAGGTTTTGATAGGCTAAAAAGTGGGTTTTTAACCTTAGGAAATTAGATTAATGAGGGGATAAGGAATAGTGTAGGGTTTAGTGGGGTTTTTAAGGATGAAAGGAAACTGAAGAAATGAAGGTAAGATGGAGGCAGGGGAGGGAAAAAAGAGGAGGATGCAGCAATATTTGATTTGGATTTTCATGGAATATCAGAGGCTGAACGAAGGGAAAGTATGAAGAACCAAACAACAGTTTATGTTCTTACCAACAGACTTCAAGCACCAACAATTTTAGGCCTGAATTTGTTTCTTGAAGGCTGCAAAGAATACTTAGCCACCAGCTGATATAATTGAAAAATATGGGTGGCTAACAAATAATATTTGGACTCTAAACATTATCTTATTCTCTTGGAGCACTTTAGTTAAGTGCACAGATGTGGCACAGCAGCTGACAGAAGGAATTACGCTATTCCTGAGGGTTTACTGGAGCTAATTCATGAGGAATTCAGTTAGAATTCATGTGACAGAGTTTGGTGGAGTTATAGAGGTAGTTGGTGGAGTTGTATTCAGTTTAACTCAGTTATACTCTGTTGAGCTAGTTGTATATAGTCTAACTGATTGATACACTAGTGAGAGTGGTGTGAATTAATTAGTTAATTGATTCACTAAATAATAAATCATTAATCAACTGAAGAATACATTAGTTAACTAAAGTGCATGGACAGTTTCAGTAGACCAATGGAGAGGTAGGTGAAAGGGAAAGTGTGACTATCAGTTGTGACTATAGTGATGCATGGTTTGCATCCAACACTCAGTGGACATGCCAATGAGGATTGTGCAGTGCAATCCAGGTGGATTCGAGTTCATTTAGAGCCATTCTTCAGCAGGGATTGTGCAGTAGAGGTAGGCCACTAGGTGGCAGAGATTGGTGCATGGATTTGCTAGATCGGACCTGATTAGTGTGTAGTGATTGTATTGTACTGAAAGCTTGACATGTTCAGCTTTGTATGAGGATTGTTACATGATCTCTATGACATATATTATATACATATAGTTGGGGTTTTTAGCTTCAGGCTTTCCCATTAAATCATTGTGTTAATGTGTGTGAATTTTTATGGTTTCATGTGTGCATTGCAATTGATTTAATTTCCTCATGTGATGATCAATGGTGGAATAGATTTTGTATTGTGCATGAAGTCAAATAGTGTGTGATCAGGAGAATCTTAGACATATAACGAATTAGTTATATAATTTATACACCAAGTCCTAAGAATAGTGTGTTTTTTTTCCTCGCTTTGTTTTCCTTTATTAAGATTGATCTCTCGTCTTAGGGAGGGTATTTGTTTCCCTGCTCTAAGTCTTGGGCATAGTTTTTAGTTTTTCCTGCTTTTTTATTATTTTATGAAAGGGCCAACTTCTCGTCCCGGGGAGGGTATCTAATTACCCTACTTCAGGTCCTGAAATTTGATTTTCTTCTTTTAGAAATATTATTTTGGTTTTTTGTTTGAACCTACTCTCTCTTCTTGGGGATGAAGCTATCTGTCCTGCTCTGGGTCCTGAGCGCTCTTGCTATTTTGATGAATTCCTCTTACAAATTGTATGAAAAAAGATATGAATAAGAGGGGCAGAGGAAGACCCCCAAAGAAAGGAAAGGATCTGGGGAGAAAGACCTATATCCAAGAGACCATCGAAAAGGATAAATCTGAAGCATCCTCTCATGCTGCTGTCATGGTAAGGGTTCAGACGAGGTCCGAAGGGCAGTCAGTTGAACAGCCAGCTCTAGCCACTGTACCAGATGAAATTCTTTCGACGGAGGAAGAAGAAATAAATAGGCTACCGATGGAGGGTACATCCCTGCTGTCAGCGGAAGGGGAATAAATAGTAAGCAGAGACTCAAAAGAACTAAGAAATTGGGAAGAATAACCTTCGAAAGGGTTTTCATCACCATGAGATCAAGGGAGTGATGTGAACCCTCTCGCAGTTGAATTAAGAAATTCTGATTTGGAAAAGGAGTTTCTGAAGGATTTTGCGTCACCAAAAGACCAGCAGAGTGTGGTGAAACCTCCTACAGTTGAATCACCCCAAGTACCAGCTGCAGAACCAGTTGAAATCCCAGGTGAGTATCAGAGGATATTTATGGCACATCCAAGTTCTTCTATTGATTTTCCAATTGGAAACATTATAAGTGATTCACCGATGAAGCCCATCCACTTAACAACTCTACCTAATTTTCATGGGCTTTCTTCGGAAGACCCTGATACATTCCTCTTCGAATTTTACATTGTCTGTCGAGGATATGATTATACCTTTGATGCTTAGAAACTAAAAAAATTTCCTGCTACCCTAAAAGGGATAGCCTTGAGATGGTTCATGGGTTTAGGAGGAAGAAACATTACCTCATTGGAAGAGATGAAAGAAGCATTTTTGGAGAAATACCAAGATTACTGTAAATCCCATGACATTAAGGAGGAAATATTTAAGTTTGTACAGAAAGAGGATGAGAACATGGAAGACTGTGTGGAACGATTTAAATATATATTGCAGATATTAGGCCATAGTGACTTGGATAAAGATATTCTGAAGATTATTCTTCTCCAGCCACTTAGGAAAGATTCCCTGCAACTTCTTAACATAGTAGGAAAGGGGGATATTTCAAAAGAAGACTTCGACATAATCTGTGACTATTTCATTCAGTGTTCACGAGGAGCTGCAAGGAGTGGACAAGGAATTCAGTCATTAAAGACTTCTGGTGGAGGGGGTTACAAAGTTAGAAATTGGAAACCTACTGGATAATCTAAGGACTGATATCCTAAGCACATTATCTGCCCAGATGGACAATCTACAAGAAAAATAGAAACAGATAGAGTTGGAGAAGACTATGGCTATATTCTGGCCACAGTGCAGAAAGAAGCATCCCTTGAAAGAATTCCCATTAAACACAGTGGAGGTTTGCACGAACTGTGAACAGACTCATGCAACCATCTCATGCCCTTCCTTGCCCGGACTGAAGGTAGCTTTTCAAGAGGCAAGCGAAGAAAATATGGTAGACTAGCTATACTTCATGGGCCCGAAAAATTCATGGCAACCTCAACCACCAACTATGAATCCAGGTATCTTTAAGGACCCATCCCAGTATTTTAATAATTTTAATATGGGTCCCCAGTCTACATCTTTTTCATCTATGTGGTCTCAATATCAGTATCCCCCCTGGCAACAATGGGTTCCCCAGGCCAGTTCGAATCCTTCATGGAATCAGAACTTGCGTGGACCCTCTCCTACTGGTCATTTTCCTTAATCTATGCATCAACAACAACTTCATTTTCCCTCTAATGTACCTCCTCATAACCCAGCCCTTCGACCCTAGCTTCCTATCCAGCCCAATCTGAATCCTATTAATAAATGGTTCCAACAAATAGATACTCTTAACCTTCCATATTATATCATTTCTACTGTAGGGCTCAATGAGATAAACTTACGATATCGGCAGGTAGTAAATTCCCCTACTTCAGCTATTATCATAGAATAGATTGACAGTGAAGTTACAGAACCAAAAGAGAGGACATTTGGGGATAAACCGAACCAAAAAATAACAAATTAGACACCTCCCCAATCTGTTCTTAATCAAGGTCATTTAATTTCTCCTCCATATCCTAAAAGACTGACCTTGAACAAACAAAACCCTTAGGCAGAGTTTGACTTCCTGGGGGAATTGCAAAATATTTTTGGCAAAATAACCTTGTTACAAGCCATGAGGGACGTACCTATATATGAAAAAACTCTCAAAGATTACTGCTCTAAGAAACTAGAGAAGAAACCTAGGGATCCATTAACTATTCATGTGATGGGTAGACTATCCAACATCATGTTAGGAAAGATCATGCCTGTAAAATATGGAGACCCAAGAAACCCAATTCTAATAGTACAAATCAATGGGGTTGAAATCCCAAATGTACTGGTAGATTTGGGAGCTACCATCAACATTATCATCTCCAAAACAATGAATACATTAGGTCTCGGAAACATTAAGCCGACCCCTACTATTCTGGAACTAGCAGACAGGTATACAATTAAACTGGTAGGGAAATTGGAAGATGTTACTATTTCGGTGGATTCATGGCATTACCCTATTGACCTCCTTGTATTACAGACATGATATTCAGTTGGTGGTCATCCATTGATCCTGGGAAGACCTTGGCTCACCACTTCAGAGACCTACATAGGGTACCGATCTAGGCATATGATCATATCAGATGGAACTATTACAAAGAATCTTACTCTCTACCCTGCTGTGGAACCTAGCCCATCTGAAAAACTTTCAGCCAGTAAAAAAACTCTACCAATAGAAGAGCTTGAACCTGAAAATGAATAAATTAAACCAATCCTCACTATTGGGCAGGCGCTTCAATTAAAAACAGAAACTGGGGACGATGCCATCAAAACTTTTATTAATGATCCCAGTTCTATTTCCAATTCAACTCATCAAATTTTAGAATCTTCTATGAGCTGTAAAACACAAGAAAACATTGAACCAGAAGATGAAATTGAAGATGAAATTGAGATTGAACCAGGAAAAACACTTAATATCAACCCCAATCTGTCTAAATCCCAGACAAAAAATCTTTTCAAAGTCCTTCAAGATCATTAGGAAGCTTTTTCCCGGGATTATACCGACATGAAGGGGATCCATGCTAACTTATGTACACACCATATTTATATTAAGGAAGATTTCCGCCCTGTAAGACAGCCCCAATGGAGAATAAACCCTGCTCTAAAGAACATTTTCAAAGAAGAATTACAAAAATTATTGGATGTAGGTTTCATTTACCCCATCTCAGATATCCAATGGGTATCCCCGCTAGTTATTGTTCCTAAAAATAATGGTAAGTGGTGGATCTGCATATATTAAAGGGAGCTAAATAAGGCAACTCAAAAAGACCATTTCCATTTGCCATTCATTGACCAAGTCCCAGACACCCTAGTTGGGAAGAAGTTCTTTTCCTTCCTAGATGAATTCAGTGGATATAACCAGATCCAGATAGCCTCAGAAGACTAGGATAAAAAAAATTTCACATGCCCATGGGGAACCTTTGCATACGGGGTCCTCCCATTTGGCATGTATAATGCTCTTACTACCTTCCAGAGGGAAATCCTAGGAATTTTTTCTATTTTTGTCGATGACAGTGTTGAAATATATATGGATGATTTTACTCCATATGGAAATTCATTTGAAGAGGGATTGGAAAATCTAGAAAAAGTTCTCAAAATATGTAAGCAATCCCATGTATCTCTCAGTACAGTCAAATCCCATATGATGAGGGAAGAAGGAATAGTATTGGCACATTTGCTCTCATCTGCTAGAATTTGAGTTGATCTGGCCAAAATAGAGGTAATATTACAATTCCCGGTACCAAAGACACCCACACAGGTACGTAGCTTTATTGTTTGTGTTGGTTATTACAGACGTTTTATAGAAACTTTTGCTAAAATAGCACATCCACTTTTTAATTGCTAACAAAAGATGCAGAATTATTGTGGACTGAATACTGTGAGACAACTTTCACGAAAATTAAGGGACTGGATTATAAGGCTCCAATTATCCAAGGACCTGATTGGGCATTACCATTTCACATACATGTTAATGCTTCTCAAACAGCGGTAGGATTTGTTTTAGGACAGTAGGTAGACAAAACACCTTATGCAATTTATTATGTTAGCAAGAATTTAATTCCTACTAAATTGAATTAATTCCTAGCTGTCATTTATGCTATCAATAAGTTCCGGCACTACATCACTGGTTATCCTACTTTTGTACATACTAATCATGCAGGAATCAGGTATTCGATGAGTAAACCTATCACTCTTGGTCATATTACAAGATGGTTTCTATTGCTTCAATAATTTGACATCACAATAATAGACAAACCAGGAAAATATAATGTAGTTGTTAATTTCCTATCTAGAATGGATAACAATTATGAATGCACACCTATAGAAGATAGTTTTCCCGATGAGAATATTTTTTCAGTATCTACTAAACCTCCATGGTATGCAGATATTGCTAACTATATTGCTACAGGGAAAGTGCCTCATCATTTTTCATACAGGGAACAGCGAAAAATTATTCATCACAGTGCCCGATATTCCTGGATGGCAGGGTAGATTTTTCATACAGAAGTCAATAAGAAGATCCTTTGTTATGTCTCTGAGGATGATATTTATGAAGTACTGAAAGATTCCCATGATGGCCCTTGTGGGTGAAATTTTGTAGACAAAATCACAGGCCATAAGGTGCTACAAATGGGATATTACAGACCTTCTATCTTTTGGGATGCGCAGAATTATGTTGGAGGTGTGACAGTTGCCAACGTATGGGGCATCCTGGTCGAGCTTATGAAATTCATTTACAGGCACAAATATTCCTTGAACCTTTTGAGAAATGGGCTATCGACTTCATTGGACCCTTCAACCCACCCTCCGAACAAAAGTTTCACATTCTGGTCTATACTGATTACGTGACTAAGTGGGTAGAAGCCAAAGTTGTTGCGAAAGCAACAAAGAAAGTTGTTATAGGTCAATTTGGGAACCATTCCCAATGACCTGGTTAACTGTACATCATCTTCAGGACCAATGAATAGGGTCTATCATTCCCTATCATTCCAGTTTCTACATGCCCTAAGACAAAGAATAAGACAAGTCATCCATGACTTCCATTTGCAAAGGTTTCTAAGATTTGAAGTTTATATTATAACATATGAGAGCTCACCAATGCTACCTCTCAAGGGAATAAGTGTGTTTCATATGCACGTACCTCCATTCAAAGGTGCTCTTCAAAGCACTTCTCAACATTCATAGGTGCATTGGTTACATTGGGAGCGAAATTCTCCTTGTTCTGGAATCTCCGGTTGGCCAGTGCCTTATAAAAGAGTTCATATGTGTCAAACTTTGAATCCATGTGTCCATTTGACATCTAAAAGATTGGGAACATGCCTTGCCTATTATTAGAAATTCATTGATTGTAAAACTGCCTTCAGCTCATCTATAAATTGAGCACAAATACTAGTGCTTGATAAGGAAGAATTTGAGTAGAGAAATGCTGGTGGAATTTCAATTGAGGAATTGATTTGAGTGACATGCTGCTGGAGAGATTTGCATTGTGATGAGGCTGGGATGTTGCTGGAGATGGTGACACTAAATCAATCACTAGGTTGTAACTCCCCTTCTATCCATTAATAAATATTGATGCTTACTTTCCCACATATGTATCTGTATAAGCTCATGTGTTTCATATTATGAATTCTTATCTGATGTATATGGTTTATTTTTTATTGATTTAACTAAATAAATTGAATAGAAATCCGTATTGTTGCTATCTTTTGTTGTTTCGATTTCATTCTTGTAGGAAACATTTTCAGACATCTAGCTTGGATTTGAAGCTACAGTAAGAGCGACAGAAGGAGAATAGGAATCACTTGGACTCCAAGTAAGTTCTTTGATCTGTTATGTGTGTCTATTTATAGTTAGGAAAATTAGTTGCAAAGTCTTTAACCTGTTTAATCACCCAGTAGCATTTACTCATAAATATTAGGCTTTTTGAAATCCAAATTTGCATTAGAAGTGTGTTAAACAGTTGTATTTTTCATTATAAATTGCGCCCAACACACTGTTGGACAGGATACAGTGTTTTGCATAGCATTGTCTCCCATTCAGGGCTGCTTTGCAACGCACTATCTTCCCTTAGAGACTGTGTTGCCCTCTGAAACCATCCAAATTCCATTGAATTTTTCATTGCATTTTGTTTTCAGTTTGTTGTCTGTTGTGTTTTAAAGAGCTTGATACCTCAGATTGATCAATGACCCTACTTACTCCTTCCTCCTTTGATAGAAAGTTTGTTCAATGTTTATTTCAAGAGTTTTTATTTATCATTGATGAATTAATTTCAAAGTATTTTCATTGCTACATTAGATCCATTTTCTTTTGAAAAAGGAAATTGTCATTAAATTCTTCGTTTCCTGATAGGAGAAATTTTTGTTAAATTCCTCATTTTTCCTTCAAAAGAGAAATTGTTGTTTAAATTGTTCATTTATCAAAAGTAAAAGGCATTTGTTTTATTGATTTGATGCACTTAGTTTCCTTTTCTGCATTCATAACATTAAAGGGACTGAAAATAAAAACCTTCATTTGCATGTAGTGGATTGTGTGTTTTGCAAAAAGAACAATTAAGAAAATTGCCTTTTATTTTGTGCTCTTTGATTTGTTTACTCTCAAATTGATTGATCTTTCCCTCTAGTAGCTAGGATTTTCATTGAAAAACTAAAAGTGAAATATTGCTTATCATTTTAGTTTTCATTTTAGGAATTTCCAATACATCATCATGGTGAACCTTGAAATGAAAATTGATAAACAAGATCAACTTAAAATTTATCTCAATTTATCTAACAAAGCATTGGAACTATAACGATAAAATTTAGAAGGTCAAGGCTAGAGACGTGTTCCGCTATCATTAAACATAGAAGCTATCGTTAATTGTCTGTGATACATTCTGAGTGTGATACCTCACTCCATGTACATAAGTATACCATAGCTCATCCACGTACTTTAAGGTATATCGAGCGGTGTTACAGTACGAAAATTATAAAGGGGTGCTCTCACTATGCGGTTTCGCATCAGACAACGCTAATACGGACTTGGGCCTTCACGTACCTTCAAGTATATTTGGGAGGAAAACTTTAGGTGTTATCCATCCATAGTGAACCAGTTCGACCGCCTTGTAAATTGTGATACATCAAACACATCATTCGGGGAGATTGTCTGCCCGTAATTTTTGGTTTGCCAGGAGGTATTCTGCAGTTCACAGTTTCTTGGTAAAAAAATTTCCTAGCATTACCCTTTTATTTTTTTTATTTGTTTTTGGTTAAAATAAATCATTAATCATGGAAGAACAAAATCCTTTCCCCCATCATTCACGTAGATTAGCATTGAAACCACCTTTACCACCATAAGTTACTCCTGGTCAGCGAAGGCGACAACACTCTACCGAACCAAGTACTATTAGTACCTCTGGTGAAACATCATCTTTCAATATACCAGAGTTAGCTCAAGTTGTTTCTACACATTTCAATTCGTCTACTGTTTTCGAAACGGAGTCCTCACAGCTACCCGTGGTCACGATCCATCCAATCAGTGAGACCATACCTCCTGGACCCGGCGTTGTTCAGCCAGAAGTTGATCCAAATCCTATCTCCTTTTTGCCAAAACATCTGAATCCCGAAGTTGAACAACTGGAATTTTTTTCTCTATTGGTCATCCCACAATTTTTTGTAGCCATTGAGTCTCTCATATCACAAAATCAACCTCCTGAAATATACTTTGGGCCTGATGGCGAAATACTTCCACCTGATTTAATTTCGACTAAAGAAATCCCACAAGACGAGACACCTTTAACTCCAACCCATTTTGGAGAGGAAATTTACATGTATGACTCTTTTCCTCAATCACCACCATCTGCCCTTTTTTATCTTGTTCCTATTCAAACTCCCATCGATTCAAAAGGGTATACATTTGGTCAAGTAACCATGCTTGAACCAACATCTTCGGTTGGGCCATTTGTTCCAATTACGTCATTACCTACCCTCGCTACCCCATCGATGTTCACAACTTCACCAGAGTCATATTTTCATGGTGGCCCTATGGTCCCATCAGGTTACAAATCTTTATCTAGAATTTTCTCTGGTGCATCTTCAAAACCATGGACTTTACCAATGTCATCATCTGGTATTTTAACTGGCAACCATATAGTGAGTACTGAACGGCTTGATTCTTTATACACATCATTAGGGAAATATCAAGTTGGTCCTTCTGGGTCTATACCATCCAGTACCATATCAACTGGACTCCCTGCATTTGGAGAGCAATATTTTCTGTCTTATTATCCTCATCATGCTGGGGGGCAACCTTTAGTCATCCACTTTGACAGTACTTTGTCACTTTTTGGTCAACCTAATGTCGAAATGAATGTTTTTCAATGGCATCCCACTCTGCCTATCTAACCACAAACGATTGTACACTCGTATCAACCAGTTCAACCTGTTACACCCACATCATTTCCACTTGTTAATACATCTTTACCCTTGTTACAGAAACAAAATGTTTTACAACAACCTTTTCAAGCGATTCCTTCAACTCAATACCCTCAAGTATTGGGTCCACAGACCCCAAATCCTCCGGTTAATTTAGAACAACAACCTGTACTTGGAATCATTTATTCACAGCCTGGTTTACCATTTTATGGAATGTCACAGCCACAACCAGGTTATACATATCCTCAACCAAATCCAAGTTATTCTAATTTGGGTTATAACATTGGTGGTTATACCCCTTGGCAGCCTCAGGTGAAAATGCCTCAACCTTCATTTCAACAAGTATCATATCCAGGTTTTGGTCAATAGAATCCTCAAATGTTAACTTTTCAAAACAATCCCTATCTGGGTTACTAGTAGCATATTCCTTATGCTGGTGCTCAAAGACTTGTTGCTCAAGAAATTCCATCATACCCTAGCTATGCTTAACTTGACCTTAATAGACAGTTTCCTTTTGTTGCAACTTTAAAGTTACCAGATTTAAATTGGCTAACCAATGATCCAATCAACTATGCTCCTTAGTGGTCGGTGATACCTCACAAATTACCCTTAGATATTCCTAAGTTCAATGGAAACCCTCAGGAAGACCCGTATACTCATGTCATGACTTATCATTTGTTGTGTTCATCAAACTCCCTGAATTATGATTATGTTCGACTACGTCTTTTCCAGTGTACGCTCACAGTTCCGGCTGCAAAATGGTACATTGAGTTACCTAGAGCTTCTTTTGTTAATTTCACTGCCCTAGCTACTGTCTTTTTTACTCATTTCCAATTACCCATACGATATGAAACTGGAACAAAACTCTTGACCAATTTCAAACAAACTAATGCTACTCACATTTCCGATCATATTCATGAGTGGCAACGTTATCGTAGAATGGTTAAGACATTTGTTCCAGATCAGCTCCTTGCTAAGTGGTTCATTAAGTCCCTGTTACCATCTATAACTAAGGATGTGGCTAAGGGTGGCGTCATCACAGAAGATCAAGTTATCGCTCATGCCCAATATTTAGACTTGATTTATACTTAGTCTGGCATGCTCTATGAAAAAATTCCTAACGCGTCGAGATCTAATTTTATTGTTCCTCCTCAATTAAAGGAATATCATGCCGGAGATGGCTTGATTGGTACTGCAAGCACACATCATACTACTGCATCTGATCCTGCACCTTATTTTTAAATTAATTTCATTTCATTTGACAAAGGCAAAAGTGACAAGCAACTTGAAGTAAGAAAAAAGGGAAAAATAAAAAAAATAAAAATTCTAACCCACAATAAAGATCATCTGATCAATCGTCTGGACCAAGGAAACCTCATTATCCATGCATAATATGTAACGAGTAACACTTTTTCAAGGATTTTCCTCACCACGCTGAAATCTCAAAAATGTTTAAGACTTCCCATGCGTTAGCTGTGTTGACAAACCCGTTTCCAAATCCAGACACAAATTTGGTTGCTACGGATCCATCTTCTAGTTCCCAAGTGCTTATGTTATCTATCACAAAATCTTCAACAGATATTTTAGTGTCAACACATAATGAATACTATGGTAGTCAAGCCACTGATCAACCTACTACCTCGACTACGAATCCATCTGCAAAATCGGTACCGCCTACTGCTATACCTGAATTGACGATTAAGCCACCAAAGGGAGTCGTTCATAAATCAACATATAATCCTCGAGCAAGAGCTGCACAAAATTATAATATAGTTGAAGATTTGACTCAATCCCCTTTAGCTATGTCTGCTCTTGAGGTATTACAAAATTTTCCCTCCCAAAAACAGGCTTTATTGTCGGCTATTGGTGGAATTGATCCAACTGATTCTAATCTTGTCATCTTTAATCATACAGGCTATGTGCCGCAACTACCAGCAGAATTGGCATTCTCCATACAAGTAAATGTTATCAATCATCTTATTCATCATACTATTATTGATGAGGGAGCATCTACATGCATTATGTCTCTAAATTTTTGGAAGTCACTTAGCTCGTCGTGCTTATCTCAATCATCAATGACGTTGAAGGCTTTCAATGGACGTTCATATAAGCCTTGCGGTATTATTAATAACCTGCATGTTGAGCTAGGGGGAAAAATAGTAAATGTTAATTTCGATGTTTTTGACAGACCCCTTGACTATAATATTCTACTAGGAAGGCCATGGGTATATGCTATGACTGCAATTGTTTCTACATATTTTAGAATGATACCCTTTCCATATAAGGGTACTATCACAGTCATCAATCAGTTATCCTTCTTTTCCTCTGCTTTGCAGGTAACTAGAAGTGTTTCGTTCGTTCACGCACCCCAACGATCACTTTAGAACATTGGTGTAGGACTTTTAAAGGATTCCACTCTCATGGGAACCTTTGCATTACCACCGCCTATGACGTTGGAAGAAATTGCAAGTATAGATACCTGCTACATGATCTCTTCCACTCCATCTGGCATAAGAAAGAGTACGGATGATTCAAAAATTGTTATTTTGGATGAGTTTTTTCCGCCCAACCCCATTGAGCTAGCATAGTAATCAATCTATTTGGCTTGGGTGGCGAATCCAAAATCAGTGTTTCCGTTTGTTTGGGTTGATCGTTCCTTAGATTTTGGTACTCCTTATGATCCTTTTTCCTCAATGTTCTTGAAAAATGAGAATATTTTGGAAGCCACATGTTAGAAGGAGAACCATGGGAAGATTATCATCATCTTTCCCATCTTCCTGATTATGAAGAAAATAATCTTAGTGAACTATATCACCCATCAATCAAAAATTTCTTTTCGAATTCTTTACCAATTAATGCAATCGATTCCAAGAAATTTGTCAAATATTGAAGAAACCATTTCTATCGATATTTCGACCAAACCTGGCATAGAAGAAAATATTCATGTTGGTGTATCTTTTTCTCCATAAAAAATCGAAACATATCGCTCTCTATTTCGTGAATTCTGTGACGTATTTGCTTGGTCTTACGAGGAAATTCCAGGCATATATATTAGTATCATTGAACACACTATTAATATGTATCCTGATGTAAAACTGGTGTGTCAACGCCTTCGTTCTGTTCATCCAAAGAAGGATGCTTCCATCAAAGAAAAAGTTGAGAAACTTTTGTGTGATGGTTTCATTTACCCTTTTCCACTAGCTGAGTGGGTTTTCAACATAGTTCCTGTAACGAAAAAGCAACGAACCTTTAGAGTGTGCGTCGATTATCGGGATGTCAATCTTGCTTGTCCAAAAGACAACTATCCTACTCCCTTTATTAACCATATTATTGACGATTGTGCTGGATGCGAAATATTTTTTTTCATGGATGGAATTTCTGGCTACAATCAAATCAATATCTGCCCAGAGTATCAACATAAGACAGAATTCATCTGTCCCTGGGGCACATTCTCTTATAGGAAACTTCTGTTTGGTTTAAAGAACGTTGGGGAAAATTTTTCAGAGCGCAATGGATTATGCTTTCATTGACATCAAGCACATTATTCAACCCTATCTAGATGATCTACCCGCGCATTCATGAAATCAAACTGATCACCTGATGCATTTGAGAGCCATATTTTTATGCTTCCGACACTACAAAATTCGCCTCAATCCACATAAATGTGTGTTTTGTGTTGTTTATGGTAATTTTCTTGGATTCGTTTTCTCAAAATAAGGAATTCGAATCGACCCATTGAAGGTTCAGGCCATTCTTGATTTCCCTATGCCATCAAATTTACTTCAAATACAGAAAATTCAAGGAAATGCTAACTTCCTAAGGAGGTTCATACCCAACTATGCCGAAATGGCTAAAGGATTTACTAGGCTTTTGAAAAAATGGGTTCCCTTCCATTGGGACCAAGTTGCACAAGCTTCCTTTTATGTTGTTAAGGATACTCTTGTCCAGGCATCATTAATGTATCCCCCTAATTATCAAAGTGATTATTTCCTATATATCATCGCGGCTAAAAATACCATTGCTATCGTATTGGGTCCAAGTAGAAGACGTGATAGAACATCCAATTTATTATTTGTGTCGTAATCTCAATGATACAGAATCTAAGTATTCATACGTAGAAAAGCTTGCCTTGGCAGCTATTCAAGCTATCAAAATATTTTGCCACTATATCGTGCTCCGAAAAACTACTATCATTTCGGATTGCAATCCCATGACTTATATTTTATCACGTTAATTTTTGGGGGGGGATATTCAAAATGGATTGTCATTTTGCAGGAATTTGATTTGGAATTCATAAAATCCAAGTCAAAGAAGTCTTTAGTTTTGGCGAAGCTTCTCTATGACCTTCCCTCTGATAGTACTGCAACTACGTTGGAACCATCAATTCCTGACAATTATTTGTTTCTGATCGGATCATCTGATAATTTTATGGAGATTTCATCATTTATCTCCAAACTCAAACTTTTCAGCCTGATACCTCTTTCTCTCAACAACGACGTATTCAATACCAAGCCAAAGATTATCTGATCGATGGTAATACACTCTATCGTCGTGGTGTCGATACTATTTTAAGAAGGTGTCTCACTCATGAGGAGGCTGAAAAGGTTTTAAAATATTGTCATGTTCGGGCTTGTGGTGCATATTTATTTAGATACGCTACCACATTGAAGATACTCCGCGTCGGTTACTTTTGGCCTACCATATTTCGCGATTGCATTCTCGTGATCAGAAGTTGTCATGCGTGCCAGATTTTTTATCATAAAACCAAAAACTGCCAGCGCCAATTCATCATGTTGTCTCTGTGCAACCATTTTCGTAATGGGGTATTGACTTCATGACCTATAACCCTCGTTCATCTAGGGGGCATGGTTATATTATTGTTGCAGTAGACTACTTTACCAAATGGGCCAAAGCGATGCCTACATTCAACAACAGAGGATAGACAACTGCATTGTTTTTCTTTAATCATTTTATTGCACGATTTGGGGTTCCATAGGCTATAGTTACATATCATGGGAATCATTTTCGCAACCACATGATGGTTGAATTGACTGCCAAGTTAGGATTGTCACATGATAATTCTACTCCTTATTATCCACAATCAAATGGGAAAGTTGGGGCTATCAACAAGATTCTTAAATGTATGCTTCAACGAATGATAGGAGTTCGTAAAAGAAACTGGAATTTGATCTTGTACTTTGCCTTGTGGGCGTATCGAACCTTGGTGAGAAATGCAACTGGATTTTCTCCTTTTCAATTGGTGTATGGTCTAGAATCTATCTTGTCTATCCAATGTGAAATATCGTCGTTAAAACTTGCAATCGACATGTTACCTAACACCTCAGAAGAAGAAGCACATCTTTTAAACCTCATCCATCTTGATGAAACACGTCGTGAAGCCCAATTGGCCAACGAAGCACTTAAGAGACGTATAAAGGTGCAATGTGAAAAAAATGTCCAGCCTCGCATTTTCTCAGAGGGTGACTTGGTCCTTCTTTATGATCAAGAATCTGATATAATATGTACAGGAAAATTTGAGCCATTATGGCATGGCCCCTATATTGTCAAAACAGTTCTTGCGAAGGTTGCCTATGAGTTGGTTGATTACGATGGGATTCTGTTGGTGCAGCCTAGAAATGGGTTGTATCTGAAACTTTATTATGCTTAATCATGAGCGTAGTAATCTTTTCTATTATATTGTATATATATGTTTTTGATTTGCATTCACTGTCTTAGTTTGATTTTAGAGTTTTCTTGACGTTATTAATCCACTTTAAATTTTATCGCAGATGTCTAAATCTTCGAAACCTTTTGTTGGATATGTTGATGGTGCTAGTCATAGTACATAGAATCTATCCTCTACAGTGTGGGCCATTTTTTCTCCAAACAACGAGTTAGTGAGTTTTCAAGGGATTTGTATTGGTAGATTGATGGACAATATCGCTGAGTATAGCGCATTGATCAAAATTCTCTCTGATGCCATTTCATTTGGTATTAACTACATAATCATAAGGTTAGACTCACAACTTGTGGTATTAGAACTTACTAGTGTTTATATTGTTAGAAATCCAACACTACATCGTTTGTTCCTAAGAGTTTGACTTTTGGAAAGACACTTTGATTTTATTCAATATCAACAAATTTCCATAAATTTGAACACATTAACTAATTCTTTGGCTAATCAAGTTTTAGACAGACATTTGTAACACGTGTAAAGAAAACATTCACATAATTGAACAGGATTGCACAATAAACATAGGAAAACACTAAAATCATATAGATAGATAGTTATAGGTTTTTAGAAAAAAAATTACCCAAGACACATTGGTCATATGACCTCAAAATGTATGCAAAATGTCAAAAGTAAACTAGTGGTGCTCATGGTAACATACTATAGATCTAGCTATCCTATGTAGTAACCACATCCAGCGGTTAGGAAGACCAACAGTGTGTCGCTGCAGTCGCATGGGTAACTCTTTGATCTAACAATCTGAGATCCCGAAGGTCAACCCCTCTATGTGTTGTCGAAGCTCAAACAGAGTCTCAACCATATCAAGATCTTGAAGGACTGCTCTCCTGACAGCCCTCTCTACTGGCTCATTTTCTTCACGCTCTGGTTACTCCACCGGTTGAACTCGACCAACATATGTATTACATCAAACATTTAGTTTAGTCTTAGGAAAACATAAAAATAATAAAACATTGTATAAACCTTAGAAAAATCAAAAAACATGGTCAAAACATTCTTACCTATTCCACCCCACTGAGCACCGTCTAGTAAAGCTAGATCTGGATCTCCCCGGAAATCAACGCCTGCGTATGCATACTCATCAATGGCGACAATCTGTTTCCTGAACCAGGGGAAGAAAGAAGTCAAGAATACAATGGTCGATTGGCCTGCATGCCTACCCATTAGTTCTACCCATCTCTACATCTGCGGATCTCTAAGATTAGACACATCCAGTGTCACATGTTGTGGTTGCATCAGTGGAATCCGTTCTAAGGAAAATATATGAGGATTGAACCATACATGAAGTTCTTCTTCCTTCCTCCTTTTTCTTTGTTAAGTTGTTCTTTTATCTGAGAAAGTACAGCTTCAAATGAGTTGAATATTGTTGGCTCTGTATACTCTAGTGCATACTGCATATACGATCTATTCGCTACATGTAGTGTAACAGTGCCAACAAGTTTTGAAATCGTGAAAAGGATAGTTCTCAAAGGAAAATATCCAACATCCCGGATGTTTATATTTCCATCTTTTCTTGGCTCTGCCCCTAGATAATAATGTTGCAAAACATAATCTCTCATTGTCTCTCCTCCAAGAATAAACCCTAAGAGGGAAATAGGCAAGCCTATCCTCGACAAACCTATGAAAAAGTATACATCCTCTACTATTATGGGAACCACTTGGTTCTTAATATGAAATTCCTCGATAGCTGGATCCCATTCTCGAACTAAGAACTCCAAGAGTTCTATTTTTTGCCTCATTCTTGACAACTGGAAGTAATTTAATAGTCCACAATATCTTAGGGCTCTTACTATGTCTGGATCATTTAGGGCAATCATATCCTATTCTTCATGTTCTCTTTCCCTCCATGTAATCGTCATTGTAATCCGATTAAAACCTGAAATGAAACCATAAGAACCATTAGAATCAATTCAATGCAAAAACTTGGGAAAATTTTGGGCATAATGCAAAAAAAAAATTGAATATTGAAACCAACACAACCTAGGACAAGAGATCGTGCATTGTGTATGTAGGTAGCCTTCATTTTGGCTACTATGCAATGCACTTTTCGATGTCCAAGGATGTGTTGCCCTCTTTTAGAGCACAATTTACCCTAGGGACCCCAAAACCCTAAAAATTTGTAGAAATTGGAAATTAAATGATTACTGAAGGAAAGAAGACGTTCATGGCACTAACCTGGATCAAACAGAAACTCAATCTATCCACAGAAATGATCGCAATCATTAGCTGAAGTTCGAGGGAAAAATCAGGTTCAGAGCTCCAAAATGGAAATGGTAACTATGGAATGGTAAAACTTAATAGTAAAACTACTTTTAATAGTCATTTAATTGTTTGCAAATTATATTTATTGCTATGACTATGGTTTTATTATGTTTTTTATCTTGAAACAGGTATTTTTAATCCATTTGATGTTGTTCTGAACAGGTCTTACAACTGATGAACAAATTAGTCGTGCAGATTTATTTCAAGAATGATTTGACCATAAAGCATACTTTTTCTACTTATTTTTCAAGCTTTGTTAAAAATGAAAAAGGATTTGAAGCACACTTTTATCTCTTTTTCGAGCTTCGATAACAGCGAAAAAGGAACCCCTGGAGTCTTCTTTCAGCTCTTTTTAGACTTTGATAATATGAAAATATTGTCGAGCAATTGTCTTTTCGAGTTCATAAAATTAAGTGAATTGATATCTACTCAGTATAATTTTAACCCTTTTCGGGACTCAGATATATTATTTATGAAAAAGGAATACCTTGGTCGAACATGACTAAAGAGGTTCTCTCAGATATTACTTTACAATTTTTTGAATCTGAGTGACAAATTTACAAAAAAGCACTTATGGAGTTTTCTTTCGTCCTCTTTTTAAAAATCTCTAAATATGAAAAAGGATCGGGCTCTCACTATCGTTAAGCTCGTTAAAACATAAAATAGCGACAACCTTGTCGATCATGGCAAGAATCAAGTTTCATTCATCGCCAGAATTGTTAAATTATTAAATAGCGATACTTTATTCACCTGAAGGGGTGAATTATAGATCAAGCATATGTTATCCTCCTCAAGCTTGTTAAAAAATAAAAAGGTATTGGTCGAAAAATGACGGGGAAAATTTGGGAAAGTGAACAGAACTTTTTACGATAGCAGGTCGCTCTTGAACATGACACTTAACTCCATCACCGTGACTGTTTGGTTTGGGTAATATTCTTGACGTTTCATTCATACCTATGGTTCATCATACCTCCACTTCAATTTTGGGTCAATGTTGAAAACTCATCTCAGTGTCATCGATATGTTCAAGAGAAGTCATCCAGTGAATACTCATCCTTCTGCAACACTCATAAACCTTCATTCTCATTACTGTGATCCCTGAAAATTGCTATTTCAAGTCATACCTTTTTCTCTGAAATCAGTAACTCCAATTTTGCAATAAGGTGACTTCCTTTCGATGACAAATCATTATCCAAGAAGTTCACTTAGAAACATCTGATTCCAATACCATGAGGCTTGTTACAGCATCGACAATATCCTCGCTTCCAGACTTTTGATCGAAAGATTTTGTTTGGCGTTTGACATCAAATCATCTATTCGCGCCTTAAGAAATGTACTACAGTACCTTAAGGGCCATTGAAATCAATGGTGGTTCTCTCATGTTTGTTAACAGCTCACATCATTGGCTGGTGATCAAATGATGTCTTACCATGTTCAACTACAAATCATATATTCACATGGCTAGACTTTTACCTGAATGATCGAGTGAATGAGATAAGAATACCTCAGATCTAGTTTCAACCATCCAGGCTGTGATTTTAGGATTTTTGTACACATCATCTCTATAGTGACCTTACATATATATCATCATCCGAACATGGGCCTATATCTGTAGGCATGTCTATATTGGGCAACATTCCAATGTAGACGACTTTCTGCACTATGTACATGTTATTAGATAGTTTATGTGTTGAGCATGGGAATGCCTTCCCTCAAAAATTCATGATCAAGAGGATATATCTGTTGGGAAAAATACTAAGAGGGGGGGTGAATCAGTATTTAGTGCTAACTGAAATTTTTTTACTTTTTCTTGCTTCTAAACCCATACGCTACTTTACTGAACACAACTCACATATACACAAGGATATCCTTAAGAAAACTTGTGTACATCCAGAGATCTAATCATGCATTTAGTTTTTAACTTAGATTATTGCATCATTCATTCATCAGATGTTTAGTAAGCAGTAAACAGGTGCAGTAAGAACAGAATAAATCATCACACATAAGAAACACACATGAACACCAGGATTTAAGGTGGAAACCCAATTCGGGAGAAAACCACCATTGTCGTCGTCTTAATGTTTAATATTTATTATATAAAAAACTGCCACATACATGTGCGTGGAACTCATACCAAATACGAGGAGGCACCCACCTGCAGAAGGCCACAACCTTCTCTCGTTTACCAGCCTCTCCTGGAAGGGAGCTACAACCCCCTGCTCTCGTTTACCAGCCTCTCCTAGAAGGGAGCTACTACCCCCTGCTCTCGTTTACCAGCTACCACTGGAAGGGAGCTACTACCCCCTTGCTGAAGGCTTCAACCCTCAGTACCACTGCAGACCACGTTTCATCAATTTTCAAACTGGATCAAATAGCTTCAACCCAATCCTTCACTTATCAACAAACATACTTTGCCCAATACTTCAAACAGAACAGTGAGACCACTGTAACCAGAATATTAGAGATAACCCAGACTTCAGAATAGATATGCAGATGTAAACTCAACCCAAATCATTCATTGATTCAAATATCATACGCTACTTTTATTCATTGAAGTCGCGTGTATACGCGCTTTTCTGCTCACCAACCTGCGTATGACTCAGTGCATAGTAACTTTGTATATGCAATTTTTCTTCACCATTTCCGCGTATGCATGCGCTTTCCTTTTCACCAACTAGCGTATTGTTCTGTGTATGCTTTCTTTCAGAATTAGTTCAGACTCATATTCAGATCTGAAATCAGATTTCTGTTTAAGAAAATCTATCAACCATGCAAAGCTGTTTATACAGTCATTCTTCCTTCATCAATTTAGTCATTGAATCATCAACAAGTTGATATTTAATCAACATAATTAGCAGCACAATCAACATTCAAACAACCCAGATCTGTATGAATACATCCTTGAAAGATAGCAGTAAAACAACATAACAGATCAGACATTTCATTCCACACACTTCAGCAAAACCCTAGATTCCATACACGCTTTTACTTCACTGAACCTGCGTATATACGCGCTTTCACAGAGACAAACCTGTGTATACTTCAGTGCATTTTATTCTTCAGAAACCCTGACTGCCATACGCGCTTTTCTTTAGGTGGACCCATGTATATACGCGCTTTTACCGAGACAAACTAGCATATAGCTCTATAAAAGATAAACTTTGCAGAACAGTCCAGATCTATAAACTTACCCAGATTTCTTCAATTTCTTCATCAGACTTGCGCCAGGTCTTCATCATTTCTTTCAGATCATCCTAGAGATTCATCATTTCTAGATCTAGAGATCTTGAACCTTCATCATATCCATAGGTGCATCATAGATTCAGATCTATCAATTAAGGACAGAGTTCAACCATGCAGATATACTTCAGAGTGAAGTATTCATTAAAACCCAGACATGTGCACACCCTTGCACTATGATCTTCTTCTCCTTATATAGATTTAGCCTTTGTCAATACCATGAGCCAAAACCACACAACTTCTGATGGTATTCCTGGACGGGATCAAATAGATAATCCAACGCTCAATACAATGGGCCAAAACCATGGTAATGTCCTCTAGTTTTATAAATTTAGAGTGCAAATAGTCATACGCTACTTGGTACGTACTTTTTCGCGTACATACGCTACTTCGCCTTTCAAAACCCACGTATGCTTTGTGACATACTATTTTCATCATTGCTCTGGTCCTTACAGGAATTCCTTTCTCCATTACATCTACACTGCTCTGTAGATACATCAAATTTACATCATTAACAAACTCATCAAGTCAGTTTCCATTAAGGACAAATTTATCAAGTAGGTTTCCATCAACTTCATCAAGTAGGTTGCCATCAAGGACAACACTCTACATCATATTTCCAATAATCTCCCCCTTTGGACTTGATGGCAACCATGATGGTGTTTGATCACCACAACATATAGATACATTGAATATAACCATTATTCAAACACCATGATACTCTCCCCCTTTGACATCAAGGGCAAAGGGCAGATCAAAATCAAAAAAAGGTTTTTCTTCTCATGTAGAAAGAAGAGCTCTGTAGATCTGATGTGCACTGAAGTTACCATGCTCCCCCTGAGTTCATGCTGAATCTTCAAACATATTTTTCAATGAAGTACATGACTCTCTGACCTTTCCTATCACCAAGGACTCATACTTACAACAATGATCCAACCAAGTGGACTTACATATGTGACTCAAGTACCAAACCAAGTGGGTTTACACATTTTGACTCAACTACCCAACCAAGTGGGTTTACAAATTTGATCAAGTCCTTACATGACTGAATATTACAATTTTACATCATAGGTCTCAACATGACCTTTTCATCAAATTTCAACAAGGAACTTTCGTAACAGATGCCAAAAAGACCTCAAGAGAGAGATCATATTTCAGAACCATCATAATGCCAACAATGCATAATTCTCAGCAAGGCTAATGCTCCCCCTGAACCTGTACACCTGTTCTTGAGCCATTTCACTCCTTCATCCTCCCTTTAGCTTGTGCATCCTGAACACTTTCAACAGCAAATCATCAAGGCATATTCATCAAATATCAGAGAATGAAACAGAAATATGAGAGCTGAAACATCACCAGAGATACCCAACAGCACCACAGTTGTGCTGAAGAATGCTGACCCTAAAAAAATTGTCAGCAACCACCCATACGCAGTTTTCTTTGTATAAACTCGCGTATATACGCGACTGTCTTTCAGGAAATCTGCGTATCCAATTTAATCTTCTGCATTTAAGCAGATCTGATCTTGTGCATGGCAGAGACTACTCCCAGCTTCAGTCTGAGATATTCGAACGCTTCCCTGGGTAGAGGTTTGGTAAATATATCAGCAACTTGTTCTTTGGAGGGAACATACTCCAACTTCACCTTTTGTTCAAGCACTTGTTCACGTAAGAAGTGATACTTGATGGGAATGTGCTTGGTATTGGAATGCATAACAGGATTCTTTGAAATACTGATGGCACTTGTATTATCACACATAATGGAGATAGGAGGTGAACATTTTATTTGAATGTCTTGTAAGGTTTGCATCATCCAAAGAAGTTGAGTGCAACATGATGCGGCAGCCACATATTCTGCTTCTGCTGTAGATAAGGCAATAGAGCTTTGCTTCTTACTAAACCAAGATACTAACCGGGGCCCCATATAGAATGCACCACCACTAGTGCTTTTCCGATCATCAACATTTCCAGCCCAATCTGCATCAGTGTAAGCATGAAGAGTAAGATCAGCATTCTTTTGATACCATAGTCCAAAGTCTTGAGTTCCTTGTAGATATTTGAATATTCTTTTGACAGCCTGAAGGTGAGACTCTTTTGGATTAGCTTGGAATCGTCCAACAATCCCAACTGCATGCATAATGTCTGGTCTAGTCCCAGTGAGATAGAGTAGACTTCCTATCATAGATCTGTATTCTGGTTGATTCACCGTGGGAGAATCATCATGAGAACTGAGATTACATCCGGTTATCATTGGTGTACTTACAAGTTTGCACTCTTCCATGCCATACTTCTTCAGAATTTGCTTAAGGTATTTTTCTTGTGATAAGAATATACCATCTGCAGTTTGATGCACTTGCAAGCCAAGAAAGAATGTTAGTTCCCCAAGTAAAGACATTTCAAATTCTTGCTGCATGACAGAAGAAAATTTCTGACTCATAGATTCTTCATTACTTCCAAAATGATATCATCAACATATACAACCACAATCAATAGTTTATCATTTTCAATTTTTGTGTATAAGTTACTATCAGCAGACCCCTTTGAAAATCCTTGTTGATGAAGATATTTGTCAAGACGATAATACCATGCCCTTGGAGCTTGTTTGAGACCATATAGAGCTTTTTTAAGTCTACAAACAAGTTTTTCATCATTTCCCAAAATGAATCCTTCTGGTTGTTCTATATAAACTTCTTCTTCTAGATCACCATTGAGAAACGCAGATTTAACATCCATTTGATAAACTTTGATTTGTTGGAAGCTTGAAAAAGCAAGAAAAATTCTTATGGCTTCAAGTCTAGCTACGGGAGCAAAAGTTTCTTCAAAGTCTATACCTTCTTGTTGAGCATACCCCTTGCAAACAAGTCTAGCTTTATTTCTTATAACCTCCCCATTCTCATTTAACTTGTTTTTGAATATCCATTTAGTTCCAATGATATTTTTGTCATGAGGTCTTGGTACTAATTCCCAAGTGTGATTCTTTTCAATTTGATCAAGCTCTTCATTCATGGCTTGAATCCAACATTCATCTTTGCTAGCTTGATTGACATTGTGTGGCTCAATAGTGGATAGAAATGCCAGATAGCTAGAAGATCCCACAAGAGTCCTTGTTTGTACACCTAATCCCTTATCTCCCAAAATTTGAGATTCTGGATGATTATTTTGAACATATCTGGATGTAGATTTTTCAGATAAATCATCTTCAGGTTCTTCATTGGGTTCACTATCTATATTATTGCTATTTTATGTATAAGGACAATGTCACCATCATCTTCATTTGTTGTTTGTTTTTCTTCTTTTGGGACTGCAGGAGACTCATCAATAACAACATCAATACATTCAACAATCTTCCGAATTCTTTTATTATGACATTTATATGCTCTACTCCTGGAGGAGTAACCAAGAAGTATTCCTTCATCTGCTCTGGGTTCAAACTTGCCAAGTTTTTCATCATTATTTTTGATAAAACATCTGCTTCCAAAAACTCTAAAATGCTTCACTGTGGGAGGATTACCATACCAGAGTTCATATGGAGTTTTTTCACTATTTATACGAACATGTGCCTTGTTAAGAATATTTACCGTTGTATGTGCTACTTCTCCCCAAAATGTGTCAGGTGTTCTGGAATCATCAAGCATAGCTCTAGCCATTTGTTGAACTGTACTATTCATTCTTTCTACTACACCATTTTGTTGTGGAGTTCCGGCTACAGTAAACTGTCTTTTTATGCCATGTTGTTCAAAAAATTCAAGGAATTCATCTGAAGTATATTCTCCTCCTCGATTAGATCTAAGACACTTGATTTTTAGGTCTAATTCATTTTCAACCAGAGCTTTGAAATTTTGAAATTTCTCAAATGCTTCATCTTTGTGTTTAAGCAACCCAATCCAACACATTCTAGAGAAATCATCAATAAACAAGATATAGTATTGTTCACCACATGGTGACTTTTTCCTCATATGTCCACATATGTCAGTATGAATGAGTCCAAGAGGCTTATTTGATGATCCTTCCTTGGCATTAAACTGTACTTTGGTTTGTTTACCAAATTGGCAAGACTTGCATATGATATTTTTAGGTAGAGTAATATTGGGAAGATCACGAATAGCTTTAAGTCTGCTTGATTTGTTGATCTGAGAGAAGCTCAGATGCCCCAACCTTCTATGCCATAGCCAGTTTTCTGAAGATTTACTCAAGTAACATTGTTCTTTGCAGTTCTTCAATACATACAGGTTGCTTGGAGTTCTTTTTCCTTTTATAATTGTTTTACCTGTATCAAGATCACGTACCACACATTCTTTTGAACTAAAGACAACTTTAGTTCCTTGATCACACATTTGGCTTACACTTAACAGGTTATGCCTTAATCCATCCACATACATGACATCATTAGCTTTCACCTTTTCTTTTAGAAACATAGACCCTTTTCCCTTAATTACCGCAGGAGTATCATTTCCAAATGTAACCTTCTTTTCTTTTTCTAGAGCACTATATGCAAGAAGTTTGTTTTTTTCACCTGTCATGTGTCTTGAGCATCCACTATCAATGTACCATTGATTTTCTTCACCTTCTGCAAATAACGCTATGCCACAATTTTCAACCTGTAATTCCTTCTTTTTCCATACTTTGGAGCTTGAAGGAAAATTCTCTTTTGACTAAACTTTTCTCCTGCATTCAGATTCTTCATGGCCAAAGTTATTGCAATAAGCACATTCAACTTCATTTAGAAGAAAAGAAAAATTGTTATAGATATTCTTCTTTGTTTCAATATCAATCCTTTTCTTTCTTGCTTCTCTTGTCATGATGGTTTTATATGCAACGCATTGAACAACTTTATGACCAAAATTGTGACATGAGAAACATTGTCCATTGAAGAAGAAGTTTCTTCGATCATGAAATCTTCTACCTGAATTTACCTGTTGATTGGTGTTTCTTTGAAAGATATTCCTGCTAATGTTCTTTGAATTGAGATGATCATGCTTTACCTGTAAAGATTCTTTATTCCCTTGTTGAGTGGAAGAATGTTGTAAACCAGTTGTAGTTGCTTTTAGATAATTTGGTGCTGAAGCCTAAGAAGATTCTCCAGTATATCCAAGATCTGTCTTTATAAGAGGAGAACGTTGTAAGTTGATAATCTCATCCAAGGTTTCAGATCCTTTAGCAAATATAAGATTCAGAGTCTTTACTTTCTCAAGTTCTTTTCTTAGACTTACCACTTCACATTCTAATTTCTCATCGTGTTTCTTCTCTTCTTCAATCTGATTTTTTTGAGTCTCTATGATTATTTTACTTTCTTCTAAGCATATTTTGAGTTGATTGTTTTCATCAAGAAAATCATTGTCCTCTAGAGCATCCATAAAAGTATCCTTTTCTTCTCTAGATTATTTTTCAAATGCCATGAGAAGTCTAAGATCTTTTTCACATTCTTCCTCACTATCAGATAACCCATCACTATCTTCATGAGTATAGTAACTTTTTCTAGTGCTAGAACGGTTCTTATTCCTTCTTGCTACTTCCTTCCCTTTTGCAGATGTCTCTTTATAAGGACACTTAGCAGCATAATGACCAACTCTTCCACAATCAAAACATTTGAAAGGAAGCTTACCTCTAAACCATCCTGTGCCAAGTTGAAATTTTTTTACAAAATTTACCTCATCTTCTTCTGAGATATATCCTGATCCTTCTGCTTCTTGTACTTCTTTTCCTTTTGTAGTGTAGGTTTTAACCCTGAACAGAAATTATCTACACACGAATCTTATAACAGAAAATAAACAATAGCGAGAGCATAAAACATAAAACAGATAAACACCGAGATTTTCCCCTGGATCCCAAATCGGGATGACCAGCTTGATTTTTCATTATATTCCTTTTAATGTTACAACACACATATATATACATGCCGAAGCATACATAAAACCCCAATCCATAAACACTGGATTAGAACATAACCGTAGTTCCCTTGACCGTATCTACAAAAAATACCAGGGGTCGAAAACCATCATACCCCAATACCATGTGCAAAACCATGCACAAAACCATCGACGCGGACTACTCACCGGAAATTAAGGACCAAAAAAATTTTCGCCGGGGCGCTGCCTCGGACCCCGACAGGGGGAGCTACCGCCCCCCCGTTGCGCCCAGCGCAAAGGGGGGGCTATTTCCCCCGCTCTTACCCCCCCGCGCGTGCTTAGTCGTGGAAAGAATATAACACATACCCAACATGTAGAAGCTCTAAAGACAACTTATTTGACTTCAGATGGTCCTCCTCTTCTCATTTCATATGACACATACCCAACATTCTCCCACTTGTTGTTTTCTTTCCACGGGGGGCCACAAGAGGGCTTAGTCATTGGCCCAATTCTTCAACACCCATTGTTTCTCTACACCAAGAGAACTTCTGAGTGCTCACAGACTTTGTCAATGCATATGCAACATTCTTCAAAGTGTCCACCTTTACCAGCAACACCCTTTTAGCCTCAACCATATCTCTAACAAAGTGATATTGAACATCAATGTGCTTTGTCTTTGAATGATAAGCAGAGTTCTTAGCCAAGAAAATTGCACTTTGGCTATCACAGTCTATCCTTATAGCTTGCTGTACCAACCCCATACTTGAACACAATCTCTGCAACCAAGCTGCTTCCTTGCTTGCATGAGTGGCTGCTATGTATTCTGCCTCTGTAGTTGAAAGAGCCACTACAGACTGTCTTTTACTCATCCAACTGACTGTGCCTCCAAATAGGCTAAACACATACCCACTTGTAGATCTTCTTTGGTCCAGATCTCCAGCCCAGTCTGCATCAACAAAACCACGAATTTCCAACATTCTTTCCAATCCTGGTCTTCCCTGGTAGCAAAAGCCATAATCACTAGTGCCACGTAAATATCTGAAAACCCGCTTCACTACTGTCCAATGCTCCTTCCCTGGGTTTGACATAAACCTGCTCAATACTCCCACTGCATGTGCAATGTCTGGTCTAGTACATACCATTGCATACATCAAGCTACCCACTACACTTGCAAATGGAACACGGGACATATACTCCTCTTCTTCTTGTGTCTTGGGACACTGTTCAGCAGACAACTTTACACCTACAGGAATAGGAACATTCACCGGTTTACTATCATGCATATTGAACCTCTGCAATATAGTCTCGACATACTTCCTCTGGTTTAACCAGAGCTTCCTCTTTGCCCGATCTCTCTTAATTTCCATGCCCAAAATATAGTTTGCAGCACCCGGATCCTTCATGTCGAATTTGGAGAACAGTTGGGTCTTCAAATCTTGGATAATTTCTTTGTCATTTCCAATCAACAACATATCATCCACATACAAGACCGAATAAATAACACGGTCACCAATTAATTTAAAATAAACACAGTGATCCTCCTTGCTTCTGGTGAAGCCAAGTCCCCGTATATAGGTATCAAATTTCTGATACCACATCCTTGGTGACTGTTTTAACCCATACAGAGACTTCTTCAACCTGCACACCAGTTCTTTCTTACCCTTCACCATAAAGCCTTCGGATTGCTTCATGTAGATCTCCTCTTCTAGATCCCCGTGAAGAAATGTTGTCTTCACATCCATCTATTCTATCTCAAAATCAAATGCAACAGCAACAGATAAAATTAATCTAATAGAAGTAACTTTGGCAACAGGAGAAAAAATATCACCAAAATCAATTCCCGGCACCTGGGAATAACCTTTTGCTACCAATCGAGCTTTTTATTTCTCCACCTTGCCTTCTACATTCATCTTCTTCTTAAACACCCATTTGCTCCCAATGGGCTTCCTTCCAGCCGGCAACTCCACCAAATCCCATGCATCATTTTTGTGCAAGGATGCCATTTCATCAACCATGGCCTCCTTCCAGAGTTTTCCATCCTCTGAATCTACTGCCTCCCTGACAGTTCTGGGTTCATCATCAGTTATAGTTAAGGCAAAACCCGAACAGAAAGCAGATGGACTATACCTTTCTGGTTGCCTTCTTTCCCGAACTGATCTTCTCAAAGCTGGAGTTTGTGGCTCTTCATCTTCTGAGTCTTCTTCTGTTGTAGAGTCTGATTCATTCTCCTTTAGCTCAAACTCTATCTTCTCAGGTTCCTTTGGTAGGACTTCATGTTTAACAACATCTTTCACTTCTCTAAACACCACATCTCGACTGTACACAACCTTCCTTGTTTCTGGGTTCCAAAGCTTGTAACCCTTTACACCATCCTTATACCCAATAAAGATGCACCTTTCAGATTTATTATCCAACTTGGTCCTTTTCTCCTTTGGAACATGTACATATGCATCACATCCAAATACCCTTAGATGTGAAAGAGAAGGTTTCTTACCAGTCCATACCTCATGTGAGGTCTTATCCTCCAACACTGATGAAGGTGATTTGTTAACCAGATAGCATGCAATCTCCACTGCCTCTGCCCAGAATTCTTGTCCTAACCCGGTACCACTGAGCATGCTTCTTGCCTTTTCCATCAGTGTTCTATTCATTCTTTCTGCAACTCCATTTTGCTACGGTGTGTATGGAGTAGTCTTCTGTCGTGCTATACCACACTTCTTACAGAACTCTTCAAATTCCTTCTTGCAGAACTCCCCACCATTATCTGTCCTCAGCGCCTTTATCTTCTTCTCTGTCTGGTTTTCCACCCGAGCCTTAAATTCTTTAAATTTGTCAAAGACTTCAGATTTCTTCCTCAAGAAATATATCCATGTATTCCTTGAGAAGTCATCTATGAATGAAACATAGTACACAGACTTTCCCAGTGATGGAACTGACACAGGCCCAAACACATCAATGTGCACAAGTTCTAATATCTTGTTTTCCCTCTTAGCACCAGAAGGAAAACTCACCCGATTCTGCTTCCCATATACACAATGTTCACAGAAATCAAAATCCAGAGAACAATTAGACATACCTTCTACCATACCATCTCTATGTAGTATCCGAAGGCCCTTCTCTCCAATATGTCCAAGCCTTTGATGCCATGGCATGTCAGTTACGGTAGGCTTCAGTCCCTTTTCAGGAACCATGATACCTTTACACCCCATCAATGTTGTGCTACCTTGTGGCAATGCTGAGTTCAGTCAGAGACTCCGCATTAATACCACGCTCACAGGAACCATCTTGGGGCATCTTTCTCGAACCTTGTTTTACACCGCATCATCCATCTTGCTTACAGAAATTAGATTTCTGGCCAATGCAGGAATATGCAGAACACCAGGAAGTGTTCTAATCCTTCCACCTTGCAGCTTCAGCTTGACCTTTCCACGTCCGATGATTCTGGCCCTCCTATCATCCCCAGGAAGACATCACCACCATCATATTTCTCATACTCGCAGAACCACTCCCTATGGGGAGTGAAGTGAAAGGATGCACCTGAGTCAATCAACCATGACTCATGATCTACATGTGTATTTGAAGAAGAAGCCAAATACACATCCCCACCTTCATCCGAGGTGGTTTTTGCCTCTGCAGAAGGAGCATCATCAGATCCCTTTCCTTTCTCGGGAGCTTTAGATCTGCACTCCTTTTTGTAGTGCCCTTCCTTTCCGCATTTCCAGCATACCTTTACAAACTTTCCAGGAGATTTATATCTCCCTCTAGATTTGGATCTCCCACTCGAAACCTTATTCTTGTTTCTATTTTGGGACCTTCCTCGTACAGATAAGGCATCTCCATTTTGACCCTCCATATTTCTCCGTCTCATTTCCTTCGACAGCAAGGCTGAGACAATGTCATCAAAATTCAAGGTAGTTGTATTGCTACCTATTGCAATAACCAGACTGTCCCACGAGTCTGGTAGAGAGCACAACAAACTGATGCACTTATCTTCATCTGAGATTTTAATATCAACAGATGACAGCTGACTTACCACAGTATTGAAGGCGTTTAGATGCTCTGTCACCAAGTCTCCATCCTTCATCCTCAGGTTATACAACTTTTTCCACAGGAACAACTTATTCACCAGAGACTTAGATTGGTACAAAGTCCCTCGCTTTTCCCACAACGTCTTCGTCGTAGCTTCCCCGGATACATTCAACAATACTGAATCTGAGACACACAACCGTATTGTGCTTTTAGCCTTCCGATCCAGTTTCTTCCAGTCTTCATCTGACATTCCTGTTGGCTTAGTACCTGGATCTACCGCGATCCACTGATCTTTATCCACCAGCAGATCCTCCATCTTGAGCTTCCACAACTCAAAACTCTGACCATTAAATTTCTCGATCTCTATATTTCTGCCGCTTGCCATCTTCTCTCACCGCAAGAATCGATCCCGCAGACCTCCCACTGAACAGGGTCTACCTCAGGCCTAAACTAAAAAACCCTCAGCAGCAAAGGCGTCCCCTTGAAGCCGAAACATCTCTGATACCAAATGTAGGTTTTAACACTGAACAAAAATTATCTACACATGAATCTTATAACATAAAATAAACAATAGCGAGAGCATAAAACATAAAACAGATAAACACAGAGATTTTCCCCTGGATCCCAAATCGGGACAACCAGCTTGATTTTTCATTATATTCCTTTTAGTGTTACAACACACATATATATACATGCCGAAGCATACATAAAACCCCAATCCATAAACCCTGGATTATAACATAACCGTAGTTCCCTTGACCGGATCTACAAAAAATACCAGGGGCCGAAAACCATCATACCCCAATACCATGTGCAAAACCATGCACAAAACCATGGACGCGGACTACTCGCCGGAAATTAAGGACCAAAAAAATTTTCGCCGGGGCGCTGCCCCGAACCCCGACAGGGGGAGCTACCGCCCCCCCATTGCGCAGGGGGAGGAAAGAATATAACACATACCCAACATGTAGAAGCTCTAAAGACAGCTTCTTTGACTTCAGATGGTCCTCCTCTTCTCATTTCATATGCAGTGAGTATGCCATGAAGTTGCACCACTGTAAGATTTTGAAGATTCTGTTTTTCTTCAAGAGCAGAGACTTTTGACTCAAATTTTGTCGTTAGAGATCTTAAAAGTTTCTCAACCAAAGTATATTTGGTTATTGTTTCTCCCAGATTTCTCATACGATTTACAACATCATCAAGATGTAAAAAGAAACTGGCAATACTCTCATCACTATGCATCTTCAAATTTTCATATTCAATTCTGAGAGTTTGGAGTTTTTCACTTTTTACCTTTGCATCACCTTCATAACTTAGAATTATTTTGTCCCATATTTCCTTTGTTGTATTCAGCTGCATGACTTTGACAAATTCAGATTCAGTTAGACTTCCCGTTAGAGCATTGACCGCCTTTGCATTTGATTCATAATTCTTCTTTTCCGTCGGATCTGTTGGTACTGCGGCTGGATATTGATATCCTCCTTCAACAATGGCCCATACATTTGCTCCCAGGGACTGAAGATAGGATATCATCCTTGTTTTCCAGAAGATTAAATTATTTCCATTAAAGAGCGGAGGCCTGATAGATGTTATTCCTTCTTGATTGCTCATCTTGCTTGATCTTCCTTCTAGCAGCTAAGCTTTTTCAGAAGGACCTACTCTAATACCGATTGTTGGGAAAAATACTGAGAGGGGGGGTGAATCAGTATTTAGTGCTCACTGAAAACTTTTTACTTTTTCTTGCTTCTAAACCCATGCACTACTTTACTGAACACAACTCGCGTATACACGCAGATATCCTTAAGAAAACTTGCGTATGTCCAGAGATTTAATCATGCATTTAGTTTTTAACTTAGATTATTACATCATTCATTCATCAGATGTTTAGTAAGCAGTAAACAGGTGCAGTAAGAACAAAATAAATCATCACACATAAGCAACACACATGAACACCAGGATCTAAGGTGGAAACCCAATTCGGGAGAAAACCACCGATGTCGTCATCTCAGTCTTCAATATTTATTATATAAAGAAAACTTCTTACAACCATGTACTGGCGTAAACTCATACCAGCACATAGGCACCCACCTGCAGAAGGCCACAACCTTCTCTCATTTAGCAGCCTCTCCTGGAAGGGAGCTACAACCCCATGCTCTCGTTTACCAGCCTCTCCTGGAAGGGAGCTACTAACCCCTGCTCTCGTTTACCAGCTACCACTAGAAGGGAGCTACTACCCCCTCGCTGAAGGCTTCGACCCTCAGCACCACTGCAGACCACATTTCATCAATTTTCAAACTGGATTAAATAGCTTCAACACAATCCTTCACTTATCAACAAACATACTTTGCCCAATACTTCAAACAAAACAGTGAGACCACTGTAACCAAAATATCAGAGATAACCCAGACTTCAGAATAGATATGCAGATGTAAACTCAACCCAAATCATTCATTGATTCAAATATCATATGCTACTTTTATTCACTGAAGTCACGTGTATACGCGCTATTTTGCTCACCAACCTGCGTATGACTCAGTGCATAGTAACTTTGTATACGCGATTTTTCTTCACCATTTCTGCGTATGCACGCGCTTTCCTTTTCACCAACTAACGTATTCTTCTGTG
Source organism: Pinus albicaulis (assembly GCA_034641835.2). Taxonomy (NCBI): domain Eukaryota; kingdom Viridiplantae; phylum Streptophyta; class Pinopsida; order Pinales; family Pinaceae; genus Pinus; species Pinus albicaulis. Next base: position 257,292,447 of record CM076573.1, read on the forward strand.
TATGCTTTCTTTCAGAATTAGTTCAGACTCATATTCAGATCTGAAATCAGATTTTTGTTTCAAACAATCTATCAACCATGCAGAGCTGTTTATACAGTCATTCTTCCTTCATCAATTTAGTAATTGAATCATCAACAAGTTGATATTTAATCAACATAATTAGCAGCACAATCAACATTCAAACAACCCAGATCTGTATGAATACATCCTTGACAAATAGCAGTAAAACAGCATAACAGATCAAACATTTCATTCCACACACTTCAGCAAAACCCTAGATTCCATACACGCTTTTACTTCACTGAACCTGCGTATATACGCGCTTTCACAGAGACAAACCTGCGTATACTTTAGTGCATTTTATTCTTCAGAAACCCTGACTACCAAACGTGATTTTCTTTAAGCGGACGTGCGTATATACGCGCTTTTACCGAGACAAACTAGCGTATAGATCTATAAGAGATAAACTTTGCAGAACAGTCCAGATCTATAAACTTACCCAGATTTCTTCAATTTCTTCATCAGACTTGCACCAGGTCTTCATCATTTCTTTCAGATCATCCTAGAGATTCATCATTTCTAGATCTAGAGATCTTGAACCTTCATCATATCCATAGGTGCATCATCGATTCAGATCTATCAATTAAGGACAGAGTTCAACCATGCAGATATACTTCAGAGTGAAGTATTCATTAAAACCCAGACATCTGCACACCCTTGCACTATTATCTTCTTCTCCTTATATAGATTTAGCCTTTGTCAATACCATGAGCCAAAACCACACAACTTCCGATGGTATTCCTGGACGGGATCTAATAGATAATCCAGCACTCAATACTATGGGCCAAAACCATGGTAATGTCCCCTGGTTTTATAAATTTAGAGTGCAAATAGGCATACGCTACTTGGTACGTACTTTTCCGTGTAGATACGCTACTTCACCTTTACAAACCCACGTATGCTTTGTGACATACTATTTTCATCATTGCTCTGGTCCTTACATGAATTCCTTTCTCCATTACATCTGCACTGCTCTGTAGATACATCAGATTTACATCATTAAAAAAACTCATCAAGTCAGTTTCCATCAAGGACAACTTTATCAAGTAGGTTGCCATCAACTTCATCAAGTAGGTTGCCATCAAGGACAACACTCTGCGTCATATTGCCAACAATATCATGATGTAATGTATTGTAAGATTGATGCAGGTCACCACTCCGCTTCATCTCCAACCCATCACAGTGTAAAGCATCTCAAACAAAATATTGTTATTATTATTCTCACTTCATGCTTTAGGGGGCAATTGTTATAGGTCAATTTGGGCACCATTCCCAATGACTTGGTTAACTGGAAATCATATCCATGACCAATTAATAGGGTCTATCATCCCCTATTATTTCAGTTGCTACATGTCGTAATACAAAGAACAAGACAAATCATCCATGACTTCCATTTGCAAAGGTTTCCAAGATTTGAAGTTTATATTATAGCATATGATATCTCACCAATTCTGCCTCTCAAGGGACTAAGTGTGTTGCATATGCAAGTACCTGCATTCAAAGGTGCTCTGCAAAGCACTTCCCGACATTCATAGGTGTGTTGGTCACATTGGGAGTGAAATTCTCATTGTTCCAGAATCTCCACTTGGCCAGTGCCTTCTAGAAGAGTTCATATGTGACAAAATTCGAGTCCATGTGTCCATTTTACATCTACAAGATTGGGAACATGCCTTGCCTATTATTATAAATTCATTGATTGTAAAACTACCTTCAGCTCATCTTTAAATTGAGCACAGATCCTAGTGCTTGAGAAGGAAGAATTTGAGTAGAGAAATGCTGGTGGAATTTCAATTGAGGAATTGATTTGAGTGACATGTTGTTGGAGAGATGTGCATTGTGATGAGGCTAGGATGCTACTGGAGATGGTGACACTAAATCAATCACTGGGTTTTAACCTCCCCTTCTATCCATTAATAAATATTGTTGCTTACTTTCCCACATATGTATTTGTATAAATTCATGTGTTTCATATTATGAATTATTATCTGATGTATATGGTTTATGTTTTATTTATTTAACTAAATAACTTGAATAAACATTTGTATTATTGCTATATTTTTTTGTTTATTGTTCATTCTTGCAGCAAATATTTTCGGACATCTAGCTTGGATTTGAAGCTACAGCAAGAGCGACAGAAGGAGAATAGGAAGCACTTGGACTCCAAGTAAGTTCTTTGATTTGTTCTATGTGTCTATTTACATTTAGGAAAAGTAGTTGCAAAGTATTTAACCTGTTGTTCTAGATGAACACTACATCTAGGGAAGAATGTTTTATCTGTAATCCATAATTCCGCATAACACAGGTCGTCTCAGATTTTCTATTTGAAGAATTTTTTTCTCATTATGGTACTCCAAGAGAGATTTTTTTAGATGGAGGAGCACAATTTACATCACACATGATAGAAAAGCTTATGCAGAAATATGGGGTCAAGCACAGGGTGACATCTCCATACCACCCCCAGGCAAATGGACAAGTGGAAAGCACAAACAAGACATTGGAAAATATCTTGAAAATAATTGTGGCATACCATCATCGGGATTAGGCTCAGAAGCTGCATGAAGCTCTTTAGGGGTACAGAACAACATGGCCGAACACAACTGGGTTTTCACCATTTGAGTTGGTTTATGGGAAATCCCCGTTGTTTCTAATATAATTTGAAATCAGTATGCTCAGAATGACTCTTGAAGTTGGTTTGGATCTGTCAAAAAAACCGACTGGCCCAGCTCAATGAACTAGATGAAATTCGTTCAATGGTTTTCCAGAGGACTGTTTCTATTCAGCAACAGAGAGTGAAATGGCACGATAAGTTTATCAAAAACAAGGTGTTTCATAGGGGATACTGAGCATTACTTTATGACTCCCGTTTTAAGGATTTTAAGGGAAATATTTGCACTCGTTGGATGGGACCTTATGGGGTGGATGTTGTATTTGATAATGGAACAGTCAGGCTAGTAACAATAGATGATACACATGCTTCATTCATAGCAAATGGACATCTCCTGAGATTATACCACCACCCAGCCTCTAAGGATGCTTTCATTAAACACCTCTCTGAGAAATCTAGTTTGAAGGTTATCAGTGCAGAGAAATCTTCCTCTGCATCCTCGCTCTAATAATAATAATAATAATAAATGAATAAAGAATAAATTATTAAATGTTACTATTTATTTTGTTGTCTTTTTGTAGGAGCTACTACTGAGTAAAAAAAAAATCAAAATTTTTTTCTAAGTATCGATTGCTGCTACTCATGATGTTGTTACTTGGTTGTTGCTACTCTTGTTGTTTTTACTTGGTTGTTGCTACTCATGATGATGTTACTTGGTTGTTGCTACTCATGATATTGTTACTTGGTTGCTGCTACTTTTGATGTTGTTACTCGGTTGTTACTAATCATGATTTTTTTACTCGGTTGTTGTTACTCGGTTGTTACTAATCATGATTTTTTTACTCGGTTTTTGTTACTCGGTTGTTACTAATCATGATTTTGTTAGTCGATTGCTGCTACTCATGATGATGTTGTTACTCGGTTGCTGCTACTCATGATGATGTTGTTACTCGGTTGCTGCTACTCATGATGATGTTGTTACTCGGTTGTTGCTACTCATGATGTTGTTACTCAATTGCTGCTACTCATGGTGTTGTTACTCGGTTTCTGCTACTCATGATTTTTTTACTCGAATGCTACTACTTGATGTTGTTGCTCCAGATGTTGTTACTCGCACTGTTTTTACTCCAGATGCTGCTACTCGCACTATTGTTACTCTGGATGTTGTTACTCTAGATGTTGTTACTCGCACTATTGCTACTCACACTGCTGTTACTCCGCGTTAGTCATCAGTAATTTTTACTGTCTGTATATGACTATAGATTGGTTCTAGATTTCTAAAAACAAAATTTCCTGAATATTGTAAGTTTTAGAAATCTCGCTGCCTTAATTATCCTTATAGGAAACTTTTCACTATTCTATCAACCTTGTCATTTCATGGTCACCCTGCCACTCCTTAAAATCTCCTCATGGGCTTGTGCCACCCATCTCCATCCTTTTTTCCTACCTATGACCTCGTCACCCTATTTTTCCCTTACCTATAACTCCACTTTACATCTAGGGTTACCTATAAGCCTATTCCTTCCCATGTTCACCAGGTTCCTCAAGCATTGATGGTCTCAAAACTATATCTATAGGCTCTTTAGATAAATCAAGTACATTGGATTTTGGATCTTCAAATACACCACTTTGTCAATACTCTGTTTTTACAATTGAAGACTCCAAGCCAATTTTCAGTCAAAAACCAGGTCAAAGAATCCTCCCACTAGGTCAATTACGGTTTCATGTGGTCCAAGGTCATCATTGAAGTTTCAGACATTGTTTTTATTTGTTAAGATATGGTTCATAAGTATTGAAATGTTGACACATTATTATTCAAAGAAGATCTGAAAGTCTCCAAAGAAGACTACCTTGTCAAAATTCAAGTTTTGCAAAAGGTAAATGTGGCTTGGCACTTCTGCAGGAGTGTTAATAGCTCCATCAGCAAAAGAAAGTGATAAGGTAAATGGTATGTTCCTAAAGGAATACATCTTGCAGCAAGGAAGACAGGAAGCACTTTTTTTTGTAGAGAATCAGGGTGTTTTAAGCTTAAAGGTCCGGCAGGGTGCCAAACAGTGATCAAATGTAGAAATAACCATGGAGGAGACACACAAATCCAAAACATGAACAAAATTATTTCAGAGATTATTGATGAAATAGGGAAAAAGGTGAGCTGAACTAGACAAAAATGAATGAACTTAAAAGGGCTATAGAGAACTTAGAAGACAACACTGGTAATTGTTTTCAAGCACTCCAGACACCTAGGGTTTTGGGAAGATGGTCAGAGAAGGCGAAATGATAAGTTGAACTCCATGATGACAGCAAAGGGATCCTGAAGATGTCACTATTGGTAAATATTCCAAACTTTTCCAAAGGATTTTTTCATGCCAAAAATGAGAAAAGTGTAGGTTAAAAACTCCATGATGACAACTTAGAAGAATTGTGAAAGTGTTGTTGTCTGTAAACATCCCAAATTTTTCCAAGGTAAATATGCCATTCCTCAAAGAGAAAAGGTGTGAAGACTATCACTAAGAAAGGTAAAATCATTGTTTTCATACACCTGCAAATCAGAAGTGGCCAAATAAAGTAAGAAGCATGGTTTGAACTCTATGATGCAGGCAAAGGAGTGTTGTGAAGGTATTGATATGTGAAATCCTCCCAGAGATGTTTAAATGAGATTTTTATGCTCCAAGGAGCAACAAGAAGGTCAAAATTTATCATCTTAGTCACCTGCATACAAACAGTGTCAAAAGGTCAGTAAGAAGAGGTGAAAGTTGAGTTAACTTGATGATGAAAACAACAGAGGAATTTGAAGCTACTATTGTGTGTGAACATCACAAAATCACCAAAATGAACATGTCAACTCTCAAGGAGTAAAAGGAAATGCCACTTTAATGTTTTCTATAACCTACAAGAAAAAAAAGTATAAAGAAATATCAGTGAAAAGTGAAAAGGCTTAAAACATTAGGAAGTGGGTTTTCAAAAGATTAATCAAAGGTCCCAAGTCTATAAAAGCTCCTTTGGCATTTCAAATAAATCATTTTTGCCTTCAAGAGATCAAGAGCAGTCAAGGAAAGAAAAACTTGTGGATTTTTTGGCTGAAATTGGACAAGTTTACCCGGCACTGCACGTTCAGGTCGATTTTGCGTGCCTGGAGTCTGGCGCTATGCCCCTGGTTGTTTCTCCCGTGCATTTTATTAAGGCATTGCGCACCTAGAACGTGGTGCTGCACGCTTGCCCAATTTTTCCCAACAGTCTCGGTAAAGGACCTTAGCATTGCGTTCCTCGCACAAGGCCTTGCGCCTTTGCTTGAATAAACCCACCATTTTTGTAGGCACTGCGCGCTTGGCCAGGACGGCCTCCTACACCCTGCAGACCCTCAAATCAACTCAAAACACCTTCCAGCTCTCTCCGAGGTCCTCCAAGGCGATGCTAAATGGTAAGTGAATGCCTTCATCCATCCTGCAAGCATTTTTGATAAATTAATTGAGTTAAAATCAAACCTTAAGGTCAAAACCCTCATTTTCAAAGCCTTGAAGTCATTATTCAAACCTCTTTCCATCTGCATGAGAAAAATACCGGTGATAGGCAGAAGGGTACATTGTTGAAATTTATTCATACACCTAGGTTTGTGCCTAAATTCACTCCATTTCACTCATATGCTCTATCCCTTACACTGCAAATAGTTTGACCTCACATTTCCCTCTTTCATTTTGTAATATCCCAAAATCAGGACTGCTAGCAAGGCATGCCTGAAAAACATATTTTTCAGGAATGTATGCTACAGGATTGGAAACCAGCACTTGGATCACTTAGATCTGATAATATAAGACCTGAATCCAAGAGGGATTCAAAAAAAAATCCTCCTACGTGGGTTAAACAGGTCTCCCCACACCTAGTGCAGCTAGAAAATGCCCAAAGAAGGGGACTACAGCAACACAAAACAACATTGCTGGAAAATAACGTAGTTCAGCCCAATATTTATAGGAGATCAATAAGGAGGGAAAATAATTTCTCTTATATGTTGAAGAAGAGATTATATTGAATCCCATACATCATTATACATAAATTAGAAGAGAATACATGAAGAAATCCTCAGAAATGAGGTGCTACAACCACAAGAAACATATGAATAAGCTTGACAAAATTATTTGTATTGGCTGAAGCAGCAGCATGTTACAACTTATATCTAGAGCAGATCTGTATAGAAAATTTTAGATCTATTTCAAATCTGTATACAAGAAATGCTTCTCTATACACTCCCCTTGGGGATCTCAGCAAAACATGAAAGTAGAAGAGTAGATCTGAGATCTAAGTTACAGATCTGCAGTAATATTCAGAAAATTCTGAAGTATGTGATGTACAGTAGATCAGATCTGAAAAAAACATGGATTGGATGGCTAATCCATGGATCACCACAGTGTAAGGAAGGCTCCTTAACACCAGAGATCTCTCCTCCAAGATGTTGCCAAAAATCCCTGCAACTCTGCTCTTGCAAATAAAATAGTACTGCAAAAGGGACTGCGTTGTAGACTCTAAGAATACTTTGGCCTGATGCCAAGATCTGGATCTGAAGCTCCCAAGGTCTAGAACACTCTTGTCGAAGGGATAGATGACTTTCCCAGTGAAAAGGGGTGCTAGAGATGCATAGATCTAAAGAGATCTATCCTCCACTTGCTACAGATCACAAGGGCAACCCAATCCTAAATAGGATCAGCATTGTAGGTGCAAGATGAAGCTTGGCCATATTCCAGATAGTGGACAAGACAAACAAGGCTCCTCCAAGATCTGCGCTAGGAAGGAGGTGGGATTCCCACTCAGGAACACCTAATGCTAAACAACATTATTCTCAGCTAAACAGCCAGAGAATGATATATGTATGAACAGAAAATATATTCAGAAAAATGATAAACATCAACAACCCTCTCATGTTGCTCTCCTCTTCCTTTTATAAGATAAAAGCCTTGTCAAACCCTAAACCACTTCAATGAGTTAGCTCCTTCCACATTTGGAGCCTCCATTTAGAACTGCGTTGTGTGTCCATGAGGTACATTGAATCTAGATTGCGTTGTGGATTTGGTCAAGGTTGACCTAGTCTCATAATTCAAACCCATGCACACCTGCAAGTGTTTATTTTATATGGCCCATATTTGTCTCTGTTCACATAGGCATGGATTTATTCATTGTTTTCAAGAGTTTTACATGTCCTCCTTGATTCATTTATTCAATCAACAGAAAATGAAAAAAAATTGAATATTCCTCTTAGCTTGGGCTATGTAGGAATATTACACATTTCAATTTGACATAAGTGCAAGGTGTGGCAAAGCAGAGTTTTTACAAATCAGCAGGGAGTGCTCATAAAGTTTTTTAGCCTCTCATTCAGCCTGATACACCTACACACTCACTCATCTCATTCACAAGTAGATTGCGATTCCATTACCCTCTTCCATATCAGTTTCATATCAGTGCTAGGTTTTTGTAGGTTTTAACCCTGAACAAAAATTATCTACACACGAATCTTATAACAGAAAATAAACAATAGCGAGAGCATAAAACATAAAACAAATAAACACAGAGATTTTCCCCTGGATCCCAAATTGGGACGACCAGCGTGATTTTTCATTATATTCCTTTTAGTGTTACAACACATATATATACATGTCGAAGCATACATAAACCCAATCCATTAACCACAGTTAGAACATAGCAGTAGTTCCCTTGATTGGATCTACAAAATGCAGTAGAAAACCATCGTACCCCAAAACCATGTGCAAACTCATGCACAAAACATGGGTGGGTCCGCATATGAGTGGGACCGCATACCAAAAAAATTTCTTAGAGGCGAGCTGCAGCCCCACTGACCTATTGCGCCTGGCGCAATGTACAATGCGTGGGGCTAGTCATGGAAAGAATATAACACATACCCAACATTCTCCCACTTGTTGTTTTCTTTCCACGGGGGGCCACATGAGAGCTTAGTAATTTGGCCAATTCTTCAACACCCATTGTTTCTCTACACCAAGAGAACTTATGAGTGCTCACAGACTTCGTCAATGCATCTGCAACATTCTTCAAAGTGTCCACCTTTACCAGTAACACCCTTTTAGCCTCAACCATATCTCTAACAAAGTGATATTGAACATCAATGTGCTTTGTCTTTGAATGATAAGCATGGTTCTTAGCCAAGAAAATTGCACTTTGGCTATCACAGTCTATCCTTATAGCTTGCTGTACCAACCCCATACTTGAACACAATCTCTGCAACCAAACTACTTCCTTTCTTGCATGAGTGGCTGCTATGTATTCTGCCTCTGTAGTTGAAAGAGCCACTGCAGACTGTCTTTTACTCATCCAACTGACTGCGCCTCCAAATAGGCTAAACACATACCCACTTGTAGATCTTCTTTGGTCCAGATCTCCAGCCCAGTCTGCATCAACAAAACCACAAATTTCCAACATTCTTTCCAATCCTGGTCTTCCCTGGTAGCACAAGCCATAATCACTAGTGCCACGTAAATATCTGAAAACCCGCTTCACTGCTGTCCAATGCTCCTTCCCTGGGTTTGACATAAACCTACTCAATACTCCCACTACATGTGCAATGTCTGGTCTAGTACAGACCATTGCATACATCAGGCTACCCACTGCACTTGCATATGGAACACGGGACATATCCTCCTCTTCTTCTTGTGTCTTGGGACACTGTTCAGCAGACAACTTTGCACCTACAGGAATAGGAACACTCATCGGTTTACTATCCTGCATATTGAACCTCTGCAATATAGTCTCGACATACTTCCTCTGGTTTAACCAGAGCTTCCTCTTTGCCCGATCTCTCTTAATTTCCATGCCCAAAATATAGTTTGAAGCACCAAGATCCTTCATGTCGAATTTGGAGAACATTTGGGTCTTCAAATCTTGGATAATTTCTTTGTCATTTCCAATCAACAAAATATCATCCACATACAAGACCAAATAAATAACATGGTCACCAATTAATTTAAAATAAACACAGTGATCCTCCTTGCTTCTGGTGAAGCCAAGTCCCCGTATATAGGTATCAAATTTCTGATACCACATCCTTGGTGACTGTTTTAACCCATACAGAGACTTCTTCAACCTGCATACTAGTTCTTTCTTACCCTTCACCATAAAGCCTTCAGGTTGCTTCATGTAGATCTCTTCTTCTAGATCCCCGTGAAGAAATGTTGTCTTCACATCCATCTGTTCTATTTCAAAATCAAATGCAGCAGCAACAGATAAAAGTAATCTAATAGAAGTAACTTTGGCAACAGGAGAAAAAATATCACCAAAATCAATTCCCGGCACTTGGGAATAACCTTTCGCTACCAACCGAGCTTTGTATTTCTCCACCTTGCCTACTACATTCATCTTCTTCTTAAACACCCATTTGCTCCTAATGGGCTTCCTTCCTGCCAGCAACTCCACCAGATCCCATGCATTTTTTTTGTGCAAGGATGCCATTTCATCAACCATGGCCTCCTTCCAGAGTTTTCCATCCTCTGAATCTACTGCCTCCCTGACAGTTATGGGTTCATCATCAGTTATAGTTAAGGAAAAACCTGAACAGAAAGCAGATGGACTATACCTTTCTGGTTGCCTTCTTTCCCGAACTGATCTTCTCAAAGCTGGAGTTTGTGGCTCTTCATCTTCTGAGTCTTCTTCTGTTGTAGAGTCTGATTCATCCTCCTTTAGCTCAAACTCTATCTTCTCAGGTTCCTTTGGTAGGACCTCATGTTTAACAACATCTTCAAATTCTCTAAACACCACATCTCGACTGTACACAACCTTCCTTGTTTCTGGGTTCCAAAGCTTTTAACCCTTTAAACCATCCTTATACCCAATAAAGATGCACCTTTCAGATTTATTATCCAACTTGGTCCTTTTCTCCTTTGGAACATATACATATGCATCACATCCAAATACCCTTAGATGTGAAAGAGATGGTTTCTTACCAGTCCATACCTCATGTGGAGTCTTATCCTCCAACGCTGATGAAGGTGATCTGTTAACTAAGTAACATGCAGTCTCCACTGCCTCTGCCCAGAATTCTTGTCCTAACCCGGTACCACTGAGCATGCTTCTTGCCTTTTCCATCAACGTTCTGTTCATTCTTTTTGCAACTCCATTTTGTTGAGGTGTGTATGGAGTAGTCTTCTGCCGTGCTATACCACACTTCTTACAGAACTCTTCAAATTCCTTCTTGCAGAACTCCCACCATTATCTGTCCTCAACGCCTTTATCTTCTTCTCTGTCTGGTTTTCCACCAGAGCCTTAAATTCTTTAAATTTGTCAAAGACTTCAGATTTCTTCCTCAAGAAATATATCCATGTATTCCTTGAGAAGTCGTCTATGAATGAAACATAGTACACAGACTTTCCCAGTGATGGAACTGACACAGGTCCAAACACATCACTGTGCACAAGTTCTAATATCTTCTTTGCCCTCTTAGCACCAGAAGGAAAACTCACCCGATTCTGCTTCCCATATACACAATGTTCACAGAAATTGAAATCCAGATAGAAATTAGACATACCTTCTACCATACCATTTCTATGTAGTATCCGAAGGCCCTTCTCTCCAATATGTCCTAGCCTTTGATGCCATAGCATGGTCTTTTCTCCAGAGACATCTAAGCTTTCCGCTCCATTTTTAGGAACCACATAACTGTTACACCCATCAATAACAGTGCTACCATGTAGCTTGTACAGAGTTCCAGTCTGAACCCCCTGCATTAATACCAGTGCTCCCTGAACCATCTTGCAGGCATCTTTCTCGAACATTGTTTTTACACCTGCATCATCCATCTTGCTTACAGAAATCAGATTTCTGGCCAATGCAGGAATATGCAGAACACCAGGAAGTGTTCTAATCCTTCCACCTTGCAGCTTCAGCTTGACCTTTCCACGTCAGATGATTCTGGCCCTCCTATCATCCCCTAGGAAGACATCACCACCATCATATTTCTCATACTCGTAGAACCACTCCCTATGGGGAGTGAAGTGAAAGGATGCACCTGAGTCAATCAACCATGACTCATGATCTACATGTGTATTTGAAGAAGAAGCCAAATACACATCCCCACCTTCATCTAAGGTGGTTTTTGCCTCTGCAGAAGGAGCATCATCAGATCCCTTTCCTTTCTCAGGAGCTTTAGATCTGCAGTCCTTTTTGTAGTGCCCTTCCTTTCCGCATTTCCAGCACACCTTTACAAACTTTCCAGGAGATTTAGATCTCCCTCTAGATTTAGATCTCCCACTCGAAAACTTATTCTTGTTTCTGTTCTGGGACCTTCCTCGTACAGATAAGGCATCTCCATTCTGACCCTCCATATTTCTCCATCTCATTTCCTCCGATAGCAAGGCTGAGACAATGTCATCAAAATTCAAGGTAGTTGTATTGCTACCTATTGCAATAACCAGACTGTCCCACGAGTCTGGTAGAGAGCACAACAAATTGATGCACTTATCTTCATCTGAGATTTTAATATCAACAGATGACAGCTGACTTACCACAGTATTGAAGGCATTCAGATGCTCTGTCACCGAGTCTCCATCCTTCATCCTCAGGTTATACATCTTTTTCCGCAGGAACAAATTATTCACCAGAGACTTAGATTGGTACAAAGTCCCAAGTTTTTCCCACAAATTCTTTGTTGTAGCTTCTCTAGATACATTCAAAAATATTGAATCTGAGACACACAACCGTATTGTGCTTTTAGCTTTCCGATCCAGTTTCTTCCAGTCTTCATCTGACATTGTCGTTGGTTTAGTACCTAGATCTACCGCACTCCACTGATCTTTATCCACCAGCAGATCCTCCATCTTGAGCTTCCATAACTCAAACTCTGACCATTAAATTTCTCAATCTCTATCTTCCCGCCGCTCGCTATCTTCTTTCACCACAAGAATCGATCCCGCAGATCTCCCACTGAACAAGGTTTACCTCAGGCGCGAACAAAAAACCCTCAGCAGCAAAGGTGTCCCCTTGAAGCCGAAACAGCTCTGATACCAAATGTAGGTTTTAACCCTGAACAAAAATTATCTACACACGAATCTTATAACAGAAAATAAACAATAGCGAGAGCATAAAACATAAAACAGATAAACACAGAGATTTTCCCCTGGATCCCAAATCGGGACGACCGGCTTGATTTTTCATTATATTCCTTTTAGTGTTACAACACATATATATACATGCCGAAGCATACATAAACCCCAATCCATTAACCCTGGATTAGAACATAACTGTAGTTCCCTTGACCGGATCTACAAAATACCAGGGGCCGAAAACCATCGTACCCCAAAACCATGTGCAAACTCATGCACAAAACATGGGTGGGTTAGCATATGAGTGGGACCGCATACCAAAAAAAAAATTCGCCGGGGCGCTGCCCCGGACCCCAACAGGGGGGGCTGCTGCGCCCAACGCAATGTACAGTGCGTGGGGCTAGTCATGGAAATAATATAACACATACCCAAAAGTTTTCAAGGGCAGAGTGATCAAAATGTCAAGAGAAGGTGACATTGATAGTGATGGAGAAGGCCAAGTACCAAGGAGGTAGGGGCACAAAGGTGGAAAAATCATCAGATTTGAACCTCCAAACACAATAGAGCTAATGGCATCTCCCATGACTGTTTGATGCTTCCAAAATGTAGGTTGCTTTCATTTTTGTGAGAATGTGCAGTAGGTGAAAAACCACCGTGAGCTAACTAGGCTATTTATCCTTAACTTGCATGACAAACAATTTAAACTTGCAGGGGTGACCTTTGAGCTATCTTCAAATGTTATTGCCAATGCCACATGCATACCTAGTGTAGGGAAGAAATGGTTCAAACAGGCCAATATTTACATAAGGTACTATGAACCCTACCTAAAGCCTAGATACAAAGACCACTGCAAATCCATCTTTCCTTTCTCACATTTACTAGAGAGATATGCACATTTGATGAGAGTTATCATGAAATATTTTACATGTGAGGGAAGGTTCTCCAGGCTTTACTCCTATCACATTAGGCTGCTTATGCACTTTACTAAGGTTAAGATGCTGCACCTACCCTATTAACTCTACAGAAGCATTGATAAAATGTCCTATATTGTACAAAAGATATACTATCCTCAGCAGATGCAAAGCCTCTTCCACCACTCACTTTTTAAAATAGTTGTTATGCATCAATTGCAGTAGAAGGGAATTCCATGGGAGACCTTCATTACTAATGAGGTGTTCACTAATCCACAAGCCCATCCTCAGCAAAATATTCCCTCATCATCTCATCCTCCTGTCCCTACTCCTCCATCATCTCCTGTTGATCATGTTTCACCATCTACACATATTTCTTCACCTCAGGACAACCCTCCTTCATCACCCTCTCACAATGCATCAGACAATGAGGGAAGTGACAATGAGCAATCAAATTTCAATGAGGGAGAGGGTAATGATGAATCAAGAAAACAATGAAGAAGAGGGTAGTGAGGCACATAGCAGTAAGCATGATGGCAGTAAGGAAAACAGCAGTGAAGAAGAAGGAAATGATGACCATGATGTCAGTGAGGGAAATAAGGCTAATGGCAGTGATGACCTTGGCAGTGATAAGGCAGAGAGAAGCAATGATGATGGAAATAGGTCAGTAAGCCAAGATATCAGTGAGGAAAATAATGATGAAACACCTAGCAGTGAGACACATGGTGATGAAGCACCAATCTGTGGATTAGAGGGAAATGAGGTAGAAAACATCAATGATGATGATGGCATTGGGTCTAAGAACAGTGAAGAAGAATTCAGTGAAGGAAAAAGAAATGATGCAAATGGCAGCCATGAGAGCAATAATGTTAAGAGCCATAGTGACAGTGAAGATGAAAGCAATGATGGAAATAAGACATATGGCACTGAGATAAATAATATTGAACCTCTTCCTTTGACCTACCAAAGAGGAAATAGGTATGTGTTTGCTGCCCTCAAGAGGCAAGGGGCCATGCCTTCTACTTCAACCAAGCAGCTTGACGAAGGCAAAGAAAAGGTCATTGATGAAGAAAAAGAGGATAATCATGAGACTGAGCAAGAGTTCCAACTCATTCATCTTGATAGTGATGATGAGAATGAGGCAAGGATCTAAAGCATGTTCCCCAAAAGCAAAGATTTACAAATTAAAGACTTGCAAGCCAATCTAGGTAGGGCTAGGAATGTGATTCATTATTATGAGGTTGAAAACAAGCAGCTGGAGGCTCAGAATGCTATCTATGAGATCAGAGCTATCAGAGCTCAAAAAGAGGCTGCAAAGGCAAAGGAAAAACTAGAAGAGGCCTTGGGCACTCCTGATGACACTGGAGAAGAGGAAGAGAAACTTCCTAGAAAGAGACCAAGGACAATTGGCTTGAAGAAGGCCTTAGCCAAGGAGAAGGAGAAATAGATAGCATTGGCAAAGCAGCTCACTCCAAGTGAGCTTCTTGCCATGGAAATGGAATATGATTGGGAACCTTGGCTAGAGAGGGAAAACATACACTTAGAAGGTCAATTGGAGAATACCAAGAGGGACCTTGACCTCCAAAAGAAGATGGCCAAACATTATGCCTTAAGGAACAAAATTGCAAGGGCCAAGCTCAAAAGAGCCCTTGCTAAAATTCAAGCCCTCAAGGAGGCAGAAGGCAAAGAAAACCTTGAAATCCTTGCTAATGCATCCCTACACCATAAGCAATGAAAATTCAGATTTTGGCAACTTTTTGATAATTTTGGTTTTTGACTGTTTTGGAGGGCCAAGGGCGCAGCGCCACTGGTGCTGCGCTCTTTTTTTGGGAACTCTTTTGAGAAGTGCTTTATATTTTCAGATTCATCAAGCTAACTTCATCACACACACAAAATTTTAGATCATTTTGAGAAAATTTGGTCCTCCAAAAGTGCCAAAAACACCCAAAAAACCACCTTTCTGTCCTATTTTCAGAGTTGGCACTATGCCCTGAGCAGCCTTGGGAGATTGAGTTTTTTAGAAATTAAATGGATTCCAATCATAAAACTAAAGGAATTTTTGGAAATTATAATGGACAATCTTTCCAATGATCTATCATGGAGCTCATTTGGACAACTGGAAGACCTTCAAATCTTGGTCACAAGACAGGCAATTTTTTCAGTGCAGGAGTTGCGCCCTTGCCTGCAAAGTCAACAAAAGATACAAATTTATTCAAAATAGATATTTTGAGGGTTTTTGGGAAAATCACTTTAGATTTAGTTGAGAATTTATGTTTGAAGTTATTTTTCATTTATTAGCTTAGATATTTTGTGCCTTGGGCCTTGCATGGTCTCTTTGGACAAAAATAGCATTTATGATGTATTTATGACATTTTGGAAACCATAGCTAGGGTTTTGTTCCTCCTTGATAGTTAAATACTGCATGGAGGCCTCATTGTACATGTTGGTTGATTATTACACTTAATACATAGACTTGGATATTGAAGAGAAATTGGCTTTGGTTTTTTTGGATGGCTTGATTTGCTTGACATTGGAGCAAGCTCACTTGCAGGATTCATGAGCATAGTTAATGGTGATGTGTTCCTTATTCAGTACTTGTTTCCTTATGTTATCATTTTGTCTCATCTTTCACATGCAATAGGATAGAAATTTTAGGCTAAGAAATGTTGTTTAGAGGCACCTTGGCTCTATCTGCTTCCTATTGTTTTTAAGTTTTCCTCTGCTAGGTCATATTAGTGAATTCTTGAATGCTCTCTAGTTCCACTTAGCTTGTTTATCTTAAGAATGATTCAATGAAGCAAATTTCAAAGTAGTTTTATGGTTATCCCTGCTCTTTGATATAACTTAAACATTGTTTTTAAGGTATTTTACTTCGAAGTATTGCTAAATCGGTTTGGCTGAAGAGGTCTATGGTTTGCCCTACCCTTTGTTCATCTTAAATGGTTGCTTTGAAGGTCTTTATAGTTTGATTAAGGAAATTAGGAGTTCCCTGCTCTTTAATCTTTACTATATGTTATCTTAAATTTTTTTATTTTCCTAAAGGTGAAATCACTAAAGGACTTACATGTTTTTTTCTCTCTATGGTTCACTAAATTGTTGCCTTAATGTTTACTTGCTAGGGTTTAGTCAAAGAAGTTATTGGTATGCCCTGTATTTGGTTATTTCTTCATGCATAGTGATTTTAAAGGTCCTTCTTGTTAAAGTATTTTTCAAAGGATTCTTAACTTCCCTTTGCACCTACTATGTTCACAATTTGATGTTCACTCCACTCACATAAGCTTTTAGATCCATTTGACTCTGTTAGACTTGCCCTGTGATACACCCTTGACCTATTGTTAAACTTTTCAAGACCTTTTGTAGACTCCATAGTCCAATGGTCTAAACCTCTCTTACTCTATCTGTTATGCTTGACAACCTACCCAACCAAACAAACAAACAAACCCTAATACTTATAACTAGCCTAAAATCAAAACCCTAAAATCACACAAAGATACATCTTTCACACAAGTATAGAGAGAGCCCTCTATGAGTCCAGGAAGGCTAGGTCTTAGGACTCCAAAGATTGGTTTGATGTTACCCCTGTTCATTTTTTCTGCCAATCTAACAAATTACGGGGACCTAACACTCTGGATGCTACTACTCACAATGTTGTTACTCCAGATGTTGTTACTTCGGATGTTTCTACTCGCACTGTTGTTACTCCGGATGCTGCTACTCATACTATTGTTACTTCGGATGCTGCTACTCATACTATTGTTACTCCAGATGTTGTTACTCGCACTGTTGTTACTCCAAATTCTGTTACTCCAGATGCTATTACTCACATTTATGTTACTGCAAATGTTGCTACTCGTATTGTTGTTACTCCAACCGCATCATTACTGCACCGTCATCCTACCAACTGTCACTTCGTCCAGGTAGGCTGCCAGGTATGCCTCCATGTGACTTTTACTACTTTAATTAAATATCCCATGTGAAGACATTAATGCCTCGGATTGAAATTTTTAAGTTGGGGGGGGGGGGGGGGGTGCCATCATAATTTAATGACAGCGTAATGATGATTTTTGTAAGTCATTATTACAATGTTGTGTGTGGTATACCTACGATCCTTATCAATACTCTGTATAATCATTAAATACACATGGGGATCCATAACACGTCCTTTTCATTTCATATGATATAATTACCATTCTATTCATTTCACTTACCATACTTTCTCATTATTTTTCTCGGTTTCCGAGAATTACTATCCATATTTACCGTTACTACCCTTCACTTTCATCATGTTGTTTTTCCAAATTTGGTATCCACCACTCCGTCCAACGATCTTCTGTTTCAGAGTGTTGTTACAGTCCCCACATTATGAGCATACTGGCTGTGTAGCATGAACCTGAAAATACATCTTCCGTCCGTAGTAATCCAGAGGTATGGAAAATCTTTGTCAATGCAGGTTGGGATACCTATTTCAACAGATTACAAGGGTTTGACAAGGAAATAAAAATGGAATTTGCGCTTAATTTTGATGAGAATTGTTCGTGGGTCAGAGGACTGGAAATTCCTCTCACATAAGAGATATTTGAAAAAGTTAGCGGGTTGAGATAGCAAGGGCAGAAATGGTTTGCTCGGAGAGTTTCTCTCCTGGAGTTTCCTGAACTATTCATGTAGGTAGGAGAAAGCGTCGTTCAATTGGGTAGAGGATATGAGCACAAGTCTATGTCGTATCCATGGAACGAAGTCACAGGTTTTGTAATGAAATACATAACTTGCGAGGGTCGAGCCACAACTCTTTTTAAATATTATTTTAAAATTTTAACTCGCCTTTGATTTCCACAAGCTCAGGTGCATTCCTTAAACATGCCCTTCTTTATGTTAAAACAGTTGCAGCACATGACACAGTCTGCTCGGCATTCGCACTGGATGCTGGAAATGCTCTCCAATCATGGATTGGTGTGTTTACTGGTCATGCATGAAATAATTATATTTCAAATCTCTTAGGCAGAACTCTGTCTATCATCAGAAGAAGAGATAGTTGTTTTCATTACTGCTAGAGGAGAAGAACCAAGCTCTCCAGTTGGTTTAGCAGGAGAAGAACATTCGGAGGAAATTGATCAAGAGGAACCCAAAGAAATGGAAATGGAGGTTGATCAGGAGGAACCTGAAGAAGTGGAAATGGAGGTTGATCAAGAAGAACCTGAGGAAATGAGAGTAGAGGAGACAATTGGTGACACAGTCTAGGCTTCCACACAAGAACCAACCTTACCTGAGGAACCCACAGATGAAGGAGTTATGGATATAATGCATGAAGTTGGGACTGTCATACAATTCTCAACTTTTGTCAATGAAGAACAAGGAAGTGGAATATCAGACAGAGGGATGGCAGGGTATTTTATTCTGCAAGAAATAGCATCACCTGCCCAAGAAGATATGGATATTGAAAGAAGTGGGGGTGCTACACAAGAACCACCCCGGATTCAGCTAGAACAGGGAAACAGGGAAGATTCAACCTACAAAGTCAGCATGGCTCCACAAGAACCAATGCCAATGGTAGAAGAGGAAGGAATACATGGAGGATGGGAAGATAATATAGAAACAACCCGCGAATTCGATACTGTCCCACAAGAACCAGTATTGACCGCAGAGAAGGAAATAATGCACAAAGCTAGGAAGACAAAAGGGAAACAATCTTCAGAATCGATGTTGTTCCACAAGAACCAGCGTCGACCCTAACTAAAGTACTAGTGCATGAAAGTCTGAACCAAGCTGTAAACAAGGATGATGAAGCTATTCCTCGCTCTCAGTTCCAGTATATGATTCCTAGAGGGGCGAGGGAATTCCATTCGTCCCAACAATTAATGGGGGAAATAACTTTCCCACCGGTGCTTAAGTTCATCAACCCAGGAAAAGACATGGCCAATATCATCCCTGTAATTGTTGAACCTCATCTAGAGCACTCTGAGGCTTGCAAGGAATTCCTGTGGAAACACCAGAACATAGGGTGGTCAATGAAAGCGCTAAACAAACAACAGTATTACCTGAGGTTAATGCAGAGGAAAATTCCCCTAAGGACAGGGAGCCCAGCCAGAAAGACTTAGCAGAGGAACCAGCTGATAACATTGATAATATTCCACCACCTCCTGAGCCTGTTACAGGCCTAGGAGATGAATTTATCATTAAACAGGAATGGATTTAACAATGTGAGAAAGGAAGATTACCTCTCAAGAAAAGGTATCAGTTTCAGTTCACTGAAACCATGAGATTGAAGAAGGAGATTCGAGAGTTGAAAAGGAAAGTTTCCTGGTTGAAAAAGAAGGTAAAATTTTACAAGTGGAAGGAAATAAAGCCAAAAATTGAGGTCTCTTCTGCAGCTACACAGACTGGTCCAATTGAACAGTTGTTTGAGGGCTGGGATTTTTTCTTGGCCATTGAAATCTAGAGGTGCCAGTCTTCCGCAAATGGACATAAGAAAGAAACAATGTGGGTACAAGAATAGGCTACCAGGATCGTTATAGGATACATAGACCAGTTAGATAAGGTGTGGCTAAAGCAAGCTAAACAAAAGGCTATAATAGAATAATTAGAAGAACAAGTGCAGCTGCTGCAATCAAGTAAGGAAAAGATGTTCTCCCTGGTACAGTAGGTAATGGCCTGCAAACCTCCTGCACATAGCTATGCCTTATTCCTTCATGAAAAATTTCTTTTATTTTGTCTTGAAAGTATATATAAGGATATTTGGCACAATATTGAGGACCCCATACAATTTATTTAAATCTTAAAAATTCATGATATCAGAGGACAACACTTAATGTGCAAGCTCTACATGCATGGTTACTTCTTGAGGTAGGATCACTATTTTAACCCCGTTCCATTCATGGGGGACATTCATTTAAGAGATTTTACCTCCTATACCATTAATAAGACTAAATGGAGAAAGGCCTATGATATGTTTGAGGAAAACCAAGTCATAAGGTCGCTAATGATGAGGAAGGAGCATGGCCAGTCATCAAATATTTATAACAAGCATTTCACCTTTCTATAGATTGAGGGGCATAGAGAACACATGTTGACAACCCAGAAATGGTGTGCTGACCTCTGTGTCAGATAGATTACAATGTTTCGTATGGAAGCACTGGACAATTTTCAGAGGAGGTGGATGTTGTCATCCTCAACCGTTAGAGGACGAGAACCATTTGGAGCACCTAACTTTGCACGGGCTCTAGAGAGGATGCCACGTTTTGTAGCATGCATTCAAACCTGTGGGGTCAGATGCATGGGGCTGAGGTTTCAGTTTCCCCTTATTTGGTTGCCAACCAATCAATATACTCCTGCATACAACGTTGACCTAGACTTGTGGAAGGATGGTGTTCTAATGGAAGGTTATAAACCCCCAGGGATAGAAATGGCCAAAGAATATGACCTCACACAGCTTCATTCCAGTCACAGTCAATCCACCCCAGATCTGAGGAGACGACGAGCTGTATGAGGACATGCAGATAGACCATTTGGGGGGAGATGTTGGATACCAGATTTGTATACTTTTCTCTCCCATTTTCGCCCACCTTTCTATCTCTTTATATCATTATTGTTCTTAAACACACAAGGTAAACCCCTTTCTTTTATCTTACATGGGATATTTGATTAATGAAGTAATGGTCAAGGAGGTTTTACCTTTTTAAAACATTAAATATGATATTTCTACAAATTTGGCAAAAGAATGGAGATTACAACTGTGATTCATGGAGCAGCTCCTAATTTTGAGCGTTATCTTCACTTGCTGCTACAGCGCAACAACTTCGTTTCACCCCAGCGACATTCCAGGCTTTTTCATGGTTTCCTTTTTGCAACTAAGTTGATGTTGCAAAAAATTATATAATTGTAGATATGTAGTTGTTAGAGGAAATCTTCGATTTCCTGAACAGTTGTATAAAGAGGGCCTGTGGGCTGTGAATTGGGGTTAAGCTAAGAATATAAAGATTTGTTATAGAATTATTTTCCAATTAATTGAATGCACAACACTCTGTTTTTTCTCCTGTAAATTGTGAGTTTGTCGCAGCCTTGAACAGAGAGTTGGGCCCACTCTTTTGATAAGGTGCTGCATTATCTTTCTTTTGGTTGATTTTATATTTCATTTTGGTTTTGTTACTATTATTTCGGTATAATATTTTAATTGTTGTGAATGCATTTTTAATTCTGCAATCCAGTTTAATGTTGTTACAGTAGTCTGTGTGTTCATTGATTTAAGCCTGTGATCTAATAGCGGGTTATGTGATTGCTCTTGTTTATAATGTGCACGTTAGTCTTGAAATAAATAACGCCCCGAGTTGATAATTTATGTGGAAAAAGGGTTTGAATATTGTTCACATCTGGACACCAACAATTACCTCCATGCATCATCATGTTGTCTGTTTCCATAACTTGTATTATCTCCATGCATATGTGCGCCATCATTCTTCATTATCATATGTTGTCTCCTGTCATCTCTCCACTACATGCATTAAATCTCATCATATCTTACCATATGCCATCATAGTCATGCACTTAGTTTATCTCCGCATCATTCCTTAGGTTAGTAATTGCATTCATTTGTTTGCATTACAGTTGCTCCATTACCTTAGTTCATATTATTATATGATTGCACTCATTTTGTTTTGACATTCAAAAATAATTGTGTTATATAATAGTTGCACAAGAACATATGTCTTTTATAGTTGTGCTATATATCTTTTGAACTTTAATTTTTTCTTCTGTTATTTAATTTTTAAAAATTGACTAATGAAATAGTCAAATTTTTAAAATTAAATGTTTATGATAATACTAACCTTTGTTTATTGTTTTGTAGGTCTTCCAAGAGTCTTCCATAGGTTCAATATTGACCTTTTGTTTATAATTCTCTTTGTTTAGGGAAATACATAGGGTAGGGTATGATTGAATAGGTTATGTAATGTTTTATTCAATAGTGGTATGGATATAAATAGGGCTAGTTAGGATAGTGGTATGATTATGAAGAGAGTTAAAAATCATAAATGATAAGATGTAGATGAAAGTGTAGTAAATGTAAATGAAATGTAGGTAAAGATGCATAACTAGTACCAAATTAGTTTTTACAATTCTAGAGTATTTTGAAAACAAATTGAAATTTTAAGAGCGATTTTTTTACTCACTGTACTTGTACTCCCTTTTTGACGTTGATGATGATCGACATTATGTTTATTGTTACGATAGCTCTTGTAGACTTTGTAGAGACTTTATTTCTTCCTGCATCTGATTTGATTTAGAATAATTATTGTTTAGGTCCCTTCAGCAGGTGAAACTTTGACATTTTCAGGTCCCATCTTATATGATCTTCAATTGATATAAGTCAGGTCAATTCTGACATGTTAAATTTTCAGATCCCTTCTGGCGTAATTTTACAATAATTTTCAGGTCCCTTTTGGCGTAATGTACAATGATGTTCCATATTTGAAAATTTATTCTGTCGAAATGATTCAGGTCCCTTTCTGAATATTTTTTCTCAAAAACAATTCAGGTCCCTTCTGTAAATTTCAAATGATATACCAAGTCCCTTTATGATTGTAGTTCATATTATGTCTTCAATTCAGCTGCTGAAAAATATTTTCATAGTTTTTTATTTCACACCTTCACCCAAGCTGATGTTTTGACTTATCCTCAAGTCTGCAATGTCTTGGAGGGTATATATGCAAAAATATGAAGTAAAGTAAGATAAAAACAAAAATATAATTCATATTGGCCAAACAATTTGGTTTTCCGATATGAATTTGAGTTTGTATTGTGCCAGTTTCCTGGATTTTCACAACCAAACTCTTTTATTATTTTTACTTTTTTTTTCTCCTTCTGCTGGAACTATGGAAGGCATATTACTATGCTGCCCCATTAATTCCAGATCTGAATCCATCGAAATTTTTCTTAGAAAATCTTATTTATTTATAGCCTTATTGTACATTTTAAGCCTATGTCCATTGACGAAATGAAACAAATGCTTCATCAATTGTTTTTATCTTGACAGCTCCATTGCCGAAGATTTTCAATCTCATATGGCCCAAGCCAATGAGTCGTAAATTTTTCTTTGAAATATTTGAACTTGGAGTCGAACAAGAGTGCTCAATATCCTTTCTGAAACACTTTATTATTTATAAATCAATCATGCCATTTGATCCTTTGTTCTTGGACAAGAGATGTATGTTCAACTGCTTGTTACCGTATCTCATCCAGTTTGTTTAACTGCATAATCCTCTCTTGTTGTGCTTGAGACAATTCCATCCCTAATTTTGATGCTAGCTTGTATGTATGTATTTGAAACTCAATGTGTAATAGTACTTCTTTTCCCTACACTAACTGATATGGACTAAACCTAGTAGTGTTTTTCCAAGTTATTCTATATGCCCATAATGTATCTCTCAACTTTTTTGACCAGTCCTTTATGTTCATTTTTACAGTCTTCGTCATAATGTTTTCTAGGACTTTTCTTGTTGATTCCACTTTTCCATTGGCTTGAGGATGATACAGAGTTTATTTTATGTGTTTGATCTTGTATTTCTCCGTAAGATATCAAACAAGTTTTATGTGAATTGTGCACCTTGGTCAGTTACTATCTCTCTCGGAACTCCATATCTTACAAATATCTCTTCAAACAGAAAATACACAACAGTTTCTTATGTTGCCCTTGCTACTGCCTTGGCCTCCACCCATTTAGTTACATAATTTGTACATACAAGGATGT
Organism: Pinus albicaulis; assembly: GCA_034641835.2. Taxonomy (NCBI): domain Eukaryota; kingdom Viridiplantae; phylum Streptophyta; class Pinopsida; order Pinales; family Pinaceae; genus Pinus; species Pinus albicaulis. The sequence continues at coordinate 257,316,807 of CM076573.1, forward strand.
ATTTCTTTCCATTGGATGGAGGGTTGATTGGTCCCATGAAATATAAAGCCCACTGTTCAAATGGTTCAATAAGTACTTGTGGCTTTAATGGCATTTCATCTGATGCTACTAGTCTACCAATTCTTTGGCAGATGTCACATCTTTTGACATAAGATCTGGAGTCTTTGAATATGGATGGCCAATAGTAGCCAATTTCAGCACTTTGTATGTTGCCCTTTTATCTACAAAATGACCACCACATGGTTCATCATGGCAAGCTTTTAAAATCTCAATTATTTCATCTTCTCCTACACATTTTCTAATCATTAAATCAGTGCCAGTGTACAAATATATCTCAATTGACCAAGCTATACCTAGCACTTTCTCTAATTATTCTTCGTTTTTGTTTGTTTGTGTAGTGAGATGGTAGGATTACATATGATAAATAGTTAGCTATATCTGCAAACGAAGGGGTTTTGACATTTATAGCGAATAGATGTTCATCTGGGAAATTGTCTGATATTGGATTTGGATCACCAGGTGAATTTAATCTTGACAGAAAGTTTGCAACATGGTTATCTTTTCCTGGGAGATCTTGTACAGTAATATTAAACTCTTACATTAATAACAGCCACCTAGTTATTTTGCCATTTGTGATTATTTTTTCATTAAATATTTTATAGCAGAATGATCCATGTGAATATAAACTTGATAACTTGTTATATAATGTCGAAATTTGTTTGCTACATGTACAACAGCTAACATTTCTTTTTCTGTAATAGTGTAATTCAATTCTGATGGTGTTAAATTTCTACTGATGAAATATAAGCATAATTGAATTGATTTTATTTTTGTCCAAGTGATGCTCCGATAGATGTATCAGATGCATCTGTTGAAATGTGAAATGGCAAAGACCAATTACGTCCTCGAATAATAGATGCAATTGACAATAGGTTTGTCTTAATGCACATTTTTAACACTTTTTCAAGGTTTTGTAAACAATCATCATATGTTGCACCATACACAGTGAAATCATTCATGTAAACTTCCACACACTCATGAATAAAATCAACAAAAATAGCAAGAAATGCTCTTTGAAAAGTATTCAGTGTATTACACAAACCAAAGGGTAATACATTGTATGCATATGTTCCCCAAGGGAATGTGAATGGTGTCTTGTCTTGACCTTCCAATGCTATTTTTATCTGATTATATCCGCTAAATCCATCAAGAAATGAAAAGAACTTCTTTCTAGTTAATGAATCTAACACTTGATCGATAAATGGTAAAGGAAAATGGTATTTTAATGTAGCTTTGTTGAGTTCTCTATAATCCACTCAACTTATCCATTTCCCATTTTTCTTAGGTGCTACAACTAAGGGTGAAACCCATTGACTATCTGAAATAGGATAGATAAATCCAACTTGTAATAGTTTCTGTAATTCTTCTTTCACTATTTCCTTCATCATGGGGTTCATCCGTCTTTGTGGTTTCCTTACAGGTTTTATTTCATTATCAGTATAAATGTGATGGATGCATGTTTTTGGATGAATTCCTAGAATTTCTTTATAATCCCAGGCAAAAGATTTTGAATATTTTTGCAATAATGTTATTATCTTTTCCTCTTGTGATGATTGTAAGTTTTTACCAATATTCAAATGTCTTTTAGGACTAATTTCAATTATTTTTTTATTTGAATTGGTAATCGAATTTACAGGAAAAATGCTTTCAAATGTATTTTGCAATGACTGTATTGTGCAATTTTCCTGAAAACATTCATTCAAAAGATAACTACCAGCTTCATATTGAGTTATCCTAAGATGCTTTGAAATATTTGGTTTTGATATGAATAGATCTAATAAATCCTAATTTTCTTCCTCCTCTCTAAAGTTGTAAACTTGATTAATACTAAGAACAGATTGAAGTTCTTGTGGTTCTTTTTCGTCAAGCCATGATAATAAAGAAGGAGATTGAGCAGGAGGATATAATGTAGCGTGATTTCTTTCATCTCCATGTGCAATAATCATGCTTCCTGACCTGCATCCAGTGTAAGCATCTGTAGTGGCTAACCATGGCCGGCCTAAAATTAAGGGATTCCCTCCCAAGTTTGTTTTTGGTTGCAAAATAAAGAAGTCTACAGGATACTCCCATGAATCCAGTGAGATAATGATATCTTCTAATATACCTTCTGTAACAACTTTCAATCTGTCTGCAAGTTCTAAGACTATTGTAGTAGGTCTAATGTTATTCAGATTCAAATGTTTCATAGTCTCTATTGTCATAACATTGATAGCTGCTCCCAAGTCTATTAAAGTATTTGGCACTGAAAATTTTTTAATCGAAATAGTAACCATAAGAATTCCTGGATCAGCATACTTTTCAATGGTTGTGTTTGTGGACATGAGACTAGCCAAGCTGCCAATTACCTGGATTTTTGGTGGATCCTTCCTTCTTCTGCTAGATTTTTTAATGCATAAATCCTTTATTGTTTTTTCATTTATGGGAATATCTTTAATTTCATGCAGCAAAGGAATTTTAACATATGTGCTTTTTAATTCATCCAGAATACTAAATTCAGGGAGAGATATTGGAATATTTTGTTGTATCAATCTCTCCAGATATGGTGGAGTCTATGTCATAATAGATTTACCCTTGTGAATTTGTTTTTCTGGTTGATATTTTTCACTTTGTTCTCCTTGTTCTATTTGTTCTTCAATTATTGGAGAAGAATTTTTTTGTAACACCTTCCAAGACCTTAGGTGGACATCTTGCACAGGAAGAATTGAATAATTAGGATAATATGTTGCCTCTTCCACATGATATGTTGGTCTATCCACCTTGTTACTTGGATTAGATACTGGTTGAGCTGGTAATTGTGTTGGTCTAGGAGGTGGTTGGTTAGTAGGCAGTTGAAGTTGTTGCAGTTGAGTTAGCATTGGTGGGTTTTGAGATGGATATGGCATTGGTTGTTGTTGCTAGAATTGTTGATATTGATGAAATGGTTGTGGAGGGTATGGTTGTTGATATTTATACTGCTGGGGATACATTTGTTGTGGTGGATGGTTTCCATAACCATATCCCCTCCAACCTTGTGCAGGTTGATTTTGATATTGTTGTGTTGACTAAGCCTGCCATGGCATTGGTGTATTCCATGTATTTTGAGGATATTGAAAATTTTGGGGATTTTGTTGAGGGAATTGTTGAGGCATTCTTGGCTACCAAGGTCTCCTTGGTGCCATATAGTAGAGAGAATCTACTCCTTGCAATTCTCCTTGCAATTATTTTAACTTTGGACATTTTTCTGTTGCATTATTTTCTGTGCATAGTCCACATACTTGTATACCTTGCAAAGGACATTCCCTGAGTGAATGTTTTTGTCTACACTTTGGATAGAAAATTGCTAAGATTTCATCTTGCTCTTCTTTCCTTTTCTTAGCTATCAAAACATCTACTTGTGTACCCAATGTTACACCATATTTTGGTCATCTAACCTACTACCATTAGATGGACCCAAGTACACCATGTAAGACCAATTTTACCCTAAGTAAAATTGCTTTCACTATGTAAAATAACTTAATAAAACACATTTATTAGGTTGTTTATGGTCTAAACAGGAAACCCCAAAAGGAAATATTAAACAAACCTATATTTGTTTGATTTTCCTCAAGGAATAATTAATTAAACAATAGTTTAATTATTATTCTTGGTCATGTTTAACCCAAAACAAAGAAATTAATTAGATAAATCTTTATTTATCTTATTATTTTCTAGGAATAATTATTTAAATCTTATTTAAATAATATTCCTTGTTAAATATGACTAAATCACCCATAAATAATTAAATAAATCATTATTTATTTGATTAACTTTCAACCACTTCCTAAAAATGATAAATAAATCATTTATTTATTTATTATTTCCAAATAAAGGGATTTGACTCAAGTCAAATTCTTTTTCCCTCCAACAAATATAATAAAATATTCCATAAAAGGTGGATCTAGATTTGGTTAATGTTATTTTAATCATGCACCAAGATCTAGAATGACCCAATATTTTGTTATAAATAGAAGGGTTTCTCCTACCATTCTTCACCTTTTGTTGCCTATTAGATCACTCTGGATCTATACTCTTGGTCTGACTTTGAGCCATTATCATTGTCATATTTTTCATTATTTGATGTGTGAGCTCCCTTTGAGTTCTATATTTGTCTGGGTTTTCTACACCAACAGGACAGAGAAATGCTACATCTAAAGTGTTGAGGACTTCCAAGAACCCATCCCATTGAGGAGAATTGGAAACACCTTCTTGTTTTCCTCCCAGGTGCCCTTAATACAAAAATTCTTTCAAAAAATATTGTTCTTGTCTTGTCTATTGGATGTATGGAGCAAAACCTTATTTCTACTGCTTAATGTCTCTTTATGCATAGATCTGGTTTTCTGCAGCACTTGTCTTGATCAACTAACTGCAGATCTGAAGATATTGGCAGCCATATTTGATGTTAGGGCTATAAGTTATGCGTAGCTAAAGTGATATTTTTTCGTACACTTCAACAAAAGATTCATACTAACAACTGGCGACTCCACACAGGGTTTCAATTACGACCACTGTCGTTTCTCATATTCCTGCATATCTAGCTACTTCAGACCCTAGGGTTTCTTTTCAGCTTTTTATTTTTCCTATTTTTATGTTTTTTTTCACCTATAAAACCCTAAAACATTAAAATTTCTAACTTCCGCGTGTTTATGGACCTATTGCACAGGTGACAGACATCAGCCGCAACTAAGACGGCAACTTTTTCGGAAAACTACCGTCGGGACACCCGGAGCTTCAGGTCGCACTTTTCAGCCCAGAAACTGCGACCTGGCCTCCAGGTCGCACTTTTCATCCCATTATCTGCAACCTACACAGAAAACAGGACAGAACCTGCGACCTGCCAGTTTTTCTGCTATTTTTCTGCAATTTTTCTGGGTTTTTCTAAAACTTCTGTCAGGGTTTTCCAGCCTCTGTCTTAGCCTATTTAGACCTGCTTCTGATTTTTTTTGCTCATCTAAGTGGGAACATAGCCCCCTAGCGCTTCAATACCCTCTAATTTTGGTGGAAGAGTTTTAACTGTTTCAGGTGTCTGATTTTTCAGAGTTTCAGCCGCCCCTTTTTCAGATCTGATACCTCCTTTTCAGATCCCTTTTAATCAACTCTTCTCCCTTTCAAATCACCTCCTGAAGTTTTGTTTGGATCTACCTTTAGGGACTCCTCCTTGTCCCTTCTTCTTTTTTCAAATTTCCTCCTTTTTTCTAGCCACCTTGCCTCTGCCTCTTGGCTGTGTTCTGCACCTCTTTTTAGCAGATTTCTCCTTTAGATCTTTGTCCCTCCCGACCCTAGATATATTGGCCTCTTTTTAGTGTGTTTTGACTAAATTTTTTCCCTCTGTTAGACTAGTTTGAGAGACCCGCATTGTTAGCTGTTAATTTTCTATTATTTCAACATTATATACTATTCTCTGCAGATTTATTTTCAGTTACACAGCACACTTTTTCTTTTGCTCTCAAAACATCAGGGTTTTAAAATTAAAATTAATGCACACCACACATCACCCTAAGCGAAGAAAAGCATGGTTACCACCGCTAGGAAAAGACTTTAAAACATTGTAAAATCAATTGACACTGCACCTTTCTGCCCTTGTTTCGACATTGTAATCACTTGATTCTGCACCTCCCTGCCTTTGTTGGTCATTCTTCTTCCCCTTGTGTCATGTTTGTGTTGTCACAATTGCACCCCCAAGGCGCACATCCCAGAGACTTCTTGGCCTTCACCCTCAGTTTCCGGTCGGGCAACCTACTCCTTCCCATCATCGTCGAGTTAGTCCTCCTCCGAGTCCGCACTCCGACTCCTCTTCTGATTCATTGGGTTCTCCTTTTACTGCTGGTTCTCCCCCTGTCACCTTCACTATGTCTGGTCCAGGGCCTAACGCTAGCAGTAATCCCGGCCCTAATGTCGGGACTACTACTAGCGAAACCGCCAGAGGAACTACCTCGACTTCACCCTTGCTCCCCTTCATGGCAGGCCTCAGCATCCCTGATTTGGATCAGTTGTTAAATGACCCTATACACCATGATGCTAGTTGGCATGCTATGCCGACAAATCTCCCTTCTGACATCCCAAAGTTTGAAGGCCTTGCTGGAGAACATCCTTCAAATCATGTTCGATCTTTCCACATGTGGTGTTCAACTACCTCCATTACCGATGACTCTGTCTGTCTTCGGTTGTTCCAACGAACGCTTACAGGTGTGGCTTCTAAGTGGTATGTTGATCAGGCACCTTCCTCTCATACCACCTTTGCGACTCTTGCCCAGGATTTTTTATCTTACTTCCAGCTTCCCCTTCGTTATGACACTGGTATCAAACTTTTGACTTCTTTCCGTCAATCATCTGAGACCCGCCTATCCGATCATGTCCAGGAACGGCGGAGAAGAAAGAGATTATGTCAATCCACTACCTTCGAAGACCGTGTCTACATGAACTGGTTCCTTAGATCTCTCTTGTCTCCTATCGGGAAAGATGTCGCATCGCATTTCCCCCAAACCAAAGAAGCCGCCCTCCAACTGGCGTTAAAATATGACTTGATCTACGCTCAGACAGGTTATGTTTATACCGTTCTACCTGATCTCCCTAGACCCGGTGGTGTCAATGCACCGGGGGCACCTCATGCCACCGACAGTATCGTTGGAGCTCTATCTCATCCATATGCCCAACCTCCCATGGGTTATGGTTTTCCTGGGGGAGGGGGCAGCACCTCCCGCACTTGTTCCCCTCCTGGTAGCACGTATCCAGGATACAGCATGCCTCCTCTTTTGGCCCAACCTCTTGGTCACCATATTGTTACCCAACCCCCTTATTATTCGTATCCGCAGTTTAGTGCTCTAGCTCCTCCAGCATCAGCACCTCCGCCTCCCTGGCCTTCTCAACCCCTGCAACAGCAGTCACCGCCCCCTCAAGAGCAGGTGGATGCACAGCAAGGATTCGTGGCTACCCAACCACTTGATGGACAGGTGGCCACTCAACCTTCCCCTTCTAGTTCCTCCAATTACTAGATCCTCATGATGAACTCTGCTCCACCTCCAACCGTCGACCTTAACCTTCAAACTCGAGCCCCTCAGTACCCCAAGCCTCCCACTCCGTCTGTCCCCGAGTCACCTTCTTCAGGTTCTACAGAGCCTCTTTCGACATCCAATGGTCCCTTGCATATCCCTCAGCCCAAAGTTGAGGTTCATACCTAGATTCCTAAGGGACCATTACGCCGAAATGCTGCTTCTGGTTGAGCTGCTCATTCGTATAGCATAGTAGATGATTTGGCGCAGTCTCCTGCTGCCATTTCTACATTGGAACTCCTCCAGTCATGCCCTTCCCAAAATAAGGCTCTACTATCTGCCATGGGCGCTGTAGATCCTGCTGATGACCAATTGATTTTTTTCGACGCCCATCAATCAGAGCATCCTCCTCTTCCTACTTCCATAGCCTTCCAAATCCCTGTCAAAATCCGGAACGCTAACGTTTCTCGGTGTATCATTGATGAGGGGGCATCCACCTGTGTGATGTCCGCTTCGGTTTGGAAACAACTCGGATCTCCTGAATTGGCCCCTTCCACAATCACCCTTCGTGCGTGGGATGGCCATGCCTCCCAGCCCATTGGCTTATTCCGTAATTTTCCTATCACTCTTGCGGACAAGACTGTTTGCGTTGACGTTGAAGTCATCGACGCCCCTCTTGATTATAACATTATTTTGGGACGTAGCTACACTTATGCTATGTCTGATGTCCCATCCGTAGTCCACCGCAAGATGTTTTTCCCTCATAATGGAAAGATAGTCACCATTGACCAGTTGACGTATCATGAGCCGAAATCTTAGGCCTCCCCTGAGTCGACCATCTCTTCTGTAGCCAATCAACAAACTGTCGAGTCTTTGACCAGTGTCTCTCCCGGCGTCTACAAAGACTCCTCTTTGCTTGGAACCTTCCCTGGTCTTCCTCCTCCTCCCACCTCCTATCTCTCCGACCTCACCTCATCGAATGTTTGCATGATGCAATCGTCTCGCCGCTCAAGAAATCTTTTTCAGCCAAGCGAGTCAAGAACTGCGCCTCTCCGCAACTCGCTCCTAGTCCTTCGCCCAAGCACCTTTTCGGTATTCATGAGCCTCTTTACCCTCCCCGAACGGTTCTCCAAGCCTTAGCCATTTAGGAGCCATCACACCGGCCATTACTCCCTCTAGTCGATATTGTTCCGAACTCCCCTGCTCGTGAGGTTCAGCCAGACCGGGTTGCGGGCCACTTCATCGGCGAACAACCGCACCCTTGGGACCTTCTTCGCTCAGGCACCATGATCCCCCGCGGCACCGTAACCTCACTCAGTCAACCCAAACCATACTTTCGACCCTCTGCTCAACCTTTCAACCGGTCCCCATGACTTCTCCCGTTGCAACAGTGCCTCAGTCACCTCAACAGGAACCACCTCCTATTGCAACCGCTTCGGGTAAGAAGGGCAAAGCTCGCAAGGAGGCATCAATGGACAAGGTTGCCCCGACAAACCCTGCCCCTCCTCGGCCTCCAAAGCATACCATCCAGTGTGCTTTGTGTGATGTTGTCAGTCACGCCACCCATACATGTCCTGACTTGCTTCATCTCAAGCCCATGGTTAATGTCGCGTTCCCTGAGTCCACAGTCCCGGAAGCCTCTATTCCTTCCGCGACCGCGACCAAGAACCCCAAGACTATTTACACCAACCACTCCTGTGCTTTGTGTGATCTCCATGGCCATTACACCCACCTTTGTCCCCACCTCGAGGACTTCCGCACCTCTCTAGCCGCGGTCCGCCAATTCAAGGCCAAGCGCAATGAGTCCACCTCTCCCCTATTTGCGCATTCTTCTTTGGTAGAACTACCAGACATGACTTCTCCCATTGACATTCCCCCTCCTAATGTCGAGATGACGGAGCCTTCGTGCAGCATTTTCTACCTATCATCATCCATGAGACCCTCGGGGAAAATTCCCTCTAAATCATCCCCTGTTGTTTTGCTTGACCTTTCTTCAGTAATCACCCTGGGCTCAACATCGGTAGATCCTTTATCTGCTTACTCTTATGTCACCTCTTGTGACGATGCGCATGTGAATCCCTCTTCTCATGATGATGAGTCAGGTAGCTTTGCCGCGTCAGGTGGTCTTTCTTCCACCAGTCACCCCATCTTCTATCATGATAACGACATTATGGAAGGAATCACCTCCCCTGAATTTATCTATTCCCCCTTACATCGAACCCATGCGTTTACACCACATACACCTTGTGGCCATTACATTGAAACCCAATGTTTGGGTAAGGGGGCACCCACATTTGAGAGACCAAGAGAAGCAATTCTCCACAACTCTCCTAATGTATCTGGTCGTGTCAACTCTAGTACCATTATTCTTCCACATTTAGAAGAACCTCTAGAGTCCCATATCACTTCAGATCACTCTAGGGACAATACCCCTTATCGTTCCCTCATCTTACATCAGCAACCCAGTCTCTTCGACATTGTTGTTGACCAACCTACAGGTTTTCTAGGAGAGCATCAGTTCATTATCTCCAAATCATCTCTTTGGGATAGTGACACCAGGTATGCCAAACTGGAAACTTAAAGTCCATTTGCTTCATATATGCAGTACTAAAAGAGATTGGTAATCCTCCATTTCCTTTCTCAAATTGCATAACCACAACGAAAAAAAATGGCACACCACATCATTAACATGTGTTTAGATTCCCATTTTTCTAAATACATTTTGGCATGACCACAACATGCTTGGGGGCACCTATGCCCCTCAACCATAACCCTCCTCAAAATCGAATTTCTTCACTTGCAACACTCATACTAGGGGCACCATTTGGCCTCCATACTTATCCATGCTCGTGTTGATGTTTGTCGTGAGTTCCCATCTTGTACTCATGTTTTCATGGTCCCCCATTGGACCTTTACTGTGTGGCAACACCATCGATTCTCCCTTGTTTAGAGCATCCAAGTGGAGTCATCATCACATTCATGGAGTCGATCCCGAGTCCCTTTGTACCCCGCTATAGTCCTCCATCCCTCATTGCTTGGATTCTCTCTTTGGTGGTTTATTACTATGGCTCTCACTCCATCGTCCCCTATCCCCAGTGATATTGTGTCAGTTGGATGCTATTTCATTTGCGTTTCTTAATGCTCTAACAAGGGAAGTCGTCCATTCGCTACTCGGTCCTTTCCATTTCACCATCATCATTGGTGTCAGTCTGTCCGTCGCTCTACTATTTTCTCTCGTGCCTTAGTTGAGGATCTCTCATTGCCTCACCTATGGCGGACCTCCTTCTGTCGACATCACCTCCTTCATTCCAGAAGACAGGTCTAGAGGGTGGTGTACCTTGGTTCCAGCTTCCACTCTTGTTCGGTGCCTCGAATCAGGCAAAGGGATCTCTCATTTCCCTTTGACTTGATTGTTTCTCCACTCCACTTTTCAAGACAGACGAGATCCATGTCGATGGGATTCAAAGAATGCGTAGCAAATGGCTGGTGATTCTGTGTGTGAGATGTCTTAGCCCTCATGAGGGGGTGGCCCTGCAGGTAGCCCCCCACATGCCCGGATGACCTCTTCATTTCAGCCTTTGATGCAGCTCCATATATTTGATGATGTCATCCTTAGCCGTTTGTAGCGCCTCTTTGATTTGCATGTATCAGTCAGATTTTGTGAGCCCTTCCCCACTTATAGCGGGCATTTCGGTTGTATTTGTATCTCATGTACTCAGATATTATTATATAAGTCCTGGTTGTTATCCCAGGCACAGCATGTATGTGGGATCCCTCATTGTATTTTTATCTGGCTCATGTTTATGCCGGTTGTACTTTATGGTTCGGTCCCTTGTTTACTGGACACACTATTCTTTTGTACTTTGTCTCGGCGGGCATAGGTATGCCTCCCCCGCCACCTTTAGCATAGGTACTCTCTCATAAAAAGAGACTTGTTACACCTGCAAGTCTCGTCTCCTGAGGGTCTAGTTCTTCAACACATTAGTCTACCTTACATTTCTCTCTCTGACTTCCCTTTTGATGTCTGGTGATTGAGTTCTTACAATGTACTTCGGCCATACGATTTTCTCCTAACACTCGCACGCTGGGGGGAAATCTGTTCACCATTTTTTGGTCATCTAACCTACTACCATTAGATGGACCCAAGTACACCATGTAAGACCAATTTTACCCTAAGTAAAATTGCTTTCACTATGTAAAATAACTTAATAAAACACATTTATTAGGTTGTTTATGGTCTAAACAGGAAACCCCAAAAGGAAATATTAAACAAACCTATATTTGTTTGATTTTCTCAAGGAATAATTAATTAAAAAATAATTTAATTATTATTCCTGGTCATGTTTAACCCAAAACAAAGAAATTAATTAGATAAATCTTTATTTATCTTATTATTTTTTAGGAATAATTATTTAAATCTTATTTAAATAATATTCCTTGTTAAATATGACTAAATCACCCATAAATAATTAAATAAATCATTATTTATTTGATTATCTTTCAACCACTTCCTTAAAATGATAAATAAATCATTTATTTATTTATTATTTCCAAATAAAGGGATTTGACTCAAGTCAAATACTTTTTCCCTCCAAAAAATATAATAAAATATTCCATAAAAGGTGGATCGATTTGGTTAATGTTATTTTACTCATGCACCAAGATCTAGAATGACCCAATATTTTGTTATAAATAGGAGGGTTTCTCCTACCATTCTTCACCTTTTGTTGCCTATTAGATCACTCTGGATCTATACTTTTGGTATGACTTTGAGCCATTATCATTGTCATATTTTTCATTATTTGTTGTGTGAGCTCCCTTTGAGTTCTATCTTTGTCTGGGTTTTCTACACCAACAGGAGAGAGAAATTCTAGATCTGAAGTGCTGATGACTTCCAAGAACCCATCCCATTGAGGAGAAATGGAAACACCTTCTTGTTTTCCTCCCAGGTGCCCTTAATACAAAAATTCTTTCAAAAAATATTGTTCTTGTCTTGTCTATTGGATGTATGGAGCAAAACCTTATTTTTACTGCTTAATGTCTCTTTATGCATAGATCTGGTTTTCTACAGCACTTGTCTTGATCAACTAACTGCAGATCTGAGGATATTGGCAGCCATATTTGATGTTAGGGCTATAAGTTATGCATAGCTAAAGTGGTCTTTTTTCGTACACTTCGACAAAAGATTCATACTAACACCAAAACTGCTCAATATATTTTTCTTAAAATCTTCTAACAGGCTTCCTATCTCTGCTCTTGTTACTGCACTTGCTGCGGATTTGGAAGCTTTTGATGAAATAACTCTTTTCCCACTCTTGGCTCTTCCCCTAGAGTATTTTTGACATAATTCAGAAATTTCTTCAAATGGTAAATTAGAAATATATCCTTTTCCCATTATATTAAGAATGTCTAAATACTCATCTCTAATACCCTTTGGAAAAATATTGCGGATGGTATCAGAACTAAGAGAATGGTGTTTGGATTTCTATAAATTGTAAAGGAATATTTTCAAATATTCTTCCAAACTTTCATCTTCTTGTTGGGACATTCTTAAAATGTCTTCTTTCGAGACTCTAGCCCTGCAATAAGCTTGATACTTTCTAGGAAATATTTTCTTCGTATCTTCCCAAGAAGCTATCGTGTGTTCTCCTAATCCCATGAACCATTTCAAGGTTGCAACTTTTAAAGTAGTAGGAAAAAGTCGAAGTTTATGTGTATCATTTGTATATCCATATGTTCTACACAAGATGTCAAACTCAAACATGAATGCATCAGGATCTTCCATTGACATTCCATAGAAATTAGGCAATACATAAGGTGGAATATTTTTCATTTTTATTTCTTCTCCTAGTATTTCTCTTACATCTAAAATAGGAAAGCCAAAATTGGTTTCTTGATCATTGTTAACTTCTTGCTCATTTTATTGTGTTCTTCGATTTTGGTTTTCTCTTCTTGCTTCTTCCTCTATTATTCGAAGTGCTTCTACTCTTCTATCCTCTTCTGCCTTTCTTTCCGCTTAAATTCTTATTTCTTCTTCTCTTTGTCTTCGCTATTCCCTTTATTGTCTTTCATATTCTAATCTATGTTCAGGATTCATGTGTAATCTAGTTGATCCTTCTCCTTCCTCGGCCATTTCTTGTTCAGAGATTTGTAGTGTTTTAATAGGAGGTTAGCTTTGCATTTCTTCAACTACTTTGATTTCCTCAGGGAAAGGTTGCTCTAGTTGTTCAACAGTTGGTTTTCTTGTGTCTTTTTGCTTCCAAACAGAAGGAGGTTCTTTAGGTGATTTCTTTTTCTTTACCTCTAAGGCCAACAAAATTTTTCTTTCAACTAAAGTTAATCTCTGTCCTCATCTATTTTTTTCCTCTAACTCTTCTATAGTAGGTTTTCCAACAACCGGTGTTGTTAATCCCATGGATGAATGAGATTTTGGGGGGTGTTGTTTCACAAATATACCTTTTGGATCTCTATCTCTAGGCATATGAAAACATTACTAGAAATAAAAACTACGTTTTTGTTTTTTTTGGTGATTTTTTTTTTGTTTTTGTCTTTTAATCTTTTTTTTTCCTATTTTGACCATTTTAAAATATGCTTCCCTAGAAACGGCGCCAAAATGTTGGGTCAATTTACTGTTGTAAACTACCGCAAGTATTTATTATCAATCCGAGTTAGTGGAACTTGGAAGCATCCCCAAAGTATATGGGTTTCAGTTGTGATCAATTCAGAAGATGGTTTATTTATGATTATGGAAATGCATATTACAAATATAAATCTAACTTAAATAATTTCTAAATTTAGATGTGTAATTAGAAGCAGAAGAATCTCCTAACTTATGAGATTTGTTTGTCCTTCTCTTAACAAGATTGCCATGTTAATTAGAAATCAAACTACTTAACTAAACAATAGATTAAGATACATGAAATAATAATTGAAGAGGCTCTTCACTGAAGAGGTCCTAGTTGTCCTTCATCATATATTCATTTATCAGTAATGCTATTGTTAAATAGGAATTCAGAAAAGCAGGAAAGTTGAATCTTAGTTTTAATCTATTAATCAGATAGAATAAGTATTTAACTTTAAATATTGGTTTGCCTCTTCGTATGCAAAATATAAACAAGATTAAGATCCATCAACAATAAAAGCATGTAAAGGCATGTAAAGATGAATTCTAACTTAAAATCTTGATTAGATAGAAAGAGTGCTTAACTTTAAACACTTGTTTGCCCTTTCGTATGCAGGTTAAGAATGATCATGAGATTCATCAATACTTGAAAATAATCAGCATAAACAAATTAAACATAAGCAAACTAATTCAGAAATTACAACTATGAAATAAACTAAGAAGTGCACTTAGCTCGGTGTGGGGGCCCTCCACCCTTGCCTCACACACTAAAGGTAAATTCAGCTACTTAAGACTTCAATCAATCAACCAGCATGTAACAGCATAAAAATATGATAGAACAAATCTTCAATTATGTCTCCAAGTCTCAGAAATAATAATAATAAGTCATACAAGTTCCACTTCAAAACCTTCAAAGTTTGAGGCTTAAATAGATAAAATATCTAAAAAAATCATCCAAAATAGCTCAATTAGTCATAACTATCCTTATCCTATAATATCAATTTGAATTCATCTATCAGATCCATCATAATTTAGAAAATCCCACAAAATAAGAGTTTTGACCTAATTTCTACGGATCCTCCATAAAGACTGGTCCTGTTTGATTGCCTTTGACCAGGCCTATTAAAGCTCGGTATAACTGTGCCAACAGGTGTAATCTTATTCTTAGTTCCCAAGCCTTCTAGAAATGTATCTAGCTCGATCCTAAGTGTCCTGCACATATGCAAACCATAATGCTATTACGGGAATTTCTACCACTGTCCAAAAATGCACTTAAATTTCAATTTTTACAAAAACATCTAATAATTGAAAAACATAACTTAAATACCTGTATATGCATCTTTGGGTCAATATAAGGTGGATATGATGGTAAATATATGGATAATATGACAAAATAAGGTGTATTTTCTAAACAAAAAGAGATCAAAAACGAGTGCCAACACTCGTCATTTGAATTTGAATAAATAGTCAGATCATCTAATTAAACAACCAGGAATAAATCTTTCTCATTACCAAAAGCTATGATGTCACACTAGAAAGTGGCTTCGGTATTCTTCAAACTGAAAGACATATTGGCATATTCGAAAGTACACCATGGTGTAATGAATGTTGTTTTATCCTGATCATCTTCATGCACAAGGATTTGATTGCACCCTGAGTAACCATCCAGCAATGACGTCTTGTTGCCTCCTACAACTTGCTGAAGTATGTGGTCCATTTTGGGCAGTGGGTAATTGTCTTTCAGTGGCACTTTGTTCAGATTTCTGAAATATATACATAGTTAGATTATGTCGGTCTTCTTTCACACTGGAACTAAATTAGAGATCCAATCAGAAAATATAACTGGAACAATAATTCCTATCTTATAGAGCTTGTTTATCTCCTTCTCAATAGATGGCAACAAATTTGGGTTTATTCTCCTGAGCTTCTGCCTAAAAGACTTTTGGTCTAGATTTATCAATATGGGGTGTTGAATGATATATTTATCGTACACCTTTATATTTGAATAATCCGAAGCAAACATGTCAGACAACTCAGTAAAAAACTAAACATATGTAGGCTTTACCTCTAGAGGAAAAGACTTTAAAAGCTTGATGAACTTTGGTTGTTCCGATGTTCCAATATTAACATCTTCTATGCCTTTTTTTGTGGGGACCAAAGTATGTTTTCTTGCCACGTCATCTTGATCAAATAACTCCTCCAAAGATATGAGACCTTTTGGAATGTTATTTTCCTTGAGTTGAAGTATGTAAATCTGATCTGCCTTGATGACTTGTTCATCCTTGTCGTACACTTCGTCCATAGAACAGTTCTCAAACTCACCTTCACTTCGAATGGAATTTTTCACTTGTTTATCGTCTCAAAATACTTACCAAAATTTCAAGTTATCTGGAATGGCGGGCCTGTGCTTTATATGAATCTCAAAATTTTTATTTGAAAACATTGTAAATCTAAAATTACTTGGAGCAGTGGCTGATGAATCAGCCATCAAGTTTTGCAACCTTGGCACTACTTTAAGTGTATATTCTAAAAACATTCTCAAAATGTCAAGTGTTGCATTCCTATATTTCCTCATCCTTGGGTGATTAGCTTGATACTCACCTTTTATTTTTTTAATTACTACCTTTGAATCACTGTAGAATTCAATTCTTCTATCTCCCAATTTTTTCAAAATTATCAGACCGGTAATGAGTGCCTCATATTCAGCTTCATTGTTCATACAATCGAATGCTAATTTGTAGGAACACAACCTAAAATTATTAGGGACTTTATTTTGCTGTTGAAATGGAATACAGATCCATAAAACAATGCCATCCTCGTCTTTGCTAACAGAACCATCAAAGTCCATTCTCCAAATACCATCTTCTTCTTCAAGGTGTTGAAACTCTTGACTCTGATTTGACACAATTTTTGATCTGATTCTTTATATTGTTCTGAACTTCCATCTGCCTTCTCTGATGGTTGTTCGGATATAGTAAGTGGATTCTCTTTCTCTTTTTCTAACACTATTCTATTGTCATCTGAAACTTCAAGAACATCCTCTATTTCTACTAATTGACAATATACATCATTTAATCCAAAATCCTTGTACAATATGAAGGACTCTAATTATGCATGTATAGGGTTTATAGGATGATTATTAGGCCTTTCCTTGTTTGTGATCATGTATTTCATTTTAGTCCCACGGTATAGTTTTCTCATTTGACCGAAGACAGGAATTTTTGCGTAGAAAAAGTTAAACTGCAGTGTACCTCTCAATTTAGCCCCCCAGAATCTTGATAACAACATACCAAAACATGGAGGAATATCAGCAACTACCATGTCCATAAGGACATTTTTGGCTGGGATTTTCTCTAGGGATACAACTAGATCTTTGATTAGACCCAAAAAACAGACACGACCGGAATCGAAAGAATATAAATCATGATATGGGCGGGTTATGTCAAGGCCAAGCTTCTCCATGATGGATTTGGGCATGAGGTTGTGGGAAGCCCCGGAGTCTAACATAGTGTTATGAAGGATAAATTGGTGGAGTTTAAGACTCAAGTAAAATGGTGGGACCTCACTATCTTCAGATTGACCATCGATTGCGGGACAAAATATTAACTCGGGTTGATCATCCTCTATATTAACCATGTCGGATAAAGGGTCAAGTTTCAAGGTTTTGACTACATGGGATTTATATTTATCAACTTTGACCAATTCAGCAAGAGGAATAGACACCTTTAACTTAGAAATTTCTGACTCTAAATTAAAAGGTATAGTTCTGTTTACCTCTTTTATCATGATATCTTTTTTCTCAACATGATCTCTTGGTGCTACTTCTTTCCTCTGAATATTTCTTTCTTTGACAGGTGCTCTTGTAGAAGGATGATTGCTTTTTTTCTGATTTGGAGCTACAATCTCTTTACTCCTATTTTTATTGGCTTGAGAAACTTGCTTCTGTGGTACTTCTTTCTGCTGAACTGTCTTCTTTGGAGGTGGATTGATTGGAACATCACGGGTCCTCAAGGAATACTGCCTTTGCTGGGAACTCAATGCATTCAGGTATCCTCTTTGATAATCATCAAATTCTACTTCTAACTCATGATCATTTTCCATTATGTATTCCTTATCACTGGATAAACTTGTTTTTCCACATATTCTTCATCATCGGTCAGAAAGATGGGTTGACCATCGACTCTGGAAAGAAGTTTCTCCTCTACTATTGGTTCTTCTTCTTCATCACTCTGAGCATATTTATGTTGTATTGGTGTCCTGATTGGCTGTTGTTGTTTTGTTTCGAGATCTCTTTGCTCTCTTTTCTTTATCCGGAACTGACGCTGCTACTCTCGGCCTCGAAATTTTGGATTTATGATTTTTGGCTTCATCTGTCTATCTGAAATGGACATTTTATTGACCATTCTTTCCATGGTTCTAAGCAGAGCATCAAATTTAGTATTAAATGAAGTGGAAGGTTCCTCTTTAAGGGTCAGTTTGCGTTTATTTTTGACTTTTAACTTTTTAATCAAGAGGTTAGCCTCAACACTCACTGATTTTTTGATCATCTCTTCTAGAGTAGTGGGGTTTCTTTCTCTCAATGAGTAAGCCATATCTGGGTCAAAAGCATCGGGATAATGCAGAAGAGCCAAACAAGGAGTTGGTTTCATTTCATTTTGGATAGAGTTATAGATTCTGAGGTATCAGGAATTATAATCAGGCACTGCTTCTTTAGTATTGTGTTTCAGGGAGTCATAATCAGCAAGGATTTGTAAAGGATTTTTCTTCTCATGCCACCTGGCTAAGAAAGCATCAGTTAGTTCAGCTATATTCCTAATTGAATTATTTTCTAGGGCACGGAACCAAACTTTAACTTCACCAGAAAAACTTTGTATGATGATTCGCATCTTGGCATCATCTGCATCTAACTCCTCAAGATCTATGAAAGTTGTGATTTTAGTCATGTGATAATGGGCAGTGATTTCAGATTTTTCATCAAAGAGGGGAAGTATTTGGCCATATCATTGAGGCCATTCATGCAATTGGGCTGGTAATACAAGTGAGGAAAATATTGACATAATTCCTATTGTATGGAATACTAGATTGACAGTAGGAGAGATGGGCTGAATAGGCAAAGGAACTGAAGTTATTGGTACTGAAGTGGCAAGTATGTATGATGAAGTCAAAGGTGTAGATGAATATACTATAATTGACTAAGTTTGAGGTTCAGATGAAACAAAAACTTCTTCTGGATGATAGAATTGGATCCACTCCTTAATTTCAAGGTCGAACTCGGACTTAATTTCTTCGAAAAACCAATCTTTCAAAGTTAAGTCTAATTCAAACAAAGATTTTACCTCCGATAATCTTAGAGAATCAAATACTATATCGTAAAAAGAAGTTTTAGATTTTGATTTAAATAAAGATAATTCAAAATTTATTTCATAGGGTATATATACTAGAGAAAGTAACTTAGCAGGTAAAGAAACCGATCTTACCAATGGAACCAGTCCTGATTGAATATGTGCAGTCTGATATTGGTGTCTTCGAAATAATTTCTCTGGATCATCAACCGGATCGACTAGATCAGGGTCAAGATTCGCTCTAATATATCTTGTAGAAGCTAGATTTCTATGAGGCACTGCAATTATGAAATCAACCTTATGAAACTCGATCCTATCATCCAAAGGATTTTTGATAAATGTTTGTCATACACCCTAGGAAAAATTTTCTTTTCATTCCCCGGCAACGGTGCTAGAATGTTAGCACTCTGCCAGATTCCCAAGGTTGAAGAAGGAATCCCAGTAAAGGTAACCACAGACCAAGATTTTGACTTAATAGTTAGCATTATCAAGTTGGAGAGGGCTCTCTCCAAAAAGTTCACAGTGAGGAGGGATCGAGAAATTAGGGTTTTTAGGCTAGATATTGAGTGCAGGGGTTGTTTTGAATTGATTTTGGTTGGGTTATCACTGGATGAAGAAATTAGTTCAAGGGAGCTAGGTCAAGGCAAATGAGATAGGGTTGTAGGGATCAATGGGGCAAGGTAGGCACAAGGATTATCACTTAATGACGATTTTGATGGAATGGTGTTGAGACTAAAAAGAAGCTAGGAAGAGCATGGGAGGTTTATTCTTCCCAGACTGAGGAAAATTGACAAACTATGATCAATTCCCCAAAACAGAGCATGAGCAAGCATGTGTTCTGATTATCAAACTTGAAAGAGATCATACCATAGAAATGATGTGAACATTAATAAAATACATTCTAACATATGAAATTGAAGAAAAGACAATGATAAACATCAATACCACAAGTATCCCATAAAATAGCTGCAACTCCTCTTTATTAGTTGTCCAAACTAAGTACAATAGTTCCTTAATCAATAAGCAAACATAAAAATTGATTCAAACCCTTGCTAAGTGTGAAGAAAGGGGCTAAATAGAAATCAAAACAAGCTTCACTCATCCTCAGGGGTCGAATCCATGAGGGGAGGAAGAGCTCCACTATTTTCTGAACTGAAAACTGAAGTGTAGGATGGTCCAAGTGACTCACTCCTCATTACACTCAAACTGATTCATATGTACTAAAGGATAACTTTACCTAATGAATCTAACCTTATGTAACTTATCCTTAACATAATTACATTTACATGATAAAGTACATTGATAGAAAGATGGTTTTCTGAGATAAAATCAAAATTTATAGTGAAAACCCAAAAAACTCAGCAAATTGTCATATGCGCTGCATGATGAACCCTTAGCTAAACTGAGAGGGGGGGTGAATCATTTTAGTACATTCATGGTTATTTAAAACTCTTTTATTTACACCCATTAACTACGTCATTTTATAAGAAACTTAATACATAATGAATTAGCAAACTGAAT
The DNA here is from genome assembly GCA_034641835.2 of Pinus albicaulis. NCBI lineage: Eukaryota > Viridiplantae > Streptophyta > Pinopsida > Pinales > Pinaceae > Pinus > Pinus albicaulis. Next base: position 257,337,356 of record CM076573.1, read on the forward strand.
GTGTGGATAGCAAGTAATTAAGCAGATTAAAAACATGACATAAAGACATAATCATCAAGCACATAGACACCAAATATAAGTGGAAACCCATAAGGGAGAAAACCACATCTTATTATTGTTGTGATGCAAAGGCAAGCTCCATCTCCCTCTCACCACTAATTTTTCGTAGGCTCCAACCTACAGGATGCTACTACCTTAAATTCTGTAAGCTACAACTTGCAAGGAAGCTCCAACTCCCATCTATTTTATGCAGGCTACAACCCACAGGAGGCTCCTACCTCAACCAACTCCAACTGGACATCTATCAAGCTACAACTCTAAATGGAAGCACAAACTCCCATGTATTTTCTGCAGGCTACAACCCACAGGAGGCTCCTACCTCACCCAGCTCCAACTGGAAATTTATCAAGCTACAAATTGAAATGGAAGCACCAACTCCCATGTATTTTCTGCAGGCTACAACCCACAGGAGGCTCCTACCTTACCCAGCTCCAACTGGAAATTTATCAAGCTACAACTTGAAAGGAGACTACAATACCCTCACTCAACATGAAACTAAAGTGTTTATTTACCTAGATATCAGCTCTATTATACTCCTCCACTGCTACCTCTTCAGCCTTCATATCTGCTTCATATCATTTCCTGATGTGTGCAACATCTCTATCAACTCTCTCTAATTATTTTACTCTCCAACCTTCTGCGGCTATCTTACATTCTTCCGCTCTTTTCCATTCTGTAGCTTTCTTACATTCTTCAGCTCTCTTCAATTCTTCTACTCTCTAACCTCTTGCATCCACACTGATATTACATCTCTTATATAGATAACTCCCTAACTGATTGCATTCTACAGGGAATATGAAGTGAACAGGCCTAACCCTATGCCTTCCACCCACTCATTTCCTCACTTATCATATTCAGAACATTATAACAATATATACATTTATTTTGATATCAAAAGGAGTGTTTCTTCACCTTGGAGACTTGCCTTTGCATCACAAACAATATAAAATATATCAATAGATTTACATTCATACAAAATATTTCAACTCTAACCTTTCGCTTCTTAGCTTTGCTATGCATTTGTCCTCTTCTACTTGATGTCAGAGTCATTTCAGTTTATGTTGTTACATTCAACATAGTTCTGCATAACCATCCTTTTGGCCAACTTGACCCAGTTGGCATGTTTCCAATAGTGCCACCATATCTCTATTTTCCCGACTCTGCCTCTTTTGCTCGTGCCCACAAAATTTAGCCTTCACCTTTGTCTCAACACCCGACTCTGCCCGGAGTGTTACTGAGCCTGACTCGACCCATGGTGTCTATCTCCTCATTACCGTAACATTCAGCTTACTCTGCCCTTTTCTCTGTGTTGGGTGAATTACCCGAGTCTACTGCCCGCATTCATACTTTTCTTTATAAACTGCCATAAGACCTGGACCTCAAATATATTACCATGGAACTCTAAATAAAATCGCATCTGACATCCTTTATCACATTTCGGCATTTTAGCTATTTCTCGTGTTCTTCGTTTATATATTTCTCTTCCATTCTCCAATGTGATTTCTTCACAAAAATGCCTTATTTTGGATTTGAAATCCTTTGCAATTTAACTCTGAATCTACATCGCATCCACCCCTTATTGTAAATCCCAAGATTTATCTCATAACAATAACAATTTTTCTCTTATCATATGTGATATGTGATCGCATCGCATCGCAACTTAAATCAATTAACTTGTTATGAATTAACATATAACTATAAGAATCACCGATAGCGATGTGCGATATGTGAATCAGTCCCATGCCAGACTTTAAATCCTCTAGACTTTAGCTTTCAATTATATCACATCCGATACTCTTATCGCATTTTTCACTTCGGCATTTTAACATGATTATTGAGTGCTTATCCTCCTAATCTTGCGATGTGTGATATGCGGGCCAAGTCCATGTCATCTTTATGTCATCATGCCACGTCACCTTGCCACATCACTGCTATGTCATTGCCACGTCACTTCCACATAATTTCCATGCCACTGCCACATCATCACCACATCACTGCCATGTCACTGCCACGTCATCTTGCCATGTCATCTCCCGCACTTCGCATTTCGTAATTTATGTGTCTTATCGCGTCTCAACTTAAAACAATTAACTTGTGATAACTTAACATATAAATATAAAAAATTTCGATAGCGATATGCGATCACATTGCATCACAAAATGTGCACATTATCGCAACTTCGCAAGTTTACATCTTTGTCGTTAACTGTTATACCATATCGCATGCGCTATGCAATATGCGCAAGGCCCTCCGCCCGACCCATGTCCACTTCGGCATTTTCACAATTTAATCTGCGATGAGATATTAATTGTTGATCTTCAAGCTAATCTTTGAGATTTAATCAGGATCGTCCATTCTCTCCTTCAATAATGTGATTTGATCTTAACCATCCATCTCTCAACCTTCAACCCAGTTTTACAACTTGACCCACGCATTCACGAATTTCTCCATTTGTTGAACGTGTTCATTACTTGTCTTAGCCCATTCACGACTCTTCCCACTCGTGCATGACTCGATTCAATATGTTCACGACTTGACCCAAGGCTTGTTGCCTTTGCTGCCTTTGTTCTTTTGTTGCCTTTTCTCCTTTGCTGCCTTTGCTGCTTTTTCTCCTTGATAAATATTCTAATGCTTCTCCTTTCCTTTTTACTACTCCTCTTTAATCCTTTTCCTTAATGATAATTATGGTGTTTATCCATGCCTCTTTGTTTCTCCTCTGCCTTGCTCCTTTGCCTCTAATGTTTCTCCTTTGGCACTTTGTTGCTCCTCTTCCTCTTTTCTTCTCCTCCACTATATTTTTGCCTTATAGTTCCTTTATGCTCATAATGATCCTGATATGCTCCTTTGTCCTTAATGATAATTCTAGTGCTACTCCTTTCTACTTATTTTCCATCAAGGACAATATTTTCAACACAACACCTTAAGGTTGTGCACCCTCCATGTTCAAGGTGACTTTTGACTGACCTACAGGTGTCCAAATCTGGCCCAAGATGGCTTGTTGGAAATCCCTGCGTGTCCTCTTTCTGAATATGCCTCAAGTTCTGAAAATGATGTTGATTTTACACCTCAAAATTTCAATCTCCCAAGAATGCTCTGTGTGTGGCGCTTACGCAAAAATATGGGAAAAAACATGAGAAGTTAGGGTGTTTTTTTCCCTTTTCACTGACCAGTTTGACTCAAAAACCTTAGAAAATGTACAAGGTGCATGTCTTCATCATTATGAACTAAATGGTGGTGAAATTTTGCCCAAAAAATTCCCCTATAATTTGCGCAATGCCTAGGGCACTGCGCATATGAAAAATTTCTACTAAATCCTTATTCAGAAAAACGCAGTCAAACTCAGAATTTGCAAAAAAGTTTGTAAATGCCTCAAAATTTGTAAAATAGCTTATGATGATGTGTCTAGGCTTGAAGGGAAGCCTCAGCAAGAATCTCCAACTTTTTCTTTTCCTCCATGGTCAACTCTTCAATTTTTTCATTGGCACTTTTGAGCTTGGCCAATGCAATTTTCTCTTTCAGGGCATAGTGTTTGACTTTCTTCCTCAATAGGTAATTATCTTTATTTTCCTTTGCTATTAGCTTCTCCAAGTGCTGATTGGATCTATCAAGCCATGGTTCCCTATTCTCACTGATCACTATGGAAAGCTTCTCATTTAGGTTTAGTTGATCAGCAAGCTCAGCTTCCCTTTGCCTCTCTAGAGCTAGAGCTATTTTCAGCCCTCTAGTTCTAGGTCTTTGTCTTGGTGCCTATTCTTATTCATCATCTAGTAAGCCATACCTTTCAAGTGTTTCATCTAGCATGACTTTGGCCTTTTGAGCCTCCCTTTGAGGAGTGAAATACTTAACCTCATCAATGACTTGTTTGGTTTTCAATTGGTCATTTTCTTGCTCAAGGAAGTGTATAACATATCTAGCCCTGTCAAGATTGTTTTGGAGCTCACTAATCTTTGCATCCTTCCCTTTTATGGCTGCTTTGATTATTTTTTCATTTTCATAATCATCTAGGTCAACAAGCTAAAATTCCTACTTTGTTTCATGAGTGTCCTCCTCATCATGAATGAGTGCCTCAATGACCTTCTCTTTCCCTTTGTTCACCTGTTGTGTTGTTGTAGAACGCATGGCCCCTTCCACTCCATGTGGAGCAAACACATTCCTCTAGCCTCTCTAGTAGGTTTTTGGCAATGGCTCAACCTCAACCATACTAGCCCACTTAGGGTCAATATCCTCCATCTTGCTGGGTGATCCAATGTCATGATGATATGGATATGAAGGAGGTGAAGTGGACTGATCAGATGATGATGAATGAGCTATGGGCTGATATGGAGGGATGGAAGTGGATGGCTAGGATGATGAAGGCACATTTTTTTCATGCTGAGTGGATGGCTCATTGAAAATATCATTAGCTATGAAGGTGTTCCATGCAATTTTTAGTTTATTGAGATGGTGGAGGACTATAATCTTAATGAGGGAATGATGGAATAGGTTTTTCATTTGATGTTCATATTTCCTTTTTTGGACAATGAATGCCATCTTATCTACACTTCAGAAAAGTTAGTAGGGTATGTTCATCATCTTTACCCTAGTGAAATGCATCAAGAGGTGGATGTGATAAGTATAGAGCCTTGAAAATATACCCTCACATGAAAATTATTTCGTGACTATCTTCATCATCAGTTCATATCTGTCTTGAAGGTGGGAAAAATGAAAGAACCTACTTCTCTCATTCTTATACCTTGGTTTCAGGAAAGGCTCAAAGTAGTTTTCCTCCAAATCACTCTGAAGATTCAGAAGTGTCCTTAGACACATAACTTTATTGATCATGAAAAGAGATTACATTACAAATTGCAAGAGTTTACAAACATAAACTCTCACTCTCACACTACAATGAAATTAGGAAACTAACCTATTTATAAGCTCTATGTTCTAACTTAATCTAGTTATGGATCACTTGGAAAATCAACAAGTGTCCATTTACAATAAATGACCTTCTAACTATTCTACTAACTTTATTCCTATTTAAGAGCCTAGGAAACGACTCTATTCTAGAGTCCTATTTTTACTAACAAAATACTATTTCTAAGTATCTCTAATATTTATTAAATATTCTAATTTAATAAATATATTTATCCTAACTATACATTATTTAATTTATGCATTTTTAGATTTATAATTGCCTTTATGAAAGAGGCTAACATTTCCCCCCTTCAAGAATAAATCCAAAAGAAGAACAAGGAACCATCTTCCAAGTTCTCAAGTTGATGCTGAAAAAATCTTCAATCTCAAGAGACCATGAGTCAGTTGTATGTCTGATTCATCTCTGAATGTTTCATGACAACTCCATCACTTGCCAAGTTGCAAAAGGATCCATCTATCCTTTGCATGAAATCAGCATCAAAATTTTGTTCAAAGCCCACTGCCTAATGATGTCAAAAACAACTCATTGTTGCTTTTGCTATCGACTGCCCACTGGAAAATTTGTTGATGCCCACTGGAAAATTTGTTGATGCCCACTAGCTGCTTTTGCTGGTTTTGTCGAAACTTTCAGTCTGACAACCACTATCAATTTCATTCACATTTTCCCCTCTTTTCAGCTGAAAGGAGAGACACTTCTCTGGAAAGTATTCCTGAACTCCCCCCCTGTAGGTTTAGGAGTTTTACACTGGTGTACTCCCCCGTTCAACTGCATGAGAGTACCATCATCTTTTCACTGTTGGCTACACTATGTGTGATTGGATTCGATTGTTGAACTGAGACAATCGTTTGACTGTGGATGACCATTTCCAAGGGTCGATCCATTCATAATGTATCTGCAATCTGGCTGATGTTTGTTTTTGGTTGCGACATTCTGCTGAGGAATGATTGGGCTTGTCACAATGGAAACAAGGATGGAGATCAAAACATTGATCTTCCATATGACCGGTTCTTTGACAATGAGAACATCTCGGTTGGACTTCAACTTCAGGTTGCAAGCAATTCTTTTTGTCTACAACTTTGGGTTGCATACATTGCTGGTTGTCTGCAACTTGCTCAGAACTTACTAAGATGAGTGGTGCAAGAAATCCTGCATTGACGAACTTAATTGGCTTGGAATAATCTGGAATATGTAAGTTGGTGTCATCATTGACATATCCTAAGCCTCGTCGATTCTTGTTATTCTGAATTTCCTCCCAGGGCTTGATGATGGGCTTGGAAGAAATTTGAACTGAAACAACTTCGACACTTGAAGCTATTTGAATGAATGACTTATCATCTGGATGGTTCAAATACTTGAAAGTATCACTCTTTTCTTGCAATTCAATCCTTTGAATTTGCGACTTGAGTTGAAGAAACTCAATAGTTTCATGTGTTTGGTGTAGATGCCGTGAAAGATCAGCAAGAGTTTCTTTGTTGACGTGCACCATGTCGTCATCACTGGAGATGATCAAACTGTGAAGAATGTTTAACAACTGAATATGTTGCGCCATCTAAACTTGCTCACTTGAAATCAGGCTCTCTTGTCGAAGATTTCATGCTTTTAACTGATTCACTTGATTTCGGTACTTGAATGACAGGCTCGCTTGCTATGTGGCTTGAATGGCACGCTTACTTGATTGGTTGCTAATTGTGCTTTCTTGGAATACTTGCTAGAATGGTAGAATTTTCTTGCTTAAACTCTGGAATTCACTCTCGCTTGATGATGATCGCGTTTGTTTAAGCGCTCACTTGACTTACTTGATGACTTCACGCTCACTTGAATGAATAGCCACGCTTGCTTAATGTTGATCTCAACTTGCTTGATTGTTTTAACTTGTTTGGTTGCTTTGATGGTTGCGGCAATAAACTTCACTCTGACTCACTTGAAGGTTTGAAATTTGTATTGACTTGATGAAAATTTCTTGAATGGATACTCACGCTCGCTTGTAGAAGATGTGAACTTGTTGCTTGTTTGATTTAGAGTTAAAAAACTCGTGCATTCACTTGATTTTGCGTAAAGGAAGGGTGTTGAACATTGTCGACAATGCACCCAAGAAAGCTTACAATGATTTTAAGGATTCACTTGTTCTCTTAAAAATTCATTAACAATGAATTTTTAATGATTCACTTAAAACAATGAATTTGATTACAAGTTCTGAAATGGATTTGAAAGAACGCTGATGTAGACTTTGCTTTGAAATGCATTAACTTGACTAAGTGAATTTGATTGTTGATGTAGAATGCTGATGTAGACAATATTTGATTATATGTTGTAAGTGTGTAGATGCATGTGTTGGGTTTACATGTGTTGTACTTGCTGATATTGAACTTTGTGTATGTGATATGAAATCATTGATGTGTCACAACTAGACACAAATAAAAAAAGAAACAACATGAAGCCATAAAAAACATGCGCCATCACAAACACACATGGTGTACCTAAGATCCCCTTATTCAATTTCGGGCGGATCTAGGACACATCAACACCAAAAATAATATGTCTTTATTAATCACTGGAGTACATCATCTGAAGCAATGATAATGCCAAGATGGGAACCCTTTGAAATAACTCGCCTGCAAAATCTGAATGGATAGTGACACGATTTCTCTCAAAGTAAAACAATACTTTGAATTACAATAAAGGCTTTCCCTTATCACTCCAAATTTACAAAAAATAAATCATCTTATCTCTCCTTTAAAATTCACATTATTAAAAAAAACACACCTTATTTCTCCCAACAAAAGCATCACTCTTATTACAAAATCAATGACAAACTTCACCCTTATGACTCCCTTCACAAAAATATTTTTGCCACTCCTTATCTCTCCCCAATTAATATTTAAAAAGCCTTTATAATCATGCTTTTACATAATTTTCATTAAAATAATGGAATGAACATTATGAAGGCAAAAGTGTTTTTTTTTTTTTTTTAAATGTCACTTTCTTCCTCTTCTCCATTTTTTTAATGCATACTAAAAAAACACTTATCACTCCTATATTCTAGGTGACACTCTTTAATCAATATGCAAAGAAAATTGGAGGGTTTTTTCTTGCATACCATATGATCTCTTTTATAAAATCCCTTCGATTCGTCCCATAAAATTGCGACCACTAACAAGGATTAATTTGACTTTCGTAGGATTGAGGGTCATGACTTAGTGGAATAATAGATTCGGTCCTTGTTTCAAAAGCCTGAATCAAGAATTTTGTTAAAATTTTGTTTTCTTTATGCCATCCAAATGAGATTTGAACCAATCTCAGCTCGGGCCAGTAGCCCATTCAACCTTTCAGTCACAACCACCAATTATCCTGTAGAAATATATGCAGCGAGAATTCAGCCCAAATATGAAAAATATGCTCAGCCTTTACACAGCTCCAGAACACAAAACATCAAACCTGCAGCAATCCTGCAGCTCAATCCACTTCCACCAGAAGAGGAGCTTAGCAAGAGCGACCTTTCTAATTTTCTCCAGTCATGGTCACAAAGTGAGCTTGAAATATGATTTCTGAATTCCTTGGTCACTAGCCCAAAAAAGGTTTCAATGGTTTAAAAAAATATCTTCTCCAAAATATGTCATTGCCATTTTTTTATCATTAGAATATCAGCTTCATTGTTTCATTTCAGTCCCAATTCATGTTCAACGTCTTGGGAAAAATATGCGATTCTTGGGAGGAAGACTGCAAGATTTATAGGCAAAGGCACAGAGAGAGTTTGTGCCAAAGATGAAATAATCCAAATGGAAGGTTGAAGTTTCCTTGAGCACTGGAAACTCTGCAAATAACCACAGAACGGCAGCACAGGGGCAACATAATACAATGTAGTAATGGGATTGAAAGTAATTCCTTTTGACATGAGAAAGATCTGGATCAATACCATCGTGTAGTCTCAAATGAAATTTCACCCAATTGAAGAAACACACACCACGAATCGAACTTGGCCTCACCATATAATGGAATTCCCAACTGATATAATAATGGGAATGAATTCAAAGAAACTCCAATGTAATTACACAACCACTACATGAGGACCTTAAGCATCTGGATGAATAATACTGATAGGTAAATGTATAAGGAATTGGAGAACCTGAGGTGGAGAGAGTAGAGGGATTCGACATACATGTGGGTTCATCTGAGATCTTGAAACTTGATTCAAGTTATATCTTACTGTAGCAAATCGTTTGTATTGATTTGCCGATTTCTTGTGGTTCCTTGACCGTGCAGCTTAGTGCTATGAAATTTGAAAGGGTTGTCCCTAAGTGTAGTGATTTCCACGGTCGAATCCAGACACATTGATTTTGTAAACAATGGTGGATGTACAGCAAGAATAAATTGCAGTGTAAAATTGGTAAGCGAATAAAATCTGTCTCATATCTACAGTGAATTCAACACAGATGCAGACATCCCCTCTAAAGCAGTTGCTGCCTTGCCTCGCGGGTCATGGGAGATAACGAAATAGCACGAAAATAAGGTCACAGAGATCCTCCACAGGCCTTTCATGGAGGGCGATAACTCAGATTAAATATTACTCAAATGCACTCTGTGTTTTTTTTTTAGGATTAAAGATTAGAATATGAAGTTCTTACCGATCCACATTGACCGATCCAACTGTGAAGACTTCAAAAAATGCAGATCGACAACCCTTTCAGCCATGGAACTCAGATCTGCCTCAACACAATTGCACGGACTCTCCAACGGTAGATCTTGTTGGAAATGTTGTCATTGATGGCAAAGAGAGAAGAAAAATAGCATAGTAGCAGGGGCAGCAAAAAGAGAGACAAAGAGAGCAGCATAAAAGCATAGAGATAGAAAAGGAGGCAGCAAGATGTAGAGAGGGTCGAGCAGCAGCAAAAGAAGAAAGGCAACAAAATAATTCTACAGAGAATACAGCCCAAGTTGCAAAGAATACAGAGAATACATAAGATGCAGAGACAGATAATAGAGAGAGTACAATGAAACAGTGAAACGGTCATGCACAGAGACAGAGAATACAGAGGATGCAGAGACAGAGAATACAGAGAATATAATGGAAGAGTTTATATGCGATGGGGAGAGGCGGAAGCTACAAAGAACTATATCCGAGGCAGAGCCGTTAACAAATCAACTATGAAATGAAAACAGAAGATGTGGAACCATGCAGAACGAGTGGAACCAAAAGGAAAATGGAATAAATTGATAAATATACACTCTACTTATAATGCAGGGTTAATACACAAAGTGCGCATGTAAACGAAATATGGAGGACAAATAAACATTGAAGCGGAATCATTAGAACTGGAACCCTGAGTCAAGAGCAGAACCTTAAATGAATAGTAAATCGGGAGTTGAAGAAACCAGTGGGTTCGCGCAGTTCATGAGTGGTAAGCAGAATTCACCTTTTTGAACACGATATAATCCTCTGTTTGACACGTGTCCTAAGGTGGTTTTCCAAAACAATTTACATCGCGTAATTTTTGAGAATTATGTTCTGTGCATTTAATTTGCGTGATAATGTGCATCATCCGTCAGATATGCACCTAAATTTCAGATGGAGTGCGAGAGTGGATTGACCGTTCGATCAGAAGAGAAGTTACAGGGAAGAGAACCGAGGCTGTGGGACCTACATTCATTGCTGCGGAGCCAAGTATTATGCGAAGCTCAGTGTATTGTGTGTATTATAAAAGTTAATAAACAGGAAGAAGGTAAGTAACAATGCATTGTGGGCCCGAAGGTCGGTTTTAATTCAATTCGTGGTATAATGTTTGAAAGATCTTGTATATGCATCAAGGTTGATATAAACTATAGTATTAATACAGTGTGGAGGAAGTTGGGCCCGAAAACGATTATATATGTTATCACTTGGGTAATTCCAAGGGGTTTGCTATAATGTATGATAGAGGAGGTAATATATGTCTATATAGTATGGTGAATATGAAATACCACAAAGGATGTGTGTATAAAGTTTGTATATGTGGATATAATTTGCGGTGGGCCCAGTTGAATTATCGCGTTAATGGTTAGTTATTAACCATTGAAGAAAATGTTGAATGGTTGATATGTATATATATATGTAAATTGTGGACCCTGACTATGTTGCGGATTAACAAGAGGTAAGCCAAGGCGAGTTAAATCAAATCTGGAGCACAAGGATAGGAGAAAAGCATATGCATTGACATGGGTTTTAATATAAGCCATAGGTTATTAATTTTTACAGCATTTGATTGGGGAATATATATATATGACGGTATATATATATGTGTGTGTGTGTGTGTGTGTGTGTGTGTGTGTGTGTGTGTGTGTGTGTGTGTATGTATATATACATATATATATACATATATACATATACATATATATATACATATATACATACATATATATATATATATATATATATATATATATATATACATATATATCTATATATATATACATATATATATACATATATATATACATATATATATATATATATACATATATATATACATATATATATATATATATATATATATATATATATATATATATCTGTGTGTGTGTGTGTGTGTTATGTTTGATATTCGAGTGAATAGAGATGTGGTCCCCCATGTAAAAACAAAAGTTCAATGCATGTTTATTCCGAGAATTATAACCCAAGCTAAAGGATATATAAAAGGTAAAGCGGAAAAGTATATATATGAAACAATATATATATATATATATATACATATATCTGTGAACAGTGAACCATCGCATCAGAGAAAAAACATAACATCAGAACATGTTAATAAAGGTTGTGATTGCGATTTTGATAAAGAATCAGACCCGATACATTATAAACAGTGATTGTCATGTGTTTGAGTTCCGACTTAAAGTGCATCACAGTGAACCATCGCATCGGAGGTGAAAGAGTGATGAAAAAATTAAAAGTTCCGATTGCGGTTGAGTGATCAGATGATAGCCATCGGATTTGCTGAAGCATGGACGGTAGATATGAGTCATTTGATACATGGTGGGGCCTTTGCAAATCGCATCGCAGGAAATCAAATAAACAAATCTGAAGAGTAAAATGAAAGTAAGTTGCCATATGTATATATATATATATATATATATATATATATATATATATATATATATATATATATATATATATATATATATATATATATATATATATATATATATATATATGAAACATTATATATGTATATTTATATCTGTGAACAGTAATCTCGCATCGGAATAAAAGGAGCAGTGGCACAAGACCATTGAAAGTTCTGATTGTAGTCATCGCATCGGAACAATCGCATCGGAGCAAGGCAGCACAGCGGAATAGATTAATGAAGTTTGCGATTGTGATCAATCGTAATCAGAAATATCTGGGGGAGGCTCATCGCATCGGAGCATAAGAAAAGTTCAGCTGGTGGGCCCAAAAAAGCATTTTATATGTTAAAAGGTCTTATTATTACTCCGAGAGTTGATTTGCGTTATATAAAAAGCGCAGTTAAATATATGTAGGAGTTACGCAACAGCAGTGAACAGAAAAACATACAGAGAGGAAAAAGACAGAGACGGCTGCAAAAAATACAACACGCAGTGATCCAAAAGGTTGAATGGGTTGATTTGGAATTCTCATTGTAACTAAATGTAAATGTTTTAATTGGTTTATATTGTTTGTGATGCACTAGCAAGTCTTCGTAGGAAACAAAACACCACTGTAAAACTGAAATTTGTACAAATTGTTGTAGTTTTCTGAATGAGATGGATAAAGAAGTGAGGAGGCAGAAGGTGAAGAGTCAGGGCTATTCACTTTGAATTCCCTGTGGAATACGAACAGTTATGAAGCAATTTGTATAAAGGATATCATAGTGATATGCATAGAGAGGTTAGAGAATGCAAAGTATAAAGAATTGAGGCAGAGAAGATAAGAAGAATGAGGAGCAGAAAGAGATGCTATAAGACAGATTTTAAGACTGGAGGATAGCACAAAAGAAGGTACAGAACAGAGCTGATAACCAAGGTAAATCAACAAATGTTTTCTTTTGATAGAATGAGGAAGTTGGAGCTTCCCTATCAAGTTGTAGCTTGATAGATGTCAGTTGTAGCTGACTGAGGTTGGCGCCTCCTGTAGGTTGGTGCCTGCAAAAAATTGAAGGGAGTTGAAGCTTCCTTGCAAGTTGTAGCTTGCAGAATTGAGGTTGGAGCCTCATGTGGGTTGGTGCCTACAGAAAATCAGTGGTGAGAGGGAGTTGGAGCTTGCCTTTGCATCAAAACAATAATAAGATGTGGTTTTCTCCCTTTATGGGTTTCCACTTATATTTGTTGTCTCTGTGTGTGATGCCTATGTGTTGATATGATCTATTCAATCTGCTTAATACTTGCTGCTCTCATAAAATTTTGCTGTCACATTATCTTAATACTAGCTGCTCACATATTAAGACTATTCACACATAAAGTTAATCATGAAATTAAGTTGTAAATAAGCTTAAAGAAAAGTTTAAAAGCTCATGAATGTGTTAAACTGATTCACCCCCCCCCCCCCCCTCAGTTTAACTAAGGGTTCAACAATTGGTATCAGAGCAAGTTCCTTTTGTATCAGTTTAACAACTGAAAGGAGATCCTAGGTTCCCAGGATGGCTAGTCAAGAAGGAACCTCAACCAATAAAGCCCCTTTTTTCACTGGTGCTAATTATGCATTCTGGAAAATCAAAATGAGAGCATACATAATGTCTCTAGGAATAGAAGTTTGGGCTGCTGTGGAATTTGGATATGCCCCAAAGGCAATTGACTCAGAGAAAGAAGCTAAAAAATATTTTGTAGCTAATGCAAAGGCCATGAATGCAATCTTAAATGGACTGTGTAAGGCAGAATTTATCAAAGTAATGCACAGCAAGACTGCCAAAGAGATGTGGGATACTCTAGAGAACATCCATGAGGGAGACAAGAACGTGAAGACTGCCAAACTTCAAGTCTATAGAGCCCAATTTGAAAATTTAAAAATGAATGATGATGAAGACATTGCCAGCTTCTTTTTAAGGGTTGCAGAAATACTGAATAACATGAAAGCTCTAGGGGAAACCATAAAAGAAGTTTTAATTGTTCAAAAGATTCTGAGATCTCTTCCACCCAGCTTTAACCCCAAAGTTTCTGCCATAGAAGAAACAGTTGATTGGGAAACCTTGACCATGAACCAGTTAATTGGAAATGTAATAGCCTATGAGATGAGAATGCCACAGAGGAAGTCAAATGTGACGGAGGCAGCCTTTAAGACAGAGAAGAAGAAATAAGAAAAGGAAGATATATGCTCTTGCTTTGATGAAGAAGAGGCAAAATTCGTCAAGAAACTAGATAGAGGCTTAGGTAAATATAAAGGTAAACTTCCATTTAAATGCTTTAACTATGGAAGAGTTGTACACTATGCTGCTAAGTGTCCTCATAAGAAAACAAGGAATCAGGCTCAAGAATCAAAGAAAACTATATCAAAGAACTGGCAGAAAGGAAAGAAATTCAATAGAAAATATTTCTATGCTCAACAAGACAGCAGTGCATCTGAAGACTCAGATGAACCCTGAAGTGAAGAAGGAACCTCTGAATTTATATTGATGGCCATAGAAGAACTTGAAGGACTCCTTCTAGAAGATGAAGAAGAAGGTGAAGTTGACTTGGAGGAAATTGACAGACTTAAACTGAAGTGCAGAAAATAGAAAGACATTCCCCTCAAGTATGTAAGAGAAGAAAAAAATTCAGAAGTTCTCATTCAGTTGAAAGTAGAGCTTGAAGAAGCCAAGAAGGTAGAAGACATTTTACTTAAGAAAATTAAAGATAAAATTCAGGAACAAGAGAAATTGGAAGAATAAGTAGTATGCTTGAGGAAGAAATTAGAAAATGCCCAAAATAAAGTGTCAATAAATTCTTCTCAAATGACAAGCTCTGGTAAGTTGAATGAAATTTTGGATGCTCAAATATCTCCTCTGATAAAAACTGGGATAGGCTATGAAGGAGAATCAAGTAAAGGCAAAGAAAAGGAAAACAAAAATATTATTTTTTTAAAAGTAGATGAGGATGATGAAGCAGCTCAGATGATTCCTACAGAAGAGGAAACCTGCAATAAAGGAGATAGAAACCAGAAGGAACCTCTAATGACAAAGAATGAAATAAATACTCAGCCAACAGAAAAAGGCTCATATACTCCTGAGTATGTCAAATTTGGAAGCCATCAGAGGAGATTCTTCCCTCCTATGAAAAATGCCACCTGTTATGCCTGCCACAAGCTGGGACATATTGCTGCATACTGTCATACAAGGAGAATTAATTCAAACCAGCAAAGGATGCAAATAGTGAAGAGATTATCTCAAGCAAAAAAATGGAGAAGACAACCTTTCATCAGGTATGCAAATTGTTTCTATGGATATTGTTTTTACTGTAAGGAATTTGGCCATAAAATCATAGAATGCAGAAAATATGGACAAAGACTGATGTTCAAAACCTAAAGGAGGTTTATGAATCATGGAGAGTTTACTCATACTCTTAATTCTGCTAAAAATATTATCAAATGTTGTGTATGAAATAAAATTGGACATATGCCTTCCAAATGTCCTCTCAGAAAAAGTGGTTCATCATCTCAGAAAAGGTACCAAACAAAAGGATGCATGCAGTGGAAAAAGAAGGTGAATAAATGTGACCTGGCTCTAACAGCTCAAGACCTGAAAATTCAATGGTATTTGGACAGTGGTTTCTCAAAGCATATGACTGGAGATAGAAGCAAGTTTATAACCTTTGATGAAAAGAAATGTGGAAATGTTACTTTTGGCAATGATAAAGCAGGGAAAATCAAAGGAAAAGGATCAGTTAGTCTAGATAATGGCATAGGAAAGGCCCAAGATGTACTATTTGTGGATGGGTTGAAAGAAAATCTGCTGAGTGTCAGTCAAATGTGTGATAAAGGCTGTGAGGTTCTTTTTAGAGCACAAGACTGTGAAGTCAGATCAAGAACCACAGGGAAGACTCTGATCAAAGGTGTTCAAACAGAGAGTAATGTCTACATAGTGAAATAAGAGAATGAAGAATGCCACCTTAGCAAACTTGAGGAGTCATGGTTATGGCATAGGAGATTGGGACATCTTAACTTCGACCATATCATCATATTGAGCAAGAAGAAAGCAGTCAGAGATATGCCAGCAATAAATAAGCCTTCAAATACCATATGTAAATCTTGCCAATTGGGAAAACAGACCTGGACATCCTTTAAGACCAAATATGAGCTATCAACAAGTAGGCCACTTTATCTTGTACACATGGACCTGTGTGGACCTTCAAGAACTAAAACACCAAGTGGAGAATCCCACTGCATGTTGATAATAGATGATTTCTCCAAAATGATATGGGTTGCATTTCTCAAATATAAATCGGAAGCACTTGATAAATTCAAGATATTCAAGGCATTGGCAGAAAATCAAACAGGATGCAAGCTAAAGTGCATCAGATTAGACAGAGGAGGTGATTTCACAGACTATGATTTTGCAGACCTATGCAATGAACATGGGATAAAACAACAGTTTACTATTGCAGGGACACCTCAACAGAATGGAGTGGCAGAGAGACAAAATAGGTCTGTACAACAAATTGCCAGAGCCATGATGCAAGAAAGTAGCATTCCCCAAACTTTCTGGGCAGAAGCAGTACACACAGCTATGCATATTCTTAAAAAATCTCATTTAAGACCAAACAGTGACAAGACTCCTTATGAACTATGGCATGGCAAACCAGCATCAATCAAGAATTTTAGATTCTTTGGAAGCAAGTGTTATATAAAGAATAATGATGAAAATCTAGGGAAGTTTGATGTAAGAACAGCTGAAGGAATATTTTTAGGATATGCATCCCAGAGTAAAGGTTACAGGTGCTACAACAAAACACTCGAAAAAATTGTGGAAAGCATTGATGTAAGATTTGATGAAGAACTACCAAACAAGACAAGAAATACAGATTGCATCAATCCTTTAGAAGATCATGAAGAATAGAACCAAGATGATGATGAAATAAGCAAGACAACAACAGATATTGGACTGAACTCAAAAGGCCCCTCAAGATACACTCAAAAGAACCATCCAGAAGATCAAATCATTGGGGACAAGAGTGTAGGAGTCCAGACAAGAAAACAGCTAACTGAACAGACATAAGAGGTATACCTAGATATGTTATCACAAATAGAGCCAAAGAAGTTTGAAGAAGCCAGTAAGGACAAGTATTGGGTGAATGCTATGAATGAAGAATTGGACCAAATTGAGAAGAATAATACCTGGGAATTAGTTCCAAGACCCATTGAGAAAAATTTCATAGGCTCAAAATGGGTATTCAAGAATAAGATGAATGAATAAGGACAGGCAATCAGAAATAAAGCCAAACTTGTCTGCAAGGGATATTCACAAATTGAGGGTCTTGATTATGATGAAACATTTGCCCCTATAGCCAGAATGGAAGCTATCATAATGGTTTTGGCCTTTGCGTGCTACCATGACTTCAAGGTATATCAAATGGATGTGAAATATGCCTTCCTGAATGGAGATCTAGAAGAAGAAGTCTACATGGAACAACCTGAAGGATTCTCATTAACAGATAAAGAAGACTATGTGTACAGACTAAAGAAGGCCCTATATGGGCTGAAACAAGCTCCTCGTGCATGGTATTCAAGGTTGGACAAGTACTTGCAAAAACAAGGATTTAAGAGAGGGGGAGTAGACAACAATCTATACATAAAGGCCAATGAAAATGAACTCCTAATTGTGGTAGTGTATGTAGATGACATCATGTTTGGAAGAATCAAAGATGAGTTAGCAAAAGGATTTGCTGAAGAGACGAAATCAGAGTTTGAGATGTCTATGATTGGAGAGCTCAACTTCTACTTAGGACTTCAAATTTAGCAAAAGAACACAAGAACATTCATTTCACAATAAAAATACTTAAGAGAAATGTTGAAAAGATTCAAAATGGAAGACTGCAAACCTGTGTGAATGCCCATGATCACTGGATGCAAGCTATGTGCTGATGATGGATCTACAGATACAGATCAAAGACATTACAGATCCATGATAGGAAGTCTGTTATACCTGACAGCTTCTAGACCAGACATTATGTTGGCAGTAGGATTTGTGGCTAGATATCAAGCAGCACCAAAACAAAATCACCTTCTAGCAGTCAAAAGAATATTCAGATATCTACAAGGAACTACACAGTATGGGCTATGGTATCCAAAAGGCAAGAGCTTCACTCTGACAGCATATACAGATGCAGATTGGGCCAGCTGTATGGATGACAGGAAAATCACAAGTGGAGGTGCATTCTATTTGGGAAAAATTTTGGTGGCATGGCTAAGCAAGAAACAAACATCTATCTCTCTATCTACAGCAGAAGCAGAATACATAGCAGCAGCAGCATGTTTCACACAAGTCATGTGGCTGAAACAAACCCTCCAAGACATGAAGGTAAGAATTGATGAACCTATCTCTATCAAATGTGATAATACAAGTGCAATAAGTATATCAAAAAATCCAATACTTCATTCAAAAACTAAACACATCCCAATCAAGTACCATTTCCTCAAAGAACAAGTAGCACAGAAGGTAGTGAAGTTGGAATATGTGCCAACAAAAGAACAAACATCAGATATAGTCACAAAACCTCTTGCTAGAGAACCATTCGAATATCTAAGAGACAAACTAGGGGTAGTGTCTGCAGATGCTACTCTCTGACAGAAAAAGAAAGCATCATTCCAGGGGGAGAACAGAAAAGAAGACATCATTCCAGGAGGAGATCAGTCAACAAAGAGAGTCACAAAAGAGCCAGAGAAACTAAGCAGGGCATGAAACAGGTCCTCAAGGTCGAAGTAACATGGACGAGATTTAAAAGCACATTGGGAAATGGGCAACCATTTTCCATTGATGTCAAAGGGGGAGGAAAAGCAAGCAACAGAAGAAAGGGTCCTAAAAGGCAAGTAGAGGAAGTGTATTGCCATCAATGCCAAAGGGGGAGACTGTTGGAAATGTTGTCATTGATTGCAAAGAGAGAAGAAAAATAGCAAAGTAGCAGGGGCAGCAAAAAGAGAGACAAAAAGAGCAGCATAGAAGCAGAGAGATAGAAAAAGAGGCAGCAAGATGTAGAGAGGATCGAGTAGCAACAAAAGAAGCAAGGCAGCAAAAGAACTCTGCAGAGAATACAAAGAATACAGAGGATGCAGAGACAGATAATAAAGAGAGTACAGTGAAACAGTGAAACAGTCATGCACAGAGACAGAGAATATAGAGAACACAGAGGATGCAGAGACAGAGAATACAAAGAGTACAGTGAAACAGTGAAACAATCATGCACAGAGATAGAGAATACAAAGAATATAATGGAAAATTTTATATGTGATGGGGAGAGGCGAAAGCTACAAAGAAATGTATCCGAGGTAGAACCATTAACAAATCAACTATGAAATGAAAACAGAAGATGTGGAACCATGCAGAACGAGCGAAACCGAAAGGAAAAAGGAATAAATTGATAAATATACACTCTATTATAATGCAAGGTTAATACACAAAGTGCGCATGTAAACAAAATATGGAGGACAAATAAACATTGAAGCGGAATCATTAAAACCGGAACCATGAGTCAAGAGCGGAACCTTAAATGAATAGTAAATCTGGAGTTGAAGAAACCAGCAGGTTCGCGCAGTTCGTGAGTGGTAAGAAGAATTCACCTTTTTGAATGTGATATAAGCCTCTGTTTGACGCATGTCCTAAGGTTGTTTTTTAAAACCATTTCCATCGTGTAATTTTTGAGAATTATGTTCTGTGCATCTAATTTGCGTGATATTGCGCATCATCCGTCGGATGTGCACCCAAATTTCAGTTGGTGCGCGAGAGTGGATTGACCATCCGATCAGAAGAGAAGTTGCGAGGAAGAGAACCGAGGCTGTGGGACCTACATTCATTGTTGCAGGGCCAAGTATTATGTGAAGCTCAGTGTGTTGTGTGTATTATAAAAGTTAATAAACAGGCGGAAGGTAAGTAAAAATGCATTGTGGGCCCGAAGGTTGGTTTTAATTCAAGTCGTGGTATAATGTTTGAAAGATCTTGTATCTGCGTCAAGGTTGATATAAACTGTAGTATTAATACAGTGTGGAGGAAGGTGGGCCTGAAAATTATTATATATGTTATCACTTGGGTAATTCCAAAGGGTTTGCTATAATTTATGACAAAGGAGGTAATATATGTCTATATAGTATGGTGAATATGAAATACCACAAAGGATGCGCGTATAAAGTTTGTATGTGTGGATATAAGTTGCGGTGGGCCCAATTGAATTATCGCGTTAATGGTTAGTTATTAACCATTGAAGAAAATGTTGAATGGTTGATATGTATATATATATATATGTAAATTGTGGACCCCGACTATGTTGAGGATTAACAAGAGGTAAGCCAAGGCGAGTTAAATCAAATCTGGAGCACAAGGATAGGAGCAAAGCATATGCATTGACATGGGTTTTAATATAAGCCATGGGTTATTAATGTTTACAAAATTTGAATGGGGAATACATATATATGATGGTATATATATATATGTGTGTGTGTGTGTTATGTTTGATATTCAGGTGAATAGATATGTGGGCCCCCATGTAAAAAGAAAAGTTCAATGCATGTTTATTCCGAGAATTCTAACCCAAGCTGAAGGATATATAAAAGGTAAAGTGGCAAAGTATATATATGAAACAATATATATCTATATATATATATATATATATATATATATATATATATATATATATATATATATACATATATCTGTGAACAGTGAACAATCGCATCGGAGAAAAACATAACAGCAGAACATGTTAATAAAGGTTGCGATTGCGATTGTGATAAAGAAGCAGACCCGATACATTATAAACGGTGATTCTCATGTGTTTGAGTTCTGGTTTAAAGTGAATCATAGTGAACCATCACATCGGAGGTGAAAGAGTGACGAACAAATTGAAAGTTCCGATTGCGATTGAGCAATCGGATGATAGCCGTCGGATTTGCTGAAGGATGGACGGTGGATATGAGTCATTTGATTACATGGTGGGGCCTTTGCTAATCGCATTGGAGGAAATCAAATAACCAAAGTTGAAGAGTAAAACAAAAGTAAGTGGCAAGTATATATATATATATATATATATATATATATGAAACATTGTATATGTATATTTATATCTGTGAACAGTAATTCATCTCATCGGAACAAAAGGAGCAGTGGCACAAGACCATTGATAGTTCTGATTGCGATCATCGCATCGTAACCATCACAAAGGAAGCAATTGCATCGGAGCAAGACAGCACAGCGGAATAGATTAATGAAGTTTTCGATTGCGATCAATCGCAATTGGAAATCTCTAGAGGAGGCTCATCGCATCGGAGCATAAGAAAAGTTCAGCTGGTGGGCTCGAAAGGGAATTTTATATGTTAAAAGGTCTTATTATTACTCCGAGAGTTGATTTGTGGTATATAAAAAGTGCAGTTAAATATATGCAGGAGTTACGCAACAATAGTGAACAGAAAAGCATACAGAGAGGAAAAAGACAGAGACAGGTGCAGAAAATATAACACGCAGATATCCAAAAGGTTGAGTGGGTTGAGTTGGAATTCTCATTGTAAATAAATGTAAATTTTTTAATTCGTTTATATTTTTTGTGATGCACTGGCAAGTCTCCGTAGGAAACAAAACACCACTGTAAAATTGAAAGTTGTACAAATTGTTGTAGTTTTCTAAATGAGTTGGATAAAGAAGTGAGGAGGCAGAAGGCAAAGAGTCAAGGCTATTCACTTTGAATTCCCAGTGGAATATGAAAAGTTATGAGGCAAACTGTATAAAGGATATCACAGTGATATGCATAGAGAGGTTAGAGAATGTAGAGTATGAAGAATTGAGGTAGAGAAGATAAGAAGAAGGAGGAGTAGAAAGAGATGCTATAAGATAGATTTGAATACTGGACAACAGCACAAAATAAGGTACAAAACAGCGCTGATATCCAAGGTAAATCAGCAAATTTTTTCTTTTGATAGAATGAGGAAGTTGGAGCTTCCCTATCAAGTTGTAGCTTGATAGATGTCATTTGTAGCTGACTGAGGTTGGAGCCTCCTGTAGGTTGGTGCCTGCAGAAAATTGAAGGGAGTTGGAGCTTCCTTGCAAGTTGTAGCTTGTAGAATTGAGGTTGGAGCCTCCTTTGGGTTGGTCCCTACAAAAAATCAGTGGTGAGAAGGAGTTGGAGCCTGCCTTTGCATCACAACAATAATAAGATGTGGTTTTCTCCCTTTATGGGTTTCCACTTATATTTGTTGTCTCTGTGTGTGATGCCTATGTGTTGATATGATCTATTCAATCTACTTAATACTTGTTGCTCTCATAAAAGTTTGATGTCACATTATCTTAATACTAGCTGCTCACATATTAAGACTGTTCACACATAAAGTTGATCATGAAATTGAGTTGTAAATAAGCTTAAAGAAAAAGTTTAAAAGCTCATGAATGTGTTAAACTGATTCACCCCCCCCCCTCTCAATTTAACTAAGGGTTCAATAGATCTGCACACTATGCTGCTTGCGAAATCACTCTCTCTCATTCGAATTGAAAATTTGGGAATTTTTCTTTGACTTGGGCACATTAAAGCCATCTCCATCTCACCATCACAAACACAGCAAGATCCATATTTTCACTCAGGCCTGAAGAACTATTAATTCTCCAATACCACATGTAGACTCAGAAGTGTCCTCAGACACATAACTTTATTGATCATGAAAAGAGATTACATTACAAATTGCTGGAGTTTACAAACGTAAACTCTCACTCTCACACTATAATGAAATTAGGAAACTAACCTATTTATAAGCTCTATGTTCTAACTTAATCTAGTTATGGATCACTTGGAAAATCAACAAGTTTCCATTTACAGTAAATGACCTTCTAACCATTCTACTAACTTTATTCCTATTTTAGAGCCTAGGAAACGACTCTATTCTAGAGTCCTATTTTTACTAAAAAAATAATATTTCTAAGTATCTCTAATATTTATTAAATATTATAATTTAATAAATATATTTATCCTAACTTTACATTATTTAATTTATGTATTTTTGGATTTATAATTGCCTTTATGAAAGAGGCTAACACACTCTTTTTGAACCACTTCTCCCCAACATTCAGGATCCCGGTGGCAACTGAAATGGTGGCAGTTGAGACAGTAAAGGTGACTCCAGCTAAAGCGACATGGTTTTTATGGAGGTTGGATATGAAGAGCATGTTCAACCTGTCATGGTGTTGAAACCTTTGAAATTATTCACAGAAATCATAACAACCAACATATTTGGAAAATGTTACTCTCATTGGAGAGGCTAAAATTTCCCTAGTGTTAATAGGTTCAAGTCTAAGCAATCTTGCACCTTTATGTGGCCTCCTCTCCTCTCTTTCCTCTCCTTCCCTAAATGATATGTTTCCTTCCTCTTCTGTCGTGGTTTTTTTTTTCAAAACCCTAGGGATTAGGAATGATAATGTGTGTAAGGTGACTTTTTGGGGATAGGAAATGGGGAAAGGGAAATTTGTGGGAAATAGTTTTAGGGATATGATAAATGGGGGAACGGAAAAGGAGTGATAGTGTGATGGGAATTGGGATGGGGAGTTGGGAATTGATAACCTAGGTAAATAGAAGCACCTAGGGCTTTGGGTTTTAGGTTTTAAAAGCATAGGGACAGGGATTGTACTAACAGAGATTTTGGAATGAGTTTTTGCAATATGGGAAGGGTATGATAGTGCAGGAGAAATGGGTTTTAGGAGTTGTGAGTGTTAGGGAGAAAAAATAGGGTTTTGAATGGTTAAAACACCAAATTATCAATAAAATTACACAACACCAGAAAAATAAGCTTGTAGGAGGTCAATGATGATGGGAGACACCTTTACTTGCTTGTTGGAGGCTCCAATAGTTGTTCCAGAAGTTCTGGAGGTAATTTGGAAAAATTTGGATGATTTGTTGGCTTTCTGGACATATGCACAGTGCCTTAAGGCTGTGTGCGTCACCTTAAGGATATGTGTATCGCCTTCAGTCTATGCGTAGCACCTTCGGCATGTGTGCAACACCTTAAGGATATGCGCCCTCTGCTCAAATTTTCTCCAATTTTGCCTAGGAAATCAAAAAATCGCTCTCTTCAAGTGTTTCCTCGATGGAATAGAAGGCAAATGAATTTCAAATTTGATGTCTAAGATTCTTTAATACTTGAGTGAATTTATATTTAGATCAAAAACCCACTATTCCTATGTTTACTTTCATTTTTTTGACATATTTGCTAATTACTCTTTTCTTTTGACTTTTCTTCTTTACAGGTTGATATTGCTGGAGTTTGGGACTTTTTACTTTCATTTGGTGATATTCTGTTTGGCATATGTGATTTGAGTTGGAAGCTAGGGATAGAAATTATTACATATTATAAGCATAAAATTACATAAAAAATTAAAAATAAATTACATCTTTGTTTCCGTATCAAAATAACAATTTTGATATGAAAATCAAACTTTAAAATCAAAATCACAACTTTAAAAATATAATATTTACATCCTCATAATATTCTGCAGATGATATTGAAATGTTTATTGCATCACTCTCACACCAATTGCTAACAATATTGAGATGAAATTGTGCATTTTTGGACCTTGAACAATGAAACCTAATAACCTAATGGGACCTTGAATGACCTGACTCCATGGTTGACCTTGACTGACATAAGACATAGTGAAATGAGATTTTCAAAAGTGTTCTAATGCTTAGCAAGAAATGAAAGTGAGCTAGAAAATGTGAAATTTTGAGGGAGGGTGAGGTGTTATGACTTGGACTACCATCAGTGAATCAATTTTCTGCATGACCTAATGGAATGATAAAAAATTTCAGAGTGGGACCCCTAAAATGAGTATAAAAAGAGTAATTTTGATCACTGATGGCAGAATGCATATTCTAACACTAACACCTTGAAATGTAGAAGGTGCATTGATGAGTTCGAAATTATGTTTTCGGAAAATCTTTAGTCTTCATTCTAATTTGATGATATCCTGAACGAAGATCCAACTTGGTAAAATAAATTGCTCCATGTAATTCATCCAATAATTCATCAATCACAGGAATGGGAAATTTATCTTTAATAGTGAGCTTATTGATCTCCCTATAATCCGGACACATGCACCATGATCCATCCTTCTTGTGCACCAATACTACTGGAGCAGAGAAAGAACTTTGACTAGGTTGAATTATACCAGCCTCTAACATTTCTGCAATCATACGTTCAATTTTTCTCTTTTGGACATAAGGATATTTGTAAGGCCTGATGTTTGGAGGAACACTTCCTGGCATCAAATGAATAGCATTATCATGATCATGAATAGGTGGGATTCCTTTGGGAGTCTCAAACACCTTGGAATGATTGTCCGAGACTTTTTTGGGATCTAGGGAAATAGATGATTTTGATGTTGGAACTTCTAGTGAGCATAATTGTGCAATTACGCCTTATTGTTATTTCTTCAGAAGCTTTTTCATGAAATTAGAGCTTATTATCTTTCTCGAATTACTTGCAATACCCCGTAATTTGAATTCCTTTCGTTCCGAAAAAAAATTCAAGAAAAGTTATTGAAAAATAAAATCCACCATCCCCAAATATTGTAATCATTGTACTCCTAGTACAACATTAGCAGCTCCCATTGGAATGGAAAGCATTGGGCTATTCAATACATATTCCCCCATGGTTAGCTTGATATCATGTCATTTTCAGGAGAAATTTATAGTTCCTCCATTTGCAACCATCACTTGACATTTTTGTGTTGGGTATAGGAAGCAATTCAATTCCTTGGCTATCTTACAATGAATAAAATTATGGGTACTACCTGAATCAATCAACACTATTACCTTTTTCTTCTTGATATGTCCTTCTATCTTGAGAGTTTGAGGAGTGGTAATTCCTGCTAATGCATTACATGATATGGTCGGACTCATTTCTTCTTTCTCTAGGGATATTTCCTCGTGTATATCCTCTTCTTTTGAAGTTTCTTGTTCATTTTCTTCCTCCTCTTCACAATCTATGTAAAATAATTTCTTCTCAACACACGTATGACCTATAGTGTATTTTCTATCACAATTGTAGCAAAGCCATTTTGATCTTTTTTCTTCCAATTTTTGTGGTGTCAACCTTGTATTTTTTGGAATTCTAGGAGTAGAAAAAATTCCATCTTTGTAGATGTGAGTGGTAGGCTTCCTTGTCGCCATAATTTTACATTCAATTTTTCTTGCCAACCTGAATGCCTTCTCCAATGAATCAGGTTCCCAAAGGCGAACCTCATGTCGGATGTTATCCTTTAAAGTCCCCATGAAGACATCAATCATGTATTCCTATGGAATATCATTTACCCTTATATTCATTTTTTGGAAATCCTCAATGTGCTGCACCACTGAACCCTTTTGTTTGAGATTTATCAATTGGCTAAAGAATGTGTTGTTCTTTGTATCCTCATAATGTGCTATCATTTCTTCTGTAAAAATTGACCAAGTGACCATTTTTTTACGGGATAAAAGCCATCAATACCATACAAATGTATTTTTTTCTAAATATAAAGTTGCAATGCATACCTTTTGTGTGTTTTTCACATTATTGAGATCAAAATATTGCTCCATTTGTAGTATCCATGTTATGGGATCCTTGCCATCAAACTTCCTCATATCAATCTTTGGAATATGGCGGATCTTCAATCCAACATTAGAGTTTATGAAATAATGATTAAAATTTATTTATTTTCATCGTCAGTTTCCTCTACTATACTTTTTCCATTCGGAATCATTTCTTGTATCAACTGTGTCAAAACTTCCATGTCTTCTTTTAGATCATTCCTCATGTCTTCCATGTTGTCTTTCATTTTTTCCTCTATACCATCGATCTTAGCTTCCATGTCATCCATCTTAGCTTCCAGTCCTTTCTTCAAACCATCCATATTAGCTTCCATTCCCTTCTTCAAACCATCCATCTTAGCTTCCACACTTTTCTTCAAAAATTCCATTTCATTTTTTGTTGCTCTTTGTGAAAGCGAATTTGGTGCACTTGCTCTTATCATTTTGATATATCATGTTTCACTTCTTCATCTTCATGAGTCATAGTAGAGTATTCTGAGGGCTTAATGGGTGTTGAATTATTTTTAGAGGGAATTTTAAAACCCAACACTTATATCCATGCTTCAATATTCCCTTGGAATCACTTCAAACTGATTTTTCAAACAAGACTTACGCAATTTGAAAAAAATAATAAATACTTTCTTGCTTTTGAGGAGCTCCATATTGAAACTAAATTATCTTTGTTATTTTCGATCTTCAATATCTGAAATTCGATCCTATAGTATCCCTCTAAATCTTATTTCCAATGCCACAGGTCTGACCTTCTTTGGATGCTTCAAGAAAAAGTTATGTCCAATCTCCCACAATGACCTAATTATGGACTGATTCAATAGAGAAAATTGTATGATGCTCCATGTGTCATTGTTTCCTCCTTCGGATCTGAAATTGACACACAGGAAACTGCATTCCATATACTTTCAACCACAATTCACAGAATCCAAATCTGATGCTCAGAGAGAGAGTTATGATGATTTTACCATAGCCACCTCTTTGAGATGAAATTTGGGAACCTGAAAAAAAACCCTAACTTCCACAAATCATATCTCCGAAAATGTTGCAAACCAAGATCTGAAAATTTTACAAGAATTTCCTCAGGATTTCAGCTTTGCATGGTAAAAAATTCAGCTTTTGAACCTTCTTAGAAAAAACGTTATAGCGAAAATTCCATGATGACCTTTTTGGAGCAGTGAAACCCTAGAATCCAAAGCTCTGATACCAAATGTTACTAAACCAACTCCAAAATTAGAAGAAAAGAGAGATCAATGGCTTATAATTATGCCACTTCGAGGGGGAAACCTCCTTTACATGACATAAATGAACAATTCTTGGATGATACAAATGAAAAAACTTCCTTGTATATATAGGAGTCCATGGGGTCACAATATAATCCTAGCCGACTTAACAATAATAATGTAAAGGCACAATAATAACAATATGGGGGATGCATGGGTACAACAATAACAATAAGGGGGTTATACCAACCATAATAAGGGACTACACTAGTAATATAGTGACCTAACAATCAAGGAATGGAAATTCCCCACAACTTTAAGGCATCTTCAAGGATTTCTCGAGTTTACAGGGTATTATCACATGTTTTTTAAGAAATGTGGAAAAATAACAACACCTCTATGAACATTATTGAATAAAGATGCATTTTTTTGGACTCTAGAAGCAACTAAGGCCTTTTAACATCTTAAAGAGTAAATGTGTCAAGCTATGGTCTTGTCTACCCCAGATTTCACAAAAACTTTTATTATGGAATGTGATGCCTCAAGAAATGGAATTGGTGTTGTTTTGATGCAAGAAGGAAGACCCATTACTTTTGAAATTCATCCAATTAACGGAAATAATTTACAAAAAACTATTTATGAGAAGGAAATATTGTAAATACTACATGCCCTGAAGCAATGGCACCCTTACCTAATGGGAATACAATTCAAGGTAAAAATAGATCATGATAGTCTTAAATACTTTTATTTTCATAATAACAATAAAAATGGGTCACAAAGTTGTTGGGTTATGATTTTGAAATCATTTACAAGAAATGGAAGCAAAAAATTGTTGCAGATGCACTCTCAAGAAGGGATGACAATGTGGAGGTGTTTCTCTCTACCATTTCTAATATCCAACCTAATTGGATCATTTAAGCAAGGGATGAATGGGAGAATAACAAAGAAGTGTGGACACTCATTCAAAATTTACAGTAAGATATTAGTGCATCTCATACATTTATATGGAAAAACTATTCATTGTGGTACAAAGATCGCTCACATCTATGTAAGAACTCCCAGATCAAGCAAAAGGTTCTTTTGGAATTGCACACCATGGCCTTAAATCTGATATTCGTAAGTTTGTGGTAGAATTTTTGGTTTTCCAACAAAATAAAGTTGAGGCCATTAAGACCCTGCATCGTTTACAACCATTATCCATTCCAAGCCAGTGTTGGGAGGAGGTCTTAATGGATTTTATCATAGTTCTACCCAAGTTCAAAAAAAATAATGTCATCATGGAGGTAGATGATAGACTTACCATGTATGCACACTTGTGTTCACTATCTCATCATTTCAAATCCAGTACATTCGTTACTTCATTTATGGAAACAATTCAAAAGCTACATGGAAACCAAAAGATTATTATAAATGGCAGAGATCCCATTTTCATTAGAAATTTTTGGACAAAATTGCTTTATTATCTTGGTACTCGATTAGCTCATAGCTCAACTTATCATCGTCAACCTGATGGGAAAAGTGAGATAGTGAACAAATTTCTGGAAGGATATCTTTTTTTCTTTGTATATGATAAACAAACAAAATGGGTAAAGTGGCTACCTCTGGCAGGATGGTGGTATAACACTTCCTTCCATTCAGTAGTAGAAATGGCCCTATTTAAGGCGATTTATGGATATTATCTATCGTCCATCACATCGCCTTTAAGAAACCATTATAAGGTTCAAGTAGTGGAATATCACATCAAGCATCAACAACAAGTTCTCCAATTATTGAAGAATAACCTGATTCAGTAAAATAATTGAATGAAACAAAAATCAAATCAACATCGTAGTGAGATAATTTTTGACATGGGCGATTGGGTATTTTACATCTGCAACCATACAAACAAATGTCCCTCAATCAAGCTATGCAGGATAATAAATTATCACATAAGTATTATGGCCCTTATAAGGTGTTGCAGAAGATTGATACTATGGCATACAAATTGGATTTTCCTCCATCATCGTGAGTACACCCATTTTTCCATGTTTTGTGCTTAATGAATGTTATATTAGGTGACAAGCTCCCAGTTCAAACTATGTTTCCAGAACTTGATGAGGAATGGGAAATCATATTGGAGCTTGAATAAATCATGGAAGCAAGAGTCTCAAAGATATGGAATAAATCAATTTTAGATTATCTCATTAAGTGGAAGAACTTACCTGTTGAGGACTCCAAATGGTAAGATGAGTATTTTATATAGAAGCATCCGGAACTACTAAAGCGTTAAGGACAACAATTTTGTGAATGATATGGACATGTTAGGTCCCAATAATACTAGTGTAGCCCCTATATTATTATTGGTGTGCCCCATAGAAGCCCACTATTGTTTATTTTGTGCCCTTGCATTCTTATTTTTATGTAGGTCCTAATTATAGTTTGACCCTTTAGACTCCTATATATACCAAGGAGCTCTTTTCATTTGAATCATCTAAGAACGGTTCATTTATGTGGTGTAAAGGGAGGTTTCCCTTTCAAAGTGACTTATTATATAGTCTTTAATCTATATTTTACTATGTTTCTGTGTTATTTTGATCTACATACATAACATGTGTATTAGATAAAGAATGTATGACATCCCTTGAATGATCTTCATGAAATCTCTCTTCATTACTTCATCCCATCACAAAGTGATAGCTAAGGTTTTGAAAACTAGGGTTTTTCTTTCCCTTGCTCCATACTATGGTTTGATATTTCTATTAGTAATTTTCCCTTAAACTCCATCTCCCAAGTATCAAGCATTGGCATCACGGATGTGATCACACATCACTAAAAATAATTCTAAATATATTTATCTCTTTCTATTACATTTTCGACCCTTTAAGGCAAGTATGGGGTTTATTTCAACTAGGAGGAGTGTGTTGGTTTTTTGTGAGATCATACATGCCCCATTGCATCAAAATCTATCCTTTTCCATGGTAAATTTATCCTCCTTAGTGTGGACCCCACAATTCCTAGGAAATTTTTCCCTAGGTAAACCTTGACCTAACCCTAGGCTTCAACTTAGGGCTTCTTGAAGGCTTGTTTACCCAATTGTTGATTAAATCAATATTTAAAAAAAAAAATTCCCTTATGCACCTTGGTAAGCCTTTTATCCTTGCTTATTCATTAAACCCTAGGTAATAAGTTCCCTTGGTAGGCCTCTTAAAGTACATGTTATTCCTTTCCTTTGTTGGATTGAGCCTTGTCCTTAAGTTGAGTGAATTTATTAAGCCTATTTATTTGTCACCTCTAAGCCCTTGACTTAGAATGCCTATTATGTGACTAATTCTCAAAAGTATCCCTTGTGGTGAAATTCTACTAAAGTGCAGGAGGTAGTGAGTTGTGGTGATAGCGGGCCTCCACCTCATTGTTGTCACTTGGTTTAGTTATTTTCTTGTGAGACCTGTCATAAAAATTGTTAAATTTTGAGGAAACATGGCCCACTGGGCTCTAATATGTTGTGTACAAGGCTCCCCTCTTTATTGGATGATGTGATTTCCTAGACTGACATTCCCAACAACCTTTGCCTTGCAATAGGTTTGAAGTTCTACTAAAAGGTTAATTTTGTAGGGGTCCAAGGTGGAGAGGCCTAGGCCATCAGTGAACATTGGACCAAAAAATCCAGCGCCGTGATGGAAATATCCCACATACGGTTGGGAGTCTCCTCTTGCATAACAGAAAAATTTAGGGCGCTTACAAGGAAGGTAAGAGTGCCCAGTGGAAGTGGAGTCAACCATATTAATGTGAAAGAATGTTGAGGTTGTTGTCATGTGTGAGTGCATGGGGAAATATGGCCATACCATCCCCCCCTATTTAAAGCAAGGAGAGGTGATGCACTTCCTCCCTCCCCCCCTTGCCCCCCCCCCCCCCCTTTCTGTTGGCTCAATTTTTCGACACCTCGACCAAAGATTTTGTAACATCACTGGTAGAATCTTCCTCATTTTTGTAATTTAATTATGAATTTGATTATAAATTATTATGAATTTATTTGAATTCCTGAAGAGTGGGACCACATATCCATGATCTTTGGGGGGGGAGGAATATGCACCTAAGTGGTGTTAGATGGCACCACTACTCAATAAAATGTGTAGATCCAAAAGAACATTCCATGAGGAACATGAAGATACACACAATAAAAAGTATAAAAATTCATTCAAATAAAAAAAGAGGGATGGATATAAAAAATTGGATGATGAACATAAATTTATTTTCTATGGTAAGGAGCCAAACTTGAGCGCAGTTTGAGCACTGGTATAGCTTGTTGAGGCTAGGGGAATGGGATTGCATGTGTTGAAGTTGTAAAGTTTTGGATTGCATGAGTCTAAGTTCAAATAAGTTTAGCTTAAAACATAGGAGCATTGGGTGAATATCACTTTCCAATAAGGTTGATAAACCACCCAAGGTGTTTGTTGTCAAGCTGATAAACCACTAGGAATGAGGGTGTTTATTGAAATGGAATATAAACCATTAGGTGCTTGCTAAGAAGTCTAATAAATCACCATGTGCTTCTTAAGTAAGCTGATAAAACACCCAAGGTGCTTGTTTTCAGGCTAATAAACCACTCTTAGAGTGCTTGCCACAACTGATAAACCATCCAAAAATGTGAATTCCTACAGTTCTTTCCATAGCTAATAAACCACCTATAACGAAAAATTATCATACTACTAGTACTAAGCATGATTTCTAGTTCAATTTACTTGAATAATCCCCTTGAATCATGGATCTAGCCCAGGGGTTTAAAATGCAACAAGAAATTCCTAATTTAATTTTCCCTTGATTAAAACAGAAGAAATTTGAAATTCCACATGAACGGACAACTTGAATGAGTTAGCTAAGGTGATATAGTTTTTATCACTTTATTAGCTTAGTTAATTCAAGTTGGGACCATGAACTTGAGTTTTGTACAATTATTCCTAAATTTTAGGAGCCCGATTTGAGTTAATTTTAGTTGTAACAATTTCATTCAATTAAATTGAGTTATGGCCAGTTAAACTAATTCCAACTATTGGGGGAACTAGTGGGAGGTCTAACAATGGGGTGTAACTTCAATGTTTAACCAGTTAACTTATAAATTAGCCTAAATTAACTTATGCATGCATAGAATTCAAGTTACCCAAATAAGATTGGATTTCAAGGGTAGTGTACCATCATTTGTAAACTATTCCAAGTTGTAAAAGTGGTGCATGCAGTCAGACACTGGCCTAAAGGAATTGTGCAATCCATATTGAGGAATTTCCTAAATAATAGGGGCTAATTCCTTGAGGAAAAATAGAAGTAAATAGGAGCTTGGGGGCTTGAAAAAATGGCTAAGTGTTCGCCAAAGTCAATCAGTCAGGCAAATGATAGAAGATATAGGTGTAGGTTGTGCTCAATCTTGAGAAATCATATTGTATTCATCCAGATTCTTTGATTAATGCAATACATATAGGAAGGATTTTTGAGAATTTTCTTTCCCCTAGACAAATCTCTGTGTATGTGTGTTGAATCATGATGCATGTTTTTGATATTTGTTATCCATCATGAATTTTCTTATGTAGATGAGTAGAGTAGATTTGAGTCTTATGTTTTAGTAAATTACATGAGAATTTTGAATCTACATTAAAATTATACGTGGTATCAAAGCTAGATTCACAGTAGAAAAGAGAATTCGAAGTTGTATTTGCAAGAGTATTGAATTTGCAGGATAAATTCTTCAGAGTTAGAAGGATGGATTTCTATGGACTAAGACTCGAGTATGCCCTTGAGGGAAGCTCGAATTATGTTTCTTGGAAGGACCGCATGGAGGCAATGCTGGAAGATAATGGGTTGAGGAATTCATTGATAATGATATCCTGAAACCAACAACAGGTGATACTCAGAAACTAGAAGAATGGAAGAAGTGTGTAGAAAAGGTGAGGAGCATCATATTGGATGGAGTATAAGACCATATTGTCTCTAATATCCATGGAAAATAGACTTTTTATGTAATGTGGAAAGCATTGACAAGTTTTTTCCAGAGCAATAATGACCACGAGAAGCTGGCACTCAAGAAAAAGCTTTAGAATATCAAGATGAAGAAGGGTGAGACAATACCACAGTACCTTAGTAGGTTCACACAATTTCATGATGAAATTGGGAGTGATGGTTTTATGGTTATAGAAGATGATCTGGTAAGCCTAGCACTTCTAGGCCTTCCCAAGAGTTGGCATAGCTACCAAGATTTGGCAAATGGGAGAGAGAAGCTACCAACTTGGGAAATGTTGTGGTCCTATTTGGTGCAAGAAGAAATAAGGTGGAATACCAAAGATGAGACCTCATCCAAGTGTGAGGAAGAAGAAAATTGTGATTTGGCTGGAAAGGTAAAGAAATGGAAAGGGAAGAAATTGCAATCCAAAGGAGATTCCAATCAAGGGGGAAAGAAGAAAGACTTGTCCAAAATCAAGTGCTTTCACTGTCATGAACTGGCACACTATGCCACAAATTTCCACACAATAAGGCAGTCAAGAATCCCTCAAGAGGAGTGGTAGGTGAAGCTTTAGCTTCAAAATTCAAGTTGGACTTCACCTTCATTGCACACATGGGTAGTGTGTGGTATCTGGAAAATGGTGCCTCATTTCATATGATGGAAAACTGAGAATTTTTCAGTGAATTGGAGGATAAATACCTCTAGATGCACATCAAGATGGGAGATGATGGGAGGTATAGCGCGACTAATACTGGTACAATTACTTTTCATAGGGAGTATGGCTCCCCTGACAGACTCAAGGATGTGATGTTTGTTCTGGGTCTAAAGAAGAATTTGGTTTCCATCGTGGTCTTGGAATACTATGGCTACGATGTGATATTCAACAAGGGAAATAAATTCTTGCGACACATCACCATGAGACAAGTGAAGCAGATCGAAGTTCGAGTGAAGAACCTCTACACGTTGAATGTGGAATAATGTGTTGCTTTTAGCACAAAGGCGGAGTAGGTGCAGACCTAAGATGTCGGCGAATTATGGAATAGAATACTTGACGATTTGCATCATGGATATTCGAAGATCATGTATTATATCACCATAGGCCTCCCCAAAGGATCACTAGAGTAGCATAATACATGAAAAGGGTGTACCTTCGGGAAGTACACAAAATCTACCTTCAATGATCGAGATAGCAGGGCACATGCAATCCTTGAAAGGATCCACTCTGATGTCTGTGGACCTTTCTCAACAGCCTCCATGGCCAGGCATAGGTATTATGTTATATTTTTAGATGATTTCTCGTGGAAGTGCTAGATTTTCTTCATACAGAAGAAAGACCATACATTCTCCAAGTTTTTTGAATTTAAATCACTTGTTGAGAAATAAATTTGCATTAAAGTGCAGGCTCTCGGGACCAATAATGGTGATGAATATGTGTCGAATAAGTTTAAAAATTTATGTCTAAAGGAAGGCATTAGACGGGAGTTGACAACACCCCACAACTCATAGCAGAATGGGGTGGCTGAGAGGAAGAACATAATTATTGTGGGAGAACTAATGGTGATGTTGCATGACCAAGGCCTACCACTGCACTTATGGGTTGAAGCATGAAACACAATGATCTATTTACAGAACAAGAGTCCTCATAGGATTATTGGGATGAGTACACCAAAAGAATATTTTTTCAGGGAAGAAACCAGATGCATCACACTTCAGGATATTTGGAGCGTCAATATATTTCCATGTCTCTAACGAATCAAGGAAAAGGCTAGATCTGACAACAGAGTTGGGAATATTTGTGGGGTACACTGATACACCTCACACTATCGGGTGTATATTCCATCTCTTAGGATGACAGTTGTTCGTAGATATGTGAAGTTAGATTAATATAAGGCAATGAAGTGTTCTCTTAAGAGGGAACTTCAATTGCATGTAGATCAGGAGATTTTGACTCTAAAGGAAGAACCTCAAGAATATGTGGAGAAACCACAATCAGAGGAGTAGAGAGTGGAGACAAACACTCAAGCAGATACATCTAGGGAAGGAAGGAAGTGAACCAGGGAAGGTGAAAGATTATTTCATGATGCGATAGAGAATGTGGGAGCACCCACACCACAACACAGGAAGAGGAGGAATGATGTATTCACATACAATTGATGAATCTTCCATCACTAGATGAGTACATTGGCTACATGGCTCTCATGAGTGAGCTAGTAGAGATAGAACCATCATACTTTGAGGAAGCAGTGCGGAAACCTGTTTGGGTTGATGCCATGGTAGAGGAATATGATTCTAATGTCAAAAATAATGTTTGGGAAGTGGTCCCAAGACCAGAGGAAAAATCAATGGTGGGTTCGAGATGGATCTACAAAGTGAAGCAAGCATCAGATGGAAGCATCAAGAAACATAAGGCAATATTTGTGGCCAAGGGGTTATCTCAGGTGGAAGGAATTGACTATAAGGATACCTTTGCTCCACTATCAAGGTACTCTTCTATCAGATCAATTTTAGCACTTGCAACACAGATGGGATGGAAGATTCATCAAATGGATGTGAATACATAATTCCTGAATGGAGTGATTGAGGAAGAGGTACACATTGAACAACCGGAAGGATTTGATACATTCTACAGTGAGTCGCATGTGTGTAGACTCAAGCATGCGTTATATGGATTGAAACAAGAACCTTGTGCTTGGTACACCATGATCGAAAACTATCTCACTGGGTTTGGCTTCACCAAAAGGGAAGTAGATGCAAACCTTTACAATATTGTTTTTTAAGGTAAATTTTTTACTATAGTGCTATATGTCGATGATTTGATTTTAACCGGTGATGAGAAGTTGATCAGATCTTTCAAAGAGGAGCTTGCAGGAGAATTTGAGATGAATGACATGGGACTCATGCATTATTTCCTTAATTTGGAAGCATGGAAAGGAGATGGGGAATTGTTTGTCTCTCAAGGAAATTATTCCAAAAAGATATTGAATAAGTTCCGCATGGAGAGTAGCAAACCCATGGACACTCCTCTAGCAGGAAATTGGAGGAAGGAGGATGCCACTTCAGGTGAAGAAGTGGAGGCTACTATTTATATGAAGCTTATGGGTTCACTTATGTATTTGGTAAACAGACAACCATATGTATGTTATGTAGTTAACCAACTTAGTCAAGAAATGGTTAAGCCAACCAAACTGTATTGGAAGGCAACAAAATATGTGTTTAGATACCTCAGAGGCACTACCCAATTTGGAATTTTGTACAGAAAAATAGAGGGAGTGAAACTACAATGCTTCATAGATGCAGATTGGGCAGGGAGTCCATCATACAGGAAGAGAACATTGAGAGGAATTTTCAGTGTTGGGTCAACAAAAATTTCTTGGTACAATAGGAAGCAGAGATCTGTAGCACTCAACTCAGCAGAAGTTGAATACATGCCTTCCAATCAAGAAATATGTGAGGCAACATGGATGAGGAAGATTATTATTGGGTTATTTGGTTAAATGATGGATCCTACTATTATTTAATATGATAATCATAGGTGTATCAAACTTTATGAGAACCTATTTTTTCATGATTTATCCAAGCATATCGACATCCTATATCACCATCTACAAGATTGTGTGCAGAGTCGGATCATGTTTTTGGAATAGATTCCTATAGAGGAACATGATGCATATGTTTTGGCAAAGTTTTTTTCAAGAGGAAAATTCGAGTTCCATAGAGGCAGGATTGGGGTATCTGATAATCCCTTTATTTCTAAGAGGAAGTGCTAAAAATGCGACAAGAAACTCCTAATTTAATTTTCCCTTGATTTAATTGGGATAAATTTGAAATTCCACATAACAAACAACTTGAATGAGTTAACTGAGGTGATATAGTTGTTATCACTCAAATAAATTAGTTAATTCGATTTGGGGGCATGAACTTGAGTTGTGTACAGTGATTCCTAAAATTTATGAGCCTAGATTGAGTTAATTTTAGTTGTAACAATTTAATTCAGTTAAATTGAGTTATGGTCAGTTAAACTAGTTCCAATTATTGGAGGAACTAGTGGGAGGTCTACCAGTGGGGTGTAACTTCAATTTTTAATTTTTAACTTATCAATCAGCCTAAATTAACTCATTCATGCATATAATTTAAGCTACCCAATTAATATTGGAGTTCAAGGGCAGTGTCCTATCAGTTGTAAATTATTCCAAGTTGTACACTTGGTGAATGCAGTCAGAGTTTGGCCTAAAGGAATTGTACAATCCATATTAAGGAATTTCCTAAATAATGTAGAAAGTATACAACATGCATGTATATATTGGATTCACCCGATCTAATAATGTACTAAATTTAAATACCGAATTGCTTCTACAAATCTTTTGTGGAATTAAAAACACAATAGCTAATCACATGAAGTAAAGAAGAATCAAATCTCACACAACACAGATAATTTCCCAGGGAAAGCTTGCTGCTTAAAACCCCACTATCTTCTATTGTATATTTAGCATAGATCATGAAACAATTACATACAAAACTCTTCTCACAAGAGCCCTCTAATACTTAGCTAATTGTCTCACACTAACATACATAAAACTGATCAATACTTAGCCAATTTCTTTCCTCCAGACAACCTACCTTGCTTGCACAATCCCTGATGGAAGCAATCCCTAAAATATAGGAAAAATGGCCTTCCTTGACTCCGCAAGTATCATGGGCACTCCAATGGGTGTTTGGTTGCATGTGTGCAACCCAATAATCCTACAACTGATTTTCAACTTCCCTTTCACCTAGATCTCAACTGGGTCTCCACTGGATCTGACATGCATGCAGCTAATAATAGTAAATCCTTAGTTGCATGTGAGATCACTTATTGTGAATTAATTAATATTTAATTCACTTGATCTCTCACTAGTGTATCAAGAAATTACAACTAGCATAATTGAGTTTAACTCACTTAACTGAGTTAAATTGATTACAACCTGCATTAACTCATGCACCACTGCACTTCAAACTCTGTTACAACTAGAATTACTCTACATGCCTCACCAACTACCTCTAACTCAAAATCCACTAGCTAAATGATTTTATCACTCCCAGTTAACTATTACAAGTTATTTTGAGATTTAGATTACAGTTTATTGTCCATTATAATTAAGGGATAACTAAAATAGACATGTGCCAAAAATAGCACTGTGGGCCCACCCTAGTGTAGGTGCTTAATGCACTAGGCATGGGTGATGAAATTTTATTGTTTAATCTCAACACTCCCTCTCAACAAGAAAGGAGTTATCCTTCACCTTGATCCTATCTCCATGGTATTCAAATTTTCTCCTAGTGAGTGTCTTCGTCATAATATCCACATCTTGATCTTCTGTGGGAATGTACTGAAGCAACATTATTCTTCTCTGCACACAATCTCTGAGATGATGGTACTAGATATATATGTGCTTGGACCTATCATGAAACACAGGATTAATCAAGATTTTAATGCAACTCTGATTATCACACTAAATCACTATCGGATCCATCTGAGAACCAAACAAAACAACCAAGATATTTCTCATCCAAATAGCCTCACATGCAGCTTGACTTGCTACCATGTACTTTGCTTCCACTGAACTGAGTGCCACAGATAGTTTCTTCCTATTGTGCCAAGAAAATGTTGTAGATCCAATGCTAAATATCCCTCCTGGTGTGCTCTTTCTGTCTGATGGACTGCCTACCCTATCTGCATTTGTGAAGCCTTGAAGCTTCACTCCCTATGTTTTTCTGTACCATAGACCATACTCTGTTGTGCCCCTTGGGTATCTCAGGACATGCTTCCCCACCTTCCAAAAGAGCTTAGTAGGCTTAACCATAGCTTGACTCAGCTAGTTAACTGTGTAGGAAATGTCTGGTCTTGTGTTCACCAAATACATTAGTGAACCCACTAACTACCTGTAGACAGTAGCATCCACTACCTCTCCAGAAGTTTCATCATATTTCCTCCAATTTCCTGGAAGAGGAGTATCCATGGGTTTGAAGCTCTCCATGTGAAACTTACCCAATATCTCCTTTGTATACTTTCCTTAAGACACAAAAGTTTCACCATCCCACTTCCATATTTCCAATCCAAGGAAATATTGAAGGAGTCCCATGTCCTTCATTTAAAACTCCCTTGCAAGATCCTCCTTGCATGAGTGTATCAGTTTCTCATCACCAGTCAAAATTAGATCATAAACATAAATAACAATAATCAATAGCTTACCCTCAACCACAATTTGGTACAGGTTTTCATCTACTTCACTTTTGGTGAAGCCCAGTCTGGTGAAATAGTTTTCTATCCGAGTGTACCAAGCACTTGAGGGTGCTTGCTTCAGCCCATACACTGCTCTTTTTAATCAGCACACATGTGACTCACTGTTGAATATTTCAAAACCTTCAGGCTACTATATGTACACCTCTTCCTCAATGATCCCATTGAGAAACATAGTTTTCACATCCATCTGATGAATGTGCTAGCCCATATGCATTGAATGTGAAAGGATGGATCTAATAGAAGAGTACCTTGCAACAGGTGCAAAAGTCTCATCATAATCGATCCCCTCGATCTGTGAGAATCCTCGTGCCACAAATCTAGCCTTGTATTTCTCCACACTTCCATCAGCAGCTTGCTTTACCTTGTAGATCCATCTCAATCCAACCACTGATTTGTCGACCGATCTTGGGACAATCTCCCATGAAATGTTCTTGAAAATGGAGTCTTATTCCTCCACCATTGCATCAACCCAAGTTGGTTGCTACTATGCTTCCTAAAAGGAAGATGGTTTAGTCACAATACATTTTCTCATAAGAGCCATGTATCCAGTGTATCGGTCAGGAGACTGTCTCTATCTACACTGTGAAGTAGGGGCTCCTACATTATTCACAACATCAAATCTCAATCTATCAGCTTATGTGGTGCGCCTTTTTATCACTCAGAAAAAGTGAAACAATATTTTTCATGGTCTTAGAGTTCAGTTGTCAAATGCATGGTCATAGAAAAATTTGTCATAAGTTGCTATAGAAAAAATTTAATTTTTTTCATATGAACCTCTCCTAAGGTCCAAACCCACCTTCATTCAAGTCATATCATGTCCCATTAGTCATCATTTACTGAAATTTTTTATTTCCCAAGCTTTGAATTCAAAAAGGTCACTTTAGCCAATTTTTCTTATTTTCGTAGTGATTTACACTATAAAAAGGCAGTTTTCGCTACGAAACTGCTAATTGTTTCATTGTGAAACTGCCAGGAAATGACCTAACTACGCTACGAAAACAAATTTTTCTATCTATCTTTTCAAATTCAGTGCAAGGTGTCAGTCCATGATTAGAATTGTTAGGGTGGATGTCATTCGAGTCAGTTAGGGTTAAATCAAGGTACAAAGGTCATGGTTGAGGTCATTATTACTATTTTTAGCATGCATGAGTCATGATTAAGCCATGAGTTGTCATCGAAACTTTAAAACATGACCCAATTGAGTATTTGTCATTCTTCGCTTCATCTTTGCATGCTACTGAGTTCTAGAGAGCTATTTCACCAAGCCAAGCTAGTTGCTGGCATTTTCAAAAGTTACAGGTGTCACTACTCAAGCGAGGCAGAGAAGGTATAAAATCACCATGGATGCAAAGAGGAAGACCAAAAAAGGTGGTCATTCCCTCCGATATGATCCATCATACATGATTTTTATTAAGGAAGACCCAACTACGTTAGAAGTTTTTAGAAGAACAAGGTGTTTGCAGTTCTGCCAAAGATTGCAAGGGTGTCATGTGCAAGTTTCTAAGGATTTTTCCATCAGTTTCAATGGGACAGCTTCAAAGGTGGGAATGTTAAACCTCATAGTAACACCAGAGACCATTGCAACAGCAACAAGAATCCCTAAAGGAGGAGAAAAATGGTTCAAAGGTTTCAATTTCACCGTGCAGGACTATAAAGAATTTATCAAGCCAGAGCATAGTGAGATTGATCTCACAAATGCCATCCCAAGGAGCTACATGCAAGACACCTTCTCAAAGTTGTTGCTAATTATTCAGAAGTACTTCACCTGTGAAGGGAGATATCACATGGTCTATTCTTACCACCTTAGGCTCCTGCTGCATTTTGTGGGTAAGAGGTATCCTGATTTTCCCTTTTACTTATATAGAAGTCTAGCTAAAATGTCAGACAAGGTTCAAGCTAAATCTGAAGGAAATGAAACCTCTATTTTTCATCATGGTTTGATCAATTTGTTGGTGTTAGAGGATTTAAAAATATTAGGTAGAGATTGGTCATCTTTTATGTTCATCAATGGTTTTTAATTAGATGCTATTACTCCTAAAAGAACTCCCAAACCTAGAGATATCCCAGCACCTTCAGTGGCAAAGCAAGTTGAGCCAGTGATCATGGAGACAGAGCCTTTGCAGAAGGCTGATACACCCAAAGCTTCACCTACAAAACAAAATCCAATTGTGAGAAAACATGGCAGCAAAAGGGTTAGAAGGAGCCAAACATTGGCTAAGGGTAACTTAGAGGACATTTTGCATGTTATTGATATTGAAGAAACTCCTATAGTCCAAGCAGAAGATTTAAATCAAGGAGGAAGGAAACTTAAGAAAGGAAAAATAGCTAAGAAGTTAGAGTTTGCAGGTGAATATGCAGGATTCGTGTTTCAAGCTAGAAAACCAATGACAAGACATGCCAAAAAGGTCTTAAAAAGTAGCAAAGAAGCTCAAAAGGTCACTGAAACTGTTCAGCCACCACCAAGCATAATAGACCTTTCCTCACCTACAAAAGAAGAATT
This sequence comes from Pinus albicaulis, assembly GCA_034641835.2. Taxonomy (NCBI): domain Eukaryota; kingdom Viridiplantae; phylum Streptophyta; class Pinopsida; order Pinales; family Pinaceae; genus Pinus; species Pinus albicaulis. The sequence goes on from CM076573.1 coordinate 257,380,013, forward strand.
GGTCACTAAACAAAGGAAGGGTAAAGAGAAAATCATTGAAAAAACAGAGATTGAAGTCCTTAAGGAGCAGTTGAAGCTAGAAAATGATGAAATATCATTCTTGAAGAAAGAGGTAAGGAAACACAAGGTTTATAAGGTACATTTTGAGAAAATGAAATAAATTTGGGAAGAGCAGGTCATAAGTGTGTCAAAGACCTTGGAAAACACACAGCAATTGATCAAATGGACTCAGACATTGAGAGGAGAGGTGAAGCATATCAAAAAAATGAACCTGCACTTGCAATCTAAGAATAGGAAATTGAAGGACCAAGTCAAAGACCTTCAAGAACAACTGGAACGGATTCACGAAGAGCTAGAGAAGAACGGCTTAAATATGACTGTGGTTGAGGAGCCCATAGCTCAACTGATCATTAATAAAGAGGAAACACCACAGGGGTCTTAAGTTTAGATTGAATGTGTTTTAGAAGGTTCATGGCATGCTGAAGATCAAGTTCTTATAGCTGGAGGTCACTTTTTGGAGACAATTTTGAAATCTGGAAATTCTGCACTTTTTCACAATTTCGTAGTGTTTCCTAGCCTTAAAGCCAGGAAAACGCTACGAAAAAAACTACAATAGCCTATTTTCTTCCAAAATCACTTTTTTCAGTTTTCAAGGAGGGATTTTGATGATGGTGATGTGTCATGACTAGGTTGACACCATGGAACATCAAAAGAGCAGATTTTTTGGGTGTAGAAGCTTATTTTTCAACGCTACGAAAACTCGCTATGAAACTGTCATGTCTTTATAGCGAGCTACTTTTGAAGGTTTTGGAGCATCCTAATGACAGTTTTGGAAAGCTGGACTCCTCCAATAGGTCAAGCGGCCTTAACATAAAACATTTATGACTTGAAGAAAGTGTTGTGGCAACAAATCGTCAACTAAAGCTCTCGTTGAAGATAAGTGTCTTACATTCCTGAAAAATAGGGTTTTGTTCCACATCTCTAGGAGGGTTTTTAATATGTAAAGTGGTGATGAACTATGTCATAGCCTTTTCGAGCATGTGATGCTTATTTGTAACTGACATGTAACTGTTTCACAAAGATAAGGTATTGTTGGGTAAATTTATTGTTGTAAACTAACGCAAGTATTTATTATCAATCTGGGTTAGTGGAACTTACAAGCATCCCCAAAGTATATGGGTTTCAGTTTCGATCAATTCAGAAGATAGTTTATTGATGATTAGGGAAATGCATATTACAAATATAAATCTAACTTAAATAATTTCTAAATTCATATGTGTAATTAGAAGCAGAATAATATCCTAACTTAAGAAATTTGTTTGTCCTTTTCTTAACAAGATTACCATGTGAATTAGAAATCAAACTACTTAACTGAACAATAGATTAAGATACATGAAGTAATGATTGAACAGGCTCTTCGCTAAAAATTTCCTGGTTGTCCTTCATCATATATTCATTTATCAATAATGCTATTGTTAAAATAGAAATTCAGAAAAGCAGGAAAGATGAATCTTAGTTTTAATCTCTTCATCAGATAGAAGAAGTATTTAACTTTAAACACTAGTTTGCCTCTTCATAAGCAGAATAGAAACAAGATTAAGATCCATCAACAATCAAAGCATGTAAAGGCATGTAAAGATGAATTATAACTAAAAATATTTATTAGATAGAAAGAGTGCTTAACTTTAAACACTTGTTTTTCCTTTCATATGCAGGTTAAGAATGATCATTAGATTCATCAATACTTAAAAATAATCAACATAAACAAATTAAACATAAGCAAACTAATTCAGAAATTGCAGCTACGAAATAAACTAATAAATGCACTTAGCTCGGTGTGGGGGCCCTCCACCCTTGCCTTGCACATTCAAGGTAAATTCAGCTACTTAAGACTTTAATCAATATACCAACATGTAGCAGCATCAAAATGTGATATAACAGATCTTCAATTAGGTCTCCAAGTCTCAGAAATAATAATAATAAGTCATACAAGTTCCATATCAAACCCTTCAAAGTTTGAGGCTTAAATAGATAATGTAGAAATTGGAATAACTGATATGTTATCCACCGATATTCTCCTGATCACACACTATTTTATCTTCATGCACAATACAGAATCTCTTCTACCATTGATCATCACATGTAGAAATAAAATCAATTGCATGCACACATTAAAACCATAAAAATTCACACATATGAACACAGTATGTAATGGGAAAGCTTAAAGTTGAAAACCCCCAACTATCTTTATATTATATATGTCATAGAGATCATGTAATAATCATCATACAAAGCTCCTCACAAGCTCTCAGTACAATCTCCAATTGCTACACACTAATCAATCTAGATCTAGCAAAACACATGCTCCAATCTCTGCCACCTGATAGCCTGCCTCTACTGCGCAATCCCTCCTGAAGAATGCCTCTTGATGAGAATGAATTACCCCAGCCTTACTAATGCAGTATTTATATGCATATCTACTAAGTGTTGGATACAAACCATGCATCACTTATAGTCACAACTGATAGTCACACTTGCCCTTTCACCTATCTCTGCACTGGTCTCCACTGAAACTGTCCATGCACTGAAGTTAACTGATGTATTCTTTAGTTGATTAATGAGTTTATAATTAGTGAATTAATTAATAATTAATTCACACCACTCTCATTAATTGTATCAATTAGTTAAACTGGATACAAATAGCTCAACTATGTTTAGATTAGTTAAACTGAACACAACTCCATTAACTTCCTCAATCAACTCCACCAAACTCTGTCACATGAGTTCTAACTGAAGTATCCATTCAATAGCTCCACATAACCCTTAGGAATAGCGTAATTCCTTCTGTCAGCTCCTGTGCCACATCTGTGCACTTAACTGAAGTGCTCCAAGAGCATAGAAAATTTTAGGGGCTAATATTCGCAAGTGGGCTAATTTTCCATGATTTTTCCAAAAAAAAGATTCGCCAATTTCCATTTTTTATAAAACTGATTCGCCCAAATTTTAGAATATAAAATTATTTTACGTTAAAAATCACCAACATTATATAGAGATTATATATAAAATCATTATAAATTTTAATAATTTTACAAATACATCAATAAGAATTTTATAGTTTTCATATTAGAGACTAGTGAGATTCGCCAATTTTTTAAAATTCAAGATAGTTTTCCATCCTTAAAATTTTCCCTGTCCAAGAGAATAAGATAATGTTTAGAGTCCAAATATTATTAAGAGCTAATAATATTCGACATATCTATTTTTAGACTGGCAATCTAAAAATAGATTCTGTACAATATGTCTAAAAATAGAAATCCATCTATTTTTCCAACTTGACCAACCATCCACAAATAGCATCCCGCAACTTATAGAACATGATCCATATGTCTAAAAATAGACTTTGCGACAAAAATCACCTGTGTGGCCCCCACCTAGTTTAGGTGATTACTTTCCAACTAGGATCAGGAATGATGTTTCAGGATGCCTCCTTCACTGTTTCTTGTTGCAATCTTCAACACTCCCTCTCAACAAGAAAGGATTGTCTTTGCATGCGACATGCAACTCCATGCATTCGCCCTGCAACCTTCACAAGCGCCATGCAACTCCATGCATCTACTATGCAACTCCTCTGAAACTGAATAGAATCCAAACAACTCAATCAGTCTGATGCATCTATCATCAAATTCTTCGACTTCTGCTAGGCCCAACTGCACATTTCATCAGGAACCATTGCGCTATTGAACTCTTGCACCCATGCACTCTGCACTTGCTATCAACTCTGATTCGCGCTCCAGTATCCGACACTGTCACTTTTATCTGCATGCATCAATCCAACTGATCATGCTACTGTTGCGCTGTGGGCACCTCGTAGCCAGGTTCAATTCATGATATCCACACCATCTCATGAATCCTGCCCAGAAATCTCCTCTTGGGATTAATCATGCATGTCGCCCCACCTCTCACTTGGTGGTATAGCTACATGCACTCCCTCTGCCCATCTGGCACGAAATTTCTCTACATGAGTGGTTTCTCCCACTCCATGATCCTCATCTTGTGGCTGCTCCACATCCCGAGGTTCACTCTTACCTGCATGCAAAACTTGCTCCCTCTCAAGCATCAATTGCATGTCTTTCTTTCACTTCCCAACAGTAGGAAGCTCTGTAGACATCCCATCTACTTCAAGTATGTAGAGATTATTTTCTCGAATCCGAACCTTCTTGACTTGTCATGTTGCTTTGTGCCGAAGGAAAACTTTTCCTTCACTAAATACAACATCATACCCTTTATCCTCTAACATTGCGACTGAGATCAAATTCTTCTTTAAACCTGGAACATGTACTATATCTTGTAAAAGAATGAGTTTACCTGAATCCCTCTGAAAGGTTATGGTACCAATGTCGGTCGCATTGTATCGTCCATTGTCGCCCAACTCAACATGCAACTGGAGATTTTTCTCCACCAAGTCACTGAAAAGATTCACATCTCCCGTCATGTGAAAGGAAGCGCCACTATCAAAATACCACCCCAATCCCGATACACTAGACACCATGCATGCGATCAATGAGAAGTCCAGCTCAAATTTCGAGGTAAGAGCCTCACCAGCTGCAGCTCTAGCAGCCTGCTTGTTCTTCTTCTTCTATGGACAATGCGTGGCGAAATGCCCATGCTCGTGACAATGAAAACACTTCACTTTGGACATGTCACACTCTTTTCCATCCACACCGGATTGAGAATCATTCTTCTTACCCTTCCCCTTCCTTGCTTTGGCAGCCAAAGCACAATCTTCTTCATCATAATTCTTTGATGAAGATCCATCCCTGGTATCCCGCGTTATCTCCTCCTACACAAGATCCGACAAAAGTCGCTCCCATCCTGGCAATTTCTCCCGACCATTGACAGAGTCCTGATAGGAATGCCAACTCTTCGAAAGCCCAAGGAGAGCCAAGCTCACCAATTCCTCATCATCCAAACTAACTCCTACACTCCCAAGCTCATCCCTGCAGTGGACAAACTTTGTCAAGTATACCGGAATAGTGTCATTCTTCTCCATTTTTATTTTCCTGAGTTTATCCTTGCGCGCCAACTTCCTCTGGTCACTCTTGCTTTGGAAAAAATCTGTCAAAGCATTCCAGATCAAGAATGGAGAAGCTTTAACATGAAGTCTGGACACTATGTGATCCTTCACAGCTTCCAACAGAATCCTTCGAGACCTTTCTACCTTCTTTTTCCATGCGTCAAGTACGGCAGCATCGCTAGAAGTAGGTTTTGGAATTTCTGCATCTATGAACTCCTTCAACCCATTGTCATCCAGAACCGCCTCCATCCTATCCTTCCATGCAATATAATTTGAGTTGCCCTCAAGGGAATACTCCAATCGCAATCCGTTGAAAGACATCTCAACTTCGACACCAAGAAATCACTGTAGCAATTTTGAATTCCACCAGCACAAAACTCAACCACTTCAATGCTTTACAATTGCTCCAATGATCAATATCGCTCTGATACCATGTAGAAATTGGAATAACTGATATGTTATCCACCGAGATTCTCCTGATTACACACTATTTTATCTTCATGCACAATACAGAATCTCTTCTACCATTGATCATCACATGCGGAAATAAAATCAATTGCATGCACACATTAAAACCATAAAAATTCACACATATGAACACAGTATGTAATGGGAAAGCTTAAAGCTTAAAACCCCCAACTATCTGTATATTATATATGTCATAGATATCATGTAATAATCATCATACAAAGCTCCTCACAAGCTCTCAGTACAATCTCCAATTGCTACACACTAATCAAGCTAGATCTAGCAAAACACATGCTCCATTCTCTTCCACTCGATAGCCTGCCTCTACTGCACAATCCCTGCTGAAGAATGCCTCTTGATGAGAATGAATTAACACAGCCTTGCTCACGCATTCTTTATAGGCATATCTACTAATTTTTGGATGCAAACCATGCATCACTTATAGTCACACTTGCCCTTTCACCTATCTTTGCACTGGTCTCCACTGAAACTGTCCATGCACTGAAGTTAACTGATGTATTCTTTAGTTGATTAATGAGTTTATAATTAGTGAATTAATTAATAATTAATTCACACCACTCTCTCTAGTGTATCAATCAGTTAGACTAGATACAACTAGCTCAACTATGTTTAGATTAGTTAAACTGAACATAACTCCATTAACTTCCTCAATCAACTCCACCAAAATCTCTCACATGAGTTCTAACTGAAGTATCCATGCAATAGCTCCACTTAACCCTCAAGAATAGCGTAATTCCTTCTGTCAGCTCCTGTGCCACATCTGTGCACTTAACTGAAGTGCTCCAAGAGAATAAGATAATGTTTATAGTCCAAATATTGTTAAGAGCTAATAATATTCGACATATCTATTTTTAGACTGGCAATCTAAAAATAGATTCCGCCCAATATGTCTAAAAATAGAAGTCCATCTATTTTTTCTGACTTGACCAACCATCCACAGCTACAGCATGTCACAACTTCTAGAACTATAGTTGTGTGTCCAAAAATGAACTCCAAAACAAAATCTTTGTGTGGCTTTACCTAGTTTAGGTGATCACTTTCCAACTAGGATCAGGAATGATGTTTCAGGATGCCTCCTTAACTGTTTCTTGTTGCAATATTCAACAGATAAAATATCTAAAAAATCATCTAAAATAGCTCAATCAGTCATGAATATTCTTATCCTATCATATCAAGTCAAATTCATCTATCAGATCCATCATAATCTAGAAAATCCCACAAAATAAGAGTTTTGACCTAGTTTCTACGGATCCTCCATAAAGACTGGTCTGGTTTGACTGCCTTTGACCATGACTATTAAAGCTTGGTCTGACTGTGCCAACAGGTGTACTCTTATTCTTATTTTTTGAGCCTTCTATAAATGTATCCATCTCGAGCCCAAGTGTCCTGCACATATGCAAACCATAATTCTATTACGGCAATTTCTGCTGTTGTCCAAAAATGCACTTAAATTTCAATTTTTACAAAAACATATAATAATTGAAAAACATAACTTAAATACCTATATATTCATATTTGGGTCAATATAAGGTGGATATTATGGTAAATAGATGGATAATATGGAAAAATAAAGTGTATTTTCTAAACAAAAAGAGATAAAAAACGAGGGCCAACATTTCCCCCAAACTGATGATCAAGCACGTCCTCATGCTTGTTTTTTCCTCTTTGATCTTCGGAAAACTGTTGATGATCCCATTCCTGATCTTGAAACCTCATGTTGTGTTGTGTACAAAATAGAATCCATGTCTTTTCCCTGCTCTTCCTTGTAGATGGAGGTCTTAACCTTCTATTTCTCATACTTGGCTTTCCAGGAATTTTTCTCCTAAAGCCACCTGAATGCCTGTGCCAATAGAGAAGATTGTTTTTGGTTTTTAACTTTTCCACTTCCTCACTTATCTTCTCATTCTCCTTAACCAATTTTTCATTATTTATTTTATAAGTTTCATTTTCCCCCTTCAAGTGCCTCTCCATGATTTTGCTTATCTCCAAGCTATCAATTAACTCTCTAACTCCGGAAAGGTTTGGATCCTCCCCCTTTGAATCTTTGGAAACTGAAGTAGCTTCTACCTCATTGTTTTCAAAATAGGAATCTTTATCCATATTATTTTCATACACTTCTTATTGTAGTCTCTCAAGGATTTCATTTGCATGTTTTTTTATAGGAGATGTTTCCATGACTTGTATTTCTGGTTCTGTTGAATGCTTCTTTTTCTGTCTTCTAGAAATAGTCAAAAATGATGTTTCTTTCTCTAACATAATTATCTCATGTTGTTTCTTTGACCTTGTTTTAGGATAAAGAGATGAATGCACAATATTCCTTGTTTCTTTTATGGGTTTAAGATTGTTTTCAATTACTTGTTCTACAAACTTATTTTCAACCAAGAAATTTTCCCAAACCATCCCTTTGACTTTCAACTAGTAATCTACAAGAATTTTGATGAATCCCTCATGAATAAATTGAGCCTCTTTGGGTTTAGTCTCTGATTTTATGCTTTCAATCATTTTCATCAAGTTTTTATAAAATAAATAAGGCAGATTAATCCTTATATCCCCCTTGATGTGTTGTATTAACCTGACATGGTAAAGGTGTACTACACTAAATCTATTGTCACAAGTGAATAACTTCTGAATTATCAATACTAGTTCTACCCATGGTTCAATGAACCATTCCCTTGGGATCCCTTTTGATCTATCAAAATAATCCTTCCTGTTTTTTTCCAAGAAAAATGTCTAGCCTTTATCTTTAAAATGTAATCCCTTGTGATATAATTCACTTGAAGATGGCAAGTCTAAAGCTTCATAGATATACTCAGGAGTCAAATGGATATGTAGGCTACCCACCATGGCTTCATTCTATCTATAATTTTTTACAAATTCCCTTGTGACATCCTCATTATGACCTTTCAACTTTTGGAGAAAACCTATTAACCCTGACTGGTAGAGTTTTTCTACTGTTACCCTACTCCAGTGTTCAATTTGGAAGTCTTTAGGTTCTTTTCTTGAAGCCATTTGGTCTAAAAACCATTTTATATAACCATATATTGTCATTAACTTCATCTTGTAAATAAAAATTTAAATACTAGATGTGATCATTGTGGTAGGCTTACCTTTTTTCGTTACTACCCTTGTTAATCAATCAATCCATTTCTTTTTATCTTTTGAAGAATGTGAGCTTACTGTAAATAAACAAAAGAATTGATAGAGAGGTCTTTAAGAAAACATAAATATATGTTTCTAACATTCTACCCTCTATTTAATTCTCTGTTCTCCTTAAAAACAATCTATGTCTCTGTTTTCTAAAAGAAATTTGACTGTGTAAAAAAATTTGAAAATGTTTTATACAACAGTGTTTTTCACTCATCAATTTCATATAAAAAATATTTCCAAAACATTGCATTCAGAATCATTGTGTATACAAAATAAAAACTTCAACGATCTCATCAAAAATCCATGATAGATTCACTTCTTCAACGTTCCTCATACTCTGTCGTCTGTCGAAAAAAAATAAAACCATGTCCAACTGTCTTCCATTTTTCTTCACAAACTCTATTTTAAATCTTTAAAATGAGTGTGCTAAAAACAAATCTATTACACAAATTATTTAAAAATAACCTCACTGTGCAATTCGAATTGAAACTCTCACTCTCTATTTTCCATTTGAAATGAAACACTGAATGTGAGGACGTATCGAGCTTACCTCTCGTAAGCAATAGCTCTTGTGATATTCTCTAATATTCGTGATCTTCTTTTAGTTGAAGTGAAGTTTCAACCCATAGAAATCTCATTAAAATCTTCATTTATTAACTCACTCAACAAACTATTTTGTTGTTTTGACTGATGGCAGAGTAGTTTTTTAAAGGTGTCAACATGTGTTTGAATGGTGTCAAAAAAAAGCAAAACGTAATGACAGGCTTGCAAATCAAATGAAATCACTCCCTTTTATAACTCAGAGTTTGTTGACACAATCCCGAAATATATTCACCATTGTTTAAACAATCAAATCTTCATTAACTTCTTACCTTCACTTCCACAGAATTTCGCTTCGTGATAGCTCGGTTAATCAATAATTTTTTCGGACTCGTGGCTTTGAAAACTCCAGTTAGCTCCTTATCATTCTATTTCTTCTCTTCACTATATTCTCTGCCTCTTTCTTCTAAGTTTTATCTCTTCTTTTCCTCTCGGCTTCCTCACAGTCTTCTCTCTGTGTTTTGTTTTCACAGGGTTGTAGATATGAGGACGTGCTTTGACTGCATGCTCCTTTCTCTCACTGAGCCTCTTAGATGGCAATGATGGTGAAAACGTAATGTTAATAGCTTGTTTTTTATCTCTGTAATTGCAGAAATGGTCTTGACAGTGGCGGAAATGGTTTCATATGTTTTACACAATACTATGTAAACACATTTGAAAACATTCTAACTGTTCATCAACTCATTTGATAGACCCATGCACGTCTTTTCTTCTTTGATTGTTGTGTTGGTGTACATTCGTCCTTCTCTATGCAGCTTCTTCACATTTTTTGTTAATGACTATGTTCATTTCCATTAGCAGTATTACCTCCTTGCATCATCATGTTGTTTGTCTCCATAACTTGTATTATCTCCATGCATATATGCACCATTATTCTTCATTATCATATGTTGTCTCCTTTCATCTCTCCACTGCATGCATTCAATCTCATCATAGCATACCATATACCATCATAGTCATGCACTTAGTTTATCTCCGCATCATTCCTTAGGTTAGTAATTTCATTCATTTGTTTGCATTACATTTGCTCCATTACCTTAGTTCATCTTCTTATATGATTGCGCTCATTTTGTTTTGACATTCAAAAATAATTGTGCTATATCATAGTTGCACAATATCATATGTCTTTTATAGTTGCGCTATATATCTTTTGAACTTTGGTTTTTTCTTTTGTTATTTAATTTTTTAAAATTGACTAATGAAATAGTCAAATTTTTAAAATTGAATGTTTATGATAATACTAACCTTTGTTTATTGTTTTGTAGGTCTTCTAAGAGTCTTCTATAGGTTCAATATTGACCTTTTGTTTATAATTCTCTTTGTTTAAGAAAATACGTAGGGTAGGGCATGATTGAATAAGTTATGTAATGAATAGTGGTATGAATATAAATGTGGATAGAATAGGGCTAGTTAGGATAGTAGTATGAATATGAATAGGGTTAAAAATCATAAATGATAATATGTAGATGAAAGTGTCAAAAATGTAAATGAAACGTAGGAAATTTTGGTGATGTAAATGAAATGTAGGTAAAGATGCATAACTAGTACCAAAATAGTTTTTACAATTCTAGAGTATTTTGAAAAAAATTTGAAATTTTAAGAAAGATTTTTTTTACTCACTATACTTGTACTCCCTTTTTGATGTTGATGATGATCGACATTGTGCTTATTGTTATGACAACTCTTGTAGACTTTGTAGAGACTTTATTTCTTCTTGCATCTAATTTGATTTAGAATAATTATTGTTCAAGTCCCTTCTGCAGGTTAAACTTTGACATTTTCAAGTCCCATCTTATATGATCTTCAGTTGATATAACTCAGGTCCCTGCTGACATGTTAAATTTTCAAGTTCCATCTCGCGTAATTTTACAATAATTTTCAGGTCCCTTTCTGAATAATTTTTCTCAACAACAATTCAGGTGCCTTCTGTAAATGTCAAATGATATACCAGGTCCCTTTATCATTGTAGTTCATATTTTGTCTTCAATTCAGCTGCTGAAAACTATTTTCATAGTTTTTTTTATTTCACACCTTCCCCCAAGCTGATGTTTTGACTTGTCCTCAAATCTGCAATGTCTTGGAGGGTATATCTGCAAAAATATTAAGTAATGTAAGATAAAAACAAAAATTGAATTCATATTGGCCAAACAAGTTGGTTTTCCGATATGAATTTGATTTTGTATTGTGCCAGTTTCCTAGATTTTCACAACCAAACTCTTTTTTATTATTTTCATTATTTTTTTTTTCTTGCTAGAATTATGGAAGGCTTATTGCTATGCTGCCCATTAATTTGCAATCTGAATCAATCAAAAATTTTCTCAGAAAATCTTCTTTATTTATAGGCTTATCATAGATTTTAAGCCTATGTCCATTGACGACAAACGAAACATATGCTTCATCAATTGTTTTTATCTTGATAGCTCCATTGTCGAAGATTTCTTCAATCTCATATGGCCTAAGCCAATGAGTCATAAATTTTGCTTTGAAATATTTGAACTTGGAGTTGAACAAGAGTGCCCAATCTCCTTTCTTAAACTCTTTATTCTTTATGAATCGATCATGTCATTTGATCATTTGTTCATGGACAAGAGATGTATGTTCAACTGCTTGTTGTCGTATCTCATCCAGTTTTTTTAACTACATAATCCCCTCTTATTGTGCTTGAGACAATTCCATCCCTAATTCTGTTTCCAACTTGCATGTATGTATTTGAAACTCAATGGGTAATAGGACTTCTTTTCCATGCACTAACTAATATGGACTGAACCCAGTAGTGTTTTTCTAAGTTATTCTATATGCCCATAATGCATCTCTCAACTTTTCTGACCAGTCCTTATGTTCATTTTTACAGTCTTCATCATTATTTTCTCTAGGACTTTGTTTGTTGATTCCACTTATCCATTAGCTTGAGGATGATACGTAGTTGATTTTCTGTCTTTGATCTTGTATTTCTCCGTAAGATCTCGAACACGTTTTGATGTTAATTGTGCACCTTGGTCAGTTACTATCTCTCTCGAAACTCCATATCTTACAAATATATCTTCAAACAGAAAAGACAAAACAGTTTCTTCTTTTGCTCATGCTACTACCTTAGCCTCCACCCATTTAGTTACATAATCTGTACATAAAAGATTGTATTTATTTCCATTGGATGGAGGGTTGATTGGTCCCACGAAATCTAAAGCCCACTGTTCAAATGGTTCAATAAGTACTTGTGGCTTTAATGGCATTTCATCTGATGCCACTGGTCTACCAATTATTTGGTAGTTGTCACATATTTTTACATAAGCTCTGGAGTCTTTGAAGATGGATGGCCACTAGTAGCCAAGTTTCAGCACTTTGTATTTTGTCCTTTTATCTGCAAAATGACCACCACATGGTTCATCATCACAAGCTTTCAAAATCTCAATTATTTCATCTTCTCTTAAACATTTTCTAATCATTAAATCAATGCTAGTATAAAATAGATCTCCATTGACCCAGCTATACCTAGCACTTTCTATAATTATTCTTTATTTATATTTGTTTGTGTAGTGATATGGTAGGATTCTAGATGATAAACAGTTAGCTATATCTGCAAACCAAGGAGTTTTGACATTTATAGCGAATAGATGTTCATCTGGAAAATTGTCTGGTACTAGATTTGGATCACCATGTGAATTTAATCTTGACAGAAAGTCTGCAACTTGGTTATCTTTTCCTGGTCGATCTTGTACAGTAATATTAAAATCGTGCATTAATAATAGCCACCTAGTTATTCTTCCATTTGTGATTGATTTTTTCATTAAATATTTTATAGAAGAATGATCCATGTGAATATAAACTTGAAAACCGATTATATAATGTCAAAATTTATTTACTGCATGTACGAAAGCTAACATTTATTTTTCTGTAACAGTTTAATTCAATTTTGTTGGTGTTAAATTTTTACTGATGAAATATATAACATAATTGAATTGATTCTCTTTTTGTCCAAGTGATGCTTTGATACCTGTATCGGATGCATCTGTTGAAATGTGAAATGGAAAATACCAATTAGGTCCTCGAAGAATGGGTGATATTGACAAATTTTGTTTTAATTTTCCAAATGCATTTTGACAGTTATCAGTCCATTAGAATTCCACATCTTTCGCAAGTAACTTGAATAATGGAAAAGTTTTTTTACTGAAATTTTCAATAAATCTTCTATAATAGCCTGCATAACCCAAGAAACTTTTAACTTCTTTTTTGTGTTGTGGGTGGTGTTAAATTCACAATGACCTGAATTTTTGCTGGATCCACTTTTATCCTTGAAGAAGAGATATGGTGTCCCAACAATATTCCCTCAATTAACATCATAAAACATTTTTCATTACTGGGTGATAGGTTTGTCTTAATGCATTTTTTAACACTTTTTCAAGATTTTTTAAAAAATCATCATATGTTGTACCATACACAGTGAAATCATCCATGTAAACTTACACACACTCATGAATCAAATCAGAAAAAATAGCAAGAACTGCTCTTTGAAATGTAGCGAGTGCATTACACAAACCGAAGGGTAATACATTGTGTGCATATGTTCCCTAAGGGCATGTGAATGTTGTCTTATCTTGATCTTCTAATGATATTTTTATCTGATTATATCCACTAAACCCATCCAGAAATGAAAATAACTTCTTTCCAGCTAATGAATCTAACACTTGATCAATAAATGGTAAATGAAAATGGTCTTTTAATGTAGCTTTGTTGAGTTCTCTGTAATCCACACAAATTCTCCATTTCCCATTTTTCTTAGGTACTACAAATAAGGGTGAAACACATTGACTATCTGAAAAGATAACTCTGACTTGTAATAATTTCTGTAATTCTTCTTTCACTATTTCCTTCATCATAGGGTTCATCCATCTTTGTGGTTGCCTTAGAGGTTTTACTTCATTATCAGTGTAAATGTGATGGATGCATGTTTTTGTATGAATTCCTGATATGTCTTTATAATCCCAGGCAAAAGATTTTGAATATTTTTGCAATAATGTTATTAGATTTTCCTCTTGTGATGATTGTAAGTTGTTACAAATATTCAAATGTCTCTCGGGACTAATTTCAATGATTTTTCTATTTTAATTGGTAATTGAATTTACAGGAAAAATGCTTTCAAATGTATTTTGCAGTGACTGTATTGTGCAATTTTCCTAAAAACATTCATTCAAAAGATAACTAGCAGATTCATATTGAGTTATCCTAAGCTTCTCTGGAATATTTGGTTCTAAGATGAATAGATCTAATAAATTCTCATTTTCTTCCTCCTCTCTAAAATTGTAAACTTGATTAAGACTAAGAACATATTGAAGTTCTTGTGGTTATTTTTCATCAATCCATGATAATAAATAAGCAGATTGAGTGGGAGGATATAATATAACAAGATTTCTTTCATCTCCATGTGCAATAATCATGCTTCCTGACCTGCATCCAATGTAAGCATCTACAGTAGCTAACCATGGTCAGCCTAAAATTAAGGGATGCCCTCCCAAGTCTGTTTTTGGTTGCAAAATCAAGGAGTCTACAGGATTCTCCCATGAATCCAGTGAGACAATGATATCTTCTAATATACCTTCTAGAACAACTTCAGATCTGTCTGCAAGTTCTAAGACTATAGTAGTAGGTCTAATGTTGTTCAAATTCAAATGTTTCATAGTCTCCGTTGTCATAACATTGATAGTTGCTCCCAAGTCTATTAAAGTATTTGGCACTGAATATTTGTTAATCGAAATATTAACCATAGGAATTCCTGGATCAACATACATTTCAATGGCTATGTTTGTGGACATGAGACTAGCCAAACTACCAATTAACTGGATTGTTTGTGGATCCTTATTTCTTCTGCTAGATTTTTTAATGCATAATTCCTTTATTGTTTTTGCATATATTACAATGTCTGTAATTGCCTGCAACAAAGGAATTTTAACATATGTGTTTTTCAATTCATCCATAATACTAAATTCATGGAGATATATTGGAATATTCTATTGTATCAATCTCTCTGAATATGATGGAGTCTGTGTCATAATGGATTTACCCTTGTGAATTTGTTTTTCTTCTTGAGATTGTTCACTTTGTTCTCCTTGTTCTATTTGTTCTTCAATTATTGGAGGAGAATATTTCGGTAACACCTTCCCAGACCTTAGGTGGACATATTGCACGGGAATAATTGAATAAGTAGGATAATATGTTGCCTATTCCACATGATATCCTGGTCTATCCACTTTGTTACTTGGATTAGCTACTGGCTAAGCTGGTAATTGTGTTGGTCTAGGAGATGTTTGATTAGTAGGCAGCTGAATTTGTTGCGGTTGAGTTAGTATTGGTGGGTTTTGAGATGTATATGGCATTTTTTGTTTTTCTTGGAAGTGTTGATATTCAGGAAATGGTTATGGAGCGTATGGTTGTTGATATTGATACTGCTGGGGATACATTTTTTGTGGTGGCTGGTTTCCATAACCATGTCTCCTCCAACCTTGTGCAGGTTGGTTTTGATATTGTTGTGGTGGCCAAGCCTACCATGGCATTGGTGTATTCCATGTATTTTGAGGATATTGAAAATTTTGGGGATTTTGTTGATGGAACTCTTGAGGCATTCTTGGCTACCAAGGTCTCCTTGGTGCCATATAATAGAGAGAATCTACTCCGTGCACTTATTCTCCTTGCAATTCTTTTAACTTTGGACATTTTTCTGTTGCGTTATTTTCTGTGCATACTCCACATACTTGTATACCTTGCAAAGAACATTCCCTAAGTGAATGTTTTTGTCTACACTTTGGACAGAAAATTGCTAATATTTCATCTTACTCTTCTTTCTTTTTCTTAGCTTTCAAAACATCTACTTGTGTACCCAAAGTGCTTAAGAGATCTGTCTTAAAATTTTCTTGCAGGCTTCCTATCTCTGCTCTTGTTATTGCACTTGCTGCAGATTTGGAAGCTTTTGATGAAATATCTCTTTTCCCACTCTTGGCTCTTCCCCTAAAGTATTTTTGACATAATTCATAAATTTATTCAAATGGTAAATTAGAAATATCTCCTTTTCCCATCACTTTAATAACGTCTAAATACTCATCTCTAATACCCTTTAGAAAAATAGTGCGGATGGTATCAGAACTAAGAGAATGGTGTTTGGATTTATGCAAATTGTAAAGGAATCTTTCCAAATATTCTTCCAAACTTTCGTCTTCTTGTTGTGACATTATGAAAATGTCTTCTTTCGAGTCTCTAGCCCTACAGTAAGCTTGATACTTTTTAGGAAATATTTTCTTCATATATTCCTAAGAAGCTATTGTGTGTTCTCTTAATCCCATGAAACATTTCAAGGCTGTTGCATTTAAAGTAGCAGGAAAAAGTCAAATTTTATCTGTATCATCAGTATATCCATATGTTCTACACAAGATGTCAAACTCAAACATAAATGCATTAGGATCTTCCATTGACATTCCATAGAAATTATGCAATACAGAAGGTGGATTATTTTTTATTTTTATTTCTTCTCCTAGTATTGTTCTTGCATCTAAAATAGGAAAGCCAAAATTAGTTTCTTGATCATTGTTAAATTCTTGCTCATTTTCTTGTGTTCTTCGATTTTGGTTTTCTCTTCTTGCTTCTTCCTCTATTCTTCGAATTTCTTCTGCTTTTTTATCTTCTTCTTCCTTTCTTTCTTCTTCAATTCTTCTTTCTTCTTCTCTTTGTCTTCACCATTCCCTTTGTTGTCTTTCATATTCTAATCTTTGTTCAAAAGTCATGTTTAATCTAGTTGATCCTTCTCCTTCTTCAGTCATTTCTTGTTCAGAGATTTGTAGTGTTTCAATAGGAGGTTGGTTTTGTATTTCTTCAACTAATTTGATTTCCTCAAGGAAAAGTTGCTCTAGTTGTTCAATAGTAGGTTTTCTTGTGTCTTTTTTCTTCCAAACGAAAGGAGGTTCCTTAGGTGATTTCTTTTTCTTTATCTCTAAGGCCAACAAGATTTGTCTTTCAACTAAAGTTAATCTCTGTCTTGATATTTTTTTTCCCTCTAACTCTTCTATAGTAGGTTTTCCAGCAACCGGTGTTGTTAGTCCTGTGGATGAATGAGTTGTTGGGGGGTGTTGTTTTACAAATCTACTTTTTTTATCTCTATCTCTAGGCATAAGAAAACATTACTTGAAAGAAAAACTATGTTTTTGTTGTTTTTGGTGACTTTTTTAATGTTTTTGTCTTTTAATTTTTTTGTTTTCGTAATTTGACCATTTTGAAATATGCTTCCTCGGAAACGGTGCCAAAACATTGGGTCAATTTACTGTTGTAAACTAACGCAAGTATTTATTATCAATCCGAGTTAGTGGAACTTAGAAGCATCCCCAAAGTATATGGGTTTCAGTTGCAATCAATTCAAAAGATGGTTTATTGATGATTAGGGAAATGCATATTACAAATATAAATCTAACTTAAATAATTTCTAAATTCATATGTGTAATTAGAAGCACAAGAATCTCCTAACTTAAGAGATTTGTTTGTCCTTATCTTAACAAGATTACCATGTGAATTAGAAATCAAACTACTTAACTAAACAATATATTAAGATACATGAACTAATAATTGAAGAGGCTCTTCACTGAAGAGGTCCTAGTTATCCTTGATCAGATATTCATTTATCACTAATGCTATTGTTAAAACAGGAATTTAGAAAAGCAGGAAAGATGAATCTTAGATTTAATCTCTTAATCAGATAGAAGAAGTATTTAACTTTAAATACTGGTTTGTCTCTTCGTATGCAGAATAGAAACAAGATTAATATCCATCAGCAATCAAACCATGTAAATGCATGTAAATATGAATTCTAACTAAAAATATTGATTAGATAGAAAGAGTACTTAACTTTAAACACATGTTTGTCCTTTCATATGTAGGTTAAGAATGATCATTAGATTCATCAATACTTAAAAATAATTAGCATAAACAAATTAAACATAAGCAAACTAATTCAAAAATTGCAACTACAAAATAAAATAAGAAGTACACTTAGCTCGGTGTGGGGGGCCTCCATGTCAAAGCCTTCAAAGTTCCATGTCAAAGCCTTCAAAGTTTGAGGCTTAAATAGATAAAATATATATAAAAAATTCATATAAAATAGCTTAGGTATTCATAACTATCCTTATCCTCTCATATCAAGTCAAATTCATCTATCAGATCGACCACAATCTAGAAAATCCCACAAAATAAGAGTTTTGATCTAGTTTCTACGGATCCTCCATAAAGACTGGTCTTGTTTGACCGCCTTTGACCAGGCCTATTAAAGCTCGGTTTGACTGTGCCAATAGGTGTACTCTTATTCTTAGTTCCCAAGCCTTCTATAAATGTATCCAACTTGATCCCAAGTGTCCTACACATATGCAAACCATAATGCTATTACGGGAATTTCTGTTGCTGTCCAAAAATGCACTTAAATTTCAATTTTTACAAAAACATCTAATAATTTAAAAATATAACTTAAATACCTGTATATTCATATTTGGGTCAATATAAGGTGGATATGATGGTAAATATATGGATAATATGGCAAAATAAAGTGTATTTTCTAAACAAAAAGAGATCAAAAACGAGGGCCAACAGGTATAATATGTAATAAATAGGAGTTAGACTCCTAGTAGGAGATATCTTCTTTAAGGTGTAACTATCAGTTTCTTGTTAAAAGAAATGTTTTTTCTGTTATATGATGTGCCATAGGAATAATTCGATGAATCTAGCCATCAAGCAGATCATCCTTGCTGTAAGAATGTCTATTTAAAGCCAAATCATAGAAGTAGCAAGGGGTTGGAGATTTTTTGCACCAAACTATTGCTTTATGTATTTTGACTCATATCAGTAATACAGAGGTTTTTCTTCTTGACAGACCTGAGATTCTCATGGGGTTTTTAATGTCTTATTGATCTATGTCTTATGTGTTACCACTTGTAGTAGATTTCATTGCTATTACTTAGAATTCATAACTCTATGCTCTTACTTCCTTTAGTAATGAAATTAATGTGATTTCATATGTTTTATGAGTGAATTGCCATTTTTAAAGACCCATATCTGCCTCAGCTTCCATGTTAAGAAACCTTGCCACTGAAACTACTAATTGTTGACTCCATAAGCCCAATGGTAGCAAGCCTGCATTCTTTTCAACCTACATACATAAAAAAACAAGTTACTTTTCAAATAGAGTTATCCATATAGTACTATCATAATAAAATACCATAAACCCCTTTGAGAGATCCCTCTCAGACTTAAGAGGCTAAGCTTCAATCAAAATCTGGTTTCAAACAGTTACATAGAGTTTTTTGATCAGCAGCCAATCAAGTGCAATTTTGTGATAACATTTCGGTACGTCTGTCAGGAGCTTGAAGATATAATTTTCCCGAAATTTTGAAGCTAAACTCTTGAAGGTAGCAAGAGCTTAGGATTTGTTCGAGGCTACAACTACCTTGCTGACTCCATTCAAAATTCTCATCTTCAAAGGTGGCTTCAAAAAGGAGATATACGAGGAGTAATCCTGAACAAGGTCCACCTACAATTGTGGATAATCCAAACACAATTTCCAGAGGCATTCAAGGCATTTATGCACAATCAGGTACTCCATTACATACAAAAGTCTTGACCTCTGAAGTTTTAAGAAGTCCTAAAGATAAAAGGTTTGATGAAAAAATTTCGGAAGTCGTGTTTAGGTCTAAAAATGAAAACGAATTGACTAAAATTGTTTTAGACCTACATAGAAGAGGTATTGATACCTCAGCCTTAGTGACTCAAAAGGGTAAAGAAGAGTTTTGGGAAGTAGTCAGTTCAGATTTATTGTTAAAGAGAGCATTTTTGGATAGGTTGAAGGAACTAGACCCATTTGAAATCTTGCTTAGAAGAAAATATGGTGTCCCTCTACCTGACTAGAGTTCAATTGTAGTTGGAAAACAAAGACCAACCAGCCCCCCTCCTAACAGTTCCTCTTCCTCTACTACTGTTTTCCCTAAAACTACCACAGTTCCAGTCATCATGGCAAGAAATGTTCCACCTCCACCTGTTGTTCCATCTGCTAGGTATGCCCCTCTTTTTCTTCTAGTTGTCCTTAATTCCCTTCCTAGCAAATATTCTGCTAGAATCAAAACTTAGGGAAGTGATGAAGAGATTACAGCTAAAGAGAATGTAGATCAGTGTAGAAATTTGAATAAATGAGATATTATTCATCGAGATTCTCCTGATCACACACTATTTTAGCTTCATGCATAATACAGAATCTCTTCTACCATTGATCATCACATGCAGAAATAAAATCAATTGCATGCATACATTAAAACCACAAACAATCACACATATGAACACAGTATTTAATGGGAAAGCTTAAAGCCGAAACCCCCACTATCTATATATATTATATGCAATGGAGATGATGTAACAATCATAGTACAAAAGCTCCTCACAAGCTCTCATGCACACCCTCAATTGCTACACACTATCAAGCTAGATCTAGCAAAACACATGCTCCAATCTTTTGCCACTTGATAGCCATCCTCTATTGTGTTTTCAATGCTATGGGATGGCTTCATTAAATAGATAAACCACTTGGCTTGAACTGCACAATCCTCATGGGCTACTCCACCTATCTGTGTGTTGCAAATACCAACTGTATAGTCACAACTGATAGTTAACCTGCTCTTTCACCTATTTCTGCACTGGTCTCCACTGAAACTGTCCATGCACTAAAGTTGACCGATGCATTCTTTAGTTGATTTATGAGTTTATAATTAGTGAATTAATTAATAATTAATTCACACCACTCTCACTAACTGTATCAATTAGTTAAACTGAATACAAATAGCTCAACTTTGTTTAGATTAGTTAAACTAAATACAACTCCACTAACTTCCTCAATCAACCCACCAAAATCTGTCACATGAGTTCTAACTGAAGTCTCCATGCAATAGCTCCACTTAACCCTCAGGAATAGCGTAATTCCTTCTGTCAGCTCCTGTGCCACATCTGTGCACTTAACTGAAGTGCTCCAAGAGAATAAGTTAATGTTTAGAGTCTAAATATTATTAAGAGCTAATAATATTCGACATATCTATTTTTAGACTGGAAATCTAAAACTAGATTCTGCCCAGTATGTCTAAAAATAGAAGTCCATCTATTTTTTCCAACTTGACCAACCATCCACAAATAGCATCCTGCAACTCATAGAACATGATCCATATGTCTAAAATTAGACATAGTCTAAAAATAGACTTTGCACCAAAATAGATCGCAAGGGCCCACTTAGTGAAGGCTTACTCCTTTCCACTAAGCTCATCATCTTGTTGCAATCTCAACACTCCTCCTCAACAAGATAAGTATTATCTCGCAACCCCTATCCCGCCCCCGTGGTATTCCGAATTTGCTCCCGGTGAGCTTCATCAAGATATCGCATCCCGATCCTCCGTGGGAATGTATGAAAGTAACATGATCTTCCACGCACACACCACATATGACATCTGATCCGTGAAGCCATGTCGCTCAACTCATCCTCCCGTCCGTACCCATGATCCATATCCCGATGTGCCTCTCGAGATATGTGCCTCTGAGATATCTCAATACATGCCTGCCTGCCTTCCAGAAGAGCTTGGTTGGCTTAACCATAGCTTGTGAAAGTTGGTTCACAGCATAGCATATGTCGGGTCATGTATTGACCAGATACATGAGCGACCCCACCAACTGTTGATAAACAGTGGCATCCACTACCTCCGCTAAAGTAGCATCCTCCTTCCTCCAGACAACAGGAAGAGGAGTATCAACAGGCTTGCAGCCATGCATGTTGAACTTCTCCAGTATCTCCCGGGCATACTTACCCTGAGAAACAAACAATCCACCACTGCGCTGCCAAATTTCCAATCTTGGGAAATAATGAAGGAGGCCCAAGTCCTTCATCTCAAACTCCTTTGCAAGATCAGCCTTGTATGAGTGTATCAGCAGTTCATCACCTGTCAAAATCAAATCATCTACATAAAGTACAATGATCAGCAACTTACCCTCCACCACAATCTGGTATAGGTTAGGATCCGCCTCACTCTTTGAGAATCCAAGTCCACGAAATAATTGTTTATCCGTGTGTACCAAGCATGAGGTGCTTGTTTCAACCCATACAAGGCTCTCTTGAGCCTACACACATGCGACTCGCTGCTAAATATCTCAAAACCTTCGGGCTGATCTATGTACACCTCCTCCTCAATGACTTCGTTGAGGAACGCAGTCTTCACATCCATCTGATGAATTTGCCACCCCATCTGCGCTGAGAGAGCAAGAATCGTATGTATGGAAGAATACCTTGCGACAGGTGCAAAGGTCTCCTCATAATCGATCCCCTCAATATTTGAAAAGCCTCGGGCAACAAATCTTGCCTTATACTTCTCCACACTCCCGTCAGCTGCCTGCTTCACTTTGTAGATCCATCTCGAACCCACCATTGATTTCCCCTCCGACCTCGAGACAATCTCCCTTGCACTGTTTCTGACAATCGAATCATACTCTTCCACCATGGCATCTACCCATGCGGAGTCCTCCACAGCTTCCTCGAAAGAGGATGGCTCTGTCACGATACACTTGCTCATAAGAGCCATATCTAATACCATTTCTCTCGGTATTGTCTCTGTCTGTATTTGTGATTGGGTGCTCACAACCTTCTGCGTCTTGAGCGATCCTGTGACTTGCGCGGTGCGCTTGGCCTGCGTGGTTGGTGTTGCTGGTGGTCTCTTCCTCCTTGAACGCCTCCTCTTGTCTTTGGTCCCCATCCACAAGGCTCTTCCTTGGGAACAATAACTCCTCATCTTCATGCTGGGTGTTGGCTCCTCTCAAAATAACATCGCCCGGCTGCTCTCATGAGTTTGATATCCCTTCGCCTGACACGATCTTGTTGTCTCGGCTCTGCAAATGATTTAGGGCATATCGTTATTACCCCAAAAATATCCCAACCTCCGCAGTCAGCTCCAGCTTCTTCCTGGCATCTTTCGTCACATGAATGTAAACAGGTGAACCAAAAATCCTCAAATGGGAAATATCAGGCCTCTTACCAGAAAACGCCTCCTCGGGTGTACTCATGCCAAGTATCCTGTGGGGACAACGGTTCTGCACATATACTGCAGTATTGCATGCCTCAGCCCACAAGTGTATGGGAAGGCCCTGATCATGCAACATCGCCCGTGCAGCACCCACGATCGTTCTGTTCTTCCACTCAGCAACCCCATTCCCCTCTGTGAGTTTATGAGGTGCTGTGAGCTCTCTTCGAATTCCTTCTGCGCTGCAAAAGTCCTTGAATTCGCCAGAGATGAATTCACCACCATTGTCGCTCCTAAGAGCCTTCACCTGCTTCCCCGATTCTTTCTCAACCAGTGCCTTGAACTCACAGAACTTCGCGAATGTATCGCTCTTCTTCGACATGAAGAAGATCCAGCACTTTCGAGACAAATCATCAACAAAGATCACATAATACTTGTGCTTTGCTGTCGAAGCAACTGAGAAAGGACCACACACGTCTGTGTGAACTCTCTCAAGGATCGTCGTGGCGCGAGTATCCTTCTCGTGAAAGGTGGCTTTCACATACTTCCCTAAAGTACACCCCTTGCACTGATCTGACTGCGCAAGAGTGCCCTTAGGAAGCCCAGTAGAAATCTGCTGCAGGATCTTCAAAGCTCCATGGTGAAGGTGGCCCAATCTCCCGTGCCACAGTTCGCCCTCATCATCCCGGCTCACCACTTCTCCCGCCTTGCATGCCATTGCTGCGCAGCCATCTACCTGCAACTGATAAAGGTTCTTAACCGAACTATCCTCACCAGGTCTCACCGATTTGCCTTCTTTGCGCGGCCTTTCCCTGCGCTAAGACAACATCCTTGTCCCTTGTCTTCTAAGATACTTGTGATATAAGATTCTTCTTCAATCCTGGAACATGCATCACTTCCTTCAATACGAAGGGTTTACCGGACTCCCTCTCAAAGGAAATGGTACCGATACCGGTCGCACTGTATCTACCATCATCGCCCATCTCGATGTGCACTCCAAGATCTTTCTCATCCAGATCAGTAAACAAATATCGATCGGTAAACAAATATCGATCTCTTTGTCTCCTTGTGAAGAACGCACCACTTTGTCAAGAAACCACTGCCGATCTGTCATACTTGAAATCAAGCATGCGATCGATAGAAAATCTGACTCATTGCGAGCACAAGGCCTCCCGGTGAGATCCCGACGCTTTCTTACTGTATACCTTGGACAATTAGTGGCGTAATGTCGGCGGTAGTGACGATGAAAAGAACTTCTACCTTGGTTGTATCTGTGCCTTTCGCACGGTTGAGAAGCTTTCTTCCCCTTCTTTGCTTTGGCAGCCAAAGTGCAATTCTCTTCATCAGAGTTCTTTGATGAAGATCTGTCCCTGGTACTTCGCCTTATCTCCTCTTGCACAAGGTCTGACCAAAGTTGCTCCCATCCTGGCAATTTCTCCCGACCATTGATAGAGTCCTGATAGGAGTGCCAACTCTTCGGAAGCCCAAGGAGAGACAAGCTCACCAATTCCTCATCATCAACAGTCACCCCCACACTTCCCATCTCATCCCTTCATTGGATGAACTTCGTGAGGTACTTGGGCATACTATCGCCTTTCTCCATCTTTATGTTTCTGAGTCTATCCTTGAGCGCCAACTTCCTCTAGTCGCTCTTGCTTTGGAATAAATCTGTCAACGCTTTCCACATCAAGAATGGAGAAGCCTTACCATGAAGGCTGGATACTATGTGATCCTTCACGCCCTCCAACAGAATCCTTCGACACTTTGTTGCCTTCTTTTGCCATGCGTCAAGTACGGCAGCATCACTAGAAGTAGGCTTTGGAATTTCTGCATCTATGAACTCCTTCAACCCATTGTCATCCAGCACCGCCTCCATCCTATCCTTCCATGCAATATAATTCGAGCTGCCCTCAAGGGCATACTCCAATCACAATCCGTTGAAAGACATCTCAACTTCGAATCCAAGAAAACACTACTGCAAATTCAAATTCCACCAGCACAAAACTCAACCGCTTCAATGTTTTGCAATTGCTCCAATGATCAATATAGCTCTGATACCATGTAGAAATTTGAATAACTGAGATATTATTCACCGAGATTCTCCCGATCACACACTATTTTAGCTTCATTCATAATACAGAATCTCTTCTACCATTGATCATCACATGTGGAAATAAAATCAATTGCATGCATACATTAAAACCACAAACAATCACACATATGAACACAGTATTTAATGGGAAAGCTTAAAGCTGAAAATCCCAACTATCTATATATTATATGTCATGGAGATCATGTAACAATCATAGTACAAAAGCTCCTCACAAGCTCTCATGCACACCCTCAATTGCTACACACTATCAAGCTAGATCTAGCAAAACACATGCTCCAATCTTTTGCCACTTGATAGCCAGCCTCTATTGTGTTTTCAATGCTATGGGATGGCTTCATTAAATAGATAAACCACCTGGCTTGTATTGCGCAATCCTCATGGGCTTCTCCACCTATCTGTGTGTTGCAAATAGCAACATTATAGTCACAACTGATAGTTAACCTGCTCTTTCACCTATTTCTGCACTGGTCTCCACTGAAACTGTCCATGCACTGAAGTTAACTGATGTATTCTTTAGTTGATTAATGAGTTTATAATTAGTGAATTAATTAATAATTAATTCACACCACTCTCATTAGTGTATCAATCAGTTAGACTAGATACAACTAGCTCAACTATGTTTAACTCAGTTAAACTGAACACAACTCCATTAACTTCCTCAATCAACTCCACCAAACTCTCTCACATGAGTTCTAACTGAAGTCTCCATGCAATAGCTCCACTTAACCCTCAGGAATAGCGTAATTCCTTATGTCAGCTCTTGTGCCACATCTGTGCACTTAACTGAAGTGCTCCAAGAGAATAAGATAATGTTTAGAGTCCAAATATTATTAAGAGCTAATAATATTCGACATATCTATTTTTAGACTGGCAATCTAAAAATAGATTCCGCCCAATATGTCTAAAAATGGAAGTCCATCTATTTTTTCCGACTTGACCAACCATCCACAAATAGCATCCTGCAACTCATAGAACATGATCCATATGTCTAAAAATAGACATAGTCTAAAAATAGACTTTGCGCCAAAAATAGCCTGCGGGCCCACTTAGTGAAGGCGACTCATTTCCACTAAGCTCATCATCTTGTTGCAATCTCAACAATCAGTTCAATTACTTCATAGACAAGGAGGAGGTTGACCATGAGGATGTCAAGATGAGATTATTTTCTCAGAGATTTACAGGTGAAGTCAAGAAGTGGTTCAAAGCCCTTACACCAGGAAGCCTGCATAATTGGAATGAATTTGAAGATAGCTTCTTGAGAAAGTGGGGAAATAGAACCAACCCTGTGCAAGCCCTCACTAAGTATAATAGTTTGAAAAGAGTTGTTGATGAATCTATCCAAACATTTTCCAAAATATTTAACAAAGTTTATGACTCCATCCCTGCTCATCTTAAGCCTCCACTAGGATTAGCTCAAATGCGCTATGCTGAGGCATTTGATTATGAATTTTCTATTCTACTCGGAGAAATAGAATCCCCTTCACTAGCTAAAATGAAAAATGATGTTGTGAAGGTGGAGGTCAATATGATAGCAACCAGGAAATCCAAGATGGGAAAAACAAAACTGAAAGAAGAAGAAGAAGAAGATAAGCCATCCAACTCAGATGAAAAATTTGACTCCATGATGAAGACAATGAAAAAAATGATGGATAGGCTTGCCCTTGGGAATTCCTCTGCACCTCCTGCACAACATGAAAAATAGTTTAGAAATCCTCAATTAAGGAGACCTCAAAATCAGCAGAGACCAAGGGAAAATAGAAATCAACGTGAACCTACAATAAGGCCTCCTTTTCAGCAAAATTTAGTTGATGAAGAAGATCAACCTGAGATTCCAGAAGAATCCATTCATTGTCTAGATGAAGACATGTCTGGAATATTTTTTACTGAGGAGCATGATGAGTCAAATCATGATGTAAACAATGGTGAGGAACCATCTGGTTACCTTAAAGGATATCAACATGAAACCTTTGAGATGTAGAAGAAATACAACCTCAGAAACATAAATGTTCCAATTACTGTAAACAAAACACAGCCCAAGAAAGATGCCCCTAAAGTTGTTGAAGTTAGAAAAGATCCACCACCTCCTCCTTCTGTCAAAGAGACTGAAAAATTTGCTTCTCTTTTCAGTTTGGAAAATGAGATCTCCAAGATCAAGATCCCAGTCCCTTTTGGAGAAATTCTTAAGGTAAATGAGTACAGAATTAAAATTGTAAAAATGTTGAATTCCCAACCAGGAGCTGTTGACATTCTTAATGTTCAAGAAGATCATCTAACCATCTATTTGGGACCAATATTGGAAGATGAGAAGAATGAAGAGGTGCCTCCATTCTATGTCAGCCTTAGCATTCATGACATGAAATTACACAATTCCATGTCTGATTCAAGGGCCTCTCACAACCTCATGCCTAAAGTGATCATAGAAAGGATGGGATTAGAAATCAGTAGGCCATACAAGGATTTGTTTTCTTTTTATTCAAAAAGATTTCAATGGATTGGTTTAACAAAGGATGTTGTTGTTGGCCTCACAAAGGTCCATACCAAGACAGTGGTAATGTACATTGTAGTATCAGACATTCCACCTAAGTTTGGCATGCTTCTATCAAGATCATGGGCAGCAAATATCAAGGGTACCATGCAGATGGAACTAACTTATGCCACCATTCCTGTTTTTGGTGAGCATAGAAGACTATACAAAGAAACAAGGATGGCTTATATGGTAAGTTGTAAGGACAAACCTCAAAATTTCCAAAGCCATGTTTTTGATACTGAATTAAGATCTGCTATACTTTTAAATCAATTAACTGATGAAGAAGAAGCAGAAAATCAGTGAAGAGAAGGCGGAAGGTTGGTGGTTGTTACACTTTCATGGATAAGCAGGAAGAGAAGGGGCTAGAGTAGGAATTTGGATCACAACTCCAGAGGATGAAAGTAAGTTATTTTCTTTAAAATGAAACTTTAATAGCACAAATAACATGGTTGAGTATGAATCTCTGTTTTTTTGTCTAGAAATTTTGAAAAGATTGGGTGCCCAAAATATTTCTGTTTGTGGAGATTCTGAATTAGTTATTAAACAAGTTAAGAGTGTATATCAAACCAAGGATGTGAGGATGAGAACATACAAAAATTTGATCATGGATATGTTAGATAATTTTCAAGAATATTCATTTATTGTGAAGACTAGGGACCAAAAATCAGTAGCTGATTCCCTAGTTCTCTCTACAAGTTTGTTTGTTATCCTTGCACATTCCACTGAAAGATATGAGGTTGAATTTCACCATAGGCCTGTTATCCCTAACAACAACATCCATTGGCAAGTTTTTGAGGATGACCAGCAAATCAAAAACTTCATAGAGTTGAAAGAAGAGTTTGAAAGCACACAATTAGACCAGCAGAACATGCTTGCTGAAATCAAAGGTAGTTCTGAAGTGTTGCATCTAAAGAATAATTCCATACCTAAAGGTATCATCCCACTTGAAAGCCTTTTTGACCAAAATGATGTGTACAGGTCTCCTAGGATACAAGCTGATGATGAATAGGTAGAGAGTTGTAACCTTGGTACAGTAGCTTTGCCAAAAATGATCAAACTTTCTAAGTTTCTTTCTGCAAATATGAAACATAAATATATTGAGATGATGAAAAGATTCATTGAGTTTTTTTCATGGAGTTATGTTGATTTGAAGAAGTATGATCTGACTATTATTCAGCATACCATCCCTATTAAAGAAAATTAAAATCCTTTCAAATAGAAGTTGAGGAGGATTAATCCACTTCTCATGCCTCTGATTGAGAAGGAAATCAAGAAGCTATTTGATGCCAAAATTATTGTTCCAATCAGATTCTCAAAATGGCTTGCAAACTTGGTTCCAGTTAGAAAAAAGAGTGGAGAAATCAGAATCTGCATAGATTTCAGAAACTTGAACAAATATTCTTTGAAGGACAACTACCCTCTCCCAAATATGGACCAAATTTTGCAGAACATTGTTGGTTCCCAAAGGATGTCAATGCTGGATGGTTTTTCGGGGTACAAACAGATACTTTTGCATCTAGAAGATCAGGAAAAAAATGCCTTTACTACACCATGGGGCACATTCATGTATGCCAAGATGCCCTTTGGTCTAATGAATGCAGGAGCGACCTTTCAAAGAGAAATGGACATTGCCTTTGCTAAGGAGAAGGATAATTTTGTGGTTGTCTATCTGGATGGCATAACTGTTTTCTCAAGGAGAGAGGAAGACCACTTGAATCATTTAGAGAAAGTTCTGCTAAAATATATAAGGTTTGGAATTTCTCTCAATCACACTAAAAGAATTTTTTCTCTGACTTCAAGGAAGTTACTTGGACATATTATATCTAAATATGGGATTAATATTGATCCAAATAGGGTCAATGCCATTCAGAAATTTGATCTACCTAGAAGCAAGAAGGAAATTCAGTCTTTCCTTGGAAGAATAAATTTTGTGAGGAGGTTTATTCCAAATTTTGCTGAGATTGTCAAGGATATAACTAAGATGCTGAAGAAAGGAGTTGATATCAAATGGACAGTGGAAGAAAAGCATTCATTTGAGGAGATCAGTAAGGAACTCACCGGATTTTTCAAAAGAATTTCTGGTTTTTACATTTTCATCAGAAAATACAATTGTTGGAGTTTTGCTGCAGAAAGGACAGCAAGGTACTGAGCAGCCTATTTCATTTTTTAGCAGGACCTTAGCTAATTTAGAGCTAAAGTACAATATCCTAGAGAAACAGTCTTATGCTTTGGTCAAAGCCATCAAATATTTCAAAATTTACATTATGCATTCTCATGTCATAGCATGTGTTCCTAATGCTGTTGTGAAGGACATCTTAACTCAAACTGATCCTGATGGTAAGAGAGGGAAGTGGATTGCTAATCTGAAATGTGTGAACAAAATATTTCTTATACAGAGATAGACAGTAGGGGCTTTTACTGGTTATTTCACCTTTACTAGAAAAGATGAAACCATAAGCTTCTAGCCCTCTTACTGGCTCTGCCTAAAGAAATATGAAGTAAACACTAAAACGATCTGGCAATGAAATTATTTTTTTCTGTTTGCAAAGCATTCATTAACCAATTTTTATGTGTGAATAATCAAGTTAAGGTATTTTTCAATGGAAGTAATGTGGTTTGAAATGGAACAAATGAGTTTTGATCATTGTATAAGTCTCATTGTGAAAAGTGAACCTATAAAAAATTATTGTTTAATGTAGTAAACTTTGGAAATAAGAAGCAAGAATGCACAGCATAACAGTAAGCATTTGTTTAAGCAATTCACCCCTCTCTTGTGCTACCTCTGCTGGGTCCAAAAGCCTCCAAATGGGCTTTTCCCTCTTTTATTAATTCTCAAAATAAGTATTACACCATGAATAAAGCCCCAAAAGGTGAAATTAGCTACAAAATCAGAATCATAATGCTGGAAACAGTAAAAATTGACTATTCATTCACCTCAAACAGATGAGCATAGCCTAATATAGCTGATCATTCCCATAGCCTTGATGGCTCCACAAGCAAATTCGATGATAAAATCACTGAAAAAGTTCCCTGATGGATCTTAAAACTATTCCAACAGCTTCAAAATCCTTCAATACCCCCAAAACAAAACAAAAAAATTCGTTCCAATTGGACTTCCCTAGCCAAAGTTATGACTGAAACAACTTTTTCCCAGTTAGGGCTAGAAAATCTCCACCAAATGTGGTGGAACTCCAGATAGCACCAAAAAAATAGGGACAGGCGCCTAAATAGGCGGAATCCGCCATATTGACCGCCAAATAAAGGTGCTACGGATAAGGTCCATAGGACCGCACCGATCGGAGGTGGTTGACCGAACTTTGAGTTTAATTCGGCGTTGTTTAATGTTCAATTCATATATATTAACCCCCGGGCCTGTAATTAACACGTGACCATACCCTTTCGTTTACGCGCCGATGGATTTTTCCTCCGGTTCCGAGCGGCGAGGCACATGATGGAGGGGGATGGCCCTTGGGGGCTGGCCCCCTTTCGGGCCCGCCCATACAAAATGTAAAATTTAAATATAAACTTCAATGCATGGTTTATTAAGAACCACCATGGTTCGTTTGTCGATCCGTTCGTTTGTGTCCGCCCCGACCCGAGGTCGAACCCTGCTGCGCCATAATCAAAAGTTTTGAACCATATTTCATTTGAACTTGGGGCCACGTGGCGCCCTCTGATTGGCCACCATAGAAATATTTTGTGGAATATTCTATAGAATATTCCACAGAATATTCCTAGAATATTCTGTGGAATATTTTCTTTTTTAAAATATTTTTGTAAAGTCAAATTGGCCATTTTTTTTTACTGAAATTGGCAAACTTCAAAGCTGAATAACTTTCTCATACAACATCGATTTTCAGTGTCACTCGCGTCTACAGGATCGTTTTTCCGAGCTCTTTCCAATCGTTCTAGTTTGGACCAATTCTGAGCAACTAATTTTTTTGAGCATTTTTCCATTAAGGACTTGATCACCTGATCAATTGCTAACTTGTTGGAATATGATATAGAAATCAGACCTACAAAATTGGTGAAAGGTCAGGGGCTAGAAAAGCTTATGGCTCAGTCCAATTTTGACTGTCTTGATATGAATTTAATTGCAGAAATTTCAGAATTATTAGATGAAGATAAAGATTTGATTCCCATTGAAGAAAATTACATCCTTTTTGACTGGCACAGAGACATTGTTTTTGTCTTACATCATCATAGAGCTCCTGCTGAATTGAAAAATCCTAAGGCAAGGTTTGTGAAGCTGAAATCCCTAAGGTACTTCATCATTGATAAAAATCTATATTGGAAGGATACTAGTGATATTCTTTTGAAGTGTTTGCTAGAAGAGGAGGCTGAAAAATTGATTGAGGAGTTTCACAAAGGAGATTGTGGAGGTCATCATTATGGGAAGGCCACATCAAACAAGATTCTCAGAGCAGGGTACTACTAGCTTACAATGTTCAAAGATGTTTACAAAAAGATTGTTGCTTTCCATGAATGCCAGATTTTTTATGGTAAGAAAAAGCTTATTCCTTTACCGTTGATGCCTATCTATGTTGAGGTGACATTACAGAAATGGGGGCTAGATTTTATTGGTGAGATTCATCCATTATCTTCAAGATAGCATCGCTAGATCCTAATAGCAACTGCTTATTTCACCAAGTGGATTGAAGCAATCCCAACTAGGCAAGAAAATGATTCAGTTATCATTTCATTTTTGGAAAATAATATATTTTCTAAGTTTCGTTGCCCTATGAAGACCATCACTGATAATGCGCAGGAATTCAAATCCAAGAGGTTGATCAGTTTCTGTCACCAATATCACATTACATTTAGGCATTCTACTGCATATTATCCACAAGGTAATGGTCTTGTTTAATCTTATAACAAGAGCATTGTGAGGATTATTAAGAAGGTGTTGTAGGAAAATAAGAAGCTATGGAATTTGAAGCTGAAGTATGCTTTATGGGCTGATAGAGTGTGCACAAAAAGGTCAATTGGAACTTCCCCTTATGAGTTGGTGTATGGGGTTGAAGCCATTTTTCCTACTTCCTTGGGCGTACATGTCATGAACCTGTTGCAAGGATTAGAGGACGAGCCAAATGCAATTCAGAGGAGGATAAATCAGTTGATAGCTTTGCAAGAAAAAATGGAGGAAGACTACAACATCAATCAGCAATCTCAAAATAGAATTAAGAAGACATTTGATAGGAAGGTAGAGGAAAACATGCAGATTCAAGATGTGGTATTGAAGTGGGAGGCCAGAACTGAAGAGAAGGGGAAACATGGTAAGTTTGAGAATATCTAGAAAGTTCCATTCAAAATGGTTGCATTTCATGGAAACAATACTTACATACTACAGGAGATGGATGGACAACCTTGTGCTAGAGGGTCTGTCAATGGAAGGATTTTGAAGCACTATTCCTCTTAAGTTCTACTGATCTTTCATTCCATTGTATATATTCCATTTTTATATGTTTTTCTACTAATAAAGACAAGTTGATTATCAAGCTTGAGCCTGAGGTGAAGGCCATTAGAGTTTGAATGAAATCTTGGAAAATTTCAGAGTTTTTATTTCCAAGAAGATGGATATCACTGGAACTACAGGTTCTTTGGTGTACCACAGGGGCACACCATCCCAAGTGTAGCCACTGTTATCACTCAGAAAAAGTGAAACATTATTTTTCATGGTCTTAGAGTTCATTTTTCAAAGGTATGGTCATAGAAAAATTTGTCACAAGTTGATATAGAAAAATTTTAAAAGTTTTCATATTAACCTATCCTAAGGTCCAAACCCACCTGCATTCAAGTCATATCATGTCCCATCAGTCATCATTTACTGACATTTTTATTTCCTAAGATTTGAAGTCAAAAAGGTCACTTTAGCCAGTTTTTCTTATTTTCGTAGCGATTTACACTGTAAAAAGGCAATTTTCGCTACGAAACTGCTAATAGTTTCGTAGCAAAACTGCCAGGAAATGAACTAACTACACTACGAAAAGGGGTTTTTCTGTCTATATTTTCAAATTCCTTGCAAGGTTTTAGTCCATGATTAGAAGTGTTAGGGTGGATGCCATTCGAGTCAGTAAGGGTTAAATCAAGGTACAAAGGTCATGGCTCAGGTCATTATTACTATTTTTAGCATGCATGAGTCATGATTAAGCCATGAGTTGTCATAGAAACTTTAAGACATTACCCAATTGAGTCTTTTTCATTCTCCACTTCATCTTTACATGCTACTGAGCTCTGGAGAGCTGTTTCACCAAACCAAGCTAGTTGTTGTCATTTTCAAAAGTTGCATGTGTCACTAATCAAGCGAGCTAGAGAAGGTATAAAATCACCATGGCTGCAAAATGGAATACCAACAAAGGTGTCCATTGCCTCAGATATGAGCTATCAGACATGAATTTGATTAATGAAGACCCAACTACGTTAGAAGTTTTTAGAAGAACAGAGTGTTTTTAGTTCTGCCAAAGATTGCAAGAGTTCCATGTGCCGGTTTCTAAGGAGTTTTCCATCAGTTTCAATGGGACAGCTTCAAAGGTGGGAATTTTAAACCTCACAGTAACACCAGAGACCATTGCAGCAGCAACAGGAGTCCCTAAAGGAGGATAACAATGGTTCAAAGGTTTCAATTTCACCATGCAGGACTGTAAAGAATTTATCAAGCTAGAGCATTGTGAGATTGTTCTCAAAAATGCCATCCCAAGGAGCTACATGAAAGACAACTTCTCAAATTTGCTTCTAATTATTCATAAGTACTTCACTTGTGAAGGGAGATATCACATGGTCTATTCTTACCAGCTTAGGCCCCTAATGCATTTTGTGGGTAAGAGGTCTCTTGATTTGCCCTTTTACTTATATAGAAGTCTAGCTAAAATGTCAGACAAGGTTCAAGCTAAATTTGAAGGAAATGAAACCTCTCTTTTTCATCATGGTTTGATCAAGTTGCTAGTGTTAGAGTTAAAATGATTAGGTAGAGATTGGTCATCTTTTCTATTCATCATTGGTTTTGAATTAGATGCTATTACTCCTAAAATAACTCCTAAACCTATAGATATCCCATCACCTTCAATGGGAGAGCAAGTTGAGCCAGTGATCATGGAGACAGAGCCTTTGCAGAAGGCTAATACACCCAAAGCTTCACCTGCAAAACAAAAGCCAATTATGAGAAAACATGGTAGCAAAAGGGTTACAAGGAGCCAAAAATTGGCTAAGGGTAACTTTGAGGACATTTTTCATGCTGTTGATATTGAAGAAACTCCTATAGTCCAAGCTGAAGATATAGATGAGGGAGGAAGGAAACTTAAGAAAGGAAAAATAGCTAAGAAGTTAGAGTTTGCAGGTGAAGATGTAGGATTCATGTTTCAAGCTAGAAAACCAATGACAATACATGCCAAAAATGTCTTATAAAGTAGCAAAGAGGCTCAGAAGGTCACTGAAAATGTTCAACCACCACCAAGTATAATAGACCTTTCCCCACCTGCAAAAGAAGAATTGGTCACTAAACAAAGGAAGGGTAAAGAGAAAATCATTGAAAAAATAGAGATTGAAGTCCTTAAGGAGCAGTTGAAGCTAGCAAATGATGAAATATCAGTCTTGAAGAAATATGCAAGGAAACACAAGGTTCAGAAGGCATATTTTGTGAAAATGAAAGAAATTTGGGAAGAGCAGGTCATAAGTGTGTCAAAGACCTTGGACTACACACAGAAATTGATCAAATGGACTCAGCCATTGAGAGGAGAGGTGAAGCATATCATAAAAATTAACCTGCACTTGCAATCTAATAATAGGACATTGAATGACCAAGTCAAAGACCTTCAAGAACAACTAGAACTTATTCATGAAGAGCTAGAGAAGAAAGGCTTAAAGATGATTTTTGTTGAGGAGCCCATAGCTCAACTAATCATTAATCAAGAGGAAACACTACAAGGGTCTTAAGTTGAGATTGAATGTGTTTTATAAGGTTCATGGCATGCTAAATATTGAGTTTTTATAGCTGGAGGTCACTTTTTGGAGACAATTATTAAATCTGGAAATTCTGCACTTTTTCACAGTTTCGTAGCGTTTCTTAGGCTTAAAGCTAGGAAAACGCTAAGAAAAAAATCTGTAGCAGCCTATTTGCTTCCAAAATCACTTTTTTCAGTTTTTAAGGGGGGGTTTTGATGATGGTGATGTTTCATGACTAGGTTGACACCATGGAATAGCAAAAGAGCAAAGTTTTTGGGTGTAGAAGCTTCTTTTTCAACGCTACGAAAGCTCGCTACGAAACTGTCATGTTTTCGTAGCGAGCTACTTTTGAAGGTTTTGGAGCATCCTAATGATAGTTTTGGACAGTTGTACTCCTCCAACAGGTCAAGGGACCTTAACATCAAACATTTATGACTTGAAGAAAGTGTTGTGTAGACAGCTCATCAGCTAAAGCTCTCGTTGAAGATAAGGATCTTACATTCCTGAAAAATAGGGTTTTTTTCCACATGTCTAGGAGGATTTTTAATATGTAAAGTGGTGATGAACTATGTCATAGCCTTTTCAAGCATGTGATGCTTATTTTTAACTGACATGTAACTGTTTGACAAAGATAAGGTAGAATATGTAATAAATAGGTGTTAGACTCCTAGTAGGAGATGTCTTCTTTAAGGTGTAGTTGTCAGTTTCTTGTTAAAAGACATGTTTTTATATTATATGGTGTGTCATAGGAAGAATTTGATGAATCTAGCCATCAGGAAGATCATCCTTGTTGTAATAATGTCTATTTAAAGGAAAATCATCTAAGTAGTCAGGGGTTGGAAATTTTTTGCACCAAACTGCTGCTTTATGTATTTTGACTCATATCAGTAATATAGAGGATTTTCTTCTTGATAGACCTAAGATTCTCATGGGGTTTTTAATGTCTTAATTATCTATATCTTATGTGTTACCACTTGCAGTATATTTCATTGCTATTACTCAGAATTCATAACTCTATGCTCTTACTTTCTTTAGTAATGAAACGTATGTGTTTTCCTATGTTTTATGAGTGAATTTCCTTTGTTAAAGACCCATATCTACCTCAGCGTCCATGTCAAGAAACCTTGCCACTCAAACTATTGATTGTTGACTCCATAAGCCCAATGGTAGCAAGCCTGCATTATTTTCAACCTACATACATAAAAAAAAAAAACAAGTTACTTTTCAAATAGAGTTAGCCATCTAGTAATATCATAATCAAATATCATAAACCCCTTTGAGAGAGCCCTCTCAGACTGAAGAGGCTAAGATTTAGTCAAAATATGGTTTGAAACAGTTACATAGAGTTGTCTGATCAGCAGCCAATCAAGTGCAATTTTGTGATAACACGCCTTCTTCCATTTCTGATGGATGGCTCTGCATGAGTGTTTTCCCCCACTCCATGATCCTCTACATGTGGCTGATCCACATCTTAAAGCTCATCCTTGGGAACCAACAATTCTTCCTATGCATGCAAGTCCAGCTCCCTCTCAAGGGACAACTGCATGGCTTTCTCCTCATCAAATTTTATATCCCATCGCACAACAATCATTCTGTTGTTTAGAAAATACACATGATAATTATGGGGCATTTCAGTGCACCCCACAAAAATCCCAACCTCGGTTGTTGGTTCCAGCTTCTTCCTAGCGTCCTTGGTCACATGCACATAAACAGATGAGCCAAAAATCTTAAAGTGTGAAATATCAGGTTTCTTACCAATGAAAGCCTCTTCAAGTGTACTCATGCCAATTATCCTATGAGGACAACGGTTCTGCAGATGTACCACTATGTTGCATGCTTCCACCCACAGATGTGTCGGTAGGCCTTGATCATGAAATATCGCTCGTGCTGCACCCATGATAGTTTTGTTCTTTCTCTGTGTGACCCCATTCTATTGTGGCTTATGATGTGCTATGAGTTCTCTTTGAATTCCTTCTTTTCCGCAGAAGTTCTTGAATTCATTAGAGATATATTCTCCCCCATTTTCGCTCCTAAGAGCCTTCACTTGCTTCCCCGACTCTTTCTCCACAAGTGCCTTAAAGTCAAGAAACTTAGAGAGTGTCTGATATTTCTTATGCATGAAGAAGATCCATCACTTACGAGAAAATTCATCAAAAAATATCACATGGTACATATGTTTTGTTGTCGAAGCAACAGAGAATGGTCCACACACGTCTATATGAACTCTCTCAAGGATCCTCGAAGCTCGGTTCTTCTTCTCATGAAAGGTGGCCTTTACATACTTCCCCATGGTGCACCCCTTGCATTTATCTAATTGATCAAGTGTTCCCATTTGAAGTCCATTATAAATCTGGTGCATGACTCTCAAGGCTCCATGGTGAAGATGGCCCAATCTCCTATGCCATAATTCGCCCTCATCCCAGCTCACCACTTTGTCTGCCTTGCCCATAATTTTTGCACATCCGTCTACCTCCAAATTGTAGATATTCTTAACTTGAATCCCTATCCTATTAGCTTTTCATTTTGTTTTATGTCGCAGGAAATCTTTTCCTTCACTAAAAACAACATCATACCCTCTATCCTCCAACATTGCGACTGAGACTAAATTTTTCTTCAAACTTGGTACATGCATTACATATTTTAATTGAAATGGTTTACTTGGATGTCTCTGAAAGGTAATAGTACCAATACCAGTAGCAGTGTACCATCCATCTTCCCCCATTTCGATATGCATCTATAGATCCTTCTCCTCCAAGTCACTGAAAAGTTCCTTGTCTCCCGTCATGTGAAAGGAAGCACCATTATCCAAATACCACACAGATCCCAATGCACTTGACCCCATGGATGCAATCAATTAAAAGTAAAGCTCAAATTGTGAGGTAAGGGCCTCACCAGCTGCAGATCCAGTAGCCTTCTTATTCTTCTTCTTTTGTGGATAGTTAGTAGCAAAATTCCCATGTTCGTGACAGTGAAAACACTTCACCTTGGACATGTCCTGCTTCTTGCCATTCTTGGACTCAGATTTGGAATGGAATTTCTTCCCTTTCTCCTTCTTTGTCTTGGCAGCCAAATCACAATCTTCTTCATCCTCATGCTTAGATGAAGATCCTTCTCTAGTGTTCCGTCTAAAATCCTCCTGCACCAAATCCGACCATAGTTTTTCCCAATCTGGAAATTTTTTCTATCCATTGATAGAGTCTTCATAACTATGCCAACTCTTAGGAATTCCTAAGAGAGCCAAGCTCACCAAATCATCATCAGCAACTGTTATTCCAACTCTCCCCAGTTCATCATGACATTGGACAAACTTTGTGAGATATTTTTGAATGGTGTCGCTCTTTTCCATCTTGATATTCCTGTGTTTATCTTTGAGCACCAATTTCCTATGGTCGTTGTTTCTCTGCAGTAGATCCGTCAAAGCCTTCCACATTGCATATGGTGTGGCTTTCCCATGGAAGCTTGAGACAATTTGGTCTCTTACTCCATCCAACAGGATCCTCCTCACCTTTGCCACTTTCTTTTGCCATGCATCAAGATTTGCATCATCTATCACAGTGGGTTCAGGAACATCATTGTCAATGAATTCCTTTAAGCCATTGTCTTAGAACACTTCCTCCATCCTATCCTTCCAAGAAATATAGTTTGAGCTACCCTTGAGTGCACACTCCAACCTCAAGCCATCAAAATCCATTTCAGTCTTGAATCAGCTGTAGCACCAAAAAAGTATTTCTGCAAATTTGAATTCTATCCAGCCACAAACTCAGCTCCTGCTTCACTTCTGCAATTTTCTGTGCTCTGATACCATGTATAAATTATACAACGTGCATGTATATCTTGAATTCACCCGATATAACAATGTAATAAAGTTAAATACTGAATCGCTTCTACAAATATTTTGCGGAATTAAAAACACAATCGCTAATCACATGAAGTAAAGAAGCATCAAATCACACACAACATAGATAATTTCCCAGGGAAAGCTTGCTGCTCAAAACCCCACTATCTTCTATTGTATATTCAGCATGGATCATGAAACAATTACATACAAAACTCTTCTCACAAGAGCCCTCCAATACTCAGCTAATTATCTCACACTGTCATACATAAAACTGATCAATACTTAGCCAATTTATTGCCTCCAGACAGCCTACCTTTCTTGCGCAATCCTTGATGGATGCAATCCCTAAAATATAGGAATTATGGCCTTCCTTGACTCTGCAAGTATCATGGGCACTCTAATGGGTGTTTGGTTGCATGTGTGCAACCCAATAATCTTACAACTGATAGTCAACTTCCATTTCACCTAAATCTCAACAGGATCTCCACTGGATCTGACATGCATGCAGCTAATAATAGTAAATCCTCGGTTGCATGTGATATCACTGATTTTGAGTTAATTAATATTTAATTCACTTGATCTCTCACTAGTGTATCAAGCAGTTACAACTAGCACAATTGATTTTAACTCACGTAACTGAGTTAAACTGATTACAACCTGCATTAACTAATGCACCACTCCACTTTGAACTCTGTTATAACTAGAATTACTATGCATGCCTCAGCAACTACCTCTAACTCGAAATTCACTAGCTAACTGAGTTTATCACTCTTAGTTAACTATTACAAGTTATTTTGAGATTTAGATTACAGTTTATTTTCCATTCTAATTAAGGGATAACTAAAATAGACATGCACCAAAAATAGAATTATGGGACCCACCCTAGTGTAGGTGCTTAATGCACTAGGCGTGAGTGCTAAAATTTTCTTGTTGAATCTCAACAAATAATAGGGACTAATTCCTTGAGGAACAATGCAAGGAAATAAGAGCTTGGAGGCTTGAAACTTTGCCTAAGTTATGACCAAAGTCAGTCAGACAGGTAGAGGATAGAAGATACAAGTGCAGGTTGTGCTCACGCTTGAGCAAGCATATTGTATTCATCCATATAATTTGATTAATGCAATATAGATAGGAAGGGGTTTTGAGTAGTTGTTTTTTCCTATATAAATATATTTGTATGTGTGTTGAATCATGATGCATGTTTTTGTTATGTGTTCTCGATCGTGAATTTGCTTCTGCATATGAGTAGAATAGATTTTAGTCTTATGTTTTACTAAATTACATGATAATTTTTTAATCTACATTAAAATTATACATGGGGGTGACTACCGCAAGAAACACAGGCTACAACTAGTCTATGGTTGGGTGGAAAATCGAAGTACCACCTTAAATTTAGCCATTGTTAGATCTCAAATAATGTTACTAATTGTGATCTATGAATATGATTATTAGTTCTTTATTGAAATTAATGTATATCTCTATAATAATTTTGCATGGTTGTGAGAAATTGTTACATGGAATTAATAAGAAAAATTCCTTGAGTGTTTTGTGGATTATATTGAAATTTTACCTTGAGGTTGTAAGAAAGTTTTCTTGATTTTTGTGTTCATGTTAATATGCTGCATGTGGACATGCAGGGTTTTGTGATTACTATTGGTCACTTTTCTCCTATAATTTTCTTTTGGGAGGTACTAGAAGCTTATAATTTTATCATGGTGAGGGGAAATATTCATGATCCTTTGGTCCCATTTTCATATCTTGGGTCATGAAATTTTAGGAAATATCATCAGAGGAAGTTGGGCTTCCTAAATTCACCTTTAAATAGATCATATTTGAATTTCAACTATAACTTTTCTTCTAGGAGGTTTCAAAAGCTTAAACTTGGACCATAATGAGGGGGAATCCCATTGATCATCTGATCCAAATTGCAAATCTTGGGTCATAAAAATTTAGGAGATATGATCAAAGGAACGTGATATTCATGAATGCTCCTAAAATCATGCCTAAAAAAAGTCGTGTTGGAATTTATGTTATAAATTTTCCTCTGGGGGCTTCTAGAAATTGAAACTTAGACCATAGTGAGGGGAAATATCGTTGATCGTCTAGTCCAACTTTCATATGTCGGATCACGATATTATAGGATATATGCACATAGGAATTCAATATCCCTAAATGCTCCTAAAATCATACTTCAAACTAGTCATGCTAATATTTTTACTATAAATTTTCTTCTAGGAGGTTCCAAAAGTTGAAACTTGGACCATGGTGAGGGGAAATCCTGGTAATCATCTCAATAGAAAAAATTTGAGAAAAAAAATGGGCCTCAAACAAAAATTGTACATCCAAAATAAAATCTATAAGAACCAATAAGATTCAAGATGATGATGTCAACCATGGGGAATGATTCACCATTTTTGGAGTAAAAAATAAAATAAAATAAAAAAACTATTTCTTCAACTCGTATTTTCAACTTATCTCCCTACTATTTTACTCAAATTTCGAGCAGAATCACTCCTTGGATGAAGAATTTAATTCCCCATCCAAGGAGTACCCATGTTGCATACTTTTTATGGACCCCACTACACAAAAAATGAGAAATACACGAAAAATGTGATTGCAAACATTTTGTTCAATTTGGTTCAATTTTTAGAACTTGGACTACTATAATTTAGGGCATATGCCCTGAAGAATTTTTGTATTAGTTTGCATGAAATTTTTTTGAAGAAATGCTTAAATGGTTTACTGATTCATTGCATACAAATTTTTTGATGAAATGCCCCAATAATTTTATTTTATTTTGTGGATGGGGATAGTATTGTTATACGATAGTAATGTTTTAGTTTATATTCATATTTTCATGAAAATAATTTTCTATATTAGTTTGCATGTAAAGTGTTGGAAGAAATTCCTAAACGGTTTAATGAATCATTGCATATAAATTGTTTGATAAAATGCCCCATTGAAAATGTTGCTTTATCGATGGGGATGTTGAGAAACCAAGATGTAGGCATATTAAGGTTGATTTATCTTTCATGATAATTAATTGTCAGAGTTTGTTGGCTTTTTATTGTTATGTTTTGTTCTTCTTCATCAAGCAATTATCAAAATGTACATGAAGATTACAAAGAAGAAAAATAACATGAGAAATTAGGCTCTCCAAGCCAGGTCCAAAACCCCACAAGGGGGGAAACCTAGAAAATTCATCTTCTTATAGAATTAGATCAAAGTGAGATATCGAAGACCCAAGATAATACCAAAAGGCTCTACACATTAGAAAAATTTTGAGGTATAAAATGGGCCTCAAAACAAAAATGTACAACCAAAATAAACTTTATAAGAACCAATATGATTCAAGATGATGATGTCAACCATTTGGGATGATTCACCATTTTTGGAATAAAAAATTAAAAATATTGAAAAATAAAAAAATGAAAAACTACTTTTTCAATTTGTGTTTTCAACTTATATTTGTATGGTTTTACTCAAATTTTACTCAAATTTCAAGTGGGGGCACTTGTTGGATGCATAATTTAATTCTTAATCCAAGGAGTACCCATTTTTTATAATTTATATGGACCCTACTAAATCAAAAATGAGAAAAAAACGTGAT
Organism: Pinus albicaulis; assembly: GCA_034641835.2. Lineage (NCBI taxonomy): Eukaryota > Viridiplantae > Streptophyta > Pinopsida > Pinales > Pinaceae > Pinus > Pinus albicaulis. Next base: position 257,423,406 of record CM076573.1, read on the forward strand.
GAAATGAGAAAACTGAAAAATGAAATACTTTCGATGAACCCTGCTACACGAAAAATCGGAAATACTTTTAATGGTCCCTGCAATCACATTTTTCATGTATTTTTAATTTTTGTGTATAAAGTTCCATTAAAAATATGTAAAATTGGCAACCCTTGGAAGATGAATTAAATTTTGTATCCAACGAGTGCTCCCGCTCAAAATCTTAGTAAAATCGTAGGGAGATAAGTCAAAAATACGAGTTGAAAAAATAGTTTTTTATTTTTTCCCTCTAAAATTTGATGATGTAATCTATTTTTATTTTATTATTTCCACTATTATTTTATAATTTCATTAGGAGACCCATTTAGACCTTAAAATTTCTCTAATGAATATCCCAAGTCAACCCTCCTTCCAAAACACTTCCAACCAATTCAAACTCAACCCAAGTCAATGGTGGTCAACTCCCTTCAAAACTAGTCAAATCTGAAATTTCGGACCTGCAGTGACTTCTAAGATTTTCGGTCCCTATAGTCGCTTCTGAAATTCACAAGTGTGAGAGAATTACGACATAAAAACATACTTTTGATCTTCGCTCTCTCTCCTTTGATTTCCTTTGACTTGCGTTCTTCCTTCTTGACTTTTTTTGTTGGTTTTCTCTCTCTTCTTGCACATAAATCAAATTGTGTGATTATAACAAATGAGTTTGAACTCTTCTTGTATTTATGCACTTTCCAGGAGGTCGAATAGGTGCCTCTTCAAGGCAAACTTGTCTAGAATGGCCGACTTGGTCTTGTGGAGGACAAATTTGACTTTTGACTTATTTTGACTCATTACAAAATTTTCTTTCTTTTCCTTCAAGAATTCTAAATGAAACTTGTCTCAAATATTTTTATTTTGACTAATGACATTTTCTTTTGACTCAATAAACCCTAACAACCATAAAGAACATGATTTGACTAGAAAAATAATTTATTTTTTTTCTTCTTTTTCTTTTTTATTATACATGAATTACATATTGATATAAGAACAATGATAATTATGAAGACCAAACCTAGTTACATTTCCAATAGGGGGTAGTATTGTTGTAGTTGATATATGTCTATTTGCATGCAAAGAATTTGAAGAAATGTGTTAAAGGTGTTTTATGACAATTTGCATATAAACTATTTGATAAAATACCTCAAAGACAAAATCAAAAGTTGCAGGACTGAGTGGTATGTTTCAGTTAGTATGTTACAAGTTGAATTCGAACAATGTTTCTATTTTGATTTCAACAAAATGTTTGACAACATGTATAAGAGATGAAAAGCAAATTTTTGCAAGTATTGTTAGGATAAATTTAATAGGATTATGTGACAAAATGGTATCAGAGCTTATTGTCAAGCTAATAAAAAAAAAATGAATATCTCGTAACCTCTATAAGTCATTAAGGAATATAGAGTTTTCCAATCTTATATTATGAATATTAATTTTTTTCATTTTAGTTTATAACATTTATTTATATAAGGATTAATTAGAAAGATAAAATCAAAAAAGTTTGCAATGAAAAATATAAATATATAAATGTAAAGTAGGTAGGTTTTATATTCATATATTTTTATATTTTATGAGAAACTATGAAATTGGGTGAAATTGGTTGGTGAAGATGTGAATGTATTTGTTTTGTGTATTTTTTTCAAACTTTGAAAGTGTATATTTATTTATATTTTTAAAATGGTAAACAAATGTATATTTATATATTATAAGTGTATATATATTCATGAGTTGGTGAAGATGTGAATGTATGTGTTTGTTTATTTTTTCCAAACTTTGAATGTGTATATTTATTTATATTTTCAAAATGGTAAACAAACAGATACATACATGATATTTATGTGTATATATTTTCATGCCAACTAAAAAAATATTAAAACTATTTTGTCACATGTAATTGGTCAATATCATAAAAATAAGTTAGAATAAAAATTAAAAAATAAAAATACTCTTAACAGTGACAATAGAATCATTGAATAGGTGGTCAAAGTTCAGCTTACATACAATAGAATCATTGAATAGGTGGTCAAAGTTCAGCTTACATACATTGAGAACATTAAAGAAGGCAATTAATTATGTATATTGGTGTGTTTTTGGATAAAAAGATTTTAATAATAAAATTTCAACAAACACTTAAATACATTTTTTATAGATAGAAAATTGTAATTAAATTGTAAAGATAATAATAATAGAATTATGAATTAAGTATCTTTCAGATTTAGCTCAATTATTTGAGTCTCTATCATTAAAGCACATTTTCCTTTGAGAGGTTATAGGTTCAATTCTCTCAATACTTTGGAGGCTAAGCTTTGTAGTTGAGACGACCAGAAGTGATCCCTTTGGGTAGATCTGTCTCGTATAAATATTTTGTGAGCTTAGTGGTCTCTGATATTCAAAGACCATGGACCACAATTTAAAAAAAAAACAACATTTTATCAAACTTATACAATCACCTCCATATGCATTGTATCATTGTCTTATCATATGCTTGTCTTCTCACTAATCAACATAGTCAAAGATACAGATTTACACCGATCTTTTTTGTACTAGCTAAAACTCCCTACTATATAGTTCTAAAAAAAATGATACAATATCAATATAAAATTCATATAATTTCTCATTAGGACAATATTTATCATCTTCCAATTATATTTACAACACAAATTTTTTCTCTTAAATTTTAATCATTAGGCTTTCTTCTTCCCTTTTCCGGCTTTGTCCTTGTTAAAAAATGTAAAGTGATATTAAATGTAAACAAATATACTTTGTGGAAAATAATTTTCTAGAACATGTGGTTATTATATGAAATGTGTTATATTAGCATTATTATATGATTTATGGTAATCCTAGAAATTTACTATTAGTTACGTGTTAGACAAGTTGCTGGTTTTTATAAGTCATTAAAAAAAAAAAAAAAAACGATATTAAATTATTTAAAATGCAAATTCAACAAATTCATTTGATTACTAAACAATTAAATCAATCTATATCATTTCTATATAAATAAAATTATTTTAAATAAATAAAATTATATCAATACACTTTTCTATTAACTAAAATGTTTCACCATTCATAAATGTGGTTACATTAGTATTTAAACAAAAAAATCATAAAAATGAAATGGATTTTAAAGATAAACATTTGTAACATATATTGAAATTTTTTAAAAATTAAATTCATTTATATTTAGTCACTTATTACATTATTAATAAATAGCGTTATATATAAGAAATATTAAATTTAAATACAATATTCAAATTAATTCAATATCTTATACAAATTTAATATACAAATATAATATTTATTTTAATTAAAAATAAAAATAAAAAATAATTTTTATTTATAAATAGTTTTAAATTACCATAAATTATTTTCAAACATTATATATATAGTAGCTAACACTATTATAAATAACTTCTTTTAACATATTAGTGAAGTTAGTCTATTGTGCATGCTTTTCCACCTCATATAAACCTAACGACTTGCCCTATAAAGAAATATGATATCACCACAAAGAGAGCATGTTCATTGGGTATGGGAAATTCCAAGTGAATTCTTTCTCTCATAAGTTTGCTAGTTCTCTATCTAAAAAAAGTTTCTTGACTTTCCTTATGGTAAGACAGGATATCATCATAATAAAAGTGAATTCTTGCTTTCACAAGTGTACTAATTCCCTATCTAAAAAGTGTTTATTGACTTTCCTTATGATGATACATGACAACATCGCAATAAAAGCATGTATATTAGGCATGGTAAGTGTTAATGGTAGCATGTATATTAGGAATGGTAGGTGCAAACACGGTTCAGCCCAGCCAATCACGGAGCACTATTTTCGCAGAGCATCTTCTAATTTAATGTTGTTGTCAATTGCATTGTGTTTGTAAGGGTTGGAACTATCTCCTCTCTTCCACTCATTTCATTCATGTTATTTCAAGTCGGCAATCCTAGCTTCTGCTTTGCACACCCAACATGGAAATGTCCCATTTCCTTTATTCGTTCTTCACCAATTCATGGTGATCGATATCTTTTTCCTTCCTACTACATCATAATGATGTGTGTGGCCAAGTATATTATAGAGGATCTGCTTCCGGGATGCTCTTGCTAGATATCTCACCCTTTTCTAGGGGAGGAAACACGACACCACTCCCCAAACTTTGCATGTGAAATCCTCTGAACATAACAGTTTTCTCACTTCATCAAATGCCTTTTGAAATTCGAGTGATGGCTAAGGGAATTATTCTCGGGTATGAATTGGGTAGTTATATTGTGTTTGTGATTTGCATGAAGACTGCAAGTACTTCAGTGGTATTAGTGGAAGCAGATGATTCTCTTTCAAAATCATCGAGTACTACGGTCACTCTACTAGACAATTTGGTGTTAAAGATGGACAACCTGATTTTATGTAAAGGATCCTTCTACTTCTTGACTATGAACTTGCATGATCATGATGGTGGCCATGTGTTGGCATACAACTTCAACGATGGAAACACAACGATAATATCTATGCCATCAATGGATAGAAATGACCATTGTTGGCCTCATTTGTTGTCTTGCAGGGGAGGTTTTGAGCTCCTGCTCATTGGAGCAATCAAAGAGGATCACAAGTTGAAAATTTTGGTCATCTGGGAATGTCAAGTGTTTAATCAAAACTGCAAACACAATTGTTGGAGAGAAATTTGTAGAACACCTACATTAGTGCGTGTGGATTTTAGGAGAAGATAATGCTTGAACTGGTTCGAATTTGTTAGTGTACATGCACAAATATTAGCTTTAGTTCAACTCTAGATATTGCATGTAATGTGCACTTGTTTTTAGCTAGTTAACTCGAGTGATGTACATGCACATAGTTAGCCTTCATTAGCTTTAGTTCAACCCTAGATATTGAATGCGGTGTGCACTTGTCTTTAGCTAGTTAACTTGAGTGCTTACTTGCGATGTGCACTTGTCTTTACTTAGTTAACTTTAGTGCTTGCATGTGGTGCATGTGCACATTAACAGAACATAAAGCACACTTAGCTTCTGTTAGCTTTAACAATCCATAGTTATTTCATGTACAACTAAGCTTAACTTAGTTGATTTTATGTATTGATTTTCAAACTAATATCGATGAATCAATTTCATTCTAAATTCTAATTGTTTTTCTTTTTCAACTTGGAAATTTTGTGAAAGTGTTCTTCAACTAGATCCATAAATGTGCTCTAATAATTTTACAAAATTCATTGGAGTGGGTACATATGTTTTAGAAAACCTGAGATTATGAAATTTGTGACCTACAATCTACTGGAAGGCTCCTGGAATTGGCTTCCCAAGTGTTCTATAGCATTTCGACAATACAAATATGTTTGTTTTAATTGCATGGTTTTGGACCTGAGGCTTGATATTAAAATAAATTCCACATAATCATTACTTTCTCTCTAAGAAAATTTCTTGCGCAGAAACAATGGAAACCATTTCCATGATAATTAACCAGAACAAGCTTTGTAAGTGATTCTTTTAAAAATAAATTTTCATTCTCAATTCTAATTTTTTTTCTTTTTCAACTTGGAAAATTTGTGCAATTATTCTTCAACTAGATCCATATTTGTGTTCTAATAATTTTACAAAATTCATTGGAGTGGGTACATATGCTTTATAAAACCTGAGAGTATGAAATTTGTGACCTACAATCTACTGGAAGGCTCCTGGAATTGGCTTCCCAAGTGTTCTCTAGCATATGGACAATACAAATATGTTTGTTTGAATTGCATGGTTTTGGAACTGAGGCTTGATATTAAAATAACCTCCACATAGTCATTACTTTCTCTCTGAGAAAATTTCTTGCACGGAAATAATGGCAACCATTTCCATGATAATTAACCAGAACAAACTTTGTAAGTGACTCTTTTAAAAATAAAATTTATGGTGGTAAATATTTTATTTTCTTTATGATGATGAGTTCATAAATTTGAAACTAAATTATAATGCTAGTTTTCTAATTTTTTTTGTAATGGACCAGAGATGAAGTAAAATCAAAGTAATTTTATTTTAATTGAGAATTTATTGGAAATTAATTAAATTATCTTTTGAGATTTAAATTTTCTACATAAAATATTTTAAATTTCTAATTTAATTTTTATATTTATTTTAGTGGAATTTGTAATTTGGTATCACTATAATTTTTACATGAATCCATACTTGCCCCACCTACCACACACATTGTAAATCAAGTATTTAAACCTACAACATCAAAGTTACACTTCTTCAACCATAACCAATTAAACTACACTCCCATATATCTCTCTCTCTCTATATATATATATATATGGGAGTGTAGTTTAATTGGTTATGGTTGAAGATGTGTAAATCCAGATCTGTAAAGCACCGAGAGGGATCAAATCGCTTAAGGTACAAACCTTTCCTCATGATTTTCACTTAAGAAAGAGGTTTGCACCTTGAGAGATTTGATCCCTCTCGGTGCTTGATAGAAATAGATTTAAGATGGATCTACGCTGGTTAAATCATTAATCATATATAATTTGGAATTGTTTGTTAAATTTTAACCCTTAAATTAGTAATTTATTTAAAATATAATTTTTAGAATATATATTTGTTTTATTTTTATTAAAAAAAAATTCCTCATCATACAAAATCCAATGAATATATACCTTTCCATTTAAAAGTAATAGTTAGTTGGATTTGTAAATCATCATTAAATAACCATGTATCATGTAACTTCATTTCAATTTTCTTGATGGTTGATAGTTACACTTAAGGTGTTTTATTTGCCAATTTAGGATTAGCAAACACTGTTCATCTGACCAATCACATTTCTCCATTTTTGTTGTTCTAACAAATCTCCTTTTACCACATGGTATCGCATGATCTGTATTTGTTATGGTACCTATATTTTTACGTCTTATTCCACCAAGTCAAGTACCCTGACGCCCTGTCTTACTTTAGATTAGCCCTCTCCTCTGCCAAAATCTTGTTCCATACACTTTTCCAAGCACAAGTAACTGCTAGTCTCCTGTCTCTATGAGCTCATAGAATACCAACTCTTAAATTTTCAACAACACAACCATTGGCATAGGACACCCAACATTTAAGCTTTCCACTAGAGCGGGTAAATCTTTTTTTCACTAAACTTTCTGGCATATGATCTGGCTCCAAATCCTTCTTAAGGTCTAACTACCATCTACTTTGTGCTCCAAATACTTCTTAAGGTCCAGCTTGAACACTTCCTCTCTATTTTTTTAGAAGTGGGAGCATCGGCGGAGGGAGGTGCAGACAAATACAGTTACAAACATTCAAAAATGATGGGCACCCCATGCTTAGGGTTGAGTTTGAGCACGCAAATAGGATCATGTCGATAGTTAGGAGAGAGGATGAACTTGAATTGGGAGCAGATCATTTCCAACGCCACTTTCGCTTCCACTATTGCGAAGCTCCATCCTAAATAGACTCAGAGCCCTTAGGAGAAGGGTATGAATCCCATATGATTCTTGCATGCCTTCTACATGCCCTCAAAAACCGATGTGGGTTGAATTCGTTGGCATATTCTTTGTATAATTCCTTGTCATGATGGATGGCCAACGTCGGAATCCACACAGACATGCCCTTTGGTAACTCAATGTCTCCCAACTTCATGTTCTTGATTTCCTGTCTTGGCTACAGCCATGCCGATGTGTACATTCTAAGTGACTTGTTCAATACCATACCTAATTTCATGCAAAAATTCAAACTATTTAGATATTATTATACTTTTTTTCAGAAAATTCAAATTAACATAATAAATCTAATGTTAAAATTTTGCGCTAATCTAATAATATTAATCCCAAATTGGAATCTACACTTCAAGGGTTTTGAAACCTCTTATATTACATTAGATTTAGAAAGAAATGTGAATTCGTATTAGATTCTATTATAAGTTGGCTCGGTAGAATTTTAGATAGATTGCTAATCTTACGATTTTGAGTTTGGGGAGATAATCACCCACAAAATATTGCACCAAAAATCAGGAATACTCCACTTTCCAGTTATCCTTTTTGCCTCTCTTGAAGGAAACTTATGGAGTAGAGGTGTTGCAGAAACTCTGGAGAAATTAGAAAGCAATCTAGAATGGTTGTTCTAGCTAGCCTCGAAAGACTTGGGGTTGTTCCTCCTGAAAAGGACACAGATCTGAAACTAAAACTAACATTTATGGAAGAAAAGACATGAGTTTTAGGACGGGTGCATAAGAATTATTTAACATACCTTGAACCAAAAATACCCTCCTTTTTTACTCTAATTTTCCTTTTGGACTGTCTATTATCTTGTGGACATTTTCACTGCTTTTTGATTCATTTGTTTCTTTCTTTTCTTCTTAACCACCGAAATATCTCTCACCTTCAAAAAATTTCATTTCAAAGTCCAACATTTTCCCCTGAGTTGTTGTTTTTTTTCATTTTGTAAACCCCTTACAAATTAACTAGACTCGTTTGATACACCATTTGGTTCTCCACATAATTATATTAATATGGAGACTTTGATTCTACCATGGTATTTCTTATTACAAATTTTACAGGACTGATGGAGGAACTTTCAATAGGATTTGGTTTGTATTGTGTTGAATATTCATAATCCTGCCTAAACTCAAATGATGCATCTAATTTCTAGCAACTGGAAATGGGGAACAATGCCACATAATTTTCCTTTTCTTTAGATTGAATGTGATCTACCAGACATTCCTTCAATGTTTTGTTGGGCGCTTCCTGTGAACCAACCATGAGATGAGAAGAAAAATAAGCATCTCCATTGGAAACATTTCTTATACGAGTCTTGTAATTTTCAATGTTTATGGAAATCTCATGATTCTCCTTTTTAGTTTCTCCCAAAAATTTTAAATAAATATTTTTTCTCATGTTCTTTACTATAATAGTTCCTTCAAAAGGACATACCATTTTATCATGGAACAATCTACACACTCTTCTCTGGTTCTATGAATTCATTCCTTAATTCCATCTTATGAATCTAAGTATATCAAAGAGAAGCAAAATGTGTAATTCCTTAATGATTTTCACTGAACAACAATTTCTCTACATACTTCAAATTTTTTAACAAATATTTCTTGTAACAAAATAGTCAGCTATACTACCAAGGTGCCTTAATATCTTTGCACACCTGGCCATTTATTTATGTTGAGTCGATGTTGTGATGGGGAAGTGTTTTCAAACAAACAAAAACACTAACTTAAATTAGTGGAAAAGGACACATTATATTTATTTTTAATTCTTTTATAAATAATTTATTATATTTAAAATAAATTTATTGATCAAACGAGAAATATTACCTCAAAATGAGAACTCTAACAAAAAAAACTCCAAAAAACATGAAAAACAGCCTGAAAACAAAAAGTGTTGATGTTGGAATAACCTCTTTTTTTGGGTAAATTTTTAACATTTTTTAAAAATGGAAGTAAGAGCCTTTTTTTTGTGCAAAAAACGCCCTAAAAATGAAAGTGTTTATGCTAGAATAACATTTATTTTTTATTTGTTTTCAGAAAAAAATAAGGGTTGTCGCTGCTGCATGAGGATTGACTGTGCCGTGAGCCTGGACCTCGTGCTAGGGCTTCCTTGCACCCATGCATGTTATGGGCATGCCCCAGGTGCCTCCCCCTCCTCCTCCTCCTCCTCCTCCGCCATCTACTGCAGACGAATTCAATTTGTTGCTGACATCTTTGCTAAATAAGAATAAATGCGAAGTGACAAAGTTTGTGAAGAAACTAGATGATATTCCAGAAATCTCTCTTTCCCCAGAGGGACCGATCTAGGTTGCTCTATCCCTGGTAGATCGTGCTCTCATAGGCCAGTTCACAGGGCTCTGGCCCTCTCCAAAATCCATAGATAACTGGGTCGTCAACAACTGGGCGCCATTGATCAAAAACAGTGTAACCTCTTATTTCTTGGGGAGTGGTTACTTCATGTTCGAATTCACTTCAAAAGAGGACAAGGATCTGATCTTCTAGAATGGCCCCTACTTCATGGGCCCTCAGGGCCTATATCTTAAAAGGTGGATGCCATATTTTGACCCCGCAATTGATGTTCCCACTACAGTCCCGGTGTGGGTCAGACTCCCAAACCTCCTAGCCCATTGTTGGAACAGAGATTCATTTAATCACATAGGCAATGCCCTGGGTAAATTTATAGACAAGGCGAACAACAAGGATCAATACAACTGTGCCAGAATATGCGTGGAGGTAGATCTAGAGGTGGGTCTCTCGGAGGCCATAAAAATTAATGTCGGCAGTTGGACCCATGTGCAAAAACTAGATTATGAGCAGTTTCCCTTCAAATGCCGGAAATGCCATGTTTACGGCCACTTTTCCAGAGGTTGTCCAACCAATGGTGAGGCAGAGAAAGGGAAGGAGGAGGGTTGGAATCAGGTCAAGCGTACTAAGGCCTCCCATAAATCCCACAAGTCTGGTGCCCCAAATGGCAAAGGCCCTCAGCCGGCCCCTAACCAGCAAAACCCTTCCTTGATGGGGCAAGAAAACAAATTTGGGCCTCTAAGCTCACAAATAGAGGAAACCCAGGAGGTCGAGATTCAAAAGGTAAACTCCCCAGCCAAAGGGACCCCCTCCGGCTCGATCAAAGGTGGAAGTGCCCCAGAGAGCTCTAAATAAAAACTCTCAGAATCTGAGGAGGAAGATCAAGAATCGGAGGACTCAGAGGAGGAAGGAGAAATAGGAGATTCTCAAACTTCTACCAGAAGATCCACAAGAAGCCACAAGACTGCACGGGAAAAGATAGAATAGGAAATGTACAAAGACAAGCTTCAAGGCAACCAACCAACCCTTGAGAAACTATTGGCAAAAACTCCGAAGATGACAAGACACTAGACTGAAGGCTCCAAGGGAGCCCATCACAATAAAAGTAAATGATGAAGATCGTCTCGTGGCACTGTAGGGGTATGGGGAGCAGAGCCAAAGAAGAAGCCATAAGAAGTCTAATAAGGATAGAATCCCTAGACATACTTCTCATCTAGGAGACCAAAATGGAGGACACAGTTTTCCTTCAAGCAAGTAAGAAATTCTGGAATAAAGGTGGAGCCTCGGGAGGGCTGGGCACCCTCTGGAATACTAATAAATTCTCGATAGTCTCTGAGACCCTAAACACCCACTGGATGTTTTTAAAAATGTAGCATCTCGTCACAAAAGAGATCATATGTCTCTTTAATGTGTATGTCCTAGTAAATGCTAGGGAGAAAAAGGCTTGCTAGGATTCCATAAGAAGCCCGGCAAATCTAGTGAATCTGGAAAATATCATCATTGCTTGTGACCTTAACCTCACTGTACTCTCAGTAGAAAAGAGAGGAGGCAGCATCGTAAGGGATCCGGCAAGGGAATGGGTGGAGGATCTTATGCAGGACCGGGACTTGCTAGACATCAATCCCTCGACTGGTAAGTATACTTGGTCAAATAAAAGATTCGGTCCAGGTCATATTGCAGCAAGATTAGATAGATTTTTCATTCAAAGCTCCTTCCTTCTTCTAGGGTTAGAGGCTAGAATGCATATTCTCCCTTGCAACGTTTCTAATCATAAACCCACCAAGCTTGAGTTACTGGCACATCTTGACCTTGGTCCAATCCCATTTAGATTTAGCCCTCTTTGGGTCAAGGAGTTGGAATTCATGCACATGGTCAAGGAAAGTTGGAAGCAACCAGTCAAGGGCTCCCCTTTTTTTTTCTGGGAGGAAAAACTCAAAAGAGTGAAAGCTGTTCTGAAAAATCTCTGCCCAATCCTGCAACCAAAAGTAAAAAAATCCAAAGTACACTAAAACTCCACCATTTGCAGTCGAAAGATGTTGAAATAACAAAAGAGGCTCTAGACAAAGAGGCACATCTTCAGCAGAAATTTCACAAGGCATGCTTGGTTGAGGAAGAATACTGGAGGCAAAAATCTCGAAGTCTCTGGCTCAAAGTAGGGGACAAGAACTCCTCCTTCTTTCACAAGCAAGCCCAAGCAAGGAAATGCTCAAATTCCATCTCTGAAATAAAGGAAGAGAGTACCATTCACAAGGACAATACAAGCATCAAAAGGGCAGCCTTCCTTCACTTTAAATATCTGTACAGTGAGGAAGTGGAGATGGGCTAGAACTCTAAACTTCTGGAAGTGGTTCCCCTCTTGATAACATCTAAGATGAATCAATTGCTAGAAGCAAAAGTCACCAAAAATGAAGTTAAGGATGCCCTCTTTTCTATGGACCCTGATAAATCCCAGGCCCAGACGGATTTACAACCAGATTCCTCTAATCCTGTTGGTAGATTGTGGAAAAGGACTTCTTTAAAATGGTATTAAAATCCCAGGCCTGTCAGAAAATCAGAGGCAGTACTAACTTTGCGTTCCTTGCTCTCATCCCTAAGGAGAAAGAAGCCAATACCTTCAACAGATTTTGTCTGATCTCTCTCTGTAACATAGGGTACAAATTGATTACCAAAGTGATAGCCAATGGATTGAAGAACATCCTCCCCAAAATTATTCCATAGAATCAAGGTGGCTTCATCCATGGTAGGCAGATTTTGGACAACTTCATCTTAGTCCAAGAGGCGATTCACTCAAGTCTGCATCGAAATTAAAAACGTATGGTTGTCAAGCTTGATCTAGCAAATGCGTTTGACCGAGTTAGACACAGCTTTCTGTTGGATGTTTTTCATAAGCTTGGGTTTGGATTGAGCTTTATAAATTGGATTTGGGATTGTATCTCGGAGCCCTGGATTACTCCCCTGGTGAATGGCAGGGTTGCTGACTTCTTCAAAGCCTCTAGAGGACTTAGACAGGGGTGTCCCCTTTCACCCCTCCTATTTTTTCTTCAAGCTTCTATCCTCAGCTTTTACCTTGATAAGAAACAACAAGACCATGAGATCATTGGAATAAGTATAGCAAGAGGGGTTAAAAACATAAATCATGCCCTCTTTGTCGATGACAATTTTTTGCTGGGTGCTACCATTGTGCTATCGGCTGCTAGGTTCAAAGGAGTGTTGGATAAATTATGTGAGGAATCTGGCAGTAAACTAAACAGTGGGAATTGTCACATTTACTGTTGGAACATCTCAACCTCCTCTCTCAATGTTATTGCCAAATTCTTTGCGTTTGTTGCCTCCTCATCCTAGTCTTCATTCAAGTATCTTTGGCTTCCTATCTTTCTCAGGAGAGACCTCAGCAAATTCTGGCTTCCCCAATTAGAGAAATTCAAGAAAAAAATGCAAGCCTGGGGATTCTCCTGGCTCAATCTTGCAGGTAAGACGGTGCTCATCAAATTTGTGCTCAACGGCCTCCCTTTATTACAATTCTCTGTCCTTCTAGCTCCTGTTGGCATCCTTAGGAAGATGGAGGATTACATTTGTCAATTTTTTTAGAAGGGAGGTAAGCAGAATGAGAAAAAAATTCCTCTCGTCAGTTGGGAAATAGTCTCCAAGCCGCTGATGGAGGGGGGATTGAACTTTAAAAATATCTGGTCCCGAAATATAGCTATGGGAGCAAACATTATATGGAGAATCATTTCCCCCAACCCTGGCTGGGTGCAGTTGGTGCTGTGGAAGAAATACTTCAAAGGTCAGAGAACTCGATGCCTGGAAAATCCTCTCCCCCAAATCAAATCGTCCTTCCTCAATCTTTGCACTAAAGCTATCCCTCTGATCAATTCTAATGCATTCTGGATCCCTGGAAATGGAAAAAGCATTAATGTGTGGAACGATCGAATTATGAATAAAGCCCCACTGGCGGAGTGCAGCTCCCTGCAAATGTTGTGTATGTGGTTGGACGATGCCGGATACAAAACGCTATGGAACCTCTCCTTATGGAATGGACTAAGCTGGGCGAGCTAGAAGCAAATCCATGTGCCCCTGGAACTCCAGAACAACTACGCTATGTCTTTTTCCCTATTGCATGGCATGGCACCCATTCATGTGAGGAGGAAGGAAACTCGTGGCTGGGGTTCGATGGCTGGTGGCTTCTCTGTGGCGTAGGGCTACGCTAAGCTGCTGGAGCAGCCTTATGCTCCACTGGATCCATCACCTTGGAAGGGGATCTGGAATCACTCCTCCATCCCGAAATTCGACTTCTTTTGCTGGCTACTGTGTCATAAAAAAATTTTGACAGATGACAGATTGCAGAAGAGGGGAATTTATGGTCCTTCTAGGTGCATTTTTTGCAGAGAAAACGTTGAGTGCGCCCACCACCTTGTGCTGGAATGCAAATTTGCATCGCAAATCTGGCATGAGATCTTAGGCACTGGTAGATCCAGCTTTTTATTCCCCAGCACCATTTTTAAGTTGTTTGCAAATTGGTTGCCCAGATATCCTGGTCCCTTTCCAAAAAACAAAATAATCAAATCTGCCTGGACCTCTCTTCCAAAAATCATTAGCTGGAAAATTTGGCTTGAGAGGAACAAAAGGATTTTCAAAAATAAAGAGCAGGATGTTAAGTTTGTTGTGATCAAGATAAAATTCCAACTGAAAGAATGCCTACGAGATTAAATGGATGACTCAAACTTATGCCAGCAAGACATTGATTGGGGTGCCTCATTTGATCTTCAATTCCAAAAAGCTGTAAGTACCATCATCCCTCTCAAAGAGTGGCAAATAAGAAAAAATAAGAAAGATTTCTATGACTGGATCTCCAAGCAATCAAGACACTCTCTCTTCTTTGACGGGGCAGCTAAATGAAATCCAGGAAAAGCTAGTGCAGGAGGAGTCATAAAAAATTTAGAAGGCAGAATGATGCACAGCTTCGCCTAGGGCCTGGGCCATACTTCCAGCATCCAAGCTGAAGCGATGGATCTCTTCCAAGGTCTCAAGTATCTCAAATACTTGGGCATCAGTGAGGTAAATGTATTTGGGGATTCACAGACCATTATCAAAACCATAGTGATCAATTCTGCCCCGTTAGATTTAAGATTTGCAAGGTTGATCTCAAGAATCAAAGTTTTGGCAAAATCCTTTCAGAATTTGAAATTCTTCCATGTGTTGAGAACGAACAATAAGAATGCGGATTTAGAAGAAAATAAGGCAGTCCTCCTATCTACTGGGTCTATTCTAAGAGACAGAAATGAATCATGGGATCCAATTCCTTAACCCTCTATCTGCCATGTTCTACTACATTTTATTGAAGCAATTTGTTTGTATTCACAAGCTTGGGCAAATCACGGAAATGGATTCCATTGTTGCATGTAAGAAGATCTGGAACACAAGCATAAGTGCCATGATTCTCCTAGTTGGATAGGTGCTCTGGTCTTTGCTCCCAAATATTGTATTCCGAATTGAAGCATTTATGCCAAGTTTCTAATATAATCCAATAACCATTCTTGTAAAAAAAAAACACATTTTTTTTTCGAGGTAAATTGTCAACATTTTTTAATAGTGACGTTAAATATAAAATATCATGACTCTAAAAAAATCTTAAAATTCCTTCTATAGGCATGTCATTAAAGATCAAATATCACGTCTCTGAATGTTGGGTGTGGAGCCTGATTATCTTGTTTACTTTGTATCACAGCATTGGACCCCTGTATATTAAAAGGGGCGCCAATGCCACTCGTAATTAATCGCTGCTGTGGGGGGTCTAGGGGGGGCGGCAGCGCTTTTTGGAGCCCCCCCGAAGCTAAAAACAGATGTAAAATTGCCTTGTAAAAGTATAGTAATTTCTAGTCAATCTGGGCCGTTCATTAGGCAAATAATCTGACGGTAGAAGTTATGTTTAGATTAGGGTTTTTTGCCCTAGAAGGCAACTCCCTTGTATATATGAGGGTATTGTATTGCGGCTATGTATTGTATGTGTATTCTCGGAGCGAGAAATAGAGAGGGAGACTGTGAGAGAGAACAGAGAATATTACAGCGGATCTGCTGTAGGTTTTGTCTCTTCATTTTTGCTCGATAATAGAAAGGAAGGACTGGCTGTTCGGGGTGGACGTAGCCCAAACTGGGTGAACCACGTATATCTGTGTCTCTCTGGTTTTATGTGTTTTGTGTGCTTGTATTTTCCGCATATTTATGTGTTGCATTGCTCCATAATATTTATTTTTCTAACAACTGGTATCAGAGCCGAAGGTATATTTGGCTGATAAACTCGCAGGAAAGAAGGGTTCCTGGTTCGAGTGGGAGCAATGGTGGACGATGGTAAGTTTAGGGTCGAGAAATTTAACGGCCAAAACTTCCCGCTGTGGAAGATGCAGATGGAAGATTATCTGTATCAGAAAGATCTGTACCTACCATTGAGCGGAAAAACAAAGAAGCCGGCGGCCATGACAGACGCGGAATGGAACATTCTTGATAGAAAGGCACTCGGAACAGTACGGTTGTGTCTTGCGGTGTCAGTGGCCTTCAATATTTCGAAGGAAACAACAACAGAGGGTTTGATGCAGACGTTGGTGAAACTATATGAAAAACCCTCGGCCTCAAACAAGGTATTTCTTATGAAACGAGTATTTAATATGAAGATGTCGGAAGGGGGATGCGGCACGGAGACCATTTAAATGAATTTTACTACGATTTACCGGTCATTTAAGTTAACATGAGAATCAAAATTTGATGATAGAGATTGAAACTCTTGTTATTCTTGTGCTCATTTCCGGAGAGTTGGAATTATTTAGTTATGGCCATTAATGCTTTTGTCTGCGGATCTGAAATGCTTTAAAGATTTGATGATGTTGTTGGTGCTATCCTTAGCGAGGAAATGTGATAGAAAAGCTGCGGTGAGACATCGGGTAATGCTTTGAGTGCAAAGTCTAGGGGAAGAAAAATGGAAAGAGGAAAGAGCTCAGGATATCGCAGTAAATCAAGGAAAGGCAGATCCAAGTCCAAATGGAGGATAGTGTGCTGGAAATGCGGAAAGAAAGGACACCTAAAGAAAGACTGTAGATCTCGGAATGGAAAAGAAGGAGACACACAACCAGAAAACAATCATGAACCAAATGTGACAGGTGATGTGTTACAAGATGCCTTGATTCTTTCTTTCGAAAATGTTACTGATTCCTGGGTAGTAGATTTAGGGGCTTCATTCCATGCCACACCTGATAAGAAATATTTTCATGACTATGTTCAAGGAGATTTTGGACAATTCCGTTTGGGTGATGATTAACCCTGTAAAATTGTGGGAATGGGTAAGGTTCTTGTAAAACAACGAGGAAAACGATGGCTACTAAAGGAGGTAAGAGCATGTTCCATATACGAAGAAAAATATGATTTCAACGAGCGATTGGGCGATGAAGGTTATCTGGCTTAACTTTCATGAGATATATAAAACTTGGAAGGTCACCAAAGGAGCCCTGGTAATAGAAAAAGGAGAAAAGGTTGTTACATTGTATTTATGCAATGGTATTTCTAACTCTGTTAATGCTTTAACTTCTAAAGGAGAAGATGCAGCATTATGGCATCATAGGCTCGAACACATGAGTGAGAAGGGGATAAATATTCTTCACTCAAGAAATTTGTTGCCGGGTTTGAAGAATGTTGATTTGGATTTATGTGAAAATTGCATTTATGGAAAACATAAGAGAGTCAGATTTCTCAGAGTTGGGAAAGAAAAGAAGAGCGAAAAATTAGAGCTTGTGCATACAGATGTATGGAGACCTGCTCAGGTATCATCTCTCGGTGGCTCTGTTTATTGTATTGTTGCTTTATTGATGATGCAACTAGAAAAACATGGATTTATTGTATTCGAATAAATCGTGTATATTTGATACTTTCAGAAAATGGAAAGCTTTGGTTGAGATTGAGACAGGAAGGTAGTTGAAGTGTCTCAGATCATACAATGGAGGTGAATCTTCCAGCAAAGATTTTGATAGGTACTGTTCATAGCATGGAATTCGCAGAGAGAGGACAGTTCCAAGAACACCATAAGAAAATTGTGTGTTAGAAAGGATGAACAGAACAATCATGGAGTGTGCAAGGTGCATGAGATTGCATGTGGGATTGCCTTTACAATTTTGAGTAGATGTTGTAGATAATGTTGTTTATCTAATAAACAGAGGCCCTTCAAGTTCCTTGGATGGTGGTATTCCAGAGGAAGCATGGACAGGTAAAAAGATAAACTACTCTTTTTTAAAGCCTTTTAGTTGTGAGGCCTTTGTCCATATTAATAAAGAAAACAGAACCAAGCTTGAGGCAAAGTCAAAGAAATGTACCTTTATTAGATATGGCGCTAATGATTTTGGTTATCTCTTATATGATTATGAAAATCACAAAATCATTAGGAGCAGAGACGTAATATTTAATGAAAAGGTATTGTATAAGAATCAGCTGCAGGAAAAGAAATAGGAAAAAGAAAGCAAGGAATACATGATTCTTGATGAGATAACTAAAAAAGTAAAGGTGCCTGAAAATAATAATAATCAACAACTACAGCAGCAACAACCACCACAATAGCAACAGGCACCTCAAACGCCTGAAAGTGGTGTTAGAAGATCTACCAGGATAAGTAGACCCCCTGAACGATACTCTCCTTCATTATATTATTTATTGTTGACTGATTCTGGTGAACCTGAATGTTATGAAGAAGCAATGCAGGTTGAAAGAAGGAAGAAGTGGGAGCTAGCCATGGAAGAAGAGATGGACTCCTTAAAGCATAACCAGACTTGGGACTTAGTCAGGTTGCCTGCAGGTAAAACTGCATTGTAGAATAAATGAGTTTACAGGCTGAAGGAAGAAGATGGAGGAAAACAGAGGTACAAAGCTAGACTTGTGGTGAAGGGGTTTGCACAGAAGAAAGGTATTGATTTTGATGAAATATTTTCTCCTGTTGTTAAGATGAATTCAATCAGAACTATCTTAAGTCTTGTAGCGGCGGAAGATTTACATCTTGAACAGTTAGATGTAAAGACAACATTTCTCCATGGAGATTTGGAGGAAGAGATATACATGCAGCAACCAGAAGGATATGAGGTAAAAGGAAAAGAAAAATTGGTGTGCAGGTTAAAGAAGAGCTTGTATGGCTTAAAACAGGCTCCAAGGCAGTGGTATCTAAAATTTGACAAGTTTATGTCTGAACAAGGTTATACTAGATGTCACTCTGATCATTGTGTTTATTTGAAAAGGCAAAATGATGGCAGCTATATTATATTATTATTGTATGTAGATGACATGCTTGTTGCAGGGTCTAACATGCAGGAAATAAATGTGCTCAAAAGAAAATTGGCAAATTCATTTGCAATGAAGGATTTGGGAGCTGCAAAACAAATCCTTGGTATGAGGATAACTAGAGACAAGAAAAATCGCAAGTTAACACTGTCTCAGAATGAGTACATAGAAAAGGTGTTGAAAAGATTTAATATGCAGAATGCAAAACCAGTTAGTACACCTTTTGCTAGCCATTTCAAAATTAGTAAGGAGATGTGCCCCAAGACCCAAGAAGACATGGATTATATGTCTAAAGTTCCATATGAATCAATAGTTGGAAGCTTAATGTATGCAATGGTTTGCACAAGGCCTGATATTGCACATGCAGTGGGAGTTGTAAGCAGGTACATGAATAATCCAGGAAAAGAACATTGGATGGCAGTAAAATGGATTCTCAGATATTTGAGAGGTACCACAAATCAAGCATTATGCTTTGGTGGTTCAAGCATTTTGTCTCTGAGGATATGTTGATGGAATGCAACGAAGTGATAGGGAATAAAAAGGAGGAGCACTACATGATATGTATTTACTGTAGGTGGAACAGCTGTCGGTTGGGTTTCAAAAATCCAAAGTGTTGTTGCACTTTCAACAACAGAAGCCGAGTATGTTGCTGCTACAGAGGCTAGTAAAGAAATGATTTGGTTACAAAGGTTTATGGATGAATTGGGTAAGAAGCATGATATGAGCACACTATACAGTGATAGCCAAAGTGCTATTCATCTTGCAAAGAACTCAGCATTTCATTCCAGGACTAAACACATACATCTCAAGTACCATTTCATACGGTCAGTATTGGAAGATGGAGAGTTGAAGCTGGAAAAGATACACACTAGCGAGAATCCTGCAGATATGCTAACAAAAGTTGTAACCAGGGAGAAACTGAGAACATGCTCAGTTTCAATTGGTCTTCAAGGATGACGATGAAGACGAACGACGGAGTCAGAAAGTCATTGTCCGGCCAAATGAGCAGTGGAGTTGCTACAATCGGTCTCCAGAAGTGGGAAGTTGTTAGGTGTGGAGCACAGTGCCATGATTGCTTTGTATCCGGCATTGACTATGATGTCTTAAAAAAGGCGGCAATTGATAGCCATATTAATCGCGCCATGGGGGGCCATGGCGCGCTTGCCTGAGCCCCACGGCGGTCCGGGCGGCACCGGCTAATAGGATGTGGTGCCTTGTAAAAGTATAGTAATTTCTAGTCAATCTGGGCCGTTCATTAGGTAAATGATCTGACGGTAGAAGTTATGTTTAGATTAGGGTTTTTTGCCCTAGAAGGCAACCCCCTTGTATATATGAGGGTATTGTATTGAGGCTGTGTATTGTATGTGTATTCTCGGAGCGATAAATAGAGAGGGAGACTGTGAGAGAGAACAGAGGATATTACAGCGGATCTGCTGTAGGTTTTGTCTCTTCATTTTTGCTTGATAATAGAAAGGAAGGACTAGTTGTTCGGGGTGGACGTAGCCCAAATTGGGTGAACCACTTATATCTTTGTCTCTCTGGTTTTATGTGTTTTGTGTGCTTGTATTTTTTGCATATTTTATGTGTTGCATTGCTCCATAATATTTATTTTTCTAACATTGAAAAGTATTAAAATTCCAACGATTTTTAGGCATGGTATTAAAGATAAAATATCATGTCTCTCAAAAGCCTTAAAATTCCAACATTTTTCAGTCATGGTGTTAATATTGTTTAAAAAAATTATTACCATTTAATTTATATTAATTTATTTTTGTTTTAAGTTTATCATATTAATAACAATTTATTAAATATAATATCTTTTTTATATAATGTATTGAAGTCACTAGATAAGAAACACTTCACTTATGATGAATGAACAACTTTACAAAACAAAAGAATTTATATTTGATTTTAGTGTTTTTGATATTCTATGCATTAAAACATTTTTTTTTTGAAAATTTGTGTAAATATTTTATTTTTAAATAATTTTAAGATTTTGAAATTTGCGAATTGTTTTTTAAAAACTATATTTCATTATCGAGAATATATATATATATATATATATATATATATATATTTCTTTTGAATTTAATAGATCGAAACTAATAAACATATTAAATATTATGCAAAAAAAATTCGTCATTTCAAGAATCTTATCAACCGCTAAGTACATCATCAAAAAATTGTTTTCCTAGACTTATTACTTATACATATTTTTTATTTTGGCATATATATCCAATCAAATATATTGAGAATATGAAAACATTGAAAAAATAAAAACTAAACTTATAAAATAAAAATTAATAAAATTAATAAAAAAAAAAATAATAAAGAAATAATAACAAGTAAATAAAAATATATATTAAAAAATAAAAAAAAATTAAAAAACATAACCAAAAAAATATGATATAAAAAAATATATATTAAAAAAACAAAAATAAAAAACCAACATAAAAATGTAAAAAATAAAAAGAAGATAAAAATTAAAAATAAACATTAAAAAAAATATATATTAAAAAAACAAAAAAAAAAACAAAATTTAAAAACTTGACCCAAAAAAATAAACATAAAAAATAACTGAATAATATTGATATAAATTTTTAAAAAATAAAAAAACAAACCAACAAAAACATTAAAAAAAAAAAAACAATAAAAACCATTAAAAAAGAAAAATTAAACTTTAAAAGAAATAAAGAACAAAAACTAAATATTAAAATAATAATAATAATAATAATTAATTAATTAAAATTAAAAATTTTAAAAAAAAAAAACAAAACAAAACTTTAAAAAAATTATAAAAAAATAGGGAACTAAAAACGGCATGTTAATCAAAATGTTTTTATTAAAAAATCGAATGAAAAAAGCAAAAAAAAAAACAAACAAACAAATTTTATGAAATTTTTATGATTTTATATTCAGAGATGATGACATTTTATGTTATTTTTTACAATAAAAGTTTTTAAAAAAATATTTAAATTAAATAGAATATATGATGACGGTGATGGTAATGGTTAACGTCCACTAAGACCAATCTTTGGTCTATTGGACCTAAAGAAAAGAGTTATTTAGTTTGATTTAAGATTTTATTCCTATGCTCAAAAAGCTTGGAGAGAAGCCTCCCGAGCTCACTATAATTTTGACATATTAAAAGGCTAGGAAGGTCAATATTGCAACAAAGATTATGAACTTGAGCTCTAATGTGTTTGTACATGGGGCACTCTAAGAGGAAGTGATTTTCATCCTCGATGTTCATATTCTCACAGAGATGGCAGATCCTTTCCATCCATGGTGTTTTAGGAACTGTCCAACGACCTGTTTCACTATGGAGCTCATGAGAGTTCGTTCTAATCTTGGCTATATTAATTTTCTTCTTTGAGCTAGTTAAAACATAGAGATACTTTTGATCTTCTAGGGTGGGGTTGATGACTTCCTTATAATATCTTAATTTTCTTTTAGCTGCTAGATCTTTCTCACACCACATTTTTTCTTTGAACTTAGAAGTAACAATTTTTTTAATGTTATTAATGTTTGCAATGCAACATTCTTGTCGATCTCCCAATGGTTTAACCAGGCCCTGGTGTCTTTATACCAACCTCGTTTAAGCCTTAGGTGTTTTTGGCTGGAATTTAAAGCTAGCTTAGGAAGTCTATGGTCTCCTATGCTATTGAGCTTGTGCTTGTACAACAGAAGCCTAGTCATAGCTAGGCTCTCGATAGGGGAAAGACCCACTTCTATAAGGAGAATAGGATAGGGTGTATTTCTTTTAATTTTAAGGTTATACATTATAAAACGCTTCTGGATTTGCTCAATCTTTCTCCAGGATTCTCTAGAGATGTTGCAAGCCCAAACCTCACATCCATATAAGATAACAGGTGTGACTAAAGTTTCAAAGATGAACTTCTTTCTATCCCACATTACGAGGTTTATCGTTTTACAATTATTTTCAAGACCAAAATAAACTTTCCACCCCCCATTAATCCAATGTTATAGTTCCAGTTGAGCTTGTGATGAATATCAATTCCTAGGTACTTGTAAGAAGACACTTCCTACAAGTTACTATTGTCATACATAAAATTAGCGAAAGTTTCCTTCTTGGATTTGATAATCATAACTTTTTTTTTGTTAGTGTTAACAGACATACCCATGGTAGAGCAGAAATCCTTAAAAGGTCTAAGTTGCTTATCAAGATCATATGGGCACCTTGCAAGAAGAAAAATATCGTCAACATAGAGAATAAGGATGATGACTATTCCATCTAAGATCATGCTAGCACATCATACTTCCTCTAAACAACCTTCTAGCTTGTCGATGTAATTACCAAATAGGGTAGGGGAGATGGGGCAACCTTGTTTAACTCTGATATTACACTTAATATCTTTCGACCACCCCTCATTGCTCTTTAACTTTGCAATTACATTCTTGTATAACCTTATAGCGGCCACTCTTAGCTAGAAAGGAACATTTAGCTCTTCTAATCTATTCCATAGGTTGTTTCTAGGAACCGTATTGAAATCCTTTATAAAGTCCACAAAGCAACAGAAGAGATTGTATTTATCATTGCGGCATTCCTACACAATGATCCTAATTGTAACGAGGTGGTCTGTTGTTGAGTGTTGCCTTTTAAAACCTTCTCGGTCTTTAGCCCGCTTACCTTCACTTTCAAGCCAAATTCTCAACTTCTTTTCCAAAATAATACCATATAACTTGGCTAAGAGAGGGCTGATCATAATCGTCCGATAATTAGAGGGGTTATTTGTATCCCCACTTTTAAAAATATGGATAATGAGGCTCTGAGTCCAAGGTTTAGGGAACCCTTGCTTGACCACTTAGTTGAAAAGCTTATGGATGTGGGGGATGAGGACAAGACCTCCAATTTTTAGGATTTCCGCCTGGTAACCTTCAATGTCTTTAGCTTTCCCATTTTCCAGGCGTTTAACCCCAAAATCAATGTCTTCTAATGAGAAAACTTCTTTTGTTGTGAGCAGGGTTCCAAAATCCCTGGCATTTGGAGATTCATAAAGATTTTTGAGATAGAAATTACAATCGTGTAAAGAAATTTTATTATTATCTTTAGTTTTTCTAGTTAGAATTTGCCTCCAGAATTCCTTAGGAACCACTTTAGAGAGGTGTAAGAGATTCTCTTGTCTTTTACGAATATATTTCCTTTTTTTCCTTTTAGTTAGGGCTTTGTAGATTTTTATCTTGTCAATTTTGAGAGATTAATCAACAACTTCCTTAATTTCTCTCCTCCCACTTTTACAATCCTTGTCATACCATGGGTTGGTTTTGCTATTTCTTTTATTACTTGAGACTTCAATTGAGAACTTGTTAATAGAATATGAGAGGGTTGTAGTAAAATTACGATAGAGGTCATCTATGTTGTCTATACTAGATAAAGGAAGCAAATTAGTTTTTAATTCATTTAGAAAGAGATCGTTTTTATTTCTATCAAAGATTAAGTTCTTTTGACTATAAGGATTATCTTCTATGGGATCTCTATGCATGAAAAAATTGAGAGTTATGAGTAGAGGCCTATGATCAGAGTCAGGCTCGTGGTCATCTAAGATGTCAAAATTTATTATTTCGTTGTATAAAGGGAGATCGGAAATAACATAGTCTACCACACTGCTGCCAAGCCCATGGATGCAGTTCATCTGGCTAGAATTGGGCCACTTCGTTAGACCATTGCAAATTGTGAGATCCTGAGCACTACAGAGCTTGACTAGCTCCGACCCAAACAAATTATCCCCGGGGTCTTCAAAGCTTCTTTTGTACTGGCTAGCCAGAGTAAGGTATTCGTCTAACCAAAGAGGATTGGGGTTGGAATGATTGCTTAGAAGAATAGCTTGGTTGCTTGAAGTTCGAGCATTAAAGTCACCCATTAAAAGGATATTACCTTCATTCCTTAGGCTAGAAATACCATTCTCTAAACCATTGTAAGGAATATTTTTATCTAGATTCTTTTTCTCATAGAAGTTAGAATTAATGGGGGGGAAATAACATATTGCTATGTAGGTCTTTTTATCATTAATGTCAGTAATCTCAATCCAACTATATTGGTTGTAAGGGTCATTTTTATAAATCCTAGCATGGGGGATATGTTCTTCTAAATGTAGCAAGCTATGCCCCCAATGCCTCTACGAGAGGATTTCTTGTTCCAGGTAGACCATAGTGCAAAGCCATCTATGTTAGGGACCTTAGATTCTTCGTGCTCCCAAGTTTCAACAAGAAATATAATATCAACATCATTTGAGATCCAACTTAGCTTGGGGCCTTTGTTCCATGGAAAGCCCTGATAGTTCCAAGAAAGAATTCAGAGTATATTGAATTTATATTTATTACTATCTTTTTGGTTTCTATCTCGAATAACGACTTTTCTATTTCTGATTATTGCTCATTTTCCTTCCTTCCTAGCTTCTTTTACCTTTTGAACCTCCTTTCTTAATTCTACTTGATCTTCTGGAATGAGATCTTTATTTATAAATATTATCGTTCCTTTTAGACTTGAGGTTTTACTAAGTATGTCATACTTATGGTCAGTAGAGCTCACCTTTATTCGGATCAACCTTCCTTTATTCTCAGTTAATTTCCCTAACCTTGTTGCTTCTTTGAGACACGTGGTTTCAATTTGTAATCTATTATGTAATTCTGTTTGGGCTATGGCTAAAGTATCCTCGTCTACCTCCTCTTTCAAACCGAAGATTATAAGGTTCAAGGCCCTTTTGTTACGCTCATGGTCTAATTCGATCAATTTTTTCATTTCATCTTTAATTGGTTTGATATCTAATTTCCCTGCCCCACTATTTAGGGTGAGACTGTTGTTAACTTTTTCTTCTAGTTCTTTAAACATGTCCTTCATTTTAAGACTCTCTATATTATCAGCATCTCCTTGCTGAGATGTTTGGTTCGTATCTTGGTTATGTTATTATTATTCTTATTATTATTACTATTATTATTATTATTATTATATATAATAAATAAATAAATAATAACCTAAAAATAAAGATTAGAAATATTAAAAGTTCCAAAAATAAAAAATAAAATCAAATTTAAAAAACAAAAACTCAAAAAATTAAAACAATTATACATATATATATATATATATATATATATAAAGCAGAAAAAAACATATGAAAAAAAAAATTATTAAAAAATAAAAAATAATAGTAATAATTAAAAAAAGACACAAAACAATAAATATAAATAATAATTAAAAAATAAATAATAATAATAATAATTTTAGAAAATTTTAAAAAATAAAAAATAAATAAAAAAATTAAATTTATATAAAAAAAAGATAAAATTTGAAACTCGCTCGCCTAAGGGCTAGCCCCTGCGACCACTGGGTAGGCCCAAGTGGCCCAATTTCTTTCTTCTTCTTCTTTTTCTTCTTTTTCTTTTTAAAATTTTTTTAATTGTTTTTTATATGTTTTATTTTTTAAAATGATTTTTTATTTAAATTTTTTTTATGTTTTTTTAATTATTTTTATGTTTTTTTATAGTTTTTAATTTGGTTTTTTTTAATTATTATTATTTTTTAATATGTTTTTTTTTCTTTTTCAATTTATTTATTTTTAATGGTTTTTTTTTTGTTTTCAAATTGTTTTGGTATTTTTTCTTTAATTTTTGTTACTTGTTATTTTTTATTTTTTCAAAAAAATTAATTTAATTTAATTTTTTTAACTTTTTATGTTTCTAATTTTTTAAGGTTTTTTTTAATAATTATTTATCAGTTTTTTAAAATTATATGTTCTATTTCTTTTTGTTATTTTTACTTTAAATGTTATTTGAATCTTCTTCTTTTTTAAAGAATACTTAAAATGTCCTCATCTTTAAATAACAAATTCATAAAATTTGTTATTTTTTGAACTTTTTTATTCAATTTTTTCGTAAAAAACTTTTATTTAACATGTCATTTTTTAGCAAAAATGTCATAAAATGCATAATTTTTTAATTATATTTATATGCAAAATGTGTATTTTTTGTCTAGTGCTTAAGATTGTTATTTTTTAGTGGCAATTATTTTATGTGTATTGAGGTGTTAATTAACGATATATAAATATATAAAAAATCATAACCTCCAAATATTAATGTTATTATTTTTTTTCAAACTTTACAAAACAAAGTAAAAAACTCATTATAAAAAAACATTGCAAAGAAAAACAAAAAACATGTTTGGAAAACACTTAAAAACTAATCTTAGGATGAAAAACAAGAAGACGAATCAGACAAAAATGGTAACACAATCAACATTTCAAAAAAATTATTCACACTTAATATATTTGAAAATTTAAAGTGTCAAAAATGAGCCCTCTAAAAAAGGGGTTGATGCTACATCAACACTTTTTAAAATCAACATAAAAAATGAGTATTCTTTAATGCATTTTTTTGGAGTTTTTAGTGGATTTTCTAGACAAAATCTGGCTGAAAATTCTAAAGTGAAATCTTGATTTGTGTTATTTAAATTAGTTTTTTGACTGAATATATGGATTCATCACCCTGAAAAACCCCTAAGGCACTTCGATTGTGTAGAGGTTACCCACCAAACTTATGGTTTCAATGAATTCCTGTCGTATTTTAGAGAAATTAGATTAGAAAAATCAATCGGAAAACTTTTCAAAAAGTCGCATTAAAGAAAACTCGCATAAAAAACATTACAAATTTAAAAAAAAAAAATGTTCATACTTAATACATAAAAAAATTTAAAGTGCCAAAAATATGCTAAAAAAAAAAGGTGTATTCTAAATAACCAAAATCCAGTGATATTTTTGCTCCCTTAAAAAAATGGGTAATCAGTAATTTTCTCGTTTGATCGATAACTATGTTTTTAACGATTAAATCATATAATGTTAAAATATATGTGATTAAATATGCTATTAAAAGTAACAATATCAACAAATATTTTTTTTAACTGAGTCCGTTGCCATTTTAGTATCAAAAAAGAAGGGAAAGAATTCCCTAATACATTCGAGTTTTGGAGAAGAATGCCATGGAGGGGTTAAGTGGCAGAATACCGAGCCTCCTTTTTTACTAATATTACTACTATATTGCATGATTGAATCTGATAAATTCTAACAAACTGGGAGAGCAAATAAGAGAATTTAAAAGACATAATCTAAGGAATAAGGTGAAGGAAAGTGGATTGGTCGAAGTTATCTTGATTTGCTCCCAGATTGACTATTAGATGAGTTGCTCAGCTTCTCCTTAAAGGATTGCACCTGGTTCCAGAGGGATGCAATGTCCACTTGATGATTTTGATCCATGAGCTTTGGCTGTCCTCTGATCAGCTCTTCGGATGTCCTCTCGGTTTGAAATTCGACACAGCAAAAGAAGTTTTTGTTTCTCAAGACTGCTTGATTGAGGGGATGAGGCGGAGAGACTATTGTGGAGATTGAAGAATTGAAGAAGGAGGGGACGAGAATACTGTTGGGAAGAGAAGGAGGATCGGGGAATATGTCGCAAAGATAAAGAGGGTAAATAGAAAGGAAGAGCAGAAATAAAAGGGTAAGATCAATGAGAAGTCGAAAGCGAAAGGGAGAAAGAGAAAAGGGAAAAGAATGTGAGCTGCGGAAGGTGAAAAGGAAAGGGCAGCGAAGAGAAAAATGGGAAGATTCATGAAGTGTTGTGTAACCAGCTCCAAAAATAGAAGAAAAGAGATATCAACGCCTTAGAAATAAGCCACTTCGAGGGGGCAACCTCCAATACATTACATAAATGAACAATTCTTGGATTATACAATTTACAAAACCTCCTTTCTATATATAGGAGTCCATGTGGCCATAATGTAATCCTAGTGGGCCACAATGTAATCCTAGCCGACCTAACAATAATAATTTAAGGGCACAATAATAACAAAATAGGGGTTACAAGGGTATAATAATAACAATAAGGGGGTTACACTAACAATAATAAGGGACTATACTAGTGATATAGGGACCTAACATGCCCCTCTCCTTCAAAAAAGTGTTGTCCTCAACGCTTGAGTAGCTCCGGGTGCTTCTGTATAAAATTCTCATCCTCACATGTAGAATCTTCAGTGGGTAAGTTCTTCCACTTGATGAGATACTCTGAAATTGATCGATTCCGTAGCTGTCGAGTTCTTGTTTCCATGACCGCTTCAGGTTCCAATATGATTTTCCTTCCTCATCAAGTTCTGGCAATATTGTTTGAACTGGAAGATTTTCACCTATAACCTTCTTTAAGCATGAAACATGGAAAACTGAATGTACTCGCGAAGAAGCAGGAAGCTCCAATTTGTATGCCATAGTACCAATCTTTTGCAACACCTTGTAAGGACCATAGTACTTTGGCGATAATTTATTATCCTTCTTAGCTTGCTTGAGGGACATTTGTTTATATAGTTGTAGCCGTAAAAATACCCAATCTCCTATATCAAAACTTCTCTCGCTGCGATGTTGATCTGCCTGTTGTTTCATTCGATTTTGTGCCAAATTCAGGTTATCCTTTAAGAGTTGGAGAACTTCTTGCTGATGCTCGATGTGATCTTCCACTGCTTGAACCTTCTAATTTTCCCTTAAAGATGATGTGATCGATGGTGGATGATATCCATAAAGTGCCATAAATGGGGTCATTTTTGCTGCAGTATGGAAGGAAATGTTATACCACCATTCAGCGAGAGGTAACCACTTGACCCATTGTGTTTGTTTATCAGATACAAAACAACGAAGATATCCTTCCAAACACTTATTTACTATCTCTGTTTGACCATCAGATTGAGGATGATAAGATGAGCTATGAGCTAATTGAGTACCCAAACAAGAAAATAACTCCATCCAAAAATTTCCCGTAAAAATGGGATCTCTGTCGCTCACGATAACCCTTGGGCTTCCATGTATCTTTTGAATTCTGTCCACAAATGTAGTAGCAACTGTACTTGCTTTAAATGGATGAGATAATGCACAAAAGTGTGCATACTTGGTAAGTCTATCAACTACCACCATGATGACATTCTTGCCTTCGGACTTCGGTAAACCTGTGATAAAATCCATTGAAATCTCCTCCCAGCGTTGACTTGGAATGGATAAAGGTTGTAGAAGTCCCGGGGTCTTAATTGTCTCCACTTTATTCTGCTGGCAAACCAAACATTCCGCCACAAACTTTTGAATATCAGATTTAAGGCCATCCCAAAAAAATCTTTCTTCACCCTGTGGTAAGTTTTAAAAAATCCTGAGTGTCCTCCTAAAGGAGAAGTGTGCAATTCCAAAAGAATATTTTGTTTTAGTTGGGAATTCTTACAAAGATATAAGCGATATTTGTACCATAAGGAATCATTTTCCAACTAAATGTATCAGATGTACTAGGATCTTGCTGCAACTTTTGAATGAGTGTCCATACATCTTTGTCCTTCTTCCATTCATCTCTTTCTTTGGTTATCCAATACGGTTGGATAATAGAAATGGCACAAAGCAATGCTTCCACCTCTTCATTCTTTCTTGAGAGTGCATCTGCAACAACATTAAGCTTTCCTTTTTTGTAGATTATTTCAAAGTCATAACCCAACATCTTTGTGACCCATTTTTGCTGCTCTTCTGAAAATAGTCTTTGTTCCAAAAAGTGTTTAAGACTATCATGATCAGTTTTTACCTTGAAGTGTCTTCCCATTAGGTAAGGTATCCATTTATTTAGTGCATGTAGTATTGCCAACATTTCCTTCTCATAAATAGCCTTTTGTAAATACTTTCCTTTGATTGAATGACTTTCAAAAGCAATGGGTCTTCCTTCTTGCATTAAAACAACACCAATTCCATTTCCTGAGGCATCACATTCCACAATAAAGGTTTTTGTGAAATCTGGCGTAGCTAAGACCGGTGCTAGGCACATTGCCTCTTTAAGATGTTCAAAGGCCTTAGTTGCTTCAGGAGTCCATGAAAATTCATCTTTCTTCAATAATGTTGTTAGAGGTGCTGCTATTCTCCCATAATTCTTAACAAACTTGCGATAATACCCTGTTAACCCGAGAAATCCTCGCAACTGCTTTATGGTTGTGGGGACTTTCCATTCCTTAATGGCTTTAATTTTGTTAAGGTCTACCTTAACACCCTCGTGAGATACAATATGACCCAAATATTTCACCTCTTGTGCTCCAAAGAAACATTTGGATGTTTTTGCATATAATTGTTTCTCCTGCAATAGTTTGAGCACCCTGTCAACATGTTCAACATGATCCTTCCAAGACCTACTGTAGATTAGTATATCATCAAAGAATACTAGCACAAATTTTCTAAGGAAGGGTTTGAAAATGGAATTCATCAACCCTTGAAATGTAGAAGGTGCATTGGTAAGGCCAAAAGGCATGACCAAAAATTCATAATGACCCTCATGAGTTAAAAATGCTGTTTTTGGAATATCTTCAGTCTTCATTCTAATTTGATGATATCCTGAATGAAGATCCAACTTGGTAAAATAAATTTCTCCATGTAATTCATCCAATAATTCATCAATCACAGGAATGGGAAATTTGTCTTTAATAGTGAGCTTATTGAGCTCCCTATAATCCGGACACATTCGCCATGATCCATCCTTCTTGTGTACCAATACTACAGGAGTAGAGAAAGAACTTTGACTAGGTTGAATTATACCGCCTCTAACATTTCTGCAATCATACGTTCAATTTCGCTCTTTTGGAAGTAAGGATATCTATAAGGCCTGATGTTTGGAGGAACACTTACTGGAATCAAATGAATAGCATGATCATGATCACGAATAGGTGGGAGTCCTTTGGGAGTTTCAAACACCTTGGAATGATTGTCCAAGACTTGTTGGAGATCTGCAGAAATAGATGATTTTGATGTTGGAACTTCTAATGAGCATAATTGTGCAATTACGCCTCGTTGTTCTTTCTTTAGAAGCTTTGTCATGACATTAGAGCTTATTATCCTTCCTGGCTTCCCTTCAATACCCCGTAATTCGACTTCCTTTCCTTCTGAAAAAAATTTAAAGAAAAGTTCTTGAAAATTAAAAGCTACCATCCCCAAAGATTGTAACCATTGTACTCCTAGTACAACATCAGCACCTCCCATAGGAATGGAAAGCATTGGACTAGTCAATACATATTCCCCCATGGTTAGCTTGATATTGTGACATTTTCCCGAGCAATTTATAGTTCCTCCATTTGCAACCATCACCTGACATTCTGGTGCTGGGTATAGGAAACAATTTAATTCCTTGGCTACCTTACAATGAATAAAATTATGGGTGCTACCTGAATCAATCAACACTATTACCTTTTTCTTCTTGATCTGTCCTGCTATCTTGAGAGTTTGAGGGGTGGTAATTCCTGCCAGTGCATTACATGATATGGTCGGATTCATTTCTTCCTCTTCTATGGCTGGTTCCTGGTGTATATCCTCTTCTTTTTCATTTTCTTCTTCTTCTTCACAATCTATGTAAAATAATTTCTTTTCGGCACACTTATGACCTTTAGTGTATTTTCTATCACAACTGTAGCAAAGCCCTTTTGCTCTTTTTTCTTCCAATTGTTGTGGTGTCAACCTTGTGGGTTGTGGAAATCTAGGCGTAGCAACACTTCCTTCTTTATAGAATTGAGTGGTAGGCTTCCTTGTCGCCATAATTTTACATTCAACTTTTCTTGCCAACCTGAATGCCTTCTCCAATGAATCAAGTTCCAAAACACGAACTTCATGTTGGATGTTATCCTTTAAAGTGCCTATGAAGAGATCAATCCTGTGTTCCTCTGGAATATCAGTTACCCTTATATTCAATTTTTGGAAGTCCTCAATGTGCTCCCCCACTAAACCCTTTTGTTTGAGATTTGTCAATTGGCTAAAGAAGGTGTTGCTCTTTGTATCCTCATAATGTGCTATCATTTCCTCCGTAAAAATTGACCAAGTGACAATTTTTTTACGGGAGCAAAGCCATCGATACCATACAAATGTGTTTTGTTCTAAATGTAAAGTTGCAATGCGTACCTTTTGTGTGTTTTGCACGTTATGGAGATCAAAATATTGCTCCATCTGTAGTATCCATGTTACAGGATCCTTTCCATCAAACTTCCTCATATCCATCTTTGGAATATGGTGGTTCTTCCCGCCAACATTAGAGTTTGTGAAATCACAATTAACATTTATTTTGTTCTCATCATGAGGTTCTTCTACTATCTTTTCACCATTAGGAAACCTTTCTTGTATAAACTTTGTCAAACCTTCCATATCTACTTTTAGAAAATTCTTCATGTTTTCCATTTTCTCATCGATCTTAGCTTCCATGTCATCCATCTTAGATTCCATGCCAGCCTCCATGCCATCCATCTTAGCTTCCACGCATTTCTTCAAACCGTCCATCTTCACTTCCACTCCATCCATCTTAGCTTCCATGCCTTTCTTCAAACCATCCATCCTCACTTCCACGCCTTTCTTCAAAACTTCCATTTCATTTTTTGTTGCTCTTTGCGAGAGTGAAATTTGTTGCACTTGCTCTTGTAATTTTGATAGATCATGTTGCAATTATTCATCTTCATGAGTCATGGTAGAGCCTTCTGAAGGCTTAATGGGTGTTGAATTCTTTTTAGGCGCCATTTTAGAATCCAATATTGATACCTGTTCTACAATATGCCCTTGGAATCAATTCAACTTGATTCTTCAAACAAGACTTATGCAATTCGGAAAAAGAATACACACCTTTTACTTGCTTTGAGGAGCTCGATATTGAAATTGAATTATCTCTGTAATTGAAAATCTTCAATATCTTAAATTCAGCCCTATATTAGCCCTCTGAAGCTTCTTTCAAATGCCACAGGTCTGATCTAATTTGGATTCCCCAAGACAAATTTGTGTCCAATCTCCCACAATGACCTAATTCTGGACTGGTTCAGTAGAGCAAACTTGTAGGACTTGCCACGTGTCACTGTTTCGTCCTTTGTCTCTGAAATTTATAGCCAAGAAACTATAGTCCGTGTACTTGCAACCAATTTTTACGGCACTCAAATCCACTTCCCAGAGAGAGAGTTATTGAACTTTTCCCACGATCACCTCTTTGAGATGAAATTCAGGAGCCTGAAAAAGCACTACCTTCCACAGATCATATCTCCAAAAATATTGCGAACCAAGCTCTGAAATTTTTTGACGAATTTCCTCAGGCTTTCAGCTTCGTACCATTTGAATTTCATATTGTGAGCCATCGTAGAAACAAATTTATAGCGAAAATTCCACGATGACCTGTTTAGGAGCTTGAAACAAGACCTAACTTCCACATATGATATCTTCAAAAATATTGTGAACCAAGCTCTGAAATTTTGAGACAATCGTCTTCAGGATTTCAGCTTCGCACCCTAAAAATTTCAGCTTCTGAAACTTTGTAGAAAAAAAGTTATAGCGCAAATGCCATGATGACCTGTTTGGAGCAGCGAAACCCTAGATTCCCAAGCTTTGATACCAAATGTTGTGTAACCAGCTCCAAAAATAGAAGAAAAGAGATATCAACGCCTTAGAAATAAGCCACTTCGAGGGGGAAACCTCCAATACATTACATAAATGAAAAATTCTTGGATTATACAAATTACAAAACCTCCTTTCTATATATAGGAGTCCATGGGGCCATAATGTAATCCTAGTGGGCCACAATGTAATCCTAGCCGACCTAACAATAATAATTTAAGGGCACAATAATAACAAAATGGGGGTTACAAGGGTACAGTAATAACAATAAGGGGGTTACACTAACAACAATAAGGGACTATACTAGTAATATAGGGACCTAACACGAAGAGAGAAAAGAAAGCCTACTACGAACAACGAAATGGAATGAGCCGTGAAGCACGGAAATGAAAGAGCCGCGAAGTGCGATATGTAAAGAGCCACGAAATGCAAAGTGGAAAGAGTCGTGAAGCGTGAAAAGGTAAGAGCCATGAAGAGCCATAAGCGAAAAAGGTAAAGGGTGTGAACTACGAAATAGGAAAGGCCATGAAGTGCGATAAGCGAAAGAGGTAAATAGTGTGAGCTGCAGTCGACAAAGATAGTGGTAGGTTTTAAAGGATAACAGTAAACAGAGTGAAGTGCGATAAGCGACAAGTGACAAGGAGCATGATCGCAAGTTCGCAATCGGCTGGAAGAGGTGGAAAGACTTAAGAGTAAAGGGAAAGAGGTTCGATGAGATAATTGCGATGCGGTGTAAGGAGTGAAGATAGAAACGACAGCAAAGGGTAGGACGAGAAACAAGAGGGAATAAATACCTGGGTAGTTCGTTGTGTGAGAAATGATGAAAGTAGACCTGTCCTAACAAATTCATGAAAAGGGAGAGATTTGGGTAGGGAGAGATAGAGTGAGGAGAGGAAATCATGGCAAAGGAGAAAAGAAAGTGGCTCCTTGAAGAAGAAGTTGACCGGTTGTTCTCTCATAGGCATTATTTGCCAAAATGTCTGATTTCTTGTTGGTTTTTCTGATAATGTGGAAGAAGGAGATGTCTTCCATTTCCTTACACAGGTTGCGACATCTATCAATAAGACTACTAAGAGCTATATTGGGGGTCTGCTTAGAATTATTCATCATGCTTATGATGATTGCAGAGTCACCGAAGATCCTGAATTTTTCCACTTTGAGTGTCTTAATAATCTAAAGACCTTTCAACAGTGCAAAGGCTTCGACTCTGTTATTGGACAGAAAACCCAACCCCCATTCATAGGTGGCCACGATGCAACCTTGTTCATCCATTATATATCCTCCTACACCTGCAATACCTGGGTTTGATTTTGAAGCACCATCAAATAATAACGCTGCCCTTTTTATCCCGCCAAGCCACTCAATGAATTCTTGCTCTTTGAGTCTAATCTTCCACTGCTCATTGTGTGGAAGACGAATGACTAGATTTTTGCTAAACCTCGAAGGCTTGTCAAGAGCTTTACCAAGAAATCTTATTTCTTCAATTTGCGGACTGCTAAATTTCAGATGGTTGTTGTTTTTGGAAAGGATTGTCTCAATTGTAAGACTTCGGGTCTTGCTCTGAAATTTTCTTGTGCAGGGTCTCTATTCTTGAAAAATAGCCTTAGTCCTTGTTAACCAGATGTTCTATAGCAATCCATAGGGAAGAGTATCCCAAATTATTTTGTTTACTAACTTGATTTTTTGCCCCAAGGGTAACTTCTTTTCCATTTTATGATCAAATCCGAGATTGAGATGATTGCACCAAGATCAATCCAAGAGTATTCAGTTAGTGAAAGCCAACATTGCGAGGCAAAGGGGCATCCCAAAAAGAGATGCAAGGAAGTCTCTTTAGCCTTAAGGAAGAAGGGACATCTTGATGCGTAGTTGATACGTCTTTTTTTTAAGTTTTCAAAGGTAAGAATCTTCCCTTTGAGCAGGATCCAAGTGAAGATTTTGACTTTGGGAAGCGCTTCAGATTTCCAGATTTGTTTCCAAATGGCCCAAGGTGGAGTGGGGTAATGATTTTTGAGAAGGGACTCATACCCAACTTTGATTGTATAAGAGGAACCAGACGGATCCCATATGAAGCTGTCATGACAGCCTTTGTTCAAAGGGGCAGCACCATGGAGCATTCCTTTCAAAGTTTTTTTATCATTCACAAGGAGGGGAGGCATAAGTGGAAAGGTCCAGCCCATCCATAAGTTGGAATTCCCCTCCCAGCTGGAAATTTGGTCCAATGTATTGATCCCTTGGCTTTTGAGATAATTTTGAATGCGAAGAGTACTAGGGGTTAGAGAAAGGGGGCTACCCCATAATTTTATCTTCCTAGATATTTACACTCTGTCCTCCACGAGGGACTTTGGAGATATTATTGACGATGAAAGGAATAGATTTTTTACAGAGAGCCTATATTTTAGTGCAAGGTCTGAGAGGAATAGAATGATCTAAGAGCTTTTGTCTTGACGTGGAGAGGTATTTTTCCTCCAGCACTTGCTTCCATCAATTTTTCTCTCACGTTATAAGGCGCCAAACAATTTTTCCCCCAAAGGCAATGTTCAACAGTGTAGGAATATGAACTGCCAATCCTCCATTTGCATGATTTTGCGTTACATGTCTCCATTTGACCAAATTGAACTTCTTCTTCTCATTTTTCCCTCCTTGCCATAATAAGTGTCTTAAGATAGCTTCTAATTTGTGTTGTGTTATCACCAAAATAGGATTTGATAGGCTATTGATCAAGATACCTCAGTGTAACTATTTCAAAACAGACTTTTAGTTGAGACTTAGCCTCCTCAACCTGAGAGGGCTCTCTCAATAGGTTTAAGATTTTGAATTAAGGACTAGATGGCTAACTCTAGGAATAAATTGGATAAAAGTGTATAGCTAGTTGAATTACTGATCAAAAAACATCTATTGGGCTATGGATTCAAGGTATGTTTCAAAAAAACATCAAAATTAGCTTAACATAGAAGTCAGGGCATTTCAGAGTTTTAAATGTATCAGTGAAACAGTAACACAGTGAATAAAACACAGTTTACAAACATATGAAGGAAGTTAGAGCATTTTCCAATGATTTCTAAGTAACATATGTTCATACCACTGAAAATAGGTAGATGAGGAAAGCCATAGGAAGATCAAACACCAAAAACTCTTTCTGAATCCTGAGTAGTAAAGCCAATATTTGTATTAAGATGAAAACACACAGTCTGCTATAATAACATAGTTTGCTTGTTAATGAAAATTTCCAACCTTGAGGAATTTGACCTCATACTACATATAGAGTCTTTACAACCTTGGATTCTATGATACATCATCAGAGGAATTCGAATTATATCTTTGACACCTATTTTATTCATTGAAACAAACTCTTAATTGCAAACTAACAGCTATCTGTCTTTTAGGAGTCCTAATACAAATAGGAGTGAAACTCCTAAAACATGTTTCAACAACCTTATCTAAGAATTAAATACTTCCTTTGACAGCTGCAACTTCATGAGTTCGAATTTGGTGATGTCTCCAGCCTTGTTGTAAACCTGCTGACTCATGTCTTAACTGACCTAAAAACCAGGGAACATGTTTCCTACATTTTAGCCTTTATCCTTCATACTGATCTTCGAATCCTTTTTTGCTAGCAATGTTGATTAATTTAGATATGTGACATGTGTTATCATTTCCTTGAAATTTCACCCTCCACCTGTTCAAAAAGAAACCTCCAAAACATTATAAAGGAGATAGGGTATGACTGCACTACGAAAATAGCAGTTGTTTTCGTAGCGCAAAATTTGCATTACTATAAAACATTCCTTTAACACCTTTTTTCTTCTACTTTGAAACTTGGATATTCATATATGACCTTTTTCTATCTACCAACAGCAACAAAATTTGAAAATCAGCTATTTTTACCCCCAAAACACTTATGAAACATGCCCAAAATTCACCTACAGCAGTTTTGTAGCGCGCTACAAAATTGCTGTGTATGCCTCTTTTACACAGTTTTTTCAAAGTTTTCAATCTTAAGGACATTTGAACTTCTGAAATTATTTCCATAGATCTTAACAGGTAAAAACAAGTTGACTTTGAAATATTTTTCCCTCAAAAAGTAATCTCCTTGTTTATGACAAAATTGATTTATAATTTGTCACTCACTGCCCTGTTTTTATCTGAACAATAGGGGTTGAGACAGAGTTTTTATCTTCTCACCCATAATGTATTTTTCAAAACTGAAGGAGGCTTTTTGAGACCAATCTGTCTTGAACAAAAACCTCTCTTTGGTTTTTGAAATACTTCTCCTACTACCCAGAAAATGTCTTTGAACAACATGTGTAAAACTGGAAAATTCTGATTTCTGAAAATATGGCTTCAAAGAAAGCCTTGTATCTCCCAACTGGTAACACTTGTGAGAAAAATGAGATAGGTTATTGTATCTATAGAGTTTATGAAGAAAAATCTCCTTCATAATTCCAAAATACCTTTTCTTGTGGCCAGAAACTAATCATGAAGTTGACTACTAAAACCAGAAAACAGAGTTTTTCTCTCAATGACTTTCAGCAGTTTCATAGCGCACGTGGAGTGATAAATTTCTCCCCCCTCATAATTAATATGAAGAAAATGAAAGAGGTTTTTGTATTTAATTATGTTAGGAAGAACAACTGCTTTCAGTTTTCAAAAATGAGTTTTCAGTTGCTCAATAACTCCTTTGGAAGTTGACTACTAAAACCAGAAAACAGAATTTTTTGATGAAAAAGGTTGTTTCAGCAATTTCGTAGCGCACTACGAAAATAGCGTTTTCGTAGCGCAAATCACCTTTTTTGAACTATATGTGCTAAGAAAAAGTGGATTCCTATATGATTGCAAAAAATTTTACCCTAAACCTAATGGAATGACTTCTTAATGGATGATGGGACCTTTAAACCATGGAATAAGGTTGTTAAACTTTGTTTGGAAATGAAAATGAGACTTTTGAGACTCTAACACTATCAGCTACCCTTTAAAGCATGAAATGACCTAATCACATATCTAAGACTATGACTAAAACAAGGTAAACTTTCAGAATTTATTGATCATGGAGTGGACCTAGAAGACTTCATTTGAACTTGTAATATGACCTATCCTTTAACAATGACTTAAAATGACTTCTAAACCTCCTTGAAATCATGACCAAAAGTAGAGTTGACACAGTGATGTTTTGAGAATTTTTGGGTGATAACAATGGCTCCACTTGGGATAGTGTGCCCCTATGATACACTAATATCTGGTAGTTTCAGTGCTGCAATCCATTCCTTTAAAATAAAACTCTAAAATTCTGCCCAATCTGCTTCAAACTATACCTACTAAAAATGTTCAGTCAACCTTGAGCTCATTTTCACATTCCTACCTACCCTATCAACTACAAACTTCATTCAGCTCAATCAATATGAAATTTCCAATGTAGCCAGTCATATGTTTTATCTGATATTTGAGTTGTTTTACTGCATTGGAACTCAAAGCAACTATGATATTGTGATGACCACTGCCACTGAAATTGTAACTGATCTTCATAGTAAAAATAAAACTGAAACACTGGAGAGTAAAACTCTTCCGTGTATTTAGCTATAGGATCCCAAAAAACATGATCAACTTGATGACCCTCATAACATCATGTAACTTCTAGCAACTGACTTTTAGCCACACAAAATTTATTTGATAAGCTATCCAACTGCCTTTCTGAATGATTCCCACAGACAATGTAATTTTCCTCATTATTATGATCATTTTTTGAAGTAGACTGCTGCAAAGTATGGCATGAATAATCAACCTTTTTCTCTACCTGAGGGTTATAAAAATTGTCTTCCAGTATTTCTCCTTGGTGTTTGCAATGATATTCATACTCTTTATGATCCAAAGACTAGCAAGTTTGTTGCATATTTACATCAATCTTGGAGGATGTAACATGGTTTTCATAAGTATACTCTTGCTGATTTCCATGATGCATTCCATGGGATGTTATCCTTTCTTCTAGGTGTTGAAATGTATTGTTATGAAGAGCCTCAAAAATTTCTTCATCCATAAATTCATCATCATCATAACAATCCTCCAAATACTGAATAAAACTCACAGAATGTTTACAACAATATTTGACCAGCAATAAGACGAGATGACACTCTTTATACATCTCATAGAATTCATCGTGAAAATAAGCAAGATAATATAATGAACCATTTTCTAAACCTTTATACCAAGACCATGCTTTTCCTTCTAGAGTGGTCATAAACATCTTCATAAGACAGTCTTCAGGGACCTGAACCTTAAGACTATGTACATGCAGATGAAACCTAACCAAATGAAGAGCAGCATTGTCTTTCTTTTCATCTTTGAATATTGGAAGATCATCTAACCAATCAACCTTTGGCATAGGATTTGGAAAACCAAGGATATGAGACCAATTCATAGGAGCATACCTGGCATTCATTCTTGCAATGGAACTCATCTTGAAACTTCATCAACCTACTGATATTCTAGCAGTGGAGTCACCTTCCAATTTGATTATTTGATGTGTGGAGTCACCAAGGTAGTTTTGCAGCCTTGAACAGCTTCCTGAGCTCCTGCTACCTTCAGAAGTTTAGCTTATTGATTACGGGAATGAATAATATTCAGGCTCTCGGCAGATGCACCAAAATGTTATCACCAAAATAGGATCTGATAGACTGTTGATCAAGCTACCTCAATGTAATTGTTTCAAACCAGACTTTTAGTTGAGGCTTAGCCTTCTCAACCTGAGAGGGCTCTCTCAACAGGTTTAAGATTTTGAATTAAGGATTAGATGGCTAACTCTAGGAATAAATTGGATAAAGGTGTATAACTGGTTGAATTACTGATCAAAAAAAATATATTGGGCTATGGAGTCAAGGTATGTTTCAAAAAAACATCAAAATTAGCTTAACATGGAAGTCTGGGCATTTCAGAGTTTTAGATGTATTAGCAAAATAGTAACACAGTGAATAAAACACAGTTTACAAACATATGAAGAAAGTTAGAGCATTTTCCAATGATTTATAAGTAACATATGTTCATACCACTACAAATAGGTAGATGAGGAAAGCCATAGGAATATCAAACACCAAAAACTCTTTCTGAATCCCGAGTAGTAAAGCCAATATCTGTATTAAGATGAAAACACACAGTCTGCTTTAACCCCTTTGTAAGTTGACTACTAAAACCATAAAACAGAGTTTTTTGATGAAAAAGGTTGTTTCAGCAATTTCGTAGTGCGCTACAAAAACAGCATTTTCGTAGCAAAAATCACCTTTTTTGAACTAGCTGCGCTACGAAAATGTGGATTCCTATATGATTGAAAAAAAATTGACCCTAAACCTAATGGAATGACTTCTTAATGGATGATGGGACCTTTAAACCATGGAATAAGGTTGTTAAACTTTTTTTTGAAATGAAAATGAGACTTTTGAGACTCTAACCCTATGAGCTACCCTTTAAAGCATGAAATGACCTAATCACCTATCTAAGAGCATGACTAAAACAAGGTAAACTTTCAGAGTTTATTGATCATGGAGTGGACCTAGAAGACTTCATTTGAACTTGTAATATGACCTATCATTTACCAATGACTTAAAATGACTTCTAAACCTCCTTGAAATCATGACCAAAAGTAGAGTTGACACAGTGATGTTTTGAGAATTTTTGGGTGATAACATGTTGGATGCTAATGGAAGCCTAAAGAAGGGAAAAGTGGTACAAGGGTAAGGAGGATAGAACATATTTTAGGAGGATAATGCGCCCATCCATGTTGAGAAAGGAGGATCCCCATTGCTGAACTTTCTTTCTCATTTTGACGATGCTGAGATTCCAGATCTATCTCCAACTGTCCAACACTAACATGCATGCCAAGATAATTGAAATGGGTCCAATTCCATTGGTAGGAGACCCCAAAAATTTGAGCAATGTTGTGGATATTGTTTATAGTTGCGTTCCACCCATAAATGCAACTTTTATGATAGTTTATCTGTACTCTAGAGTAATGTATGAATTTTTCTAGAAGCAGTTTGAACCTCTGGGCAATGATGTTGGAGGCCCCACCCATAAGAGGGTATCATCAACAAAATGGGAGTGATTCATATTCTTGAATCCATTAGAGAATTTGATGCCAGTGATGAGCCCTGCTCTGCATTTGATGTCCAGAGCCCTGCTAAAATATTTTTCCATAAGAATGAAGATAAAGGGAGAGAGGGGACAGCCTTGCCTAAGGCCTCGAGAAGATTGGAATAAATTCCTTAGTCTTCCATTGATTAAGGGGGGTATCTAAGGACTGTATATGCAACTTTTAATAAGAGATATAAAGTCTTCTTCAAATCCCATTTTCTGGAGGACGGTGAGAAGGAAGGAGTGTCTCACTCTGTCAAAAGCATTGGCCAAGTCAAGTTTCAGAATAAATCATTTATCAGATCCTTGATATATTATGATGCTAAAATTGGTAATACAGTGATAAAAAGGTCTAAACAGACCAAGCAAGCTGTGAAAATGAATTCAGAACATAGAAATAAGCTAAGAATGATTCTAATTTCACCTAAAATAGTGAAGTGTAGTCCAATGCAGCTCTGTTTCCCTCAAGGCCCTGATGGCTCCCCAAGATTATCTGAAGTTAAAATGGTTGAAAGACACCTTTTTTGGCTCTGAAACCTATTCCAATGGCTCCATAATGCTAAGAATACCTGAAATCAAAAAAAAAATCTCTCCAAAAGGTTTAGTAGTCTGAAAGTTATGACCAAAAGAAGTTTTGTCCAATTTTGGCTAAAAAAACTCCACTAACTTTGGAGTAACTACAGATAGCTCCACCAAAATAGCATTCACTGCTATAATTGGGGGCTCTTCTCTAGTTTAGACATTCAATTAACATGGCATTAAAGTTTTATGGGTCGATGGTCACATGGACCGTTCGAACCTGCTGGACTAACCGTTAGCCCAAAGGTTTCATAACTGTGGCATTAATGTTTCATATTCTCCCGCCGCAATACATGTAAACACGACCACTTGACCGCAACTTATTAACGTAACCGCCGATGGTTTTGTAGCCTAGGGTTTTGGGCCCATGGTCCCGAATATAGGGGGCTGACCCCCTTTCCTCCCCAA
Organism: Pinus albicaulis; assembly: GCA_034641835.2. Taxonomy (NCBI): domain Eukaryota; kingdom Viridiplantae; phylum Streptophyta; class Pinopsida; order Pinales; family Pinaceae; genus Pinus; species Pinus albicaulis. The sequence continues at coordinate 257,467,020 of CM076573.1, forward strand.
CCAAACCTTTGACAAAACTTATATATGCAATGTGGCTTTGGTATGGTAAGAACCATAGTACGGGTGGGCCAGTCGGGCTTGTGGGCTGGTGGCCACCTGACCCAGGGTCGAATCCTGTTAGGTGCCAAAAAAAAATACCACTGTAATTTCATCAGTCCTGGGGCCACGTCGCAGCCTCCGGGCCTGCCACTTGGCAGATGTTGATTGGTCACAAAAACACAAATTCAAACCAATATCCAATCTGTAGATGCCAAGTGTCGAGCTATGATAGGCTGTTGAAGGAATATTCCATGGAATATTCTATGGAATATTCCCAAAATATTCTATGGAATATTATTTTTTTAATATTTTTAAAATCAAAGTCAACCCTAGTCAAACTGGAGTTTTGAAGAAAATTGGAAATTTCAAACTTGAATAACTTTCACATACAATGCCGGATTTGAGTGCCATTCATCGTGCCAGGATCGTATCAATGAGGCCTATCCATTCTTTCTAGTTTCAACCAATTCTGAGCAGTTCCAATTTTGAGCATTTTCTTCACTTAGGACATGATCACCTGATCACACCTCCCCATTGGGAAACTTTTGGACCCCAAAAGCCTTCAATTACTTGTTAAGAAGATGAGGGTACAAGTCCCTCACCTTTTCCACCTCAATCCACTTTGACTTACTTGGTTTGCTACCTTTAATACCAACCCGAACAAAATCAACATTTCCCCTCCTTGAAGTGCTTGTCCTTTTGTCAAGGATAGCATCCTCCTTCAACTCATCCAAAAATTCTGGCGAGAAATCCTCTAAGGATGGCAGTTGAATGTCACTTTCATAATCATCAATTAAAGGAGGTTCATACAAACGTAAATTTTCCACATTCACGACGGAATACATTTGCATATATGAAGGCAAATCTAATTGAAAAGCATTATTTCCAAATTTTTGAAGGATCTTGAATGACGAATAGGCTTCAGATTTTTACCTTCTACTTGCATTATTTCCTTACTAATATGCAACCATACTTCATCCCCTTCTTGAAACTTATGATCAATTCTGTGCTTATCATGCCTCTCCTTGTACTTGCCTTGACTTTTTTCAAGTTTTTCTTGAACTTGTTGATGTATGAGCTGAATTCTTTCAATGAACATGAGAGCTTTGTCAGTGTCACTATGACCATCAATGGCCACATCCTTCTCAAGAATGAAATCTAAAGGTGACTTAGGCAAATACCCAAAACAAGCTTCAAAAGGTGAAGTATTTGTAGAAGAGTGCTTGGCCCGGTTGTAAGCATGCTGAATGTAATGCAAGTGCTCATCCTAAAGCTTGGGATTCTTGTTGCAATAACCTCTCAAAATATGTACAATGGTTCTATTCACTACCTCTGTTTGGCCATCTGTTTTCGGATGGAAAGCAGTACTCTTCTTCAACTTGGTGTCCATCACCTTCCATAAATTGGACCAAAAATTCCCCACAAATCTGGAATCCCTGTCACTAACAATAGAAGTACGCAAGCCATAATGAACCCATACATGTTGAAAATATAAATCAGCAGTTTGTTCAGCCGTTATAGTTTTCTTACATGGCATAAGAATACACATCTTACTGAAAAGACCAACTACTACATAAAGATAATCATGTTTCTTTCTAGATAATGGTAGCCCTCCAACAAAATCCATAGGAACACTTTCCCGTGGTCTAGAAGGTACCGGAAATTGCTTATATAAACCAAGCTTCCTATTTCTAGGCTTGCTTGTAGCACATAATGAACAACCACTAATGAAACGTGAAACACTATCTACCATGTGAGGCCAATAACAATACCTCTGTAAATTTGCCACCGTTTTGCTTACCCCGAAATGTCCAACTATGAGAGAAGAATGAGCTTCTCTCATGATGCTTAGTCTCTCCCCCTGTGGTATACATAACTTTCCCATATGAAACAGAAAATTATTATGCAAATGATAATCATAATCATTGTCCTCAACATGATTCCCTTCACTCAAGTTAGCATACACATCCTTAAAATCAACATCTAATGCATACTGTTCTATGTAGCTCTCATGTACAATAGAATCATTCTTAAGTAAAGTACTAGCACTAATAATAGGCCTTGAAAGCATATCAGCAACCTTATTGTAAATACCTTTCTTGTACCTTATTACCAAGTGAAATTGTTGTAGGAAGCCCATCCATCTGAAATGTCGTGACTGCTGCAATTTACTTTGCAATTGCAAGCACTGTAAAGGCTGATGGTCGGTATGAACAATTGTTTCTTTTCCCATAAAATAGTGTTTCCATTTTTTGACACTTTGTACCAACGCATACAACTCTTTATCATATGTAGGATAATTCACAACAGCACCATTAAATGTCTCAGAATGAAATGCAACCGGCATACCATGTTGTAAGAGAACTGCACCCATGGCGTAATCACTAGCATCTGTCTGAATCTCGAATGGTTGTCTCAAGTCCGGTAATGCAAGGACTGGAGCTGAACTTATCTTCTCTTTCAAAGACTCAAAAGCTTTATTTTTCTTGCCTCCCCATTGGAAAGCACGCTTCACACTAGTCACTGCATGCATAGGAGCTGTTATGGCAAAGAAGTTAGAAATAAACTTCCTCCAATACTAAGCTGCACCCAAAAAACTTCTTACCTCTGTAATGGATTTGGGAGTAGGCCAATTCACAATGGCTTCTACTTTGGAAGGATCAATTCTCAAAGCGCCTCCTCCTACTATGTGTCCCAAATAAAACAAAGAAGTCTTTCCGAATTCACACTTTGACATTTTAAGAAATATTTGATTTTTCTTCAAAACATCAAGTACTTTCTTAACATGCATGACATGCTCTTCTCTAGTCTTACTGAAAATGAAGATGTCATCTAAGTAGACAATAAATAAATCATCAAGAAAAGGACGTAAGACATCATCCATTACCTGCATGAAAGTTGTAGGTGCATTGCATAAACCAAACGGCATAACAAGCCACTCAAAGAGTCTCTGTTTGGTTTTAAATGTTGTCTTCAAAATGTCACTTTCTGCAATTCTAACTTGATGATAACCACTACGTAAGTATAACTTAGTGAAATATTTAGCATCTTTCAGCTGATCCAACAAATCATCTATCCTTGGAAGTGCGTAACGATTCTTTATCGTTATTTTGTTCAATGCCCTGAAGTCCACACACATGCGCCAAGTTCCATCTTTCTTTGGAATCAACACTATCGGTGACCCACATGGCGAAGTGCTTGGTCTTATGAATCCTTTGTCCAACAAGTCTTTAATTTTCCTCTTGATTTCAGCATTCTCCATGATAGACAAGTGGTACATGCCAATATTAGGAAGAGGACAATCTTCATGTAAATGGATTTCATGTTGAATCTCCTTTTTAGGAGGTAAACATGTTGGTTCCTGAAACATCTCATGATCTGCATCAACTACATTATATAAATCTTATTTAAGCTTGGAATCAAAATTTTCAAATGACTCATGATTCATATCAACCTTGGGCTTAACCATAAGAAGTAAAAAACTCTTACTAGAATTTACTAGCCTTTTTACCCATCCCGCATTTACCATCGCTATATTTGTCTTCTTGTGATGTGCTCTGACAATGAACTCCTTTCCATCTATAAAGAGATGATATTTATTTTCATTGCAATGGAAGATCACTTTCCTGTCAAATAAGTAAGTACTTCCCAAAACAATTCCTAATATATCAAGCGGCACCACATCAAGTTCAACTGTGTCAATAAAGTGTGCAGCTATGGTGAATCACAATATGCACTTTCTTGAGACTTGTAAGTTTGCATCCTTGCATGTCCACCCAAGTGGATAAGGCTTTGGATGTGGAATGGTCTCAAGTTTTAGTTTTTTGACCAAGTATTCTGATATGAGATTTGCTTGTGACCCACTGTCAAACAGTGTGTCAATTTTAGTATGTTTTGAGACTACCCTCACATGGAACAATTCAATTCTTTCTTCCTCATTAGGAGCTTATACATGACAGTTTGAAGTAATAGTGCTTGGCTTAGTTTTAGTTTATTTTCCCTTCATACTTTTCAAACCCATGGCTGCAATTTTGGTTTCATCCCCTGAATCATCACCTAAATCTTGAGGTGTAGTTGTAGTAGCTGCAGTTTTCTTCTTTCCCTTGTTTTTCTTAAACTGATTTCTTTTTTCAGGATGTAATTTCCAAAAGTTTTTCTCTTCATGGCCCTCTCTTGAACAATATTTACAAATGACGTTTTCACCCTCTTGTTTGATAGATGCATTCTTTTTACCTTTTCCCTTAAAGGTTTTATCTTTTTTATTCCCTTTGAAAGGCTTGTTTCTACCCTCATCAAAAGTTTTTTTCCCTCTAGCCTCTAAATGTGTAGCTTGTGTTATTGCCTAAATCTACCTCAGGCTAAAGGAAGGCAGAGTTCAAGGTAACGTCAAACCACGCTCAGTCTAGTAGCTAGCCCTACCAAATCAGGAGAGGGCTCTCTCCGGGTCAATCTCAGCAAAGATAATCAATAAGGCTTGAGATGACTTGAAATAAAGGCTAATTTTAGGCTAGGTATATAGGTAAAAGAGTTTGATTTTGATTTTGGGGGTTTTTTTGGAATCAAAGGAAAAGGCAGATTTTGGGTCCGGGGATGAGACCTAGTTTTTGCAGAGTTCTGAGTGGGGCAAGGAAGGAAATTGTTTTGATGCTTTGGATTGAATGAATGGATAGTCTAGACCGGTGAGGAGCTGAAGAGAGCAAGAGAGATTCAAGAATCCTCTTCAAACAGATGAAAACATAGAAAATTAAACAAAACTCAAGGCAGAGCAAAGCAATCTACTGAATTCCACCTTTATAACTCATTTGTTTAATTTAAAAAGAAAATAGGAAGGGAAATGGTACACATCAAACATCAGTAAACTTACAATCACTGAGAGAAACACACCATCAAAACATAGAGCCACATGGATCCCAAAGAGTGCTGCAAACCCTGGTCTATTCCTTTGCCAAAATTGCAGAGATGAAATGTACAATGAAGTGCCAAGCAATCCCAAGTGTCCAACCCTGAAAATGACTAATGAATTACATGATATAGACAAGCCTAAATCATCCCCATGCCTCTAGGGGTCGAGCTCATCATTCTAGGAGCTGTTTCAACCATATCTAAACTAAGAACTGGAAAATAGGCAATGAAACAACTTGCCTCTATATGATAGGAAACTGATTCATTCAATTACATTTCACTTTTTGGTGAATGAATCTACTAGGATGGGTAAAAATGTGCCAAAATTACATCAAAGTCATGAAATTACATCAATTTACATCAAGAGTTACATGAAAAAGTTAAACTAGCCAAAACTAGGTGAAAATCTGAGCTGCTGAGTGAAAAATAGGCCAAATTTCCCAATGAAATCTCTATGTGTAGCACAACTTTGAGGCTGATTTTGAGGGCCTTCCCGAAGTCCAAATTGAGCACAGGATAGCTTTTTAGAAATATATTCCTGTCTAATTTCCAACCCAAGTGTAATTTCTGAATTTGGTTGCCATTTTCCCCTCCAAAAATCCAATCTCCCAACACTGCTTCCTGTGTGTCCAAAAAGTGGCAGAAAGGTCATTTTTGAGGTGTTTTTGACCCTTTAGGCAACCCAAAACTTGTCAAAATCCTTAGGTAATGGGTAGGAATGCATACATTTTGATGAAAAATCTAGAAATGGAAATTTTTCCTCCAAAAGAGCTGCCAATGATAAGCGTGCGTCAAGTGGCGCTACGCGTCGGGCAGGAAAATCTGTGTTTAGGCCAAAAAATTCAAAATTGACAAAAATTTTCCCAAATTTCTTGAAATTTGGGTTGAATGTCCACCATCAAGCATTATGCTGGGCCAAAGAAGCTTCGGCGAAAATTTGGAGTCTATCATGCCTTTTGCGACGCTTTAGTGCCCTCTTTAGTCTTGCTTTCAGGATCTTGATCCTCGCTTTACAAACATGATTTTGCGCCCAATGATGGTTCTTCATGTGCCTGAGCATGTTCTTTTAATTTTTTTCCTTCTCCAACAGCTTCTCAAGATTAATATTGACCCTCTCAAGTCAAGTCTCTCTATCAGCCTCAATCTCCCGCTCGAAGGGTGTCATCTCGGTTTGGCTTCTTTGGGCAGCTTGTCGGTTCTCACGGATGTTTTGCAACTCCATGATTGTTTGCTGATCCTCCAACTATTTGTTCTGCTGCTCCAGGTTATTTATGATCCATTGGGCTCTCTGCAATTTGACGGTCAATGTGTCAATCTCCGCCTTCTGCTCCTGAATAGTCTCTCTCAACTTTGAGCTTGGAGAGCTCAAATCCTCATCAATAAGTATGAAATCAGTATCCTGGCCTCCTGAAGGGCCCTCAGCCTACATAGGCCTCTTACCTTTGTCCTGTACCTGTGCCTGTGCTGCTGATGATGGCAACGAGACCCCTTCCACCCCAAGTGGAGATAGTACTCGCTGGGCTGCTGCAAATAATACTCTGGTGCCTCTCTGATAAGTAACAAACACTGCCACACTGATAGGCTCTGTCTCGTGACCTTCAGGCTGATGTGAAGGTTCACCTGCATCATGGACAACCTCCGGAGAAACCTGAGGGGCTGTGAAGAAGTCATGGGAAATGAAATCCTCCCATGAAATACCATGCAATCCAAGCTAATGTACAACCACGATCTTGATGAGTGCATAGTGATAAATACTGTTGTACTGCTACTCGGGAGTTTTCTTCTGCAGAAGCATGGTCATCCTCTCGATATTCCGGCACATGAAATAAGGAATTTTCATCATCCTCACTCTCATGAAATGCATCAATAACCTGATGTGTTAGGCATAGAGGCGTGAGAACCGGCCCTCACAACTGAAATATCTGATAATGATTTTCATCAGAGGCGCATATTTTTCCTTTAGGAACCGGAATGGAAACACTCTGTTGATTTGCCTCAAAAATCTAGGCCTTATGTATGGTTCATAATGCACTCTATCCAACTGTTGTCTTTTATTCCACTGTTCACCCACATTCGGTATCCCGGTTGCTTGAGAGATGGTTTCCGGTGTCAAAGTGAAATTTACACCAGCAAGAGTTACATGACCATCATGTAAATGCAATACAAACAAATGAGCTAACTCCTGATGATGATGAATCCTAGAAATCATCTCATAATACTGATAGCATGACTGCTCTCGAAAACATGCCATGGCAAGTGGGCAAGCCTGCAATTGAGTCAATGAGGTGGGCTCTTCTCTCACATGTCTTCCACCTTTATGAGGCCTTCTAGGTGCATGTAGCTCAGTGGTAGAATCATTATCTCTATCATATGATGTATCAGTGTCTGTCTCCATAATGTCCATGCAAGGTGTATGTTGGCTTGTATGAGATGAAAATGAGAATTTGGTGATTTTGTTTCAATTTCCAAATATATGGTGGTCATAGAGGGACTGTGGAGAAATAAAGCAGTAGGGACAATGGGGTTCAATCAAATGATATCTGAGGTGTAGGGACAGCCAATTGACTGTTTGGCAAACTTGGGGTTTGGGAATTTTTATAAGTGAGATGGGAATAGGAGAGTGATAGGAAATGAAATGATTTAGGGATAGGGAAATGGGGCTTAGGAATGAGTGACTTGGGATATAAGGGAATAGGGGAGGACTATAATGATAATATAATAGTGAGAGGGAGGAATAAACAAGAGGGAATGAAGTACTTGGCACCAAAATCAAATTTAAAACTCCAATTTCAAAACCCTAAGGAGGCACTCCAACAAGATGATAGGGTTTATAGTTTTTGCATTCAAACTCTCATATTCAAACTCAACAATCACCAAACATGGGTTAATGGCAATTACAAAGTCACATAAACTTACATGGAGCAAGGAGACTGAGTCGATTTGAATTTTTGTGGAGCAATGACAAAAATTTGGTTATCTGCCCTGTGCACCGCGACAGTGGCCCAGTGCGTCGCGACCGTTGTATGCGCCGCGCCAGTTCGGAAATGCACAGTGCTGAGCGGCCCTATGCACCACGCTCAGCCAGTGCGCTGTGACCACCGCTCAATGCGTCGTGACAGTCAATCTCACCCACAGTCCACCCTTCAAACATTGTTTCGCCCTCCACGATTTGTCTTGGTTCAATGATGTCTCTTGGTATGCAAATGGATTATTGAATATGAAAATATCTTATATATATCAAAGAATTTTATTTTTCATTTGGCAAACCCACTTTCTAATGTTGCAGACTTTGGCACTTTTTAAATAAACTCTGTTTCATTTCCTTTGTGCTTTTTGGACTGATGATGAGTTTCTTGTATGTCTTTGCAGGGATAGCTGTTGAGCCCCAAGATTGTGCTTTCTTTCATCTTACTTTACCTCATTTTCCTTTGTCCATTGTTATCCCAGACCCAATTGATCAATGAAATTAGTTAAAATTACTTTTAGAATGATTAACATGGCTAACTTGCTAAGTTTTGTGATTTTTGTCATTGCAATGCATTTTGACCGGAACTAGCTGCAGAATGCAGACATTCCGTAGCTAACCGGAAATTCTAAAGTTGTCTTCACGTTCAAGCATGTTCTAGGTGTCCTCTCAGGAAAAGCCACACATGGGTATATTCCACATTATGTCCTCATTGTTCGTTGCTCACCATGAATACTGAACCGAATTCTGGACGTGGTTTTGGTACGTGGGAACTCATTCAAGGAGGCAGACTTCTAATAGGACTGTCCTAGTCCAGATATCCTTTTCCCTTTTACGCTGCCATCTTTAGAGTCCTAGTACGATTTTGATAAGGAAAGACAATGATCCTCGTATTGTTGCAAGTTCTGTTATGTAGATTGGTTATAAAATCACTCGGGAAACCGAGAGACAGCTCTAGATTTTGCTTAGATTTCATGCTATATTTCTAAAAACGAAGAATACTCTGTTTCAAGTTATTTCTACTTTAATGAAGAGGACAGCATTGCTTTGAACGCGTTGAGTTGATTTGGAGTTAGATTCCGTCTGGTGGTAGAGGGCCCCTGCCTCCTGCACGACTTTACTTTCGTAATTTAGATAAGTATCTTAGTTGTTTTTACATTTTTGAAGTTTGAGTTCGTAGTTAATTTCATTAGCCACTATAGTTATACTTGTTCTAAGAACTCTTCCAAAATATCATGATAATGAATGGGAAATGGCTATAGTGTTTTAGGATTTAATTGTAATTTCTTTTGTTCACTATCACAATTGAACTTATACTAAGAAAACTCTTCCAAAAAATCCTTATGATGTCTAAGGCATGACTGCGATACTGAACGTTTCAGTTGTTTGTTTGCACTTAGTAGCATAGCTGATCTTACTCTTAAAACGCCCTTCCAAAATACCATAATGATGGGTAGGAGATAGCTGTGATGTCTTAGTTTTTAAATTGCTTTCATTCTTTATGTTTGCATTTGCACTGAATTGTACAGCCAGGATTGTTCTAAGAAGCTCTTCCAAAATACCAATCATGATGGACAAAACAGGCTGTAGAATCCCATAGATTAATGCATGATAACTTAGTCAGGGTACTCCGGAGTCAAATTGCACTCAATTCATGCTCTGTTATTTTGTTTTAAGTTTGATAATGGCTTGTTAGTTCAGCACTGTTTCTTGTAGAATAGTGATATTTTAGTTCAGATTTAGCTTAGCTCATTGTATTTACATTCCACAATTAGTTGTCATCCACTGCATATTAGATTACATTAGTTGTTAAACTTAACAATACGGCCTTCATTATTTACAAAACCTCTTCTTGTTCCAAATCTATAATTGATTCATAACCATATGAATAAAAGACAATATCATTTCAAGGCCTGAAGTACTTTTGCAACTTCTTTACCACTTTATAAACAAAGCCTTTTCTCAAAAGACTACTTTAAAAAGAAATCTATAACTCTTGAGTAAGGTTTAGTAATGTTAAACTAAGTTGCAGAATAGAGTTAGGAACTAGTCTTAGAGTAGAGATCTTATGATGGTACCAATGTTTTCCTCCAAATATATTTCAACAAATCTTTAATCATGGATAAAATGTTGTCTCATTATAAGCTGATTGTTTAATTGTTTAGTTAGGAGAATTTGTATACTTAGCTGACCACTTCTCAAGCTCTCCCAAAATACCTTTGATGAAAGAATTGGACAAGTTAAGTTTATGTTTTGATTCATTTTCTTGAAGTCATTATCAATCTTGGTATTCTGCTTAGTCATAGTTTAGGTTTGATTCTGTTTCAGTATTTGCATTTGCATTTGTCATTTGTCATCAACCAATTAGGCTTCACTCTGTTTTTAAACCAGTAGCTTCTTTCCACTAGCTTTCTAGTCATTTTCCTTGTGAACATAAAAACCACCAAAAGACCAAAAACATCATAAATCATCACAAAAGACAAAAAACATCATAAAACACTAAACACAACGCATTAAGAGACAAACACCTAGGCACATACAGTGCACTTCACTTCAGCAGTTTACCAACCCTGGTTGACAATTAAATGAACTCAATTTAGGAGACTAGGTTGAGCCCAAACATTTTGGCGCCGTTGCCGGGGAAGTGAAAACTAGGTAACCTTTGTTTCTTAACCCCCAAAAACAATTATATGCATAGAGAGAGAGATTCAAGGGGTAGATTTATAAGTAGTAGAAGCAAAAATTTGATTCCTAGAACACCACTTGTTTCACCTAGACCAAGAGCTAGTACACCTTCAACTTGGACCCACATTCCTTCCTTTACTGATCCTGGACTCTAGAAGATCTAAGGTCAGCTATTCCATTAGAGAAACCTTCCACTTCATCCACTGAACCTGCCTTAGAAGAAGATCTAAAGACTCCTGTTAGGGACACAAACCTTTCCACTTCCACAGGAGAGTCAATCATGGCAGAAGAAGGGGGAGGAGGAGTCTTTAATGGAGAACACACATTATTTGGAGGTAGAGGTAGAGGTAGAGGATAAGGAGGTAGAGGAGAAGGAGGTAGAGGTGCAGATGGAGGAAGAGGTAGAAGAGAAATAGGAAGCTCTTTTGGGTTCCCTATAATTGATGAAGAAACCAATACAACCATGAAAAACATTTCACCCTCTGTCCTTCCAAACTTCTATGGACTTAAAACTGAAGATCCTGAAACCTTCCTATTTGAATTTGAAGTTTTGTGTAGAACTTATGACTACTTACAAGATGCTCAAAAACTGAAATTATTCCCTTCAACCTTGAAAGGAGCAGCATTGAAGTGGTTTATGAGTTTGATCAATAGTTCTATTAGGACATGGGAAGACATGAAACAAGCATTTCTAGAGAGGTATCTGGATTATTGTATGCCGGTCAATCATAAGGAAGAAGTGTTTAAGATGTTACAAAAAGAAGATGAAAACTTAGAAGATTTGTTGGAGAGATTTCATTACAACATCAAAAGAGCAAAAATGGAAAACCTATATCAAGACACCTTAAAAGCTCTTTTGTTGAAAACAATTAGGGATGAATGGTTGGATATCCTTAATATGATGGGAAAAGGGGATATATCACAGCTCACATTACCTGAAATATCTGAGTTATGTATCAACCTTTCAAGAGGGAAATCTAAAACTATAAAAGGTCCAAGAGATCTTGCTCTTGCAAGGGCAAGTAAGTCTGCTTCTGGGACAGTAAGTAGATCAGAAATAGGACACATGCTTGATGATTTCAAATCTGACATCTTAGGGAGTCTTAGTGAACAAATAGACACCCTTAAGATACAAAACAAGCACAAAGTTGAATCTGATGCCTTGGCAATATTTTGTCCCAAATGTAGAAAGAAACATGCCTTGAGAGAGTGTCCATTGGATGTAAAAGTTGTAGAGACTTGTGTCATTTGTTCTGAAAAACATGAGACCAAGAACTGTCCTTCTCTTCCTGGTCTCAAAGTTGTCTTTCAGGAGGAAACTCCTATAGATTCCACAAAGTCTCTCAATTTTATATCTAGAAGGCCTTGGCAGGGACCTCAAACACAAGGATTCCATGATCAAATGTATAATCAACCTCCACCTTGGAATTCTTGGCAGCAACCTTGGCCTCAATTTCAAAATCAATATCCAGCTTGGGCACAAGGATCACAAAGTCCCTATGGAAGATACTCCCCATACTATCAGTATCCACCATCCTATCCACCATACCCACATTTTTATCCTCAAAATCCTCAACAAAATTTTCCTCAAAATCTTCAACAAAATCCTCAACAACATCATCAGAACATACCACATCAAAATCAACCACTTTCATTACCATTCCCTCAAAAATCAAATCAATTGCCTGCTCAACCCATACCAAACCCTAATAATAAAAATCCTCAGAACACATACATGATAGAAGGCCAACAGTTTCCAACTTATTTAATTACTCCTCTAGACCTTAGTGATGTTCAACTTAGGTCTGGAAGAATACTTGAAAAGAGGAAACCTTCCGTGATCATACAAGAACAAGATAACTCTGAGGAAGACTCTCTACGGGTGAATAAAAGTCTTGAGGAAGACACATCTTTTCAAGACCCAAACACTGAAAAATTAAAGCAAAAAGATCCAATAATTTCAACTCCTGTATTAGAGCAACCATCCACATCTACTTCTATACCTCCTTTTCCAGAAAGATTACAAATTGATAGAGGTGTAGAAAAACAAATTATGGTGCCTAATTATGATTTCCTAGATGAGTTGAGAAATGTTTGCATTAAAATTCCATTATTACAAGCCATCAAGGAAATTCCAATTTTAGCCAAAACAATAAAGGAGTTGAGTATGAAGAAAACAAGAAAAAGAATAAGAGAAACAAAGAAAATTCAACTGGCAGGAAAAATAGTAGATATTATGATGGGAAAGATTGTTATTCCAAATTATCTTGACCCAGGAAATCCAGTTGTTAAAATTCACATCAATGGAATTGAAATCCAAAACACACTCATTGATTTAGGAGCAGCAATCAATATCATGAGTAGACAAATCATGGATAAAATGAAACTTCCTAATCTTCTCTTTACACCCACATTATTACAATTAGCAGACAGATCTGTGATCAAACCTGATGGGGTAATAGAAGACATTCCAATGTCCCTAGATTCTTGGGAGTACCCTGTGGATTTCATGATCCTAACTCCTAAGAATAATCTAGGAGGCCATCCTGTTATATTAGGAAGACCTTGGTTGGCTACAGCTGATGCTTTTATTAGTTGTAGATCCGGTGATATGTATATCTCTGATGGTAGTTCAACTAAGAAATTCACTTTATATCCTCCATCTAGGACAATTACAGATCTAGATGACACTCAATGGATAGAGGATGAAGAAGATTTACAACCTCTCTTCACAATTTCAGAAATTAATGAAGATAATCAAATTCTGAATACTCTAGAAAACTTTGAATCCTCTCCAGAACACAAACATGAATCATTTCAAGAGGGATCCAATATTGAGTTTTTGTCATCAAGGCAGATGTCTCTTCATTCTATGGATAAATTTGGCAGCTCTACAAGTGAGATCTTTCCAGGAAAAACTTTGAACATAAATAAGAACCTAGAGAAATCTCAACAAGAAAAGTTAGTCAAAGTATTACAGAGACACTCTTCTGCATATGCATGGGAGTACACTTACATGAAAGGGATAAGTCCCAAGACTTGCACTCATCACATCTATATAGAGGAAAATTGCAAACTAATCAGACAACCTCAAAGACGGATGAATCCAAATCTTAGGGAGATTGTTAAAGAAGAATTGCAAAAATTGTTAAATGTCAACTTCATCTATCCCATTTCAGATAGTCAATGGGTTTCTCCTTTGGTAATTGTGCCAAAGAAAAATGGTAAATGGAGGGTATGTATTGACTACCAAGAATTAAACAAAGCTACTCTTAAAGACCATTTTCCCTTACCCTTCATAGATCAAGTGTTAGATACATTAGCTGGAAAAAAGTACTTCTCATTTCTAGATGGGTTTAGTGGTTATAATCAAATTCAAGTAGCACTTGAGGACCAAGACAAAACCACATTTACCTGTCCTTGGGGTACTTATGCTTACCGAGTATTGCCATTTGGATTATGCAATGCACCTGTAACATTCCAAAGGGCAGTATTAGGAATTTTTTCAGATCTAATACATGATTGTGTAGAGGTATATATGGATGATTTCACAGTTTATGGAAACACATTTGAAGAAGCCTTAGAAAACTTGGAAATTTTTTTAAAGAGATGTCAAGAAGAAAATCTTTCACTTAGTCATGAGAAATGTTTCATGATGTTTACTGAAGGTATTGTTTTGGGGCATCACATTTCAGGGGATGGGATTAGAGTTGATGAGTCAAAAGTTGAATTCATCTCTAACTTATCTATTCCAAGTTGTCAAAAAGATGTTAGGATTTTTCTAGGATTTACAGGATATTATCGGAGGTTTATAGAAAACTTCACCAAGATAGCATCTCCACTCTTCAAATTGCTTACCAAAGACTGTGAATTCAAGTGGAATTCTGATTGCCAGTTAGCCTTTGAGACCTTGAAAACCAAAATTTCTGAAGCACCTATATTAAGGGGACCTAGCTGGAAGTTACCTTTTCATATCTCAACAGATGCTTCCGATACAACTCTAGGAGCAGTATTGGGACAAAAAGATTTGATTCCTTATGCCATCTATTATACCAGTAAAAATTTGACTCCTGCAGAGTTAAACTATACTGTAACTGAAAAAGAGTTTTTAGCTGTTGTTCATGCCATAAACAAATTCAGACACTATATAACAGGCTATGAAACTTTTGTTCACAATGATCATTCTGCAATTAGATACTTAATGAACAAATCAATTACTAATGGCAGAGTCATAAGATGGTTATTGCTTTTACAAGAATTCAACATTACCATTCTAGATAGGCCTGGAAAACAAAACACAGTAGCTGATTTCCTATCTAGACTCCAAAACATCAAAGATGACACTCCAGTTGAAGATCAATTTCCTGGTGAATATCTTTTTGCAATTTCTACCCAAACTCCTTGGTTTGCTGACATTGCTAATTATTTAGTTTCAGGAAAATTTCCTTCAATAATGAATGCAAGAGATAAAAGAAAAATCATTTATGACAATGAAAAATATTCATGGGTTGCTAATGAGTTGTACAAGACAGGTCCAGATTTTATCATTAGGAGATGTGTTCGGGAAGATGAGATGCCTGAGATTCTCAAAGCATGTCATGATGAACCTTGTGGTGGACACTTTGCTGATAAAAGGACAGCCTATAAGATCCTTCATTTAGGATATTATTGGCCATCCTTGTTTAAAGATGTTAAAGAGTATGTCAAAAGGTGTGACAGTTGCCAAAGGGTAGGGAAACCTTCTCCTTCAGGTGAGATGCCATTACAACCTCAGGTACATATTGAACCTTTTGAAAATGGGCTTTGGATTTTGTAGGACCTATTAGTCCTCCATCAAGACAAAAGAGATATATATTAGTTTGCACTGATTATGTTACCAAATGGGTAGAAGCCAAGCCATTACTTTTTGCTAATGAAGCATCTGTAGTTACTTTTCTTTTTTAGGATATTTTTACTCGTTTTGGTGTCCCAAGGGAAATTTTTACAGATCAAGGAGCTCAATTTACATCAAGGCTAGTGGAACAAATGATGGAGAGATACAAAATCAGGCATAGAAAATCTACTCCTTATCATCCACAAGCAAATGGTCAAGTGGAATCTACTAATAAGGTCATTGAAGGAATCCTAACAAAGACTGCTCATTTACATAGAAGAGATTGGGTAGATAGGCTTCCTGAAGCCTTGTGGGCCTATAGAACTACATGGAGAAACACAACAGGCCATACTCCTTATGAAATTGTTTATGGAAAGCAAGTTTTGTTTCCCATAGAGTTCCAGATTCAAACTTTCAAAATGGCAGTTTAGCTAGGACTTGATTTAACGGAGGCACAAAAGCATAGATTGGAGCAGATTAATGAATTGGATGAGATCAGATAAGATGCAGTTCAGAAAACAAGTCTAGTCCAACAGCAAAGGACTAGATGGCATGATAAGTACATCAAAGAGAAGAAATTCAAAGAAGGTGACTGGGCTCTCTTGTTTGATTCAAAATTCAAGGATTTTCAAGGTAAATTTCAAACACATTGGCTAGGGCCATATGAAATTGTTGAAATTTTTAACAATGGAGCAGTAAAAATCAAGACAATAGATGAAGAAGAGGTCACTCTTCTTGTGAATGGTCATAGATTGAAGCTGTATCACAAACCACTCTCAAGAGAATAATTTGTCAAGAAGTTCCAGGAAAACAGTGATGTGAAGTTAATGAAGAAGAATCTTTCTTCTTCATCAACTTGATTGAATTTTCTGAAGCATTTCTTTTGAAAAATAAAAAAAATTAAAGAAATAAAATTAAAAAAATAAAATAAAATTTAAAAAAAAAAAAATAAGGTATAAACATGAAAACCAATCATTGATTGGCATGTTTATACAGAAAAGATAGGGTGAAAATCAGAGTCTTTCTGACACTCTAAATTTTCCCATTTTTTTTTTGCAAGCAGCTGTTACAAAATCATAAGTTCAGATCCATTGTACTTATGATCCATCTCATTTCATTTCATTCCATTCACTTATCCATCCATACTCCATTTCATTCATTCATCCATACTTCACTTCATTCCATATATCATTCATCTCATTCCATACTTCATCCACCTCATTTCCATATCAAAATTTAAAGTTTCATGTTTTTCTGCAAATGAATAACACATGTCATGGATTGCAGGACATTTCCTATATTCTTCCACTCCATTTTATAAATTGAATCCATTCCATTTCATCATCCACTTCATACATATCATGTCTCATCATCCATCTTCATTCATGCCATATAACATTTCACTTATATTCCAAATCACTCCATTCCATGATTAAAATGCTCTACAGGTACATTCTGCAGCTAAGCAGACATTCTGCAGCTAAGCAGACATTCTGCAGCTGATCAGACTTTCTGCAGCTAGACAGTCATTCCGCAGCTACAGATCCTGAAGGCACTAATCAGCAGACATTTGAATTGCAACAAAATGGTCCAGTATATCCATAAACAAGCAAAATTAAGAGGAATTATGAGGACTCACAAAATAATGGTTTCCAGAGGAGAACCAAGTATATGAAGACCACAAAAAGCAGATGAAAATCAAAGGTAACAAGTTTTGATTATAATGGCATATCATAAACTTTAGTATAGTCTTAGTTATGAATCATTTGAAAAAGTTGTTTTGACTATTTTTATTGATCATGTCCAATATACCCTCCACAAACTTTGGATAAAAATCTCTCATTTCAAATTCTATACCCGACCATCATTTAAGCGGTTAAAAACGCTGAAGTTTTTGATTTCCTCGCGTCACCCAGCCAAATCATTTAATGATTTTTTTTTTCTTCTTTTTTTCTTCTTTTTTTCTTCTTTTTTTCTTTTTTTTTTTTCTTTTTTTTTTCTTTTTTTTTTTTCGTTGTAAAAAAATCTCCCAGTCTTTTCACTCATTGATTTGTTTTCTTCACCTCACTTCATTAACTCATTCTGTAACTACCTCCATCACTCCATTCCGTAGCCAGCCCTTCATCATTTCATTCCGCAAAACAGAGATATCCCTATCACCGTGAGCAGAGGTATATCAATTTGAAATATCAAACCACTATCACCGTGAGCAGAGATTGAAGCATTATCACCGTGAGCAGAGACTGAAGCACTGTCACCGTGAGCAGAGATTGAGGCATTATCACCGTAAACGCAGAGATATATCAGTGTGGAATTGGAAGCTATTGTCACTGTCAACTAGAGGTATATCAGTTTGAAGATTGAAGCCATTGTCACCGTGAACCAGAAGTATATCAGTTTGAAGGTTGAAGTTATTGTTTCTGTGGGCAGAAAGAGTATTAATCTGAATATTGAAGAAAGAATTATGGGCCTTATTGTAAGAACTGAACCAGTGGGCACAAAATACCTGGAAGGATACCCTCAAAGTAGAGAAATGTTGCAACAGGTAGGATGGCTACAATTTCTTGAGAAATTTAATGGCTTCCACAAAGAAGTCACTAAAACATTTGCAAGGTCATTCAAAGGAGCCGAGGTTGAAGTTGGGGATGTTAAATTCACTATCACAGAGGGTTTTATTGCAGAAGCAACATGATTTCTTAGACATGGAGAGAGATGGTTTAAAAACAGATAATTTCATAATGAATCATGGAAGCAAATCCTAAAATCACCAGGTATGGATGTCAGTGTGTTTAAAAATGGAATTCCAAGTTCTGCATTAAAAAATAAATGGAGAAACATATTGCTTATTCTACAAAAATTTATCACATGTGAAGGTAGATATGGCACATTTTATGTTTACCATATTAGATTGATAATGCATTTTCTGGAGGAAGAGTTAAATTTGCCCTATTTCTTGCTTCAAAGTTTGAAAAAGATGGCTTCTTGTGTTCAAAGGAGGGTCCAATTCTTAGAGACAACTCTATACCATCATGGCTTGGTTAAGATTTTAATTGAACACCATTTAGCCAAAACAAATGATACTTGGGATAATTTCTTGATAAGAAATCATTTTGAAGAGCCAAAAGAGCCCTCACCTGAACATAAGCCTACAAGGAGAAGCAAAAAATGGAGAGCCTCTAAAATTGAAATTGAAAAAACAGTACAGGAAAGTAGTGAAGAAATAATCTCAGAGAAGTTGACTCAAATTAAGAGACAACTTAAGAAAGAGAGGGTAATCAGAAAATCTTCCACAGAAAAAAGAGAGGGATCATCCCAGCCAAGAAGAAGCCATAGACTTAGGGGGAAACTAAGGAAAACCCAGATCAAACAAACAGGGGTGATAAATATAGAAGATGAGGAAACATATATTGAAGAAGATGTTGAAGAGGATTTTAATGAAGAAACCCCTGAAATTGACCCTGCTCAGCAAGAATTTTATGACTATGTTGAAACATTGGAAAGGAAAGCTTCAGAGAGTAGAGATAGAACCCCTAGTCCTCCACTGTCCGAAATAGATGTGTTAAGAAGGGATATGTATGAGCTGGAAGTACTTAATAGACATATCAAAACTGAGAATGATATTCTAAAGGAACAAGTCAAACTCAAAACCAATATGAACTCAACCTTATCTCTACAAATGGACAAAGTGGAAAAGGCTAATGAAAAGTTGAAAAAGAGGAACAAGAAGCTAATCAGGGCACTTATCAACTTAAGGTTCAAACTTGTCATCAGAAAACCCAAAAGATATTTAGCTTCCAGGAAAAGAAGAAGGAGAGGATTAGATGTTCTTGCAGAAGTCTCTGAGTTTACGGAATAAATTGCATGAGGACATGCAAGAAGACAACAGTGGGGGTATGTTGAGCCCCAAGATTGTGCTTTCTTTCATCTTACTTTACCTCATTTTCCTTTGTCCATTGTTATTCCAGACCCAATTGATCAATGAAATTAGTTAAAATTACTTTTAGAATGATTAACATGGCTAACTTGCTAAGTTTTGTGATTTTTGTCATTGTAATGCATTTTGACCGGAACTAGCTGCAGAATGCAGACATTTCGTAGCTAACCGGCAATTCTACAGCTATCTTCACGTTCAAGCATGTTCCAGGTGTCCTCTCAAGAAAAGCCACACATGGGTATATTCCACATTATGTCCTCATTGTTCGTTGCTCACCATGAAGACTGAACCGAATTCTGGACGTGGTTTTGGTACGTGGGAACTCATTCAAGGAGGCAGACTTCTAATAGGACTTTCCTAGTCCAGATGTCCTTTTCCCTTTTACGCTGCCATCTTTAGAGTCCTAGTACGATTTTGATAAGGAAAGACAATGATCCTCATATTGTTTCAAGTTCTATTATGTAGATTGGTTATAAAAGCACTCGGGAAACCGAGAGACAGCTCTAGATTTTGCTTAGATTTCATGCTATATTTCTGAAAACGAAGAATACTCTGTTTCAAGTTATTTCTAATTTAATGAAGAGGACAGCATTGCTTTGAACGCGTTGAGTTGATTTGGAGTTAGATTCCGTCTGGTGGTAGAGGGCCCCTGCCTCTTGCACGGCTTTACTTTCGTAATTTAGATAAGTATCTTAGTTGTTTTTACGTTTTTTTGAAGTTTGAGTTCGTAGTTAATTTCATTAGCCACTATAGTTATACTTGTTCTAAGAACTCTTCCAAAAGAAGAAACTCTTCCAAAAGATCATGATAATGAATGGGAAATGGCTATAGTGTTGTAGGATTTAATTGTAATTTCTTTTGTTCACTATCACAGCTGAACTTATACTAAGCAAACTCTTCCAAAAAATCCTTATGATGTCTAAGGCATGACTGTGATACTGAACGTTTCGGTTGTTTGTTTGCACTAAGTAGCATAGCTGATCTTACTCTTAAAACGCCCTTCCAAAATACCATAATGATGGGTAGGAGATAGCTGTGATGTATTAGTTTTTAAATTGCTTTCAGTCTTTATGTTTGCATTTGCACTAAATTGTACAGTCAGGATTGTTCTAAGAAGCTCTTCCAAAATACCAATCATGATGGAAAAAACAGGCTGTAGAATCCCATAGATTAATGCATGATAACTTAGTTAGGGTACTCTGGAGTCAAATTGCATTCAATTCATGCTCTATTATTTTGTTTTAAGTTTGATAATGGCTTGTTAGTTCAGCACTGTTTCTTGTAGAATAGTGATATTTTAGTTCAGATTTAGCTTAGCTCATTGTATTTACATTCCACAATTAGTTGTCATCCACTGCATATTAGATTACATTAGTTGTTAAACTTAACAATACGGCCTTCATTATTTACAAAACCTCTTCTTGTTCCAAATCTATAATTGATTCATAACCATATGAATAAAAGACAATATCATTTCAAGGCCTGAAGTACTTTTGCAACTTCTTTACCACTTTATAAACAAAGCCTTTTCTCAAAAGACTACTTTAAAAAGAAATCTATAACTCTTGAGTAAGGTTTAGTAATGTTAAACTAAGTTGCAGAATAGAGTTAGGAACTAGTCTTAGAGTAGAGATCTTATGATGGTACCAATGTTTTCCTCCAAATATGTTTTCACAAATCTTTAATCATGGATAAAATGTTGTCTCATTATAAGTGATTGTTTAATTGTTTAGTTAGGAGAATTTGTATACTTAGCTGACCACTTCTCAAGCTCTCCCAAAATACCTTTGATGAAAGAATTGGACAAGTTAAGTTTATGTTTTGATTCATTTTCTTGAAGTCATTATCAAGCTTGGTATTCTGCTTAGTCATAGTTTAGGTTTGATTGTGTTTCTGTATTTGCATTTGCATTTGTCATTTGTCATCAACCAATTAGGCTTCACTCTGTTTTTAACCAGTAGCTTCTTTCCACTAGATTTCTAGTCATTTTCCTTGTGAACATAAAAACCATCAAAAGACCAAAAACATCATAAATCATCACAAAAGACCAAAAACATCATAAAACACTAAACACAACGCATTAAGAGACAAACACCTAGGCACATACAGTGCACTTTACTTCAGCAGTTTACCAACCCTGGTTGACAATTAAATGAACTCAATTTAGGAGGCTAGGTTGAGCCCAAACAATAGCTGGCATGGAATTTTTGGCAAAGATGACCAGGGTTGCGCATGGAGTACTTTACAACTGAAGAAACTTTGAAAATTACATTTCATTTCTTACAAAAGATGAAATAGACGTTTTTTCTTCAAAACAGATTTTTGAAGAAAAATCATTATCAAGCATTATGACGATGAAATTTTTTGCACTGAAAACTTATTTGAAGCTTCCTCATGTGCCTGCTGACATTATTAGATATTTTTAAAGCCAAAATGATAAAACCCTAGACCTAATGAGACTAAAAAACCCTAAAATGACTCTTTACTAACCAGGAGACCAAAAATGACTGTAAATGATTTTGATGAACAAACACGGACCAACAGGTATGAGACATGAGGAATATGAGTGACAAGACCCAACCGTCAGATGATCCATGCTCGTAATGGAATGCAGCTGACTGAACTGAATGAGACACCTAAAATGAGATGCAACAAGAGAAATTTGATCTCTGACGGAGGGATGAAGATACCGACTCTAACAGCTTGTACACAAACTTCATCTAGACTAGTAGGATTGAACATAAGGATAGTATGTTTAAGGTAACTGTGCAAACCACCTATATATTTCAGCAAAGTATCTTGACTTTGTAAGTCTACCCCTAATAAGAGTGCTCTTCTCCTAAATTCTTTGGTATAGTCTTGCACATTCTGTCCCTTAAGCTGTCTAAAGTTTTGCCAATTCATTATAGCCTTTTGTATATGAGCTAATGGATAAAATTGCTTCTTGATTGCAGTAATAAATTCAGTCCATGATAAAGTAATCTTACCATGTTTCTTTCTTTCATCCTTGGTCTTGGCTTCCCACCATACCAATACTACTCCATCCATTCTCAACAAGGCTAGTTGTATCTTGGTGTTGTCATCATGAAGGTTTTGAATCCTTAAATAAACTTCCAATTGTCTGATCCAATTGTCAAATTTCTCTGCATTGACTTCGCCGTTAAACATGGGAAATTAAAATTTGACATCAAGCTTTAACAGAGGATTTTTACCAGTGGTTTTCGACTTATGAGATTGATTTACCGAAGTCGAGGAAGACGATGTAGAGGAATAGGATAAAGATGGAGATGGTGGATCACCATTTCCTCCATGTCCTTTCTTTGACTGATCACTACTCTTCTTTCCTCTTGAGGAACCCTCTCCTTATTTTTGGTTTTTAGACCCTTCTCCAGCAATTCTATCATTTCTTTCTTGATAGAGGATCCTTACCATTTCAGTCATATCCAAGAAAGCTTTCTGGAATACCCGTTCTTCTTCCTTGGGATCCATCTCTTCAGGAGCTTCTCCTTCTCTTGAAGACATGCTTTTAGCTACTTCTAGGGCTCTTGGAGGTGGTTCTAGGGCTCTTGGAGGTGGTTCTCTGACCCTTCTTGGTTGTGGATTAGTTTGTGCACTAACCAAGTTTCCTTCACCTCTCTTTGTAAGCATGAAAACTTGCAAACAAATCACTTAATATTTGCACAGAACAAATGCTGAGTAAAAACTCTAGCTTCTAAGGCTCTAATCCTGAGCTCTGATACCAACTGATCTGAAAATGAAAGTATTTGTTTTGATGTTCAAAGTATTCATTTCCATTAAATTAAGTGTGCAAAGTGTTTGGATAGTCTTGCAAGTGAAACAAAGTGTTTTTAATATTTTTTATGAATTTTGGTGTGAGGGAGTGTTGTTTTAATTTACTGTTTAACAACTTTAATCTAAATAACGTAGCAGAATAACTTCACCATAAACACACAGAACATGATGAGGCAGTTCACCCCTCCTGGGCTACATCTGCCGGGTCCAAGGCTCCCAATGGGCATGTCCTTGATATATTATGATGCTCAAATTGGTAATACAGTGAGAAAAAGGCCTAAACAGACCAAACTAGTTGTGAAAATGAATTCAAAACACAGAAAGTAGCTAAGAATGACTCTGATTTCACCTAAAACTGTGAAGTGTAGTCCAATGCAGCTATGTTTCCCTCAAGGCCCCGATGGCTCCCCAAGCTTCTCTGAAGTAAAAATGGTTGAAATACACCTCTGTTGGCTCTGCAACCTATTCCAATGGCTCCATAATGCTGAGAATACTCGAAATCAAAAAACAATTCTCTCCAAAAGGTTCAGTAGTCTGAAAGTTATGGCCAAAAGAAGTTTTGTCCAGTTTTGCCTAAAAAACTCCTCTAACTTTGGAGTAACTACGGATAGCTCCACCAAAATAGCATTCACCGCCGGAATTGGGGGCTCCACTCTAGCTTAGACGGTCAGTTAACGTGGCATTAAAGGTTTATGGTTCGGCGGTCACATGGATCGTCCTAACCCGCCGGACTAACCGTTGGCCCAACGGTTTCATAACTGTGGCATTAACGTTTCATATTCTACCGCAGCAATACATGTAAACATGACCACTTGGCCGCAACTTATTAACGTAACTGTCGGTGGTTTTGTAGCCCAGGGTTCTGGGCCAGTGCTCCCGGTTATAGGGGGCTGGCCCCTTTCCGCCCCAACCAAACCTTTAACAAAACTTATATATGCAATGTGGCCTTGGTATGGTAAGAACCATAGTGCGGGTGGGCTAGTCGGGCCTATGGGCTAGCGGCCACCCGACCTGGGGTCGAATCCTGTTAGGTGCCAAAAAAAATTACCACTGCAATTTCATCAGTCTTGGGGCCACGTGGTGGCCTCCAGGCCTGCCACGTGGCAGAAGCTGATTGGTCACAAAAACACAAAGTCAAACTAATATCCAATCTGTAGATGCCAAGTGTCGAGCTGTGTCATCTAGGTGGATTAATCATGTACAAGTACAAGTGGCCTGAGTAAAAGGCTCAAAAATTAAAGTGTTCAAAAATATCTCAAGCCATGTTCATGTTGTAGATCTCGTCTTTCTGATTCCAATGGCACAGACGGCACTCAATTCCGAGTCCGTATGAAGGAGTTAAAAGCGGTCAATGTTTCGGGTTGACTTGGTGACTGGACAGCCTTAAGGAGGACGCAAATTGGACCAAACCCGGCCACTGGATTTCGGCATACTCAAGCCAGGTTCTGGGTGAAATTGTTGCCTAGTTAATTTGCCTCCTACGGTCAAAAATCGGATTTTTTAAAATGTTTGGTTTGTTTATGTAACAAAAATTTATTGTAAAAAAAGGTCGGCAGGCCACGACCCCTGCCAGCCTCCCCGCACCATATCACAATACATGTTATATTTATACCGGAGCCGATGGGAGTCGAACCCACCACCGGCGGGTCTGCCAGTCTGCCCATGCAGCGTCTCCATATCTCGCAGCACCATGAAACCGGACACCACGGCATTCCCCAACCAATGTTTTATTAACGTTGAAACATATAAATAAAGTATATGTTATATATTTATTATAACAACCACATTTAAAATATATGTTATGCCACCATTTATAACATATGTTGTCAGGGTAGTTGGAAATTCAAACAAAAACACACCCAATTATAAAAAACAAAGTGACCATTTTAGGAGGGTCGGGATTTGACCCCCCGACCTCTCCTCAACAATATGCTAGTTTTACCAATGCGCCAACGTAGTTCTTTGGGTAATCTGCCCACAATTGTTTATATAAAATCAACTTTTCAGAAGTGCGCTAGGCCATGGAGGAGCGGAGCACGCACATAATTCAAAGTTTAATATTTTTTATTTGCAGGTCATGTGGAACCATGAGCCAGAAAAGAGGCAGGTGGAACCTTGATTGAGGCCAATTTTCAGGAGGGTGAAATTTTGAATTTGTCCAAATGGGACAAATTTTATGTCGTTTCTACACTACTCAATGCCATGAGTTTGATGGCGTGCTTAGTTTCTTCATCTGATTTTTCAATTTTTCTGCCACTTTTGGAAGTGGGTTATGTAGGTGTCAGATTTCCACATGTGAGCAGTCATTTTCACTTTTTTCGACGCCACAAGATTGATGGTGTTTTTAGATTCAGTCGTAGAGTTGCTCAGCCTTCAGAAAATTGCAGCATGAGGTATATGATGTGGATTCCATGTACTTCTTTATTTATTTCTCTTTGAGATGCATTATGTCTTGCAGATCCCGGTTGATACATGAGTCGTGGGTTCTTGCCTTGTGTTGTTATTGATGTACTTTCAGATATGGATTTGTGTCATGTATGAGTCCCTTTTATACCACATTGGAGAGATGCTCGTTTTCATATGTGTATTTTTGAGATCCCTTGTTTTCCAGGATTGGCTAGATACTCTTATTTATTACATGTCAGCTATGGTCATACTGATAGGAGTCTTTCTTTAACTATGAGAGTTCCGCAATGGAACATCTCTTAAAGAAGTCAAGCCACTCCTTTGTGAAGGCAATTTTTCCTTGTATTTCATAGGGAAACACATCCATGTACATCTTCTTCTTACAACACATAATTCAGCAGCCTACACCATCTTGACACCGAGGCCGGAGATGTAGTCCCTCCTGGACGAACTCCGTCATCAAATGACGTGTTCTTATGATTGCTGATCTTGTTCATTTATGTTCCTCTTATTTACAGCTACAATTGTTCATTTCAGTTCTTTAACGTCTTTAATTAAATGAAATTCTAATTATCAGCCGAAGTAAAAGGTCTTGGTTAAGGGTATCAAAAATTTACCCTGGATCAAGTGGTATCAGAGCGGGTATTCTTGCTGATTGGATTACAGGCGTGAACATTGGATGTTCACTGAGTTGAGCCATGGAGAATGTAAAGGACATGTATGAAACCATGCTCAGGGTGTCCGAGAAAGCGGACATATTCTACGAGGCTTATGAAAAACAAGCAGCAGAGAACGAAGAATTGAAGACCCTCCTACACAAAGAGAAGGAGGACAAACAACAGTTGCAGATTCAGTTGCAAGCCACAACAGAAGCGTGGGAAGATTGGAAGCACAAAAATGAAATTTTGCAAGCAGATCATAATGCCTTGAAGGCGTTCCTACATGAAGATAAGGAGGAGAAGCAGTAGTTGCAAGCCAAGACAGAGGCATGGGAAGATTTGAAATGCAACAAAAAAACTCTTCAGAGAGATCATGATGCCTTAAAAGAATTCCTACAGAAAGAGAAGGAGGAGATGCAGCAGTTGCAGCTTTAGCTACAAGCCATGTTAGAGGCATTGATGGAATTAAAGTGCAACGAAGGCTTACAACAGCTTTCTTCATCTGTTTCACAATCAACACCTAAGGTAAAAAGTGTTGATTTTTCTTAAGTTTCTTCACACGATATAATTTCAGTTGGAAGTGTGGAGATACCCATCACAGGTACCGGCATGAGACTCCTCACAAAAATGGGGTACAGAGGAGGAGGACTTGGCATTCGTGGCCAAGGCATAACCGAACCATTAGAGGTTGTGCAACGACCTCGTTATGCATGTTTGGGGTACACTAGCGAAGGATGTTTGAAGGACATCAAGGGAAAACAGATAATGATGAACTCTCCAAGGCAGAGGAATGATAGGGACACTTCGCCATCGTTCCATGGCAATGCACATTGCAGTGAAGGAACCGAGGAGAGCTCCCATCATCATGATCGCACCAAAGACCACCCCAAAAGGTATACTAAGTCTCATTATTCCAGAGTGCATTTTGACTATAAGAATTTTGATAACCACAGTCGTAAAATATGGCATCGTAAAACTTGTTATTTTTGTGGTTTAAATAACCATGTGATTTCTAAGTGCTAGAAGGGGATGGCAGCACAAAGGAGGAAGAGGCATGAAAAGCCTTCTCCCCAACAGGAAAATAAATCAGTTAAGAAAGTTTGGAGGAAAAAGAACTTTTGCACCCATTACGACCGAAGTGGCCACCAAAGAGCCACATGCTAGAAACTTCATCCAGAGCAGCGCCGTAAAGCCAAAGCACCCGTGCATACTCCAGTCGAAAGAGCTGATCAACAAGCAAGTTCGCCACAAGGAAATGATCCACTCGTTTTAATAAATGAGAAGTGGTTCTTCTAGATTGTTTTTTCTAGAGATGTTAAGCTTGTCATGGCCATGCTTGTAAGTCATTTGTCACATTTTTATTATGGAAGTGATGATGTGTTTCAATCACTCGTTTAAGCGACCATGACATTTTTTTGGCCTTGTTTTATAATTCATGTGTTAGATCTCTTTCATGTAAAAGTGATGATGTGTTGCCATCACTTTGAGATGCGACGATTATGTTTTGGTCATGTTCTATGAGTCATCTGATGCATTTCTTTCATGTAAAAGTGATGAGGTGTTTTTCCATCACTTCGAAATGTGACGATAAGTTCTGGTCTTGTAATTTTGTTGAGGTATGATTTCCATTTTGTTGTAATCTTGACCACCGAGTACATGTTATAAACTCATGGCAAGTATGGAAATATTTGGGTCATTGTTGGTCACATTGAGAATGTAATGTTCATTGCAGCTTGGGCAGGTGTTGGCATTCTGATTCCGAAGGATGAGAAGTGAAGGAATATTTAAGGGATGTGCCTTTTCAGACATTTTCATTTCTGCAGTTGCAGGTGTTGGCCTTGCATCTTGATTCCAAAGTAAGTAAGGTGAAGGATTCTTCAAGGTATGTGCCTTTTCAGACATTTGCATTTTCGCAGTTGCAGGTGTTGGCTTGCATCTTGATTCCGAAGTACGAGAGGTGAAGGAGTCTTCAAAGGATGTGCCTTTTCAGACATCGCATTGCAGCAGTTGTACATGATGGCTTTGCATCTTGATTCTGAAGTACGAGAGGTGAAGGATTCTTGAAGGGATGTGCCTTTTCAAACATCCCATTCCAGCAGTTGTACATGATGGCTTTGCATCTTGATTCTGAAGTACGCCAAGTGAAGGATTCATGTGGGGATGTACCTTTGAACGACAGTTGCAGACAGTTGATAATAGGTAAAGCTTGATGCTTTTGGAGAACCAAAAGCTCCTCAGTGGGGAGGATTGATCCAGGTGGATTAATCAGGTAAAACTACAAGTGGCCTGAGTAAAAGGCTCAAAAATTAAAGTGTTTGAAAATATCTCGAACCATGTTCATGTTGTAGATCTCGTATTTCTGATTCCAACGGCGCAGAAGGCACTCAATTCTGAGTCCGTATGAAGGAGTTAGGAGCGGTCAAAGTTTCGGGTTGACTTGGCGACTGGGCAGCCTTAAGGAGGACACAAATTGGACCAAACCCAGCCACCGGATTCTGGCATACTCAAGCCAGGTTCTAGGAAAAATTGTTGCCTAGTTAATTTGCCTCCTATGGTCAAAAATCGGATTTCTAAAAATTTTCGGTTTGTTTATGTAACAAAAATTTATTGTAAAAAAATGTCGGTATGCCATGACCCCTGCCAGCCTCCCCGCACCATATCACAATATATGTTATATTTATACCAGAGCGAGTGGGATTCGAACCCACCACCGGTGGGTCTGCCATTCCGCCCACGCGGCAGCTCCATATCTCGCAGCACCATGAAACCGGACACCACGACATTCCCCAACCAACGTTTTATTAACGTTGAAACATATAAATAAAGTATATGTTATATATTTATTATAACAACCACATTTAAAATATATTTTATGACACCATTTATAACATATGTTGTCGGGGTAGTTGGAAATTCAAACAAAAATGCGCCCAATTATAAAAAACAAAGAGACCATTTTAGGAGGGTCGGGATTTGACCCCCCCGACCTCTCCTCAATAATATGCTAGTTTTACCAACACGCCAACGTAGTTCTTTGGGTAATCCACCCACAATTGTTTATATAAACTCAAATTTTCAGAAGTGCGCCAGGCCATGGAGGAGCGGAGCTCTCACATAATTTGAAGTTTAATATTTTTTTATTTGCAGGTCATGTGGAACCATGAGCCAGAAAAGAGGTAGGTTGAACCTTGATTGAGGCCAATTTTCAAGAGGGTGAAATTTTGACTTTGTCCAAATGGGACAAATTTTATGTCATTTTTGCACTACTTGATGCCACGAGTCTGATGGCGTGCTCAGTTTCTTCATCTGAGTTTTTTATTTTTCAGCCACTTTTGGAAGTGGGTTATGCAGGTGTCATATTTCCGCATGTGAGCAGTCGTTTTCACCTTTTTCGACGCCACAATATTGATGATGTTTCAAATTCAGTCGCAGAGCTGCTCAGCCTTTAGCGAATGGCAGCATGAGGTATATGATGTGGATTCCATGTACTTCTTTATTTATTTCTCTTTGAGATGCATTATGTCTTGCAGATCCCGGTTGATACATGAGTCGTGGGATCTTGCCTTATGTTGTTATTGATGTACTTTCAGCTATGGATTTGTGTCATGTATGAGTCCCTTTTATGCCACATTAGTGGGATGCACATTTTCATATGTGTATTTTTGAGATCCCTTGTTTCCACAATTGGCGGGATACTCTTATTCATTACATGTCAGCTATGGTCATACTGATAGGAGTCTTTCTTTATGTATGAGAGTTCCGCAGTGGAACATCTCTTAAAGAAGTCAAGCCACTCATGCGTGAGGGCAAGTTTTCCTTGTATGTCATAGGGAAACACATCCATGTACATCTTCTTCTTACAACACATAATGCAGCGGCCTACACCATCTTGACACCGAGGCCCAGAGATGTAGTCCCTCCTAGACGAAATCTGTCATCAAACGACATGTTCTTATGATTGCTGATCTTGTTCATTTATGTTCCTCTTATTTACAACTAGAATTGTTCATTTCAATTCTTTAACGTCTTTAATTAAATGCAATTCTAATTATCAGCCGAAGTAAAAGGTCTTGGTTAAGGGTATCAAAATTTTACCCTGGATCACTGTGATAGGCTATTGAAGGAATATTCCATGGAATATTCTATGGAATATTCTGTGGAATATTCCTTTTTTTATATTTTTAAAAATTAAAGTCAACCCTAGTCAAACTGGACTTTTGAAGAAAATTGGGAATTTCAAACTTGAATAACTTTCACATACAGTTTCAGATTTGAGTGTCGTTCACGGTGCCAGGATCGTATCAACGAGGCCTGTCCAGTTGTTTTGGTTTCAACCAATTCTAAGCAGTTCCAATTTTGAGCATTTTCTTCACTTAGGACATGATCACCTGATCAGATGTCGATGTCATCTTGCATGCTTTCAAGATTTCTCTTAATGTCATTTTTTACTATGTCAGGCTCACTGTAATGGAGTTTGACCCACCCTTTCAATGCTATGTGCACCAATTTCAATTTAGATTCCCAAATATGACTAGGGGAGCCCTCAATATGTTGCAAACAAGAGTTGATCATGATCTGTCAAGCTTCAAGGAATTCACACCAGAGCAGATTTTATCGAAAGGGGAGGGGTCCCAAGGAAGTTTGATCTCTTAATGTGAGGGAGATAGGATAATGATCAGAGGAAAAACAATTCAAGATGGAAGAAGAGGCCACACAAAAATGAGAGATGAGGGAAACATCAACAAGGAAGCGGTCAAGCCTCTCCATAATATTCCCAACCCCAATTCTATGATTATTCCAAGAATATTTTCGATTTTTTGGGGATGATGTCCACCAATTTGTGATAAATCATAATGGATTCCAACTACTCTCTTGCAGGATCGGCATTGAAACTGCCTCCTCTTTTTTCATTTATATGCAAGATCAAATTTAGATCCCCTCCAATGATGACATTAGGCTTGTCCTCACTGTCTATGTCAGCTTTCATAGTATTCCAGCAAACTTCTTTGTCTTTGTAGTGGTTTGGCCCATAAATGTTATAGACAGTAGTCTTGATATCCTCTTGTTCGTTTTGAAGAATGACTTTGATTCAATCATGAGTCTTAAAAATTGCAGTCTGCTTCCAAATGTTATGGTTCCATATTGTTTCTATGCCTCCCGAGGCACCTATAGATTCTACCAGAGTGCCTATGTAGTTCCTAAGTTTATTAATGATATTTCTCATTTCATTTTCTCCTTTTTTTGTTTCGTGAAGAAGGATTATGTCTGGCTTTTCTTGATCGAACAAGTCTTTTAGGGCAGAGTTTTTGGAGGGGTGCTCTAGTCCCCTGCAGTTCTGTTATCATCCAAAAAATTTCAAAACATCATTGTGTCAACTCTGTTTTTGATCATGGTATTAAAATGGGTTTGAAATTAATTTTAGGAGTTGTTTAAGGGTAGGTTAGAGTTTTTATAACTTTAAAGGTCATCATTGAATTCAAATAAAGTCTTTAGGGGTCAATCCATAAGGTTTCGGGTTAAAATTCTGCAATTAGCCAAGAATCCTCCGTTTTGTAACGCCGCTAGTTCAAAAAAGAGGATTTGTGCTATGAAAGCACTGATACTTTCGTAGTGCAAACAGCGAAAAATACACTATGGGCGCTACGAAAGCGCGGTTTCTTAACCGTCTTGTCAATTAAGCCAAAATCTGTCAGAATCCATTAGGGAATGATAAGATAATGGTATGGGGAGTCAGTTAGTTAGCAAATTCAATGTACTTACCTGTCTCACAGTCATCATCGTCATGATAGGGCATAAATGAGGCATCATTCAATTATGAAATGACATTTCAAATTCAATTTTTTTCCTAATTCAGTCATTCTCATTTTCATTTGCCTCCATATGAGTGTCTAAGCTCTGAAGTAGTCAAGTTAAGCCTGTGTTTGTTCTATACAAAGGCTATCTTCACTATAATCAAGCGAGGTTGTTCCATATTCTCAAGCGAGGTTGTTCATAATCCAGCGAAGTTGTTTCATATCTTAATCAAGCGAGATTTTTTTATAGATTCAAGAGAAGCTAACAGGTTTTTCTAAGAAACATGGCAGAGGAGAAGAAATTCCACAGAGGGGGACATTGCTTAAGATATGAGTCTGAAAATTTGAAGGCTATAATTGAAGATCAAACAATGATGGAGGCTTTTAGCAAAGCAGGTTGTCTCAGGTTTTTTGAAAAGCTGCAAGGTTTCCATACACAGGTGTCTAAAGAATTTTCCTTACACTTCAGTGGAACAACTACCAAAATTGGGACGTTAAATGTGCCAGTCACACCTGAGATCATTGCTTCTGTGACAGAAATACCAAGGGGACAAGAGACTTGGTTTAAAGGTTTTAATTTTGACATGGAACCATGCAAGGAATTCATGAAACCTGAGTATGCAGATATGGACCTGAATAATGCAATACCTAGAAGTTGTATCAAAGACACCTATGCCAAGTTGTTGTTCAACATTCAAAGATACTTTACATATGAAGGTAGGTACCATAAATTTTATACTTATCATTTCAAGTTGCTTCTGCATTTCACAGGTATGATATCACTAGATTTTCCCTTTACTTGCATAGGAGCCTTGCCAAAATGGCTGATAAAGTACAAGCCAAATATGATGGTTGTGAAACATCTTTGTTTCACCATGATTTGATAAAGTTATTGGTTTTGAATGAGCTTCAGAAAATAAGCAGGGATTGGTCTTTCTTTTTGTTTATGAATGGATTTGAACTGTAAACCCTAACCCCAGCTAGAAACCCTAAAACTAAAGGGATTCCTTCACCACCAGTAGCAGAGTCTAGTCAGCGTGTGGTTGCAAAATAAAAGAGGTTTGTAAAGTTGAAACCAAGAAAACAAGTTGAGAAAAGGACAGAGAAGACACAAGTGCTTGTTGCAACAACTCCATCACCTGCAAAACAGAGGTTAAAAATTTTCAAAGAGGAAAAACAAAAACAAGTGGCCAACAAGAAGGAAATCAAGAGAGTGACAAGAAGCCAAGCAGTGGCATCAAAGGGAAAAACAGTTGTTTTAGGTACAGAGGATAGCTCAGTGATAAAGGGAAATTTAGATGACATCCTTCATGCCATTGATATAGAGGAATCGCCCATTGTGCAGGCTGATTTCATTGGAGTAGATGAACATAAACAGAAAAAGGTTAAGTTAGCAAAGAAACTTGAATTTGAGGGTGAAAATGCAGCCTTTATCTTTCAAGCAAGGAAACATTTAACTAGGCATGCTAAGAAGCTCAAGGATGGCAGCAAGGAGGTCCAAGAAACTATTGAAACAATCAAAGTCCTTGAAGAGGTGGTTGACCTTTCATCACCAGCAGTAGAACATGCAATCATGAGAACAATGAAAGAAAAGGAAGAAATGACAGAGTGCCAACATTTTGAGGAGAAATTGAGGTTAGAAAATCAAGAGATTGTTATGATGAGAAAGAGGGCCAGAAAGCATATTATTTAGAAAACAAAGTTCAAAATAATGAAGGCAGTATGGGAAGGCCAAACTGGTTCTAGGTCTGAAATTCCAAGTAGTGCAGAACAATTTTTTACATGGACAATTCCAGCCATCAAAGTAGCAAAATTTGTCAGAGTAATAAATACTCACTTGAGAGCTAGTAATAGAAGACTTAGAGATCAAGTGGAGGACTTGGAGCAGCAGCTGAAATTGACTCAAGATGAGTTAAAAAAAACAAAGGTGCAGAATGACAATCATTAAAAAGTCAAAAGCTAAATCAAGTGAAAATTAAGAAGAAACCTCATGAAAACTGTTTTTTCAGTTCATATGACTTTTTGTTTTGATGAAACCAGTGGTATTTTGAGTTTTGGCACATTTTTGGTTCGAATTTTGAATAAATCTGGACAAAACTACACACTCAGCAGTTTCATAGCGCAAACATTGCAAAAAGGGTGAAAAGCGCTACGAAACTGCTGTAGCAGTTTTTTTCACCCTTTCTTATAAACTTTTGAAAATAAAATGTGTGTATTATGACCTAAAATTGCTAGGGAATTTGTGTTAAGTGAATATAAATATAAATCCGGAAGAAAGAAGCCAAAGTTTTGAAGGTAAAAGGGTAAAAGTTGCACTACGAAAAGCGCTACGAAACTGTGTTGTTTTCATAGCGCAGGTCTACTTCTGCTATTTTGAAGAGTTTGATGGTGGTTTTGGACAGATAGGAATTGGTGAGTTTTTTGATAGGTGTTACTTCAGTTCCTAACATCAAATAAGCTCGAAGTAATGGGTTCATGACAGTGAAAGTGTCTTAAGAGAACAAAGAATCCTATGCCTAGAAAACAAGGGACAGTTTCCTAGTTTAATGGAGATCAGCATTGAGGTCATAAAGTGTTGGAGCTTATCATCTAGATTCGACCTTATGGGAATACAGTTGGAAAATGATGTAATATAGTTTAGATAAGGTTGTTATGAGTAGAGTTCAGGAGTTTGAATCCTATTTGTAATAGGACTATTCATTAGGTTTGCAGCTGTCATTTTGTAATAAATACCATGTCATATGGTTAGGCAAGGTGTAAAAAAGTAGGAATTCGATGTATCTATATTAGGATAAGGTTATCCTATGTTTTAAATGATCTATAAAGATGAAGAAGTCGAAATGCTAAGGGTTGGACATTTTTTAGCAAAAAGACTATGTTTATTGTAAGTGACTGGTTTTCAGCTTAATACAGAGTTTTCTATTTAGCCAACTCAAGATTCATAAAGAGTTCTAGTATATTCTTGTTCTAATGGAATATTTTTACTATACTATTGTAGTGGTGTTTTCTTATGTTACTCAAAATTCATCATTGATGCTTTGACTTCCTTCATAGACAAACTGACTGTGTGTTTTACAGTTTCACATGTGTATCTCTTGACTAGAACTCTGATATGCCTTGACTTCCATGCTAAGTAGATTGTTTGGTTTTACTGAAGCTATTATGACTCCATAAGCCCAATGTGCACTTGCTAATGTGATCTACAACCAATATCTATCATTTATCTGCTTATTATCCCACATAGATTTAGCCATCTATATTTCTATCAAAAATCATTAACCCTTGAGAGAGCCCTCTCAGGTTGAGGAGGCTAAGCCTCAATCAAAATATTGGTTTGAAATAGTTACATGATATTGATTTTATTGGCAGCCTTTCAGGTCTAATTTTGTGATAACAAGTTCCAAGTGAAAACTTTCATTATTACAGGAATGCAGGTTTTGTCCATGTCTTCCCTCCTGATTCATATTGATTGGCTTCTTTGAGTATAGGTCCTCCGATGTAGGATTCTATTGAGTGTTTAGTACCTAGAGAAATATCCTTTTGAGTTGCTTCCTCACAAAGGTGCTTGGAGGGTTTTCTTCCTGGGCCTGTTATTTTAAGGATTTCCAAAGTAACTCCCTGTTCTTTTGCAGCATTTCGAGTGACAATCTGGGCTGAAGAGGGCTCGAATGAAGAGGATGGGGGACATGACTTGGAGGGAGATGGATGAAGAAGGGAGTCAGGTTGAGGGGAGGGGATGGATGGCTGAGGGGGATCCTCTTTGGAGGAGGAAAGGGATGAAAAGGGGTTGGGGGAGGTGAAGGGAGGATCAGAGGTTGAGGGAGGGTTAGGAGGGGGGTCAAGGATACGAAGAGAGGTTGAGGAAGATTCCAAATGAGGGTGAATGGGGGGGTTGACAAATTGAGAGTGTTGGAGGACGGCTGAGGCAACAGAGTTCTTAGAGTTTGGTGTTGTCTTTTTCTTTTTAATGACTTTCCATTGAGTGTCAGGTTCTATGTTTTCAACTTCAATAATTTTTGCACATCTATTAGCAAAATGACTGTATTTAGCTTGATCGCTTCTGGAATTCCCTTTCCATGATCAACCTCAACACAAATTCTTGCATAGGCTTGCATGTTATCTTTCGGCTCGCTTCTGTCAGTAAACTTTCCTACGGCATTACCAATCACTCTTACCGAATCATCTCCCCAACAGTGAAGAGGGAGGTGAGGAAGATGGACCCAAACAGGGACAACGTCGGGAACATCGAGCTCTGGGTCAAAATCAGGAGTCCATTTGTTTAGATAAATCCCTCTAGTGTCCATAAAGTATGGGCCATTTCTGAATATGAGATCTTTGTCCCCTTTGGTCTCAAAATGGAACATATAATAGCCCCTGCCACAGAATATTATCTAGTCAATTTACTGTCCTAAATTGCTTTCATTAAGTATCAACCAGGGCTAGTAAATTGATGAAGTGTGGTGCATTATATGTGCTTAAGCAACTTATTCCTTACTTCGTTTTTTTGTGTTTTATGTTGTTTTTAGGGGGGTTTTTGTTCTTTGAGATCTAAGGATGGTTAATCTAATTCAAATGTAAGGTATTTAACCTCTTGAGATGCCTTCGGAGAAATCAATTATGCCTTAGCCTTTGGAAAGAAAATGACAGTAAACAAGTTAATTTCAACTACTGCATATGTGAGATATTTAACCATTTAATGTAAGTTTAGCATAGTGAAAATGGCTCTCATAAACATATGTTAACACAGCAATTGACAACTATGTTCTAATGGAAATGAAAGACAAGAACAGTAAAGCTAAACAACTGTGGTTCCTTAGCACTTCAATCCTTAATTCAATAGTGAAAGCAAAGTTTCTATTTTCATGAACTGTTTTGGAAGAGTAAGTATGCACAATTATATTTTAACATTAAACTAATTGGAAGCTAGAAATGAAGCATAAGCCTATTTGGAAACAGAAATTTTTAAAACAGAGTGAAAGAAATCTAACTAGAAAACATAATAAAAACCTCCTTTAGAAGCAAGGGCCCTCTTCAACTGATGTGGTCAACTCCTAGCTTGTTAAAGGTGCAATCAACCAAGCATTTGGAGAACTGAACTTCTTTATTATGATAAAAACAAAGTCTGGAAAGCAGAGTATTCACTTAGAAATCTGAATTGTACTAAACTACCTCTCGGTTCTATATAACCACTATTTAAAGAGAAATTACATAACTAATTGAGAGTTAAACTAACTACAGGTGTCTAACATGAATCGCAATCGAAATAGGACTATTGGACTCATGATTTGCTGCGAAGAGAAAATCAAGAGTCCTATTGTTGTAGGTAATGTTCTTTGACTTGTAACTTTGACCATAAGTTTAGGCTCCTTTTTATGTCGATCTAGACCGTGTGAGTAGGATAGAATCCATGTAGGCAATATTATAGGAACACCCATGTGGCCCAATTCCTCAACTGACACCCGGAACCTAATAAACCATAAGAGTGGCTATGGAACACACAGTTAGCTGTAGAACAGGCTCCATTCTGTAGCTAATTTGCAAAAAAATATCCAAATAGGAAAATCATGAAAATATAATATGACAATCATTTTATAATATGACAATCATTTAAATGCATCCTTAATACAAAACCTTAACATTATTAATTGATTAGGGCTTATGGTCTTATGAAAAGTGGTGGAATGAGGTGAGAAAAATTGTAAAAGAGAGGGTAATATTGAGGTTCAACATACCCCCACTACAAAATCATTGCATGTCCTCATACAATTTGCCAAAATTATGAGTTCTTCTCCCCTATTGCATCTGCTCAAATACCTCAGCTAGGACATCCAACCTTATTCTTTTGTTCCTCTTTGAATTCAATGTCATTCTTGGCCTTTTCATAAGAAGTTTGAATTTGAGGTTTATGATTGCTCTGTTCAATCTTTTGTTCTTCTTCTTCAATTTCCTATTTAACTTATGCAACAGTCCTAGTTGCGGAGTAGTATTATCATGCATTGCCTTGTCCAATTTGTTTTGTTCCTTCAAAATCTCATTCTCCTACTTGATCTGCCCGTTCAATATATCTAATTCATAATTATCTTGCTTAAGAGTATCAATTAGAGGTTCTTGTGGATTGAAAGGTGGTTCTTGGTTCATTGAGGCACTTGTTCTTTCCAATGACTCTACATAATCATATATTTTTTGCTGAACTGGATCTATACCAGGAGATCTTCTGTTGGGGCCTTCTTCAAAATTATAAATAGGAGAGTTTTGAGGACTGTATACAGGATAATTATCAACAAGTGATGGAACTGGGGTTTCCTCTTCTATATTTATGAGCTTTGTCTCTTTAAACAGTGTCTTCTTCATAATGCCTCGGAGTCTAGAGATCCTTCTTAGTTTTGGAGGATTTTCATTCCCTTTATTTGTAACCTCACTCTCTTTCTTTTTCTTTCCTCTAGCCTTAATTTGTTTCCTAATTTATGTCAGTTCCTCATAAATTATTTTTTCATCATCCCTCTATGGTGAAGTTTCAGGTCTGTTTTCAACAATCGTATCAGTTCTCTTTCTTTTACTTCTCCTGACATTCTCTTCCTTGGGTGGTGACTCTAGTTGTTCTTGAAAATGATTCCTAACAAGGAAATCCTCCCAAGTGTCTCCTATATTCCTCAAGTGAAACTCAATCAATATTTTCACCAAGAAATGATGATGCATAGTGGTCTCTATAAATTGGATTCTCTTTTGTACATTTCAGGCCATTCTTCTTAGACTATTGAGAAGAAAGAAAGGTAGGTTTATTTCACCATTTTATAGAAAATTGATTAATAAATGGATATGATAAACATACATGGTACCAAACCTTTTTCACAAGTTATGAATTTCTGCAAAATCAAAAGCATATTTCTCCATTTTCTTTTAAGGGTTGTACTTGGGATTCCTTTTCTAAAAACTAAAACATCCATACCTGGGTTTTTAAGTGTCACCTTCCATGATTCATTACGGAATTCTTTGTTCTTGAACCATATATCTCCATGCCTTGGAAGTTTTGTAGCTTCGGCGAGGAATGACTCTATCACTGTAAATTTAATGTCCCCAATTTCTACTTCGGTTCCATTAAAATACTGGGCAAATGAATTTGTAATTTCCTTATGAAAACCATTGAAATTTTCTATGAACCTCAACCATATAGCTTGCTGTAGCAGTTCTCTAACCTGTGGGTATCCTTCCATGTATTTTACCCCCACTGGTTCTATTCTAACAATCAAACCCATCCTTCTTCTATGCAGAGTGCTTTCAACCTTCAAAATTACCCCTCTGTTTTGTGAAAATGAATTGGCTGCAGAGTTGATGGAGATGAATGAGCTCTGGAATCGATGGAGATGAATGAGCTACGGATCTGATGGAGGGTTTATGGTGAGCTGTAGGCAATAAGTAAGTGATACGGTCTTGGAGAGACGTGGACAAATAGGTCACGTCATGATCATGACCGTTAGTCATCAATCAAGGATATTAATGATGGATCGTTATGCAACTTTATATGAGGAATATGGTTAATATATATCATGATGAGGATTGTAATCAATTCGAATGATGGGTTTTCAAGGAACATATGAATGTGCATATTATACATATTTCATATTTTTAACTTTTCTATTAAAAATAAATTTTTACACTTTACCTCAAAACTTAACCTTTTTTTTTGTTGTTTGCTTGATGTTGTTCCTTAGGTACTCTTTTGTAGAACGGTGGCCTTCAAACATAATCCTTTAATCCCTTTTTAATCATCATGTCAGAATTTTTGAAGTGGCTACAGAATCAAATTAGTTGCAGAATAGAATCAGCTGCAGAATGTACTTAGCTACAGAATGTATTATTATTATTATTTTTATTTTTATTTTTATTAATTTTTATTTTTTTTTAAGTATGAAACATGAATGGAATGAGTGATAAATATGGAATGAAAATGAAATATGACTTATGGAATGAATGTGAAAATTAAATGAAAGTGGAATGAGATGGAATGACAGTGGAGTGTGATGGAATGAAACTGAATTTGAAGATTATGAACTGCAACTACGAATGTAGTTTTCACTACTTTATTACAAAAAAGAAAAATGGAAAATATAAGATGTCAGAGAGCTCTAATTTTCACCCTGTATTTTCTACATAACTATGCCAATCATTGATTGTTTTTCATACTTATACACTTTATTATTATTATTATTTTATCAAATGTAGAAAAATAAAAGCGAAGTTTGTGAAGAAGAAGAATTCTTCTTCACTAACTCCATATCAATATTATCTTGAAATTTCTTGACAAACTCTTCTTTTGAAAGTGGTTTATGATATACTTTCAACTGATGACCATTCACAAGAAGAGATAACTTTTCTTCATCTATTGTTCTGATCTTTACTATTCCATTATCAAATACTTTTTCAATATCATATGGCCCAAGCCAATGAGTCTGAAACTTTCCTTGAAAATCCTTGAATTTTGAATCAAGCAAGAGTGCCCAATCCCCTTCTTGAAACTTTTTCTCTATGATATACTTTTCATGCCATTTAGTCCTTTGTTGTTGAACTATATTGGTTCTTTGGACTATATCTTGTCTGATTTCATCTAGTTCATTGAGTTTCTCCAGTCTATGCTTCTATGCTTTTGATAAATCAAGTCCCAATTGGACTGCCATCTTGAAGGTTTTGATCTAAAACTCTATAGGGAAAAGGACTTGCTTCCCATAAACAAGTTCATATGGAGTATGTCCTGTTTTGTTTCTCCATGTAGTTTTGTAGGCCCATAAGGCTTCAGGAAGCCTATCTTCCCAACTCTTTTGTGTAGATGAACAGTCTTAGTGAGAATTCCTTCATTCACCTTATTGGTAGATTCAACTTGACCATTTTCTTGTGGATGGTAAGGAGTAGACTTTATGTGCTTGATCTTGTAATCTTCCACGAGCCTTTTCACCATATTTGATGTAAACTGAGAGCCCTGATATGTTACAATTTCTCTTGGAACACCAAAACGAGTGAACATATCCTCAAAAAGAAAATTAGCTATAGATTCTTCATTAGCAAAAGGTAATACTTTAGTCTCTACCCATTTAGTGACATAATCAGTGCATACCAAAATATACTTCTTTTGTTTAGATGGAGGATTGATAGGTCCAACAAAATCTAAGGCCCATTTTTCAAAAGGTTCAGTGAGTACCTAAGGTTGCAATGGCATTTCATTTGAAGGAGCAGGTTTCCCTACCCTTTTGTTACACTAAAAAATGTCACCTTAACATTCTGCTGACTGTATGAGCTCATTGAAACTCATACTTACCTCCTCTGCAAGTCTTACAACCTTTGTTCCTCAATCCATGCCCTGAAACTGGAGAAAAACCCTTAAAACTCAAAAAAGCCTTGGGTCCGCAGGTAATATGAAGCCTACATGTGTTTTTAGCTAGGGTACGCAGGTAATATGAAGAGAAAATGCGGTCTAAAATGCACTTTTCCAGTGTAATGCCTGCGGTACCCCTGTAAAGTTAAAAAAGCGCGGAATTAAACCAAAAAAGTTGAATTTTGGTCAATTCTAGAAGGTTCTGGATGAGATTTTTTGGGGATGAGTACGCTTTAGTAAGGTGCATGTATCCCACACCTTAAGGAACTAATCCCTTGATGTGAGGAGCCTATCCCTTTGAAGGAGGGTTCTATCCCTTTAAAGGTGGAATCCTAACCTCCTCATCTGCTCTATAAAAGGAGGCATTGGGTAGCTTCAAAGGGTTAAGTCAAAGAAGTTAAAACTATTGGAGATTGAGGTTATGGAGATGGAGAATTAGAGTTCAAGCTTTATGTGTTTTTGAGTTGAAGTGCTGTTAAGATTTAGACTTCTTTCTGCTGAGCTTTTGAGAGGAAAGATCACATACCTCTTTGTGCTCCTGAAGGAAGAGTGCAAAACTTATCAAAGTAGAGGAGACTCCTGCTTCGGACCCCGGGAAGGCCTTTCGAACATCAAGGCTAAGGTTGTAAGGTTCTTCTGTATATTTTAAGATTAATACAATCAAGTTCTGTTTTTCTCAATAAATTGTCGTTCGATTGTTTAATTCAATTAGCTGTCGTTTGATTGTTTATTTCATAGATTCCTTGATCACTATGATAGGTATGTTTTATAATTATTTGTTATACAGGTGCTATTGATATTTTCTTGTTTGTGATTGCAGATCAACGAAAGATGATACTTTCTTGTGACAAAAGGGCCCTTGTTGCGACAAAGGATTATTGATGCAACGGAAGCACTGCGACCGCAAATAAGCATTTGGATCTAAGGTAGGATCGACACCTTAATAACATTTATTTGTAAAACGAATATATCTAGAGAAAGACAAACTTAGTTGTTCGTTTGTTGCTAGATTGTCTTCTGACACTAGGGAGATCGGTCTTGTCCGCAAGAACGATTTATCCGTCCAACAAATTGGCGACTCCGCTGGGGATAGAACTTGTTGTTTTTGGTTCTCTTTTATTTTGATTTAAGGAAAAGTTTTTCCTGGTTTTTGATTGATGGATATCTGCCTGGGTAGCTTAGGTTTTCTCTGTTTTTGAAAGTTTTGAAATCTTTTATGTTTTTCTTGAAGTTTTTAGGGGACCGCACTTTGTCTTCACACACAGTGCGGGCATCTCCGCACTTTCCTTGAGTTAACAGTGCGGGACCGCACCTGTTACTTCTGGGAGCCTGCGGACCCTATTAAAATTTTGGAAAAACTCTAGATTTCTTTTTTCCATTTTAGTTTAGATTTAATTTAGGATTCTTAGCATCTACCCAGATCTATATTTTTCTGTCAAAAATCTCTTGTTTCTGAATTTCTTTCAGCAATTCTTCATCTCATCAATCTCCATTAAGTTAATTGGGTGTTTTGAGTCTCTTTTTTGAGAAATTCTTAATTTGATTTCCTTTGGTCATTAATTGAAGGTTTGTCTCAGTCTTTTCACAATTTTGCATCTTTTTGCTTTTGTTTTTGCTAAATTGTGTATGAGTGTTAATCGCCTTTGAGTGTTTTTTTATCTTTGGAACTCTCACCCAATTTTCTTGACTTCCACTTGATTGGTTCTTAGATTACATTAGAATCATCTCGTGTTTGAGAATTCTCTTGCATAGATCACATTTGCATAATTTGAATTCTCATTTTCAAAATATGAATGAAAAATGTGCATAGATTACATTTGCATACTTTTCAAGTGAATTGTGCATAGATGACAACTGCATAGTTTACATTCTGAAAAATCAATCATAGATTTAGATCAGTTTCTTTGATTTGAATTTAGATGTTTTTATGCTTGTTTAAAAAAAAAAAAATACAAAAAAAAAATTGTTTTGGGATTGATTTGCATTAGTTTTTATTGATGAAATTAGTGCATTAGAGAATTTGTTATATTTTCTCTTAGTGATCAATCTTTGCATTGTTGGAAGTGAATGGAAACTCTCTCCTTACTTTAGGTAGGATTCATCGAATTGAAAAGATTACATTATCATATTCGATTGCATTCAGTTTTGGGTCGGGTCATAACACCATTGGTTTCATATCCACTTACCCTTTTGAGTAATAACAGCCTTAATAACACAGCGCTTAATTAAAATTCATCTAGTAATTTTTACATTTTTAGGGCTTTTTCCACCAATCTAGCTTAGGCTAGTGTCTTGGAATAGGTTTTAGTTAACTCTCCAAGACAGTAAAACAAACAAGTAGTTGATCTTGCGGTAGGAAGAAATTCCAATTGTTGCATATATGCTCTGGGAAGCTCCTCTTAAAGGAGTCAAGCACGAGATCATATCTGAACCAGTGAGGTAATCAATCCTTCCTCATTGGGAACGATAGAAGATATACACGTATTAAAAATGGTAAACCTCGGATAGACCATTGTCGAGGAGCCTGGGGTCACTTATCGGTAAACCTTGGATTATGTCAAGGAGCCTTCAAGGGGATTGAGCTTTGTTACTTTGCCCTTGCGTGTGTGTCGGATCGTAGACTGTTCCCCTAGGTATATTTGTTTCTGTTGGTAACCTTAGTGGCCATAATCTATAGGTTTATTTCTTAAGGTGACGGTGGAGGGAAGATCCCACTGTACCTGGAGCAGACGTCGACTAGACTCACTTGGACTCTCTGGGGGGTTCTCTTCACTCGAGATGGTTTTGTGAAGAAACTTGTGCCAGTCTGTTTCATTAAGCAGGTTGTCGGGGTAACTGTTCAAACCGCTCTTTCTGTATTAAATTCTACGATGTTGGATTTCATCACCAACTAGTGTTTTTAGTATGGGAAGTTACTGTTTGTGTGTGGTTTGACTCCTAGATTTGATAGCGCGTGTTAATTTGTTTGTTTTTACTTTTTGAGACCATAGGTGTGAATTGTGAATTTTAATTGTTAGGTGTTAATTGTTAATTGTTAATTTTAGTTTTTAATTTCTTAATAAAATTCACTGAAGTTGAATATAATGGCAACTGTTCCAGAATTTACCAACCAAGGAACCCCTCTTAACGAGAATCCTAGTACTTTTCCTTGCTTTGGAAATGTTGGTCCTCCTTATATGGCTACTTTGTCATTACCTGGATTTACAATAGGTTTACCAATATGGTTATTTTCAACTTCGTTGGCCCCGAATACTCCAATTGTTTCACCTCAACCGGATGCTTCACCTCAACAGAGTTCTCCATCTCAACATCATCAACCTTTTGTTGACCCTTCACCTTCTTCGCCT
Source organism: Pinus albicaulis (assembly GCA_034641835.2). Classification (NCBI taxonomy): domain Eukaryota; kingdom Viridiplantae; phylum Streptophyta; class Pinopsida; order Pinales; family Pinaceae; genus Pinus; species Pinus albicaulis. The sequence continues at coordinate 257,511,778 of CM076573.1, forward strand.
AATATTTCTTCCTCCATTTCTTCCTCTTCGCTTGGTAAAAGCCTTGACGCTAGTAACCAGGTGGCTAAGAAGAAGAAGAAAGGGAAGAAGAAGAAGAAGAAGAAGCAAGGTAAGAAAGAAGTCAACCAACCAACCATGGCTGTAAGTGTTAGTTGTGTTGAGGAAACCTCCAACATGCATCGTAAACCCAAATACCCTTGCAGGCTTTGTAAGGGTGACCACTTCCTTATCAATTGTCCCGGTATTCCAAAGGTCTTGGAAGTATGGTCAGAAAAATCTCATCAACTTTCCGTTGATCCATCAACCAATGATAGTCAGGTTCCTGGGAAAAAGGGTAAAGTTAGGTTTCCTTGTAAGTTATGCAAAGGGAGTCATCAAACTCACATTTTCCCTCACATGGATGAAGCCTCAAAATTATTGGAAAACCTTACTATTCCACAGCAAGAATTTCCAACTGGTTACCGTAAAATTTCTCCCAACCTACCGTCAACCGACGGAGTGATTGATCTAATTTCAAGTACAGTCGATCCCACTCTTCCATTGGAGAGTGAAACTCATATCACTCAGGTTGATGATCCATTAGTTGATCAAGTGGTCGATTCGATTTCACATTTGGTCGATCCCATTCTCCCTGTAGAGAGTGAACTTCATACCGCTCAGGTTCTTCTTGTTACATCAGATTCTTCTACGCCGGGGGGCATTTCACCTGTTTCTACAGAACCCCCTCCAAGTACCGAGGTCTTTTCCTTTGATTGGAATAGACTGACAGAACCTCGTCTTCCTTCCTCCATCCCTTTCCAAATCATTGTGAAGTTTGGTGGTAGGGACATACACCGCACACAGGTAGATGAAGGTGCTTCTGTTAGTATTTTATCCTCAATTGCTTGGAAAGCTTTGGGTTCCCCTCAGCTTGTGCCTATTACGCAGAATCTGAAAGCTTTTAACAGAACCATTAGTGAACCTTTAGGGATCCTTCCTAAGTTCTCTATTACTTTGGAAGGTAAAACTGTCTGTATTGATCTTATGGTAGTTCGAGGTCCCTTGGATTTCAATTTACTCCTTGGGCGAGACTATGTCTATGCAATGAACGCTGTCGTATCGACACTCTTTCGCGTGATGTCTTTCCCTCACAATGGCAATATTGTGACTGTAGACCAACTTTCATTCCCTAGTCTTGTTTCAACTACCAACAATCCGACACCCCTAAATGTTCCTGATTCTAAAGTGGTATCTTCCCCGCCACGGGTTAATTATGTGGCAACTAGTCCCATGTTTTCAATTACCGATGAAAGCGAGCCTCTCACTGTTTTCTCGACTTCCTTTGACTTAGATCCAATAATTGACATGGAAAACTCTATGGGATTATTTGAACGCGATGTTCTTATCCCTTTTGAGTCCCTTGACATGTGTTCCTTTCATAGAACTGTTCTTCCATCTGATGAAGACCTCTTGGAAGCCATGATCAAGGTGTGTCCATTAACATGTGTTTCTTCCTGTTGGAAGCCATGATCAGTGAGCGAGGAAAGTTCCTTTTACTGAGTCAACCTCATTAAAAAATGAATCAGTGCACCCGAGGAGAGTTCCTTTTACTGTGTCAACCTCGTAAAAAAAATGAATCAGTGTGTCTGAGGATAGTTCCTTGTACTGTGTCAACCTCGTTAAAAAATGAATCAGTGAGTATGAGGAGAGTTCCTTTTACTGTGTCAACCTCGTTAAAAAATGAATCAGTGGTGTGAGGATAGTTCCTTTTACTGTGTCAACCTCGTTAAAAAATGAATCAGTGTGTCTGAGGATGGTTCTTTTCCTGTGTCAACCTCATTAAAAAATGAATTAGTTAGTTGAGAGCATAGTTCCTTTTCTTGTGTCAAGCTCGTTTAAAAAATGAAACAAGATTCCATGAGGACAGTTCTTTTCCTGTGTCAACCTCATTAAAAAATGAAACAGTAGGTAGATTGTAGAGAGTAGATTGGTAGATTAGAATAGATAGTTTCTGAGGATAGTTCTTTTCCTGTGTCAACCTCGTTAAAAAATGAATCAGTTAGTCGAGAGCATAGTTCCTTTTCTTGTGTCAAGCTCGTTTAAAAAATGAAACAAGCTTCTTTGAGGACGGTTCTTTTCCTGTGTCAACCTCGTTAAAAAAATGAATCAGTTGGTCTGAGGATGGTTCCTGTTACTAAGTCAACCTCGTTAAAAAATGAATTAGGTATGAGGACAGTTCTTTTCCTATGTCAACCTCATTAAAAAATGAATCAGTAGGTTATGTAGGTAGATTAGAAATAAGTAGTTAGCTGAGGATAGTTCCTTTTACTGTGTCAACCTCGTTAAAAAATGAAACATGTTGCCATGAGCATAGTTCTTTTCCTGTGTCAAGCTCGTTAAAAAATGAAACAAATCCTCCCCTAATTGAGTTGAGTCTTTGAATAGACCTCGTAAATGTTAGGTCATATATTTAGGTTAGTTTTTAGGTCGGGTCTTTCATATGATCTCGTAAATGAACCTTCATTCCATCCAGCTATTTATTACTAGTGTACTTAGTTGAATGAAATGAAGCTGGGGGGCATGCACTCTAGCAGTTACGCTTAGGGGGCATCAAGCACAGTTTTCTTTTTGTTTCAAGCTTGTGTAAAAATGAAACCACTCTAAAGCATAGTTTTTCTCTGTTTCAAGCTTTTGAAAAAATGAAACCTATCTTGAGTCAATTTGGGTTATTTTCAAGACTCGTTAAACTCATGAAAATCCCGATATTATTTTGCTATCTTTCATTCTCGTAAAACACATGAAAATGCCGAGTTCTTTCTGTCTTTTCCTGCTCGTTAATTAAATTGAAAGTCAGCAATAGGAGTATATTTTTATCCCTTTTTCGAACTCATTAAAACTTACGAAAAAGTGAAAACCATGAGTACATTTTTATCCCTTTTTCGAACTCGTTAAAACTTACCGAAAAAGTGAAACCTTGGAGTTCTCTTTTAAGCCCTTTTCAGACTCTCTAAATATGAAAAGATTTCCGAGTACTTGACTATTTGAACTCGTTAAAGTAAATGAACAGTCGTCCCTTCAGTATAAGTTTACCCCTTTTACGGACTGAAATGGACTATTTACGAAAAAGGTATACGTTGACTAATTATGGTCAATAGAGTTCTCTCCCGCATTATTTTATCCTTTTTCGGGCTCGAGAGACTAAATTTACGAAAAAGAACACCCATGGAGTTTTCTTAAGTTTTTCTTCTGACTCCCTAAAACTGAAAAACACCGAGTTTCTCCTATACCGGACTCGTTAAAACTTAACAGTAAAGGACCTGTTTAATTTTCAACAGGAACGAACCACTCCTTCTTAGGGTTCGAATCTTAAACTAAGTTGGACTCATCCGAAGGATGAGCTTATAATCAAGCAAATGTTATCCTCCTCAAGCTTGTCAAAAATAAAGAGGTACTTGCCAGAAATGGTGGGAGAAAAGAGAGAAAAACGAACCTGTTTGTTACATTTTGATTATTCGGAAAACCGTTAACCACTCTTGAACACGACATTTTTTGTTCACCTGGGTTGGGAAATCCTTTGCCTAATAGTTAATCAAACCATATTGAAAGTCTTCAGCCGGTTTCTGGGTATTAGCTTTGGGTCAATTGTCACCAAGCCATCTGCAGTGTCGTTATGTGTTCAAGAGGATAGTTCAAATAAACCATTCATCTGCAAAATATCTGTCATCCATTTTGACCATCCCTGAGTCAGTCCTTGCCGATATATTTCTTCAAAACTTGATCTATGATTTCATGTTGTGGGCTTGCCTACAGCGGATTGCTTTCTATCGACGACAAATCATTATCTAGGAAGTTGATCCAGAAATCGTCAGTACCTTGAAATCTGCATGCCTTAATGGCAGGTTTCTCGCTTTCGACGACAGGTTGCGTCATTGACCTTCGATCGAATGATTCCGTGACATGTTCGACTTCAGCTCATTGATTCACATTTCATGGATTGTACTGAGTACTTTGAGAGCCATTGACATTACTGGTGGTTTCTCTCACACTTGTTAACAGTTTACATCATTGACAGATAATTAAGTGGTTTCTACCATGTTCGACTTCAACACATTTAATCGCATGGATAGAATCGTACTGGTTCGAGAAGCGGAAATCAAGACCCTGGATCTAGTTTCCACCATCCAGGCTGCGAGGAATTTTGTTATCATTTATACAGTGGACTATTTATAAACAGATGGCTGCGTCCATGCTGTGTCGACATATGTCTATACTGTGATGTATTCAAAATCATTCCTGTATCAGAACAATTTAGAGTTAGTTCTAGTTAGTTTTTGATCTGAGTATGGGAATGCCTACCTCAGCGATGATATGATTACATATATATATATTTTGCATTGAATGTTTTTACAGGTTCCAACTGGGGTGTCCACAGGATGATCCTTGAAATGATAAAGTACTTCACTCTTCATATATGACAGACTTCATCTTCATCTATTTCAGACTTCGCACTTTAGGGGGAAATTTGTTACACTGAAAACTATCACCTTGACATTTTACTCACTGTATGAGCTCATTAACACTCATACATGCCTCCTCTGCAAGTCTTACAACCTTTGTTCCTCAATCCATGCCCTGAAACTGGAGAAAAAACCCTTAAAACTCAAAAAGCCTTGGGTACGCAGGTAATATGAAGCCTGCCTACGTTTTTAGCTAGGGTACGCAGGTAATGTGAAGATAAACTGCGTTCTAGAACGCACTTTTCCAGTGTAATGCCTGCGGTACCCCTGTAAAGTCAAAAAAGCGCGAAATTAAACCAAAAAAGTTGAATTTTGGTCAATTCTGGAAGGTTCTGGATGAGATTTTTTGGGGATGAGTACGCTTTTGTAAGGTGCATGTATCCCACACCTTAAGGAACTAATCCCTTGATGTGAGGAGCCTATCCCTTTGAAGGAGGATTCTATCCCTTTAAAGGTGGAATCCTAACCTCCTCATCTGCTCTATAAAAGGAGGCATTGGGTAGCCTCAAAGGGTTAAGTAAAGTTAAACTATTGGAGATTGAGGTTATGGAGATGGAGAATTAGAGTTCAAGCTTTATGTGTGAGTGAGCTGAAGTGCTGTTGAGATTCAGACTCAGTTAAACAAGACTTTGTGAGGAGAGATTACATACCTCTATTTGTCTTGATTGAAAGAGTGCAAGACTGATCAAAGTAGAGGAGATTCCTGCTTCGGACCCCGGGAAGGCCTTTCGAACATCAAGGCTAAGGTTGTAAGGTTCTTCTGTATATTTTAAGATTAATACAATCAAGTTCTGTTTTTCTCAATAAATTGTCGTTCGATTGTTTATTTCATAGATTCCTTGATCACTATGATAGGTATGTTTTATGATTATTTGTTATACAGGTGCTATTGATATTTTCTTGTTTGTGATTGCAGGTTGATGTAAGATGATACTTTCTTGTGACAAAAGGGCCCTTGTTACGACGAAGGATTATTGATGCAACGGAAGCACTGCGACCGCAAATAAGCGTTTGGATCTAAGGTAGGATCGACACCTTAATAACATTTATTTGTAAAACGAATATATCTAGAGAAAGACAAACTTAGTTGTTCATTTGTTGCTAGATTGTCTTCTGACACTAGGGAGATCGGTCTTGTCCGCAAGAACGATTTATCCGTCCAACACCTTTGGAAATTGTCACACCTTTTGACATATTCTTTGACATCTTTGAAGATGGATGGCCAATAATATCCTAAATAAAGGATTTTATAGGTTTTCATCTTATCACCAAAATTTCCACCACAAGGTTCATCATGACATGCCTTAATAATTTCAGACATTTCATCTTCTCGAACACATCTTCTGATAATGAGATATGGACCTGTCTTATACAATTCATTAGTAATCCATGAATATCTTTCACTTAGTTGAATGATTCTTCTTTTCTCTCTAAAATTCAAATGTGAAGGTAATTTTCCTGTAACTAAGTAATTGGCAATATCTGCAAACCAAGGGATCCGAGCAGTTATTGTAAAAATATATTCATCAGGAAATTTATCTTCAACTAGAGTGCTATCTTTGATATTCTGAATTCTAGATAGGAAATCAGAAAATGTGTTTTATTTTCAAGGCCTGTCTAGAACAGTAATTTTAAATTCTTGTAGGAGCAATAACCATCTTGTAACTCTGCCATTAGTAATATATTTATTCATTAAATACCTAATTGTTAAGTGATCTATATGGACAAAGGTTTCATAGCCTGTTATGTAATGTCTGAATTTATTGATAGCATGAACAACAACTAAGAATTCCTTTTCAGTTACAGTGTAATTCAACTCTACGGGAGTCAAATTCTTACTTGTGTAATAGATGGCATATGGGATCAAGTCTTTTTGCCCTAACACAGCTCCTAGAGTTGTGTGTGAAGCATCTATTGAAATGTGAAAAGGTAGTTTCCAGTTAGGCCCTCTTAAGATGGGTACTTCAAAAAATTTTGCTTTTAAGGTTTCAAATGCTAACTGGCAGTCAGGATTCCAACTAAATTCACAATCTTTGGTGAGTAGCTTGAAGAGTGGGGGAACTATTTCGGTGAAATTTTCTATAAATATTCTATAATAACCTGTGAATCCTAGAAAACTTCTAACATCCTTCTGGCAACTTGGAACTGATAACCTGGAGATGATCTCAACTTTAAATTTATCAACTTTAATTCTATCTCCTGAAATGTGATGTCCCAAAACAATCTCTTCAGTAAACATCATGAAACATTTTTCATGACTTAGTGAGAGATTTTTTTCCTTACATCTTTTAAGAACCTTTTCCAAGTTTCCTAAAGCCTCTTCAAATGTATTACCATAAACTATAAATTCATCCATATACACTTCTACATAATCATGTATTAGATCAGAAAAAATTCCTAGTACTTCCCTTCGAAATGTTGTAGGTGCATTCCACAATCCAAAAGGAAGTACTCGATAGGCATAAGTCCCCCATGGATAGGTAAATGTGGTTTTATCCTGATCTTCAGGTGCAACCTAAATTTGGTTATAACCACTGAAACCACCCAGGAATGAGAAATACTTCTTACCTGCTAATGTATCTAGCACTTGATCTATAAAAGGCAAAGGAAAATTATCTTTAAGGGTAGCTTTATTCAATTCTCGATAATCAATGCATACCCTCCATTTACCATTCTTCTTGCGTGCAATCACTAAAGGAGAAACACACTGACTGTTTGAAATTGGATAGATGAAGTTTACATTTAACAACTTTGCAACTCTTCTTTCACAATTTCCCTAAGATTTGGATTCATCCTTCTTTGAGGTTGTCTGATAGGTTTGCAATTTTCCTCAATGTAAATGTGATGTATACAAGTCTTAGGATTAATTCCTTTCATGTCAGTGTACTCCCATGCATATGCAGATGAATGTTTTTGTAATGTTTTGATTAGCTTCTCTTGTTGTAACTTTTCCAAGTAATTTTTTATGTTCAAGGTTTTCCCGGGAAAGATTTCAATTGTAGAGCTACCAAATTCTTCCATAGAGTAAAGAGACATCTGCCTAGATGACAAATATTCAATATTAGAACTTTCTTGAAATTGATCATGTTCATATTCTGGAGATGATTCATAATTTTATATTGTATTTAAGATTTGGATATATTCACTAATGTTTTAAATAGTAAAGAGAGGTTGTATATCTTCTTCATCATCAATCAATTCTTTGTCATCTATTTATGTGATTGTTCTTCCTGGAGGATACAGAGTGAATTTCTTAGTTGAATTACCATCAGAAATATACATGTCACCAGATCTAAAGCTAATGAAAGCATCATTTGTAGCCAACCAAGGTCTTCCTATTATGATTGGGTGTCCTCCTAGATTTTTCTTAGGGGTTAAAATCATAAAATCAATATGGTACTCCCAAGAATCTAAAGATATTGAAATATCTTCTAACACACCATCTGGTTTGATTACAGATCTATCTTCTAATTGTAGTAATGTAGGTGTATAAAGAAGATTAGGAAGCTTGAGTTGTTCCATGGTATGTTTGCTCATGATTTTTATTGGTGTTCCTAAATCAATCAATGTGTTTGGAATTTCAATTCCATTGATACGTGTTTTTACAACTAGACTTCCAGGATCTAAATATTTTGAATGGCAATTTTTCCCATCATTATTTCTGCTATGTAGGAATTGACAGGGTGATTTCCTTAGATCAAGAACCAAAGGTCACTGCTCACAAATATATCACAAATAATTACACCAGTATAATCACGTGGTTAAAACCCTCAAAGAGGGACACAGTCCACGGCCTGAGCCAATGTGGCCACTTCAGGAAATTTATTAATATAAAAAGAAAAGTTACATATGTTTCTCTCATAAATGGTTACCGGAAAAATGACCCTCCATGATCTTTAAATAGATATCATGGACCAATCGGGTGTTAAGCCACGGATCAAGTGTCATTAATACCAAGGAGAGAGATAATTGTTGGATCACTACAAATCGTGACCATCTGATTATAAGTTGCAAATGTACATGGTAAAGAAACACACTTTACCTAACTCTACACTAGACTAAGTTATTCTTAACTATTTCCTATGTGTCGGAATATCCTAACATCCCTCCTTAAGAACAACTTGGGATAGGATTGAAGGATTTACAAAGGTGACACAAAAGGAGCCTATTTCCTATGTGTCGAAATATCCTAACATCCCCCCTTAAGAAAAAATTGGGATAAGATTGAAGGATTTACAAAGGTGACACAGTAGGAGAAGGAAGGAGGCACTAGAGCCTATCCCCCCTTAATGAAAACTTTCCTGAACTTCAAGAATGGATCAAAGTTTGGTAAAATTTTCTTCTGTGAGAGCCTTTGTAAAGATATCGGCTACTTGATCATTAGTTGGACAGTACTGCACTTCAAGAACACAATCATGAATGATCTTTCTGATGAAGTGTATGTGGAGTTCAATTTGTTTCATACGCTGATGCTGAAATGGATCTTTACATAGTTGAATGGCACTCTGATTATCACACCAAAGTGTTGTGAGATGCTGCTAATGGAGACCAAATTCAGACAGGATCTGACTAAGCCACATGGCTTCCTTGCTGGATTCAATTGCACCACGATACTCTTCTTGTGCTGAAGAAAGAGAGATATCACTTTATCTCTTACAAGACCATGTAATAGGTCCTGAGCCAAGAGTGAATACATATCCTGTAGTAGAATTTCGATCATCAAGGTCACCAGCCCAATCAGAATCAATGAAACCAATCAATAATGGAGATGCTCCTGCACTGTAATGAATCTCGAACTAAACTATACCACGAATATATCAAAGTATTATTTTAGCTGCTTTCCAGTGACTTTCATGAGGTTGGTGCATAAACTGAGCAACAAGACCAACGGCAAAGGAAAGGTCAAGACGGGTATGGGTTAGATACAAAAGTTTACCAACAAGTTGAAGGTATAAGGTAGCATCAACTTTAGGGGTACTACAAGTGACTGAAAGCTTGACTCCAGACTGAAATGGAGAAGGGGCTGGCTTACATTCTTCCATGTGAAAGTGGTGTAGAAGATCATAGGCATACTTGGACTGAGAGAGGGTAATTCCTTCCTTGGATTACAAAACTTGAAGAGCAAGGAAAAAATGCAAGTGTCCTACATCTTTCATTTCAAACTTCTTTTTGAGGCTAGACTTCACATGGTTTATATGGTTTGGATCAAAACCAATAAGGATAAGATCATAAACATAAAGAACAAGGATGGTGAAGGACTTACCCACTTTCTTGGTGTAGACAGTGTTGTCATAATGACACCTAGAAAAGCCATTGTCTAAAAGAAATATATCCATTTTGGCATACCAAGCTCGAGGAGCTTGTTTGAGACCATAGAGAGACTTCCTAAGGTGACAAACAAGGCTAGAGTCATTTTGGATAAAGCCAGGGGGTTGTTCCATGTAGATTTATTCATGTAAATATCCATGTAAGAAAGCAGATTTAACATCCATCTAATGGACTTCCCATTTAAAGGAGGCAGCAAGGGAAAGAACAAGGCGGATAGAATTCATTTTGGCAACAGGCGAGAAGGTTTCAGTATAGTCAATGCCTTCAAGTTGTGAAAATCATTTAGTGACAAGACCAGCTTTATGTCTATCCACTTTTCCATCCGGTCCAAACTTTTTTTTGTAAACCCATCTACATCTGACAAGTTTTCTTCCTTTTGGAAGAGGAACAAGATCCCAAGTATCATTTGCCAATAAGGAACGATATTCTTCATTCATAGCTTCATCACAATATGGATGACTGGAGGCTTCTTCAAAGGTTTCTGGATCAGGATTTTCTGGAACTTGAGCCAATAAGGAATAGGCTCTTTCGAACTAAGAACGTGTACGTCGTCGATTGGCAGGGTCACCTGCAAGAGAACCTGCTGCATCCCGAGTAAAACAGACCCATTTTGGAAGCGATGGAGTAAAAGGAATAATTTCAAGAGGTGGAGGAGGAATTTCATCCTCGATGTCATCATCTGAACTAGAAGGAATGCTATTAAAAATAGAAGAGAGAGAGAGAGGTGGCACATATGCCGAATCGGGCTCACAGGCCAAAGGTGGCACACCCGCCGAACTAGGCTCACAGGCCGATATATTTTCATCGAATTTTACATCTCTTCTAATGATTATATTTTTGGATTTTGGTTGAAGAATTCTATATCCTTTTACATCCAACAAAAATGCATTTTTCACTCTTAGGATCTAAGGCTTTATGTTTCGCATCTAGAATATGGGCCCAAGCATCACTTCCACAAACACAAAAGTGACTTACATCTGGTTTGATTGAGCTCCAAGCTTCTTCTGGAGCTATATTCTTTAAAACCTTAGTAGGAGTGCGATTTTCTATGTAGTTTGCAAAGTTAATTGCTTCTGCCCAAGAATTGAGACCAAGTCCTTTAGATTGAAGCATAAAATTAGCCATTTCTTTTAGGGTGCGATTCTTCCTTTCAGCTACACAATTTTTTAGTGGAGTATATGGTGTTATCAACTCAGATTTTCCTTGAAGTTTTTGGGAAGAGGAAAGGGGTCCGAGGTAACCACAAACCAATCTTTTAGGTACAGAATCTAGCCAATTTGTACCCAGAGAGGGCTCTCTCTATAGAATTTAGCTTTGTTCTAGAAAATATTAGGATAGTTATAAAGTCCAGGGGTTTTGTTTGAATTTGAATGGTGGAATTCAACAGCTGAGGGCAAGATTGAGTAGTTTCAGGCCATTGGGCTATGGAGTAAAAAAGATGGCTTTACTGGATTAAGTTTATCAACAAAAGATGGTTTCACAGGGCAAGATAATCAAATAGAGAACAATTTTAGATCTAAAGTGAATGGAATGGATTTAAAATGGATGAAAGGCAATTAAGAATCTTTCAACACATTTAGAAGAGGGAAAATTGAGTGATTATTAACAAAGAGCAATTAAGTATTCTTTATTAAATAATCAAAATGATTAAACTAGAAAAACAGGAGAAATTACGAATTCACTGTTTAAAACCAGTTTAGAAGAAAACAATTAGAATAACAATGATTAAAATCAGATTACACTTAAGAACTTTCTGATTTACTCCTTTTCATTGATCATTCAGAAATGAAACACAGTGATATAATAAACATATATAAAGACTTTAAAACACAAGAGAAAGATGACTTATTGATCCGTAGTCTGACACATGAATCCTGTAAAAAGTATTTCGCTTCAATTCATCATCCAGCTAGCCACAAAAAATTTCTCCAATAGCGCTTTATTCCAAATAGTCAATGTTACAGCAGAGTCTAAAAAATCCACCATAAATACTCCGATTGAGGGAGTATTTATACAAAAAGTTACAAAAAATATCTCATAACAACTTGAGATATTATCTAGGATGACTCATAAGTAAATTACAATAAAATAGAGACAGATGGTCTTGAAGATAAGAAAGAATGATAACTGATGTTGTGTTGTTTTCTTCTTTTGAGAATGTGTTGGAGGTAGGCCCTATGCTTTGGCTCATTGCTGTCCTCTTCAGTAAGTCTGTGCTGGCTATTCTGTTTAACTGATACTCTTTGATTGCTCTGATACATTTTGACCTTTATTCATCCTTTTATTCTTCTTACCATGACTTACTGTAGTACATAATAAAAAATTTAGGTAAGGATAATTTTTACAAAAGTTCTAACAGTTCTTACCACCATTTATCTTCCGGAATCCTGGTCCTTTGCAGCTTTCTGAGAGTTTCATCAGTCTCTGTATACCTAAAGAAAGTAGGTTGAGTCGGGAACAAATGCTTTACTTCATGCTCAAGATAAAACAATTTTCTAATCTATCATGAAGATTTTTTCTTGTAGGCAATGCTGTTGTTGATGAACTAGTTGAGGTACTGGCCTGATTGTCAGCATGCTTGTTCAATTTTTCAACATAATTTTCCAGGTCCATAAATTTATCTTCTGAAACTAAAGGACTGGGCAATCCTTTATTCAACAAAATATCAAATCTTTTTTTGAAGGCATTGATTTCTTCTTGCATGTCAGAGCATCTTCGTTCCAAATTCTGCATCAGAGTTCTTTTGGTAAAAACTCTCTTTATTTCCAAAATTGTGCCTATCCTGTCCTGAATACCAAATTTTTCAAGTTGATTCTTGTTCTGAGTATTTAGAAAATGGATGAGTTCATTGGCTTGTTCAGGCATGTTTCCCAATTCTTCTCTTGCTCTTAAGGCTTCTTCTATAGCCAATTTGACTAAATCATTCTGTTCTTGCATTATTTGAATTGAGGGCCAGGCATATTTTATTGATTGGATGATGTCATCCCAAAGAATTTCATTTATTTCTTTTAAAGGCTTCTCCAATGTGAGATCCTTTTCTAATTTATGGACCAACTTTTCTAATCTGTTGACCTCTCTTGTTTTATCTGCAACATTCATCTTTGAGAGGTCATACTTTTGTTCCAAAGAGGTAAGTTGCACCTTTGTCCTCTGCAACTCAGTCACTTGGAGTTTCAATTCCTCCATTGATTTTGTTAATTCTTATGGAATCAAATTGGAAGTATGCATTTGTGGAAATTCTGTTGGTTGACCTGTTGTTGTAGTACCTGTAATTACCTCCGGTGTAGATGCTGGAACACTAGGCTGCTTATCTTTCAATGCTTTTTCTAGCTCTTTCTCTATTTCATTAAGTTGCTCATTCAGTTTTAAGAGCAAGTCCATTAATTCCTCTTTAGAATTTTTCTTTATAATTTCAACAGTCTGAGGATGTCTTAAGGATGGTAACTTTAGTTGTTTTCTCAAAGCTACAATATCATCATCTTTTTTCTTGATTAATGCTTCTATTCCCTTAACATCTTTGGGATTATGTCCCAATCCAATGATAATTTCCTCCAAAATTTTAATCCTGTTGTCTTTAGCTTGAGAAGAGGTTTTTTCAAGGCTTAATTGAGCATTTGTAGTCTCCAAAGAATCCTGCAGTTTCTCGGTCATCATTGATTTATCCGTCAGAGTAGAATAAATCATATCACCTGTCTGTTTATGCAGCTCAATTTGATCTAAAGGATGAATATCCTTTGCTAATACTTCAAAATTAGTCCTGATGTAATCTGCAGCTATCTGAGGTTGCCGCACTTTGGGTTTGAAGTGACTCATTAGCATTTTTCCCTGCTGGATGTCAAAAGCTGACATCAACCTCTGTTGATTCTTAGCGACCATTTTCAAACACTGATTGTAAATTTGAAGTCTGAGAGGATAATTTCTGGCTTTGATATTTATGAATGTTCTTTTAATGTCCCAGGAATATTTCACAGGTGGTTTGAAAGATGACACTTTTGCACTTTGTGTCCTTTGCAGCTCTTTTTTCTATAAAGTAGTGGATGTCCCATTGTTTGCACCTGTTTGCTGACTACCCAATTGTTCTTCTTCTTGACTATCAAGGATTTCATGAACAGATTCCACTTATGGAAGAGGGTTCAATTTTTGTCTTTTAGCATCTTGCTATTCAGAAGATCCACCAATAGGAGTAGCTGCTTCAAAATCTCTCTTTTTTCCCTTTTCTACATTCAGAGGAGTCTGTAAGATTGTTACTTCTGCTACATTGGTCTGATTAGGGGAAACCTGTACTTGATTCTGTTCTTTAGAAGTCTGAGGCTGTTCTGTCATTGTAAATTTTTCTGTAACCTGTATATCAATCTCTTTCTCCTTTCCTTTAGATGCCACTGTAGCCAATGCACTAATTTCTTGCAGATTTTGTTGAGAAGTCCCAACAGAAGAAGGACCAATACCTGGTATCTATACCTGTCCAAAAGAGTCTAGGTCAAGTATCTTTTCAAGGTCTTTCATTACATTTTCAACATTTACCTTCTCACTATCGTGTTCTACCAATGTTCCTTCCATCCATTCATCCATATTGGCATACTGTTCAATTTCTGGGATTCTTTGATGAATGTATGGTGATAGTTTATTTTTCATTCTTCTGTCACAAATAAAGCTATTTGGGTCATAAGGTACCCAATAGAAACTTTTTTGTAATTTAAGATAATCTTCTAATATCCTTTCAGCTTCCTTACCAGCATCTCTAGAGTTACAGACAAAGGGACCTAGCTGGCTTTTAATCCTGAGTTGAGCCTTTTTCTTTGCATTACAAAAATGTAATATATCTGAGTTGATCATCTGCCTGAAATACTCTAATGCAAAGAGTCTCATTGGGACATACTTGGGTAACTTGAATGGGCATAACTCATACCCATAAACTCTGATTTCTATGTGATTCTGGTATAGGTACTAGTCACCTATCTGGTATTGTTTTGAGAGCTGAAGAATCTTCTTGATTTCATTACTGAGCCTAGGAGGAGAGACTCCTATCAACAAGGTGGTTGCTGGGTGTACAAAAAGATCAATGAACTCATTATAGGAATAAGTAGAATTAGGGGAATTATGAGTGATGGCAGACCAAAAGATCACAGACCTAGGATTTCCTTTGGCATCAAGCTTTTTAACATGAAAAGGGAAACTTTCTGATTGGTAACAAAGCATGAGATGATAAATAATAGAAGAATACTTGAACACTCTCTCGTTCTCTAATCTCATGAACTGATCATGGATTTTGTCTGCAATGTAGGATGCAAATTCATACTTGACAACAGGGGGCTGTCCAGGGGTGAAAATAAACAACAATACTAGGGTTAATTGGTCAACATATTCACTAGTATTAAAACCCATTATAAAGGATATCATGTTCAGAATAAGTCTACCCTCATTAGTGAAAAAAATATACCCATAAGGGGGAGGGCCCTTGGGCTGATGTTCTGGCAACATGAAGGTCTGGCAAAGATGACTCAACTCTTCGTGGGATAATTTGGTAGATTTCTCAAGTAATTCTCCCATGGCTAGGGAAGTGAGGGCTTGATCAGGTTGAAATTGCAACATCTCGTTAATAGACTGAGCAGTTATGGGAAAAAGGATAGTCTGACTTGGGGACAAAACTTCTCTTAGATTGGGATCATAGTTTGCATGACAATAATGGATTATCTCAGGAAAAATGTGGACTGAGGGAAGAAGGTACATGGGAATATTGGATTCCCATAACCCAAAATATTAGAACCTTTCAAGTAATTGTCTCTGCAGTAGCAAAAAATTCTAAGAGGAATTTCACTGAGAACCAGGTCCTTAATTTGAAAATCTCTGTCAACTAATGGAAAATAATCTAAGTCTCTATGAGGTGCATTCAATGGTGTGACGTTTAGAGCTATGGGAACCTCCATTTCTGGTTCTTGTGGATTCAGAAATGAATTCTGGGTTTTTGTAAAAAACATGGAGAATAATTGCAGTTTTGGGAATAAAAAAGTTCAAATTGAACTTCTTTTCAGTCTTCAGTGTGGAATTAAAACCAAAACCAGGATTTTTTCACAGAGTTCAGTGGGAAATTGGAGTAAATACCTGTTTACGGGAAATGAACATTGGTTAAACAGGTGTTGGCTACGACAGATAAGCCCAGGATTACTTGACTGCAAATTTCTTCAGCAAGGTAACAGTTGGCACACTTTGACAGTTAAATTCAAAATTGGTTGCCCGGGAGACTGGTTACTGCATAGCATGATGAAAATGGCATGGTCTATTTGTTTTATTCGCAAATTCAAAAGGTTGGCAGGTTTTCGATTGATGACATCAGCAAGTACGATAGATCCGTCACAGAGGGCAGGCAGTAAGCGGTTTCCATCGCACCACTTTTGGGGAAAGGTGGTTTCGAGCGTAGGGCGAGCGATTCCATACAATGAACAATGCATGGCACGGCACTTTTTGGAAAACCGACGGGTCATCGCGCGTTATTGTTCGGACGAGGATGGCTAGCGATATTGATATCAACCGTAGATCTGAGATCGATCGATCGAACGACTGTTGGGAAAGGGAGATCACGGGGTTTTAATATGGCGGGCCTGACGCAGTTAAACATAAATTAATCATATCGGGGGGAATTTGATTGGTGAGTTAGGCTATTAATTAATCGTGAAGATTAATTAATTCCTTTTTAAAACGCAGAAAAGTGATCGGGATGGATTTCCAAAGGATTTTTACCAGAGTTAAGAATTGGGGTATAAGATATATATCGGGATTTTAACTCAGATAAGGTTTTAACCTTAGGTTAGGGAGTCGAGCAAGGGGAAAATATACAAAGAGATGGGTTGTTTTGAATTTTGGTTTAAACTAAACTTCAGTTTTTTGTTTTAAACACATATAAAATATGTTTAAAGGTTTTTTCATATATTTTTTATTATATGGTAATTAAATCAGATTAATATAATTACCATAGGGGGCGGGATTAATATTAAAGATATATTTTAGTCAAAGGGATATAATGGGGGTGTTTTATTTAAACATATGGGGATTAAATACTTTGACTAAAATTATAATAAATGGGTTTTTGGGTATTTTATAAAGAAGGAGTTCTATATAATAGGAGAAGGTTATTCTCATAGGGATTTAAATAATAAATTAGAAATTAATATGACAAATGAGCTAAAGCGCTAAGCGTAAAACATTAGAATAATGTATTTAACTTATGCTTGCTTGAAAAAGGGTTTTTATGGAATATTGCATGATTTTCCTAAGTAAAATGGGATTTTACTTTAGGAAAATATTTTTTAGAGGTGAATGAATGTCATGATGAATGATTTTAAGTACTTAGGTTTTTCCAATTATTGGGCCGAGGGTCCGGTCCCTCCAAAAGTCAAGGAAATTCCTTGAGCCCCTCTAATTTTCAAATACCTTAATACTTAGGGGAAATTGGTGAAATGTTTAGGAAAAATGAGAAGGTAAGTTAATAATTTGACTTTGTCTTACTTGAAATTCTTCTAGTGTATTGTCTGCCTTTGCACTTGTGATGAAAGTTAAAATTTTAACCATCTAAAGCCATCATTCATCGCATGTAATTCAGCAACACCATCTACCTACCCTACCTACTTTACTCTACCATTTTTCTTCTTTATTAGGGTGCACTTAGACTGGAAAACCCTTATCACACTTTTCTTTTACATATGAAAATATACCTAATTATAACCTTATTACATCCAAGGGCTCAGATTAAACTATTGAGCTCCTTTTATTCACTCTACCTATCTACTTATCTGCCAAGATTAAACAGTTTGGTCAGATTTTATTCTCTATCTCTAAAACATGAAATTGAAAGATGAACTAGCCAAGCTTAAACTGTTTGAATATTCATAAATTGTGGCATCAGATACAATTTTCACACAATTTTATTATTACATCAGAGAAAAAAGTAATGGCATTTATACTTGCACACTGTCCTTGGCCTTTCTTTTGGCGGGGTTCATTTTATTTCACTTTTTTGGCCATTTTTATTTTTTCACCCTTTGATTTTTCTTTTAGGGTATACCCTCTTTACATTTTTTTTGTTTTTTGATTTTTTTATTTTTTGAGAATATGTAAAACCTTTGCAACAAGAAAAGGTATGAAAATATTGCATAGTTCATCAAGTCAATCATGAAATATGACACCTATTGGTATAGGAGTCTAACACTGGCTCCACTTGGGGATGGCTTTTCCTGGTGAAAATTCAAGAACAACAGGTTAGATGCCTCAAAATGCCTTTAACTAAACCATGAAATCATCTTCTTCTTGTTGCTTTATTGTATGTATGATAGTGAAAGTTCTGAAGCTTAGGGCCTTCTCCTCAGGCTTCAACTCTAGCAAGTTATCATCCAATCAAAACTGATACATTACAAAGGATATAATATGTACATGTCAAAAATAAGAATATCCTAATAGATAGGATCAAAGTAATGCTTTAACATTCGAGCATTTACTGGTCCTTCCTCAATTTCTAAACCATCCAAATTTTTCAAAAAATATGTATTATTTCCTTGTAAAACATGAATGATGTAAGGTCCTTTCTATAAGAAATCAAACTTCCCATGTTTTCCCTTATCCTCTCTTCTGGAATCCCATCTCAAAACTTTATCTTCCAATTGGAAATCCTCTACCTTGGTCCTTTTGTCAAAGATTTTTTTTAGTTTCTCCTATAAAATTTGGGATCTTTGATAAACTTCTTCTCTAGTCTGCTGCAAATTTATGGTCTGATTTATTCTTCTCTGAATATCATTTGGTTCAACTTGAGCTTCTTGAAGTAACTTCATTACAGGAACTCCTAAAGATGATGGAAATAATGCCTCAATACCATAAAATAACTCATAAGGACTGGTCCCAATTGATTTTTTAGTGGTGAGTCTATCTGCCCACAGTGCATTTGTAAGTTTCATATGCCAATTTTTCTTGTTTTCTTCCAACAATTTCTTAATGATATTAATGAGACTTTTGTTGGAAGATTCAACCAGTCCATTACCCTGAGGGTAATAGGCTATTGAATGGCTTAAAGTGATATGATACTTATTACAGAAACTTATCATCTTTTTTTATTTGAAAGTAGCAACGTTATCAGTTATGATTTTCTTAGGACAGCCAAATCTTGATAGTATATTGGTTTCTAAGAATCCTATGATTACAGAATCATTGGCTTGTCTGGATGGGATTGCTTCAATCCATTTAGCAAAATAATCTGTGGCAGTGAGGATCCATCTGTGTTGGCCAGAAGAAGGAGGATGGATTTCTCCAATGAAATCCAGGCCCCATTGTTGGAAGGGTTTTTCGGTGGAAATTGGTTTCAAGGGTAAAGGCAATAATTTTCTCTTGCCTTCAAAAATTTGACATTTATGGCAAGCAGTTACAAATTTCTTTACATCAGAAAACAAGGTTGGCTAATAAAATCCAACCCTTAGGATCTTATCTGCTATTGATTTCCAGTAAAGGTGTCCACCACAGTCTCCTGCATGGAATTCATTGAGAGCCTTGTCAGCTTCATCTTTTAACAAGCAATTTAATAGAATACCATCATGATTTTTCCAAAATATCACATTATCTAAAATACAATACTTTAAGGATGTCATCTTTAAAAACCTTCGCTTTGTTCTGGATAACCCTGGAGGAGCTTGCAGGTTTAACAAAACATAAATTATATCAGCATATCAAGGTGAATCTAAAAAGGCCTGGCTGATTTGTGGAGTCGCCATCTCCTGATTGTCATCCAGTTCATTAATATCCATGGCTTGGCAATTTGTTTCTGTCATGAGTTGAGCCAATCCCTATCCTTTTATCAGCTTTGTAGGTTTTATCTCAATATCATATTCTAATATGGTAGCAATCCATTTACCTCTTTTGCCCTCAATTCCATCTTGAGTTAAGATGTCTTTGACAACAGCATTTGGTACATAAGCTATCACATGAGAATACAATATATAGATTCTAAAATATTTAATAGATTTTACAAGTGCAAAAGCTTGTTTTTCCATGATATTGTATTTTAATGATGCATCCGTCAGTGCTTTACTAAAAAAGGCTATAGTTTTTTCACATCCTTGATCATCCTTTTGTAGTAAAACAACTGCTACAGTATGTTCTGATGAAAATGAAAAAATAATAAAGTCTCTATCAAATTGTGGACTGGTAAGAACTGGTGTTCTAGTCAAAGCCATTTTAATATCTTCAAATGATTGCTTGGCTTCTACTGTCCATTTAATACTTGAATCCTTTCTTAACATGTTAGTAAGCAATCTAATTAATTCAGCTAAACTAGAAATGAATCTTCTCAGAAAATTTATTTTCCCTATGAAAGCTTGAAGTTATTTAACATTTCTTGGATGAGGTATCTGTAAGATAGCTTGTATTCTTTCAGGATCAATTCTAATGCCATCTTTTGAGATGATATGGCCCAGGATTTTTCCTTCTTCAAGACCAAACAATGAATTTTTCGGATTCAGGGAAATACCATACTTTTTGCATTTTATGAATACTTGTATGAGATGGTCCAAATGTTGCTGATCTGATTTAGAGAAAACAGTTAAATCATCCAGATATATAACAAGAAAGTGATGAATTTCTTTTGCAAATGCAATGTCCATTGCTCTTTGGAAGGTTTCTCCAGCATTTTTGAGTCTAAATGGCATTTTAACATATTTAAAAGTGCCCCATGGTGTTGTAAAAGCTGTTTTATCCTAGTCATCAGGATGAACCAGAATCTGGTTGTATCCTGAGAACCCATCTAAAAGAGAAATCCTTGAAGCACCTACTACCCTTTGCAAAATGTGATCCATTTTGGGCAAAGGATAATTATCCTTCAAAGAAACCTTATTTAGATTTCTTAAATCAACACATAGTCTAATCTCTCCAGTTTTCTTCATAGTAGGGACCAAGTTACACACCCACTCTGAAAATCTAATTGGAGCAATTATCCCTGCTTCGTACATTCGTTTGATTTCTTTTTCAATTGAAGGCAACAATACAGGGTTGATTCTTCTCAGTTTTTGCTTAAATGGTTTCTGATCTGGTTTTAAAGGTATTGTATGTTGAATTATAGATGTATCATATGATTTCAGGTCTTCATAACTCCAAGCAAAGACATCGTGGAATTCTGTTAATAATTCAACATATTTTTGTTTTTGATCGGGAGGCAAAGATTTTGATAACTTTATTATTTTAGGTTTTTCTTCAGTTCCCAAATTGTATTCCTCAATATCATCTTTCAGTGGTTCCATTTTAGGTTTCAGTGGAATGTCATTAGAGTAAAAAAAATCTTCCAGAGGAGTCAATCCTTTGGGCAAATGACTACCTTTCAGATTAATGATTTCAGACTCATCTTCTACAATCTCATCAACTTCCATTTGTTTGAGGTATTGCATGTCTTTTTTGGTGAACTTCGTTGGATGAAGTATTTGAGTGGCACTTTCTTTTGAAATTTTCGTTTCTTGTTTATTTATTTGATCAGATTCATTGACTGTATCTTCATCTATACTACTGTTAGAAAATTTATTCTCTAAAGTCAAAAAATTGTTAATCTGGTTGTCATTTACAAACACTTGCCAATTCTTAAAATTGTCTGGTATAGCAGGTCTGTGTTTAATCTCAGCTGTGAACTGATGATTAGGTTCAAACGGTAATTTACAAGTTCTAGCAAACATTGCAAGACTATGAGCATGCAAATTTTGTTTTCTGGGGATTTTTGCAAGCTGAGCCTGCAGGAAGGTCTTAAGAATTTCTACAACTGTTCCTCTATATTCTCTTAGTTTGGGATCTTTTGTCGAAAACTCACCTTTGATATGTTGAATGATTAAATCAGAATCCCCTATGATAGATACTCTAATTGCTCCTAATTTTTTGACAAGTTTAAGCCCTAACAAAAGAGATTCATATTCTGCCATATTATTAGTGCATATAAAGTTCAATTTGTAAGCATGGCCTTCAGCATGATCATTTTCAAGGTTATGTATCCAAATTCCAGCTCCTGCTCCTAGATTATTAACTGAACAATCAAATTCTGAATGCCAAATAATTTCATGTACATAATTTTCATCAGGAGTTTTAGGAACTTTCTTAACAGTGAAAACTGATTTTTTACTTTCTTCAGGTTTTTCTTGGGTTTCTGATGTTTCTTTTTCTTCAGATATTTCCTGGATTTGAACACTAGATTTATGACTTGCAATTTCTTTTGGTTCTGTTGCTGGTGCTTCTAGTTCAGTTGGAAGATCAATTTCAGCATTATAGAGAATAAATGAGTCCATATCAGAGTGTACTGAGTAGATAGGGAAATTTTCAGGTTTCTCCTGACTACTGACAACATATTTCATCAAGGTTTCTCTGTATAGTATCTTAGGTTGGCCGAATACTGAAATAGTAGCATATGACATGTCTAATCGAAGAGATCCTCCAAGTTTTGCACCCCAGGATCTAGACAATATCATACCATATTTTGGAGGAATATCTGCTACTACTATATCCATCAAAACTGATTTAGCAGGGTATTGAACCAATGTAACACACCGATCTTTGATTAATCCTAAACATCTTACCTGACTTGAATCAAAAGAAAAGAGATCTTTGTATGGTCTGGTGATGTCTAGATTTAATCTCTCCATTACAGCCTTGGGCATTAGATTATGAGACGCTCCAGAATCAAGCATGGCATTATGAAGTATTTTATCATGTACATTCAAACTTACATAAAATGGAGGCGTTCCTCCACTTCTAGGTTTTACATTTACTTCAGGGCCAAAAAGTAATCTGGGTTAGTCATCAAAAACATTAACTGTGTCATCATTTCCAGGAATATTAAGTGATCTATGGATTTGGCTTCTGTAGACATCGTGTTTAGCTAATTCGGATAGTGGAACAACTATTTTCAATTTGCCTACTTCACCTTCCAGATTAAAAGGTTTCTTAGTTTTAGTCCTTGTATTTCGAATAGTTGGATTGTCTTTTTCTTCTGTGTTTTCAGTGTTTTTCTCCTTTTCAGGAGTGGGGTTGTGACCTGAAGTTGTTTCCGATTCAACTTCTGGAGGTTCCTCTACATTTCCTTTGGGAGGAAGAGAATTGGAAAGTTGTCTGTTATTTGGTTGAGTATCAGATACATCTTCAATTATTGGGTGGGCAGGATTAGGATCTGATCTAGTGAGAATATGTACAGAGGTAGTACTGGTCTTACCTTTGAGGGGTTGCTTTGCGGTTTTCTGTTTACTTGTTTTTGGGGCATCAATTTTTCTGCTCCTCAAATTATATTGCTTATGGACTTCGTAAATGGCAGTGTCATATCCTTCCTTAAAGTCAAATGATTCTCCTGACTGAGTTCGAAACTGCTTAATCATGTGAGCTTCTTGATCATCTTGAGTCAAGAAAATTTTTGGTTCATTTTCACTTTTAGTAAAATTGTTTATTTGAACATCATAAGTAGGTTCCTCAGAAGTTGAGCCTTCAACATAATTTTCGTGGAATGGGGGCCTAATATTTGGTCAGGACCAGATTTCCCAGTATTTTGATTTTGGTTTCTTCTGAAGTTTGGATTTCTCACAGTATTGCTAGGTTGACTGTCCCACGGAGCTTTATTCTTTTCAATAGTTTCTACTCTGTCTCCTAGTCTTTCCATTCCTTTAATTATAGCATCCAGTTTCTTTTCAAAAGCTGTGGGTTCTTCGTTTACAGGCATTCTCCTTTCAGCTCTAGCTCTAGCTCATTTTTCTATCAGTTTAACTTCAACACTAACAACTATGCTTTGCATTTCTTCTAGAGTTTGAGGAGCTCTTTCCCTAAGCTGATATGCTATATCAGAATCAAATCCATCAGGCCATTTGATTAGTACTGAATCTGGAGGAGGTCTAAGATTTTGGGGAACAACATTGTAAACTTCATTGAATCTGGTAACATAATCTTGCACAGTCTTGTTTGGTCCTCTTTTTAGTTTTCCAAAGTCTGATAGGATTTGAAGAGGGTATTTCTTCTTTTTCCATCTGTTTAAAAATGTTCTATAAAGGGCTGGTAAGTCAGCAACACTGTTTACAGGAAGGGCCCTGAACCAGGTTTTGACTTCTCCAGTAAGAATTTGGAAAAAAATTCTCATTCTTACATCATCAGCATCTATTTAATAAATTTCCAAATAATCGGTCATTCTTTTAGTATGCTGTTGAGCAGTGTAAGTACCAAAACCATCAAAAGGAGTGATTTTAGATTGGTAATCTTGAGGCATAGCCCCTAGATTAGCTGGTAACCTTAAGGGAGCATATCTTTTTGCCATTGGAAGAGGTAGTGGGATAACATGTGAGGTTGGTCTATGAGTGGTGGGTGGAGGAGTGGAAGGGGTAGTTTGAGGTTGAGAGGCTTGGGGAAAGTTGATGAACTTGGAGAAGCTGAAGTAATCACAGAAATATTTGATGTTCCTTCAGAGGTAATCTCAGATTGTATGGAATCTTGAAAATGCTTATCAAGGTGTAATGTAACAAATTCAAATTGTAAATCTTCAAGAAAAACTGGGTCTGGAACCAAATTGGATAACTCAGATTTAGAAAAATTCACAAATAAAGATGTTTCAAACTGCTCATCAAAAGGTTTGTCCTCAAGATAAATCCACTTCACTGGACAGGATATAGATCTATAGAGAGGTCGAGAACTTCCAGAGCTTTCTTGACTATCTTTTCTTCTAAGAATTCTAGGAATCAGATTCGGATTTTCGAATACAGGCGGAGGATTTGGATTAGGATTAGCCCTAGTGTAACGAGTCCTTTCTGAAGCCAGCTTTCTTAAGTGATATTTTTGGTTTTTTGGTTTTAATGAAATGAATAATACAAATTCTATAATCTCTTTAAGAAGTTTCAGATATTGGATTTAAATTTTCTTAAAGATTTTATTTAACTAGAGGAACTGATTAAATGTCTGAAACCAAAGTTCAGTTCATAAACTAGACCGGAGATAGACTGAAGTAGCTTTTATTTACTATGCAATTGCAGAGAAAATGCAGTTCAAAGGCTACCTGGCTAACTCCAGGCTCCGTCTGTAGCCTATAAATTAAACAATAGTAACAATAAAATTATTCAGATCCCCAGTGGAGTCACCACTATGTTATCACTCAGATTTTCCTTGAAGTTGTTGGGAAGAGGAAAGGGGTCTGAGGTAACCACAAACCAATATTTTAGGTACAGAATCATGCTATCTGTACCCAGAGAGGGCTCTCTCTGTAGAATTTAGCTTTGTTCTAGAAAATATTAGGCTAGTTATAAAGTCCATGGGTTTTGTTTGAATTTGAATGGTGGAATTCGATAGCTGAGGGCAAGATTGAGTAGTTTCAGGCCATTGGGCTATGGAGTAAAAAAGATGGCTTTACTGGATTAAGTTTATCAACAAAAGATGGTTTCACAGGGCAAGATAATCAAACAGAGAACAATTTTAGATCTAAAGTGAATGGAATGGATTTAAAATGGATGAAAGGCAATTAAGAATCTTTCAACACATTTATAAGAGGGAAAATTGAGTGATTATTAACAAAGAGCAATTAAGTATTCTTTATTAAATAATCAAAATGCTTAAACTAGAAAAATAGGAGCAATTAAGAATTCACTGTTTAAAACCGGTTTATAAGAAAACAATTAGAATAACAATGATTAAAATCAGATTACACTTAAGCACTTTCTGATTTACTCCTTTTCATTGATCATTCAGAAATGAAACACAGTGATATAATAAACAGATATAAAGACTTTAAAACACAAGAGAAAGATGAATTATTGATCTGTAGTCTGACAAATGAATCCTGTAAAAAGTATTTTGCTTCAATTCATCATCTAGCTAGCCACAAAAAATTTCTCCAATAGCACTTTATTCCAAATAGTCAATGTTACAGCAGAGTCTAAAAAATCCACCATAAATACTCCGATTGAGGGAGTATTTATACAAAAAGTTACAAAAAATATCTCATAACAACTTGAGATATTATCTAGGATGACTCATAAGTAAATTACAATAAAATAGAGATAGATGGTCTCGAAGATAAGAAAGAATGATAACTGATGTTGTGCTGTTTCCTTCCTTTGAGAATGTGCTGGAGGCAGGCCCTATGCTTTGGCTCATTGCTGTCCTCTTCAGTAAGTCTATGCTGGCTGTTCCGTTTAACTGATACTATTTGACTGCTCTGATACATTTTTACCTTTATTCATCCTTTTATTCTTCTTACCATGACTTACTGTAGTACATAATCAAAAATTCAGGTAAGGATAATTTTTACAAAAGTTCTAACAGTTCTTCCCACCATTTATCTTCCGGAATCCTGGTCCTTTGCAGCTTCCTGAGAGTTTCATCAGTCTCTGTATACCTAAATAAAGTAGGTTGAGTCGGGAACAAATGCTTTACTTCATGCCCAAGATAAAACAAATTTTCTAATCTATTATGAAGATTTTTTCTTGTAGGCAATGCTGTTGTTAATGAACTAGTTGAGGTACTGGCCTGATTGTCAGCATGCTTGTCCAATTTTTCAACATAACTTTCCAGGTCCATCAATTTATCTTTTGAAACTAAAGGACTGGGCAATCCTTTATTCAAAAAAATATCAAATCTTTTTCTGAAGGCAGTGATTTCTTCTTGCATGTCAGAGCATCTTCGTTCCAAATTCTACATCAGAGTTATTTTGGTAAAAACTCTCTTTATTTCCAAAATTGTGCCTGTCCTATCTTGAATACCAAATTCTTCAAGTTGCTGCTTGTTCTGAGTATTTAGAAAATGGATGAGTTCATTGGTTTGTTCAGGCATGTTTCCCAGTTCTTCTCTTGCTCTTAGGACTTCTTCTATAGCCAATTTGACTAAATCATTTTGTTCTTGCATTATTTGAATTGAGGGCCAGACATATTTTATTGATTGGATGATGTTATCCCAAAGAATTTCATTTATTTCTTTTAAAGGCTTCTCCAATGTGAGATCCTTTTCTAATTTATGGACCAAATTTTCTAATCTGTTGACCTCTCTTGTTTTATCTGCAACATTCATCTTTGAGAGGTCATACTTTTGTTCCAAAGAGGTAAGTTTCACCTTTGTCCTCTGTAGCTCAGTCTCTTGGAGTTTCAATTCCTCCATTGATTTTGTTAATTCTTCTGGAATCAAATTGGAAGTATGCATCTGTGGCAATTCTGTTGGTTGACTTGTTGTTGTAGTACCTATAATTACCTCTGGTGTAGATGCTGGAACACTAGGCTGCTTATCTTTCAATGCTTTTTCTAGCTCTTTCTCTGTTTCATTAAGTTGCTCATTCAGTTTTAAGAGAAAGTCCATTAATTCCTCTTCAGAATTTTTCTTTATAATTTCAGCAGTCCAAGGATGTCTTAAGGCTGGTAAATTTAGTTGTTTTCTCAAACCTGCAATATCATCATCTTTTTTCTTGATTAATGCTTCTATTCCCTTAACATATTTGGGATTATGTCCCAATCCGATGATAATTTCCTCCAAAGTTTTAATCTTGTTGTCTTTAGCCTGAGAAGAGGCTTTTTCAAGGCTTAATTGAGCATTTGTAGTCTCCAAAGAATCCTGCAGTTTCTCGGTCATCATTGATTTATCCGTCAGAGTAGAATAAATCATATCACCTGTCTGTTTATGCAGCTCAATTTGATCTAAAGGATGCATATCCTTTGCTAATACTTCAAAATTAGTCCTGATGTAATCTGTAGCTGTCTGAGGTTGCTGCACTTTGGGTTTGAAGTGACTCATTAGCATTTTTCCCTGCTGGATGTCAAAAGCTGACATCAACCTTTGCTGATTCTTAGCGGCCATTTTCAAACACTGATTGTAAATCTGAAGTCTGAGAGGATCATTTCTGGCCTTGATATTTATGAATGTTCTTTTAATGTCCTAGGAATATTTCACAGGTGGTTTGAAAGACAACACTTTTGCACTTTGCTGCCTTTGCAGCTCTTTTTTCTGTAAAGTAGTGGATGTCCCATTGTTTGCACCTGTTTGCTGACTACCCAATTGTTCTTCTTCTTGACTATCAAGGATTTCATGAACAGATTTCACTTATGGAAGAGGGTTCAATTTTTGTCTTTTAGCATCTTGATGTTCAGAAGATCCACCAATAGGAGTAGCTGCTTCAGCATCTCTCTTTTTGCCCTTTTCTACATTCAGAGGAGTCTGTAAGATTGTTACTTCTGCTACATTGGTCTGAGTAGGGGAAACCTGTACTTGACTCTATTCTTTAGAAGTCTGAGGCTGTTCTGTCGTTGTAAATTTTTCTGTAACATGTATATCAATCTCTTTTTCATTTCCTTTAGATGCCACTGTAGCCAATGCACTGATTTCCTGCAGATTTTGTTGAGAAGTC
Organism: Pinus albicaulis; assembly: GCA_034641835.2. Classification (NCBI taxonomy): domain Eukaryota; kingdom Viridiplantae; phylum Streptophyta; class Pinopsida; order Pinales; family Pinaceae; genus Pinus; species Pinus albicaulis. The sequence goes on from CM076573.1 coordinate 257,539,954, forward strand.
CCAACAGAAAAAGGACCAATACCTGGTATCTGTACCTGTCCAAAAAAGTCCAGGTCAAGTATCTTTTCAAGGTCTTTAATTAAATTTTCAACATTGACTTGCTCACTATCCTGTTCTACCAATGTTCCTTCCATCCATTCATCCATATTGGCATACTGTTCAATTTCTTGGATTCTTTGATGAATGTATGGTGATAGTTTATTTTTCATTCTTCTATCACAAATAAAGCTATTTGGGTCATAAGGTACCCAATAGAATTTTTTTTGTAATTTAATATAATCTTCTAATATCCTTTCAGCTTCCTTACCAGCATCTCTAGAGTTACAGAAAAAGGGACCTAGCTGGCTTTTAATCCTGAGTTGAGCCTTTTTATTTGAATTACAAAAATGTACTATATCTGAGTTGATCATCTGCCTGAAATAATCTAATGCAAAGAGTCTCATTGGGACATACTTGGGTAACTTGAATGGGCATAACTCACACCCATAAACTCTGATTTCTGTGTGATTCTGGTATAGGTACCAGTCACCTATCCGGTATTGTTTTGAGAGCTGAAGAATCTTATTGATTTCATTACTGAGCCTAGGAGGAGAGAGTCCTGTCAACAAGGTGGTTGCTAGGTGTACAAAAAGATCAATGAACTCATTATAGGAATAAGGAGAATCAGGGGAATTATGAGTGATGGAAGACCAAAAAGATCACAGAACTAGGATTTCCTTTGGCATCAAGATTTTTAACATGAAAAGGGAAACTTTCTGATTGGTAATAAAGCATGAGATGATAAATAACAAAATAATACTTGAACACTCTCTCGTTCTCTAATCTCATGAACTGATCATGGATTTTGTTTGCAATGTAGGATGCAAAGTCATACTGTACAGCAGGGGGCTGTCCAGGGGTGAAAATAGACAACAATACTAGGGTTAATTGGTCAACATATTCAATAGTATTAAAACCCATTATAAAGGATATCATGTTCAGAATAAGTCTACCCTCATTAGTGAAAAAAGTATACCCATAAGGGGGAGGGCCCTTGGGCTGATGTTCTGGCAACATGAAGGTCTGGCAAAGATGACTCAACTCTTCGTGGGATAATTTGGTAGATTTCTCAAGTAATTCTCCCATGGACAGGGGAGTGAGGGCTTGATCAGGTTGAAATTGCAACATCTCGTTAATAGACTGAGCAGTTATGGGAAAAAGGATAGTCTGACTTGGGGAAAAAAATTCTCTTAGATTGGGATCATAGTTTGCATGACAATAATGGATTATCTCAGTTAAAATGTGGACTGAGGGAAGAACGTAAATGGGAAGATTGGATTCCCATAATCCAAAAATATCAGAACCTTTCAAGTAATTATCTCTGCAGTAGCAAAAAATTCTAAGAGGACTTTCACTGAGAACCAGGTCCTTAATTTGAAAATCTCTGTTAACTAATGGCAAATAATCTAAGTCTCTGTGAGGTGCATTCAAGGGTGCGGCATTTAGAGCTACGGGAACCTCCATTTTTGGTTCTTGTGGATTCAGAAATGAATTCGGGGTTTTTGTAAAAAACAGGGACAATAATTGTAGTTCTGGGAATAAAAAAGATCAAATTGAACTTATTTTCAGTCTTCAGTGTGGAATTAAAACCAAAACCAGGATTTTTTACAGATTTCAGCGGGAAATTGGAGTAAATACCTGTTTAAGGGAAATGAACAGTGGTTAAACAGGTGCTGGCTACGGCGGATAAACCCTGGATTACTTGACTGCAAATTTCTTCAACGAGGTAACAGTTGGCACACTTTGACAATTAAATTCGAAATTGGTTGCTCGGGAGATTGGTTACTGCATAGGATGATGAAAATGCCATGGTTTGTTTATTTTATTCGCAAAGTCAAAAGGTTGGCGGGTTTTCGATTGATGACATCAGCAAGTACGGCAGATCCATCACAGAGGGCAGGCGGTAAGCGGTTTCCATTGCACTGCTTTTGGGGAAAGGTGGTTTCGAATGGAGGGCGAGCGATTCCATACAACGAATGACGTGTGGTGCAGCACTCTTTGGAAAACCGCCGGGTCATCACGCGTTATTGTTCGGATGAGGATTGCTAGCGATATTGATATCAACCGTAGATCTGAGATCAATCGATCGAACGACTGTTGGGAAAGGGATATGACGGGGTTTTAATATGGTGGGCCCAACGCATTTAAACATAAATTAATCGTATCAGGGGGAATTTGATTGGTGAGTTAGGCTATTAATTAATCGTGAAGATTAATTAATTCCATTTTAAAATGCGGAAAAGTGATCGGGAAGGATTTCCAAAGGATTTTTACCAGAGTTAAGAATTGGGGTATAAGATATATATCGAGATTTTAACTCAGGTAAGGGTTTTAACCTTAGGTTAGGGAGTCGGGCAAGGGGAAAATATACAAAGAGATTCAGGGGGAATTTGATTGGTGAGTTAGGCTATTAATTAATCGTGAAGATTAATTAATTCCATTTTAAAATGCGGAAAAGTGATCGGGAAGGATTTCCAAAGGATTTTTACCAGAGTTAAGAATTGGGGTATAAGATATATATCGAGATTTTAACTCAGGTAAGGGTTTTAACCTTAGGTTAGGGAGTCGGGCAAGGGGAAAATATACAAAGAGATGGGTTATTTCAAAATTTTGTTTAAACTAAACTTCGGTTTTTTGTTTTAAACACATATAAAATATGTTTAAAGGTTTTTTCATATATTTTTTATTATATGGTAATTAAATCAGATTAATCTAATTACCATAGGGGGCGGGATTAATATTAAAGATATACTTTATTCAAAGGGAGTATAATGGGGGTGTTTTATTTAAACATATGGGGATTAAATACTTTGACTAAAATTATAATAAATGGGTTTTTGGGTATTTTATAAAGAAGGAGTTATATATAATAGGAGAAGGTTATTCTCATAGGGATTTAAATAATAAATTATAAATTAATATGACAAATGAGCTAAAGCGCTAAGTGTAAAACATTAGAATAATGTATTTAAATTTTGCTTGCATGAAAAAGGGTTTTTTTATGGAATATTGCATGATTTTCCTAAGTAAAATGGGATTTTACTTTAGGAAAAGATTTTTTAGAGGTGAATGAGTGTCATGATGAATGATTTTAAGTACTTAGGTTTTTCCAATTATTGGGCCGAGGGTCCAGTCCCTCCAAAAGTCAAGGAAATGCCTTGAGCCCCTCTAATTTTCAAATACCTTAATACTTAGGGGAAATTGGTGAAATGTTTAGGAAAAATGAGAAGGGAAGTTAATAATTTGACTTTGTCTTACTTGAAATTCTTCCAGTGTATTGTCTGCCTTTGCACTTGTGATGAAAGTTAAAATTTTAACCATCTAAAGCCATCATTCATTGCATGTAATTCAACAACACCATCTACCTACCCTACCTACTTTACTCTACCATTTTTCTTTTTTATTAGGGTGCACTTAGATTGGCAAACCATTATCACACTTTTCTTTTACATATGAAAATATACCTAATTCTAACCTTATTACATCCAAGGGCTCAGATTAAACTGTTGAGCTCCTTTTATTCACTCTACCTATCTACTTATCTGCCAAGATTAAATAGTTTGGTAAGATTTTATTCTCTATCTCTAAAACATGAAATTGAAAGATGAACTAGCTAAGCTTAAACTGTTTGACTATTCATAAATTGTGGCATCGGATACAAGTTGCACACAATTTGATTATTACATTAGAGAAAAAATTAGTGGCATTTAGACTTGCACACTTTCCTTGGCCTTTCTTTTGGTGGGGTTCATTTTCTTTCACTTTTTTGGCCATTTTTATTTTTTCACCCTTTGATTTTTCTTTTAGGGTATACCCTCTTTACATTTTTTAAATTTTTTGATTTTTTGATTTTTTGAGAATATGGAAAACCTTTGCAACAAGAAAAGGTATGAACATATTGCATAGTTCATCAAGTCAATCATGAAATATGACACCTATTGGTATATGAGTCTAACACTAGCTCCACTTGGGGATGGCTTTTCCTGGTGAAAAGTCAAGAACAGTAGGTCAGATGCCTCAAAATGCCTTTAAATTAACCATGAAATCATCTTCTTCTTGTTGCTTTATTGTATGTATGATAGTGAAAGTTCTGAAGCTTAGGGCCTTCTCTTCGAGCTTCAACTCCAGCAAGTTACCATCCAATCAAAACTGATACATTACAAAGGATATAGTATGTACATGTCAAAAATAAGAATATCCTAATAGATAGGATCAAAGTAATGCTTTAACATTCGAGCATTTACTGGTCCTTCCTCAGTTTCTAAACCATCCAAAATTTTCAGAAAATATGTATTATTTCCTTGTAAAGAATGAATGATGTAAGGTCCTTTCCATAAGAAATCAAACTTCCCATGTTTTCCCTTATCCTCTCTTCTGGAATCCCATCTCAAAACTTTATCTTCCAATTGGAAATCATCTGCCTTGGTCCTTTTGTTAAAGATTTTCTTTAGTTTCTCCTGTAAAATTTGGGATCTTTGATAAACTTCTTCTCTAGTCTGCTGCAAATTTATGGTCTGATTTATTTTTCTCTGAATATCATTTGGTTCAACTTGAGCTTCTTGAAGTAACTTCATTACAGGAGCTCCTAAAGATGATGGAAATACGTCCTCAATACCATAAACTAACTCATGAGGACTGGTCTCAATTGATTTTTTAGTGGTGAGTCTGTCTGCCCACAGTGCATTTGTAAGTTTCTTATGCCAATTTTTCTTGTTTTCTTCCAACAATTTCTTAATGATATTAATGAGACTTTTGTTGGAAGATTCAGCCAGTCCATTACCCTGAGGGTAATAGGCTGTTGAATGGCTTAAATTGATATGATACTTACTACAAAAACTTATCATCTTTTTTGATTTGAAAGCAACAGCGTTATCAGTTATGATTTTCTCAGGACAGCCAAATCTTGATAGTATATTGGTTTCTAAGAATCCTATGATTACAAAATCATTGGCTTGTCTGGATGGGATTGCTTCAATCCATTTAGTAAAATAATCTGTGGCAGTGAGGATCCATCTGTGTTGGCCAGAAGAAGGAGGATGGATTTCGCCAATGAAATCCAGGCCCCATTGTTGGAAGGGTTTTTCGGTGGAAATTGGTTTCAAGGGTAAAGGCAATAATTTTCTCTTACCTTCAAAAATTTGACATTTATGGAAAGTAGTTACAAATTTCTTTACATCAGAAAACAAGGTTGGCCAATAAAATCCAGCCCTTAGGATCTTATCTACTGTTGATTTCCAGTAAAGGTGTCCACCACAGTCTCCTGCATGGAATTCATTGAGAGTCTTGTCAGCTTCATATTTTAATAAAAAATTTAATAGAATACCATCATGATTCTTCCAAAAGAGAACATTATCTAAAATACAATACTTTAAGGATGTCATTTTTAAAAACCTTCGCTTTGTTCTGGATAACCCTGGAGGAGCTTGCAGGTTTAACAAAACATAAACTATATCAACATACCAAGGTGAGTCTAAAAAGGTCTGGCTGATTTGTGGAGTCGCCATCTCCTGATTGTCATCCAGTTCATTAATATCCAGGGCTTGGCAATTTGTTTCTGTCATGAGTTGAGCCAATCCCTGTCCTTTTATCAGTTTTGTAGGTTTTATCTCAATATCATATTCTAATATGGTAGCAATCCATTTACCTCTTTTGCCCTCAATTCCATCTTGAGTTAAGATGTCTTTGACAACAACATTTGGTACATAAGCTATCACATGAGAATACAATATATAGATTCTAAAATCTTTAATAGCTTTTACAAGTGCAAAAGCTTGTTTTTCCATGATATTGTATTTTAATGATGCATCCCTCAGTGCTTTACTAAAAAAGGCTATAGGTTTTTCACATCCTTGATCATCCTTTTGTAATAAAACAACTGCTACAGTATGTTCTGATGCAAATGGAAAAATAATAAAGTCTCTATCAAATTGTGGACTGGTAAGAACTGGTGTTATGGTCAAAGCCATTTTAATATCTTCAAATGATTTCTTGGCTTCTACTATCCATTTAATACTTGAATCCTTTCTTAACATGTTAGTAAGAAATCTAATTAATTCAGCTAAACTAGAAATGAATCTTCTCAAAAAATTGATTTTTCCTATGAAAGCTTGAAGTTCTTTAACATTTCTTGGATGAGGTATCTGCAAGATAGCTTGTATTCTTTCAAGATGAATTCTAATGCCATCTTTTGAGATGATATGGCCCAGGAGTTTGCCTTCTTCAAGACCAAACAATGAATTTTTCAAATTCAAAGAGATACCATACTTTCTGCATTTTATGAACACTTGTCTGAGATGGTCCAAATGTTGTTGATCTGATTTAGAGAAAACAGTTAAATCATCCAGATATATAACAAGAAATTCATGAATTTCTTCTGCAAATGCAATGTCCATTGATTTTTGGAAGGTTTATCCTGCATTTTTGAGTCCAAATGGCATTTTAACATATTTGAAAGTACCCCATGGTGTTGTAAAAGCTGTTTTATCCTGGTCATCCGGATGAACCAGAATTTGGTTGTATCCTGAGAACCCATCTAAAAGAGAAATCCTTGAAGCACCTACTACCCTTTGCAAAATGTGATCCATTTTGGGCAAAGGATAATTATCCTTCAAAGAAACTTTATTTAGATTTCTTAAATCAACACATAGTCTAATCTCTCTGGTTTTCTTCCTAGTAGGGACCAAGTTAGACACCCACTCTGAAAATCTAATTGGAGCAATTATCCCTACTTCATACATTTGTTTGATTTCTTTTTCAATTGAAGGCAACAATACAGGGTTGATTCTTCTGAGTTTTTGCTTAAATGGCTTCTGATCTGGTTTTAGAGGTATTGTATGTTGAATTATAGATGTATCATATGATTTTAAGTCTTCATAACTCCAGGCAAAGACATCCTGGAATTCTGTTAATAATTCAACATATTTTTGTTTTTGATCGGGAGGCAAAGATTTTGACAACTTTATTATTTTAGGTTTTTCTTTAGTCCCCAGATTGCATTCCTCAATAGCATCTTTTAGTGGTTCCATTTTAAGTTTCAGTGGAATGTCATTAGAGTTAAAAATATCTTCTAGAGGAGTCAATCCTTTGGGTAAATGATTATCTTTCAGATTAATGATCTCAGATTCATCTTCTATAATTTCATCAACCTCCATTTGTTTAAGGTCCTGCATGTCTTTTTTGGTGAATTTCGTTGGATGGAGCATTTGAATTGCACTCTCTTCTGAAATGTTTGTTTCTTGTTCAATTATTTGATTAGATTCAATGATTGTATCTTCATCTATGCTACTGTTAGAAAATTCATTCTCTAAAGTTAGAAAATTGTTAATCTGATTGTCATTTGCCAACACTTGCCAATTCTTAAGATTGTTTGGTATGGCTGGTCTATGTCTAATCTCAGCTGTGAACTGATGATTAGGTTCAAATGGAAATTTACAAGTGCTAGCAAACATTGCAAGACTATGAGCATGAAAATTTTGTTTTCTGGGGATTTTTGCAAGCTGAGCCTGTAGAAATGTATTAAGAATCTCTACAACTGTTCCTCTATATTCTCTTAGTCTGGGATCTTTTGTCGAAAACTCACCTTTGATCTGTTGAATGATTAAATCAGAATCTCCTATAACAGACACTCTAATTGCTCCTAATTTTTTGACAAGTTTAAGCCCTAACAAAAGAGCTTCATATTCTGCCATATTATTAGTGCATTTAAAGTTAAATCTATAAGCATGGCCTTCAGCGTGATCATTTTCAAGGTTATGTATCCAAATTTCAGCTCCTGCTCCTAACTTATTAACTAAACCATCAAATTCTAAATGCCAAAGAATTTCATGCACATAATTTTCATCAGGAGTTTCAGGAACTTTCTTAACAATGAGATCTGATTTTTTACTTTCTTCATGTCTTTCTTGGATTTCTGATGTTTCTTTTTCTTCAGAGATTTCTTGGATTTGAACACTAGATTTATTTGCAGTTTCTTTTGGTTCAGATGCTGGTGCTTCTAGTTCAGTGGGGAGATCAGTTTCAGCATTATAGAGAATGAATGAGTCCATATCAGAGTGTACTGAGAAGATAGGAAAATTTTCAGGTTTCTCCTGACTACTGACTACATATTTCATCAAGGTTTCTCTATATAGTCTCTTAGGTTGGCCAAATACTGAAATAGTAGCATATGACATGTTTAATTGAAGAGATCCTCCGATTTTTGCACCCCAGGATCTAGACAATAGCATACCATATTTTGGAGGAATGCCTGCTACTACTATATCCATCAAAATGGTTTTCGCAGGGTTTTGAACCAATTTAACACACAAATCTTTAATTAATCCTAAACATCTCACCTTACTTGAATCAAAAGAAAAGAGATCTTTATATGGTCTGGTGATGTCTAATTTTAATCTTTCCATTGCAGCCTTGGGCATTAAATTGTGAGATGCCCCAGAATCAAGCATGGCATTATGAAGAATTTTATCATGTATATTCAAACTCACATAAAATGGAGGAGTTCTTCCACTTTCTAGTTTTCCATTTACTTCAGGGCCAAATAATAATCTAGGTTGATCATCAAAAACATTTACTGAATCATCGCTTCCAGTAATATTGAGTGATTTATGAATTTGGCTTTTGTAGACATCATGTTTAGCTAATTCAGACAATGGAACAGCTATCTTTAATTTTCCTACTTCAGCTTCTAGATTAAAATATTTTTCAGTTTGAGTCCTTGTATTTTGAACAGTTGGATTGTCTTTTTCTTCTATGTTTTCAGTGTTTTTCTCCTTTTCAGGAGTGTGGTTGGGTGCTGAAGTTGTTTCTGAATCAACTTCTAGAGGTTCCTCTACATTTCCTTTGGGAGGAAGAGTATTGGAAAGTTGTCTGTTATACAATTGAGTATCAGATACATATTCAATTATTGGGTGGGAAGGGTTAGGATTTGATCTGGAAAGAATATTTACAGGGGTAGTACTGGTCTTACCTTTGAGGGGTTGCTTTGTGGTTTTCTGTTTACTTACTTCCGGAACATCAACTCTTCTGCTCCTCAAATTTTATTTCTTATGAACTTCGTAGATGGCTGTGTCATATCCTTCCTTAAAATCAAATGATTCTCCTAACTGGGTTTGAAACTGTTTAATAATGTGAGCTTCTTGATCATCTTGGGTCAAGAAAATTTTTGGTTCATTTTCATCTTCAGTAAATTTGTTTATTTGAACATCATCAATAGGTTCCTTAGAAGTTGAGCCTTCAACATAATTTTCCTGGAATGGGGGTCTAATATTTTGGTCAGGACCAGTTTTTCCAGTATTTTGATTTTGGTTTCTTCTGAAGTTCGGATTTCTCACAGTATTGCTAGGTTGACCATCCCAAGGAGCTTTATTCTTTTCAATAGTTTCTACTCTATCTCCTAGTCTTTCCATTCCTTTGATTATAGCATCCAGTTTCTTTTCAAAAGCTGTGGGTTCTTTGTTTACAGGAATTCTCCTTTCAGCTCTAGCTCTAGCTCATTTTTCTATCAGGTTAGCTTCAACAATAACAACTATGCTTTGCATTTCTTCTAGAGTTTGAGGAGCTCTTTCCCTAAGTTGATATGCTATATCAGAATCAAATCCTTCAGGGAATTTGATTAATACTGAATCTGGAGGAGGTCTAAGATTTTGGGGAACAACATTGTAAGCCTCATTGAATCTGGTGACATAATCTTGCACAGTCTCATTTGGTCCTCTTTTTAGTTTTCCAAAATCTGATAGGATTTGAAGAGGATATTTCTTCTTCTCCCATCTATTTAAAAATGTTCTATAAAGGGCTGGTAAGTCAGCAACACTGTTTACAGGAAGGGCTCTGAACCAGGTTCTAACTTCTCCAGTAAGACTTTGGACAAAAATTCTCATTCTTAAATCATCAGCATCTATTTCATAAAATTCAAAATAATCGGTCATCCTTTTAGTATGCTGTTGAGCAGTGTAAGTACCAGAACCATCAAAGGGAGTGATTTTTCTTTGGTAATATTGAGGCATAGCCCTTAGATTAGTTGGCAATCTCAAGGGAGCATATATGTTTGCCATTGGAAGAGGTAGGGGGATAACAGGTGAGGTTGGTCTATGAGTGGTGGGTGGAGGAGTGGAAGGGGTAGTTTGAGGTTGAGAGGTTTGGGGAAAAGTTGTTGAACTTGGAGAAGCTGAAGTAATCACAGAAATATTCGATGTTCCTTCAGAGGTGATCTTAGATTGTATGGAATCTTGCAAATGCTTATCAAGGTGTGATGTAACAAATTCAAATTGTAAATCTTCAAGAAAAACTGGGTCTGGAACCAAATTGGATAACTCAGATTCAGAAAAATTTACAAATAAAGATGTTTCAAACTGCTCAGCAAAAGGTTCGTCCTCAAGATAAATCCACTTCACTGGACAGGATATAGATCTATAGAGAGGTCGAGAACTTCCAGAGCTTTCTTGACTATCTTGTCTTCTAAGAATTCTGGGAATCATATTCAGATTTTCGAATACAGGCGAAGGATTTGGATCAGGATTAGCCCTGGTGTAATGAGTCCTTTCTGAAGCCAGTTTTCTAAGTGATGTTTTTTCTTTTTTGGTTTTAAGAGAAATGGATAATACAACTTCAATAATCTCTTTAAGAAGTTTCAGATATTGGTTTTTGAAATTTTCTTAAAGATTTATTTAACTAGAGGAACTGATCAAATGTTTGAAACCAGAGTTCAGTTCATAAACTAGACTGGAGATAAACTGAAGCAACATTTATTTACTATGCAATTGCAGAGCAAAATCAGTTCAAAGGCTACTTGGCTAACTTTCAGGCTCCGTCTGTAGTTTATAAAATAAACAATAGTAACAATAAAATTATTCAGATCCCCAGTATGGTTTCCAATATGTTATCACTCAGATTTTCCTTGAAGTTGTTGAAAGAGGAAAGGGGTCCGAGGTAACCACAAACCAATCTTTTAGGTACAGAATCTAGCCAATCTGTACCCAGAGAGGGCTCTCTCTGTAAAATTTAGCTTTGTTTTCTAAGATATTAGGCTAGTTATGAAAGTTCAGGGGTTTTTTTTTAATTTGGGTGGTGGAATTCGATAGCTGAGGGCAAGATTGAGTAGTTCAGGCCATTGGGCTATGGAGTCAAAAATATGGCTTCACTGGATTAAGTTTCTAGACAAAAGATGGTTTTACAGGGCAAGATAATCAAACAGAGAACAATTATAGATCTTTAGAGTGAATGAGATGGATTTAAATGGATGAAAGGCAATTAAGAATCTTTCAACACATTCATAAGAGGGAAAATTGGGTGATTATTAACAAAGAGCAATTAAGTATTCTTTATTAAATAACCAAAATGCTTAAACTAGAAAAATAGGAGCAATTAAGAATTCCTTGCTTAAACCAATTTAGAAGAAAACATTTAGAATAAAAATGATTAAAATTAGATTACACTTAAGTACTTTCTGATTTACTCCTTTTCATTAATCATTTAGAAATGAAACACAGTGACATAATAAATAGATATAAAGACTTTAAAACACAAGAGAAAGATGACTTATTGATCCTTAGTCTGACACATGAATCCTGTAAAAAGTCTTTCGCATCAATTCATCATCCGGCTAGCCACAAAAAAATTCTCCAACAGCAATTTATTCCGAAAAAGTCAATATTACAGAAAAGTATATGAATCCACCCTTACTACTCCAATTAATGGAGTATTTATACAACAAAATTATACAAAATATCTCATCACAAATTGAGATATAATCTAGGATGACAGATGGTCTCATAGATAAGGAAAAATGATAACTGATGTTGTGTTGTTTCCTTGCTTTGAGAATGTGCTAGAGGCAGGCCCTATATTTTGGCTTATTGTTGTCCTCTTCAGTAATTCTATGCTGGTTGTTTCGTTTCACTGATACTCTTTAACTGCTTTGTTACACTTTTACCTTTATTCATTTTTTTATCCTTCTTTATCATGACTAACTGTAGTACATAATCAAAAATAAATGTAAGGATAATTTTTACAAAAGTTCTAACAGGTCTTCCCACCATTTTTCTTTCAGAATCCTGGTCCTTTGCAGTTTTCTGAGAGTTTCATCAGTCTCTGTATACCTAAAGAAATTAGTTTGAGCAGGGAACAAATTCTTTACTGCATGCTCAAGATAAAACAAATTTTCTAATCTATAATGAAGATTTTTTCCTGTAGGCAATGCTGTTGTTGATGAACTAGTTGAGGCACTGGCTTGAGTGTCAGCATACTTGTCCAATTTCTCAACATAACTTTCAAGGTCCATCCATTTATCTTCTGAAACTAAAGGACTGGGAAATCCTTTATTCAACAAAATATCAAATCTTTTTCTGAAGGCAGTGATTTCTTCTTGCATGTCAGAACATCTTCGTTCCAAATTCTGCATCAGAGTTCTTTTGGTAAAAACTCTCTTTATTTCCAAAATTGTGCATGTCCTGTCTTGAATGCCAAATTCTTCAAGTTGCTACTTGTTCTGAGTATTTATAAAATGGATGAGTTCATTGGCTTCATCAGGCCTGTTTTCCAATTCTTCTCTTGCTCTTAGGACTTCTTCTATAGCCAATTTGAGTAAATCATTCTGTTCCTGCATTATTTGAATTGAGGGCCAGACATATTTTATTGATTGGATGATGTTGTCCCAAAGAATTTCATTTATTTCCTTTAAAGGCTTCTCCAATGTGATATCCTTTTCTAATTTATGGACCAACTTTTCTAATCTGTTGACCTCTCTTGTTTTATCTGCAACACTCATTTTCAAGAGATAATATTTCTATTCCAAAGAAGAAAGTTGCAACTTTGTTCTCTCTAGCTCAGTTACTTGGAGTTTCAATTCCTCCATTGACTTTGTTAATTCTTTTGGATTTAAATTGGAAGTATGTACCTGTGACAATCCTGTTGGCTGACCTGTTGTAGTAGTACCTGCAATTACTTCTGCTGTAAATGTTGGGACACTAGGTTGCTTATCTTTTAATGCTTTTTCAAGCTCTTTCTCTGTCTCATTAAGTTGCTCATTCAGTTTTAAGAGAAAGTCCATTAATTCTTCTTCAGAATTTTGCTTTATAATTTCAGCAGTCTGAGGATGTCTTGAGGCTGGTAGCTTTAGTTGTTTTCTCAAAGCTGCAATATCATCATCTTTTTTCTTGATTAATGCTTCTATTCCCTTAACATCTTTGGGATTATGTCCCAATCCAATGATAATTTCCTCCAAAGTCTTAATCCTGTTGTCTTTAGCCTGAGAAGAGGCTTTTTCAAGGCTTAATTGAGCATTTGTATTCTCTAAAGAATCCTGCAATTTTTGAGTCATCATTGATTTATCCGTCAGAGTAGAATAAATCATCTCACCTGTCTGTTTATGTAGCTCAATTTGATCTAAAGGATGAATATCCTTTGCTAATACTTCAAAATTGGTCCTGATGTAATCTGCAGCTGTCTGAGGTTGCTACACTTTAGGTTTGAAGTGACTCATTAGCATTTTTCCCTGTTGAATGTCATAAGCTGACATCAACCTTTGCTGATTCTTAGGAGCCATTTTCAAACATTGATTGTAAACTTGGAGTCTGAGAGGATCATTCCTAGGCTTGATATTTATGAATGTTCTTTTAATTTCCCAAGCATCTTTCAATGGTGGTTTGAAAGATGACACTTCTGCACTTTGCTGCCTTTGCAGCGCTTTTCTCTGTAGAGTACTTGATGTCCCACTGTTTGCACCTGTTTGTTGACTACCCAATTGCTCTTCTCCTTGACTATCAAGGATTTCATGAACAGATTCCACTTCTGGAAGAGGGTTCAATTTCTTTCTTTTAGCATCTTGCTGTTGAGCGGATCCACCGATAGGAGTAGTTGCTTCAGCATCTCTCTTTTTTCCCTTTTCTACATTCAGAGGACTTTATAAAATTGAAATTTCTGGCTCATTGATCTGAGTAGGAGGAATATGTACTTGATCCTGTTCTTTAGAAGTCTGAGGCTGTTCTGTCATTGTAAATTTCTCTGTAATCTGTATGTCAACCTCTTTCTCCTTTCCTTTAGATGATACTATAGCCAATGCACTGATTTCTTGCAGATTTTGTTGAGAAGTTCCAGCAGAAGAAGGACCAATACCTGGTATCCGTACCTGTCCAAAAGAGTCTAGGTCAAGTATCTTTTCAAGGTCTTTCATTACATTTTCAACATTGACCTGCTCACTATCCTGTTCTACCAATGTTCCTTCCATCCATTCATCCATATTAGCATACTGTTCAATTTCTGGGATTCCTTGACGCATGTATGGTGATAGTTTGTTTTTCATTCTTCTGTCACAAATAAAGCTATTTGGGTCATAGGGTACCCAATAGAAACTTTTTTGTAATTTAAGATAATCTTCTAATATCCTTTCAGCTTCCTTACCAGCATCTCTAGAGTTACAGACAAAGGGACCTAGCTGGCTTTTAATCCTGAGTTGAGCCTTTTTCTTTGCATTACAAAAATGTACTATATCTGAGTTAATCATCTGCCTGAAATAATCTAATGCAAAGAGTCTCATTGGGACATACTTGGGCAACTTGAATGGGCATAACTTACACCCATAAACTTTGATTTCTGTGTGATTCTGGTATAGGTACCAATCACTTATCCGGTATTGTTTTGAGAGCTAAAGAATTTTCTTGATTTCATTACTGAGCCTAGGACGAGAGACTCCTGTCAACAAGGTGGTTGCTGGGTGTACAAAAAGATCAATAAACTCATTATAGGAATAAGGAGAATCAGGGGAATTATGAGTGATGGCAGACCAAAAAATCACAGACCTAGGATTTCCTTTGGAATCGAGCTTTTTGACATGGAAAGGAAAACTTTCTGATTGGTTATAGAGCATGAGATGGTAAATAACAGAAGAATACTTGAACACTCTCTCATTCTCTAATCTCATGAACTGATCATGGATTTTGTCTGCAATGTATGTAGAAAAATCATATTTGACAGCAGGAGGCTGTCCAGGGGTGAAAATAGACAACAATACTAAGGTTAATTGGTCAACATATTCACTAGCATTGAAACCCATTATAAAGGATATCATGTTCAGAATAAGTCTACCCTCATTAGTGAAAAAAGTATACCCATAAGGGGGAGGGCCCTTGGGCTGATGTTCTGGCAACATGAAGGTCTGGCAAAGACGACTCAACTCTTCATGGGATAATTTGGTAGATTTCTCAAGTAATTCTCCCATGGACAGGGGAGTGAGGGATTGATTAGGTTGAAATTGCAACATCTCATTGATGGACTGAGCAGTTATGGGAAAAAGGACATCCTGACTTGGGGATAGAACTGCTCGTTGATTGGGATCATAGTTTGCATGACAGCAATGGATTATCTCAGGGAAAATGTGGACTGAAGGGAGAATGTACATGGGAAGATTAGATTCCCACAATCCAAAAATTTCAGAGCCTTTCAAGTAATTGTCCCTGCAGTAGCAAAATATCCGATGGGGACTCTCACTAAGAACCAAGTCTTTAATTTGAAAATCTCTGTCCACTAATGGCAAATAATCTAAGTCTCTGTGAGGGGCATTCAAGGGTGCGACATTTAAAGCCATGGGAACCTCCATTTCTGGTTCTTGTGGATTCAGAAATGAATTCGGGGTTTTATGGAAAACGGGCACAAATACTGGTTTGGGAATATAATTTGCAGTTCTGGGAAAAAAAAGATCAAATTGAACTTCTTTTCAGTCTTTTAGTGTGGAATTAAAACTAAAACCAGGATTTTTTACAGAGTTCAGCGGGAAATTGGAGTAACAATTAGCTATGAAGCAGTGTTGTTAAAAGTGTTAGCTAATTGATGTCTTTGATTACTGGAATCAAATTTTTCCGTAGCGGCCGCATTTAATAAATTAAATTAAATCATGTTCGACCTGTTAATATAGATATAAAAACGATACACTATTTTTTTTATTCATAAAGCAGGTTACGGCGCTTTTACTCATATTTAGCATACCGTAGATCCGTCACAGATAGCAGTTAAGGCGCTCATCAGAACGCTTTGGTGGTAAAGGTATTTTGTTGATGGTGATCTATCTGATACATGAATATCATGGTGCAATTTTACCATCCAGGAAATGCTGGATATCATGACATCAAATGGAACGCGATGGCTAGTGATATTGACGTCGAAATTGAGATTCCAGATCGTCGACTAATGGATCGTAAAATGATGACAAGGAGTTTAATGTAGATTTTGCCCACGCAAGTAATGTTAATTAATCATATCAAGGATGATTTGATTGGCGGGTTAGGTTCTTAATTAACCAAGAGGGTTAATTAATTCCTTTTTAAAATGCAGAAAAGTGATCGGGAATGATTTCCAAAGGATTTTCACCAGAGTTAAGAATTGGGGTATAAGATATATATTGAGATTTTAACTCCTTGTGTTAGGAGTCGTGTAGGAAAACATACAAAATATATTGGGTTAATTTTGAAGTTTGTTTGGGTCCAAACTTGGGTTATTTTTTGTTTTAAACACACATAAATGTGTTTAAAGAAGTTTTTTCAAATATTTTTATTATATGTAATGAAACTTAATAATCTAACAATACAGGGGCGATTAATATTAAAGATATATTTTATCAAAGGAGTATAATAAAGTGTTTATTTATTAGTATGATTAAACACTTGATAAAATTATAATAAATGGGTTTTTGGGTAGTTTATAAAGGAGTTATATATAATAGGAGAAGGTTATTCTCATAGGGATTTAAATAATAAACTAGAAATTAATATGAAAAATGAGCTAAAGCGCTAAGTGTAAAACATTAGAATAATGTATTTAACTTATGCTTGCATGAAAAAGGGTTTTTATGGAATATTGCATGATTTTCCTAAGTAAAATGGGATTTTACTTAGGAAAAGATTTTTTAGAAGTGAATGAGTGTGATGATGAATGATTTTAAGTACTTAGGCTTTTCCAATTATTGGGCCGAGGGTCCGGTCCCTCCAAAAGTCAAGGAAATGCCTTTAGCCCCTCTAATCTTTAAATAACTTAGCACTTAGGGGAAATTAGTGAAATTTTTAGGGAAAAATGAGAAGGGAAGTTAATAATTTGACTTTGCCTTGCTTGAAATTCTTCCAGTGTATTATCTGCCTTTGCACTTGTGATGAAAGTAAAAGATTAAACACATCTAGAGCCATTATCCATCACATGTAATTCTGCAACATCATCTACCTACCCTACCTACTTTACCCTACCATTTTTTCTTCTTTATTAGGGTGCACTTAGACTGGCAAACCCTTATCACACTTTTCTTTTACATATGGAAATCTATCTAATTCTATCCTTATTACATCCAATGGCTCAGATTAAATTGTTGAGCTACTTTTATTCACTATCTACTTATCTACCAAGATTAAACAGTTTGGTCAGATTTTATTCTCTATCTCTAAAACATAAAATTGAAAAATGAACTAGCCAAGCTTAAACTGTTTGACTATTCATTAATTGTGGCATAAAATACAAGTTGCACACATTGATTTGATTATTACATCAGAGAAAAAAGTAGTGGCATTTAGACTTGCACACTTTCCTTGGCCTTTCTTTTGGTGGGGTTCATTTTCTTTCAATTTTTTGGCCATTTCATTTTTTCACCCTTTGATTTTTCTTTTAGGGTATACCCTCTTTACATTTTTTAAATTTTTTGATTTTTTTTATTTTTTGAGAATATGGAAAACCTTTGCAACCAGAAAAGGTATGAACATATTGCATAGTTCATCAAGTCAAACATGAAATATGACACCTATTGGTATAGGAGTCTAACAGGCCATGCGTCCCTTTTTAATTGGATCACGTTCGATTCAACATAAATTGCTTACCACTCAATCATTGCGCGAAAACCATTTGTGGTTTTCACGAAACTACTTTGCCCATATTCATGCCAAATACAGTTTTAAACCTGTTTTTTTACAGTTTTTCTCCATAAATACCTTTTGCACATTCATTTTCTCATCATTGCTCTTTCCGCTTCCGCCCGACCTCTGTAAACAACTTGTCCGAATACATGCAGGGTTTATAACATGTTTTGTGGTTTTTTGCAAGTTCCATGGCAGTCTTAAGGGCCGAAAACCCTCCCACGGTCCATAAAGGGACGGGGGACAGAAGATGATGACCTTCACAGTCTAAACAGAAGCCAAATGACAAAGAAAGGGGTTGTCAGGTTTCATTTTATGGTTTGTTCAATGCTTTATGAGCACTGTTTACACCATCAAACCCTTCAATGCACTAAAAATCCAATTGCATACGAGAAAACAAAGAAAATTCAGTGAATTAAGAATAGAGGTCAAAGAAACAGAGATTAAAGGTTGAAGGATGAAGACTAAAGTTAGAGATCAGAGATTAGAGGACTTAACTATGTGGTTTAACAGTTTAAAGTAGTATATAAAGGAAAAAAAAAAAAAGACAGTATAATGCATCAAAAAGGCTTAAGGCGAAATCAAAAGCCTTGACATAGAGAATTAAAGCCTAATTGGGTTTTAAAGGGTATGAGGGATTAATGAATAAAACAGTTATTGAAAAGAAAAAGAGATAAAGGCAGAAAAACAGAATATCAAGGTATAAAGAGACAGACAGAATATTTAAAGGATTAGTTAGAAGATCAAGGCTTAAAAGGTCTTAAACCATAGTTTTAAGATGAAGTCAAGGCAAAGAAAGCTTAAAAGATAGCCTCGGATACATCAAAGGAGCAGTTATTCACTTGATAAATCAAAAGTGACACCTTTCACTTACTTTATACGTCAAAAGACAAATTAGCAGTTATTACACAAAAATATATTTTATAAACTGTCAGATAGTTATTGTAAAGACAAAAAAAGACCTCAAAGTCAATATTTTCAGCTGTTTCATCCTCAGGAAGTAAAGATAGATTTAATACACAGATAAGTAGTTGATAAACATTCCTACCTTATGCCTTGCATGGTTTTTAAGGATAGGAGTGCATTTACTATGTCATTAATAACATTTTGAACCCTAGGTAGTTCCACCTCCTCATTTGTAGCATAAATATTGCACTTGAACTCATTGTATGCGGGCATTTGATAACTCTTTGAAGTAATACATACTTCTACTGAGATTGAAGAGAAATTGATGTACTGGAACCTTTGGATGTTTTGACCTATTTGTTGATGGAGAAAGCTCTATCATTGGATCCCTGAGCTTGGCCGTTGGTGAATTATTATAAATCTGTTTATGTGTTTCCTGTTTTCCATTCTATTTTCACCATTTCTTGCTTACAGTAGAGCAAAAGTTTTAGGCTAAGAAATGTCTCCTGGAAGCACCTTAGACCTGTTTACTCTTCACTGTCTTTATGTTTTCATCTGTTGAATATTTTATTGAGTATTTTAACTACTTTTCAACCCTTAAGCTTGTTTATTTCAAGAATAGTTCAATACAGTTGCCCTCAAGATTATTTATGGTTTTCCCTGCTTCTTGTTGACACTTTAAAAAACTATTTCTGAAGTCTCCTTTAAAAGTACCATTGTCTAAAGTTTGCCAAAGAGGTCTGTTTTGATCATACCCTTTGTACTTGCTCAAATAATTGTTTTGAAGGCCTTTATAATTTCAGTCCTAGACGTTTAGGAGTTCCCTCTTCTATAAATGCAGTTATTTGTGAATCTTAAATGTTTTCTTATCCTTGAAAGTGAAATCTTTGATGAAATAGAGCATTGCTCGAATCTTAGATTTCATTTTGAAATTTTGTCTTGTAATTGTTATTTGTTGAAGTGTAATTTCTAAAATTCATGGTTAGCCCTGTCTATAAAATACTCCTTGACCAGATAATGTTTTAAGTCCCTTTGTTGAGAAGTACATATAATTAAGGATGCTTAATTTCCCTTAGTTCTGATTTTCATTCTAAACCCTTAATGTTCATTTCATTTCACCTGAAAGACTTTGTTAATCCAACAACTAAGTTAGATTTGCCCTTTGATATCCCTGATTCATCTATAAACTTGTTACCATTTCCACTTGACTCCATTTCCCAATGACTTAGAGATTTACCTTTTCTATCTATGCTGCCTAGATCATCATGTCCCATCAAACAATAAAACAAACTCAAGCTTAATAACTAGCCTAAAATAAACCCTTTACAAGAAAACAAGTCATATCTTTGCAAAACAATTGAGAGATCCCTCTCTGAGACTAGGAGGGCTAGATCCTAGAGCTCTAAAGATTGGTTTATATGTTGTCTTGTCATTTGGTTTTCCAATAGGCCAAGTCACAGGATCCCAACACGAGGAACATCATCAAAAAATGCATAATATGGAACTCCTCAGGTGATCCCCTCCAGGTTGCCCACTATCTCATCTTCCTCGTTGCCCTCACCATGAGGGTCGAAATTGCGAGGGATTCGCCTCGCTATTGGTGACATGCCGGCAGGTCTCTTTGGGCCAACATCTACACCATGTGGATTTAATGTCAGAACATACATAAACAAAAAATCATAATACTCGTAAAATTAAAAAATTGAGTCTTACCCAAATCTTCATCCCAATATTCTCCCTTTGGGAGTGGGAGGTCTAGATCACCAGTGAAGTTTGTGCCAAAGTAGGACCAATCCTCCACGATAATCAGTTTTCAACGGAGCCAATCAAAAAATTCCAGCCTCCAAGACATCTGTTGGCCACCCCCTGCCCTTGGCATCAGTGATGCCCATCGGGCCATCTGAGGTTCTCTCGCTGGTGGATTCGGAACTATGACCTCCTGTCATTGACAAATTGGTAATCGTTCCTAGAAGAATGATACCAAGATGGATCCATAACCAAATTGTTTCAGTTTAGTCTTCTTGCATTTGGTTAATTGGCGCTTCATGTTTATGGTCACCGCCTATTCCCAGTTGAAAAGGGTCGGCGCCATGCAGTCTATAGCAAGAAGAAACTTTGTCTTCATTGCTTCATGTGGTGCTTGCAATCCCATAGCACGTGTGATGGTATGCAATACCACGTGTAGTGTCAAATCTGGGATTTTTTTTATATCAAATTTCCCACTACCGGTTCCTTTCCGCGCTCCTGGACATACCCTATCTATCACCATGGACATGTTTTCCATGCAGGGTCGAGTGTCGGTTAGGA
Organism: Pinus albicaulis; assembly: GCA_034641835.2. Classification (NCBI taxonomy): domain Eukaryota; kingdom Viridiplantae; phylum Streptophyta; class Pinopsida; order Pinales; family Pinaceae; genus Pinus; species Pinus albicaulis. Next base: position 257,561,082 of record CM076573.1, read on the forward strand.
GTGGTGATGCACCTCTCCATGATGATCATGTGATGAATTATACGTTGGAAACATCAATCTCAAGTTCTTGATCCCTTAGGATGAACTTCTCTTGATCTTTGTCCCATATACTGATAAGATATTGTAGCAATTCTAGTTGGGCTCGGAGACAAGGTGTGAGGAATAATTTTTTCAAACCACAGTTTCTGAGGGCTTCCATAACTCCCTCATTTTCCATGGCTAATTCATCTCCTCACTATGTTCCCTTTCTTTCCATTCAATGACCATTTTGCTTTGTTCCGCCCGCAAACACACACATACAAGTGATATTAGTCAATATTTGTCCTTGAATTTGTAAAAAATTGGGACATTTGATAAGTATTATTGCTTGAAATTGTTTTGCGCCATTGGCACGACTATTTCTTAAAAAGTCACGCCAATGGGCACGCTCTAATGTTAAAAATAGGGCGGTTGGTGCAACTCTGTGCCCGAAACCCGTGCCAACCGTGCATCCCTAGTTTTTACAATTTCTCCCACCAAATTCAAAATTGACAAATGCAGGAAGAAAGGAATAGTTTAAAATGACAAGAAGGATCTCGACTCTTACCTGGAGTTGTGTAATGTTCCCAATTAGCCACTGCTAATTGGAACATTATAATTGCTCCATTTTTTAAATAAGAAGTAGGAAACACAATAAAATCTATCCCAATGTGAAAAGGGATTGAGGTAGGAGGATAAAATAAAGCCTCTTTAGTGTGAAGAGGAGCAAAATCAAGGAGCTAGCTATAGTTGACTAAGTCAACAACGTTGTCACAAGGGAGGGAAAGCTACTAGGGAAGCACAGTTTTAAAGGAGGAAACTTCTCAAGGAAGCTACATCACCAATGAGTGGGTCCCGGGATGGAGAAGCTCACCTAGGATAAAAAGGAAGGGATAGCAGCAAAGGATTCATTCATTCATACTTCTTGTTTTAGTCTTATGACTGATTGCAAGCTTCAGCTGTTTAGCCGGAGTTGCAGCACTGTTTAGTGCAAGAGTTCTCATGTGGGAATTCTATCTTCATCATTGATATAGCTGATTGCGGAGCTAAGGAGGAGGTCATGAATTCAATTCTCATCATCTATCTTGAGGAGAGCCATCCTCTGACCTTGACAGCGTAGTCACTTCCAATGAATGCATTATTTCTGCAGTAGCTGGGGTTGTATCTATCCATTTTTGCCTATTTTTGAAGAGGAGGAGGTGATTTCCACTCCAAGAGATCTATTGAGGAAGGCCTTGGGTAAATTATTGTATTGTGTGTCCCTTTTTAGAGCATATCAGATATTTCTCAATACAGATTTGTTGGGTACAACATTATTTTCTATAGTGTTGTATCTTGTGTTTCTATTTTTCCGGAAACCCTTGCCGGGGAGTCCTAAGGTGTTTGTAGAAGAGGTCAATCCTCTCATTTATGATTATATAATGAATGAAAGCTCTATATATATGTTATTACATCCATTTTTGTAGTTTTCATAATAAAAATAACGTTGTTGCTTCCTCCGGTATTTTGTTTTATGATGTATTGTGGTAGTGATGATTTTTAGCATAGTTGAGTTGGGGAGATCTGTTTAATGTAGCTAAAGTTATTTTCTTCTGATGCCCTTCTATATTTAAGCTACATACAGTATATGTTAGAGGATCCAAGCCCTGGACTGCATTATTTTTGCACTGGTTTCCTTATACAACATCCTCATTGGAGATATTTCTGAAATTCCTGAAAAGGGATATTACAATGGTATCAGAGCTTTGCTCTTGGCTTAGCTTGTGGGGGGGAGATTTATCATAAGCATGGAGAAGGAATACATCTCAAGGCTCGTACTTCAAACGAGGACTCTTTAGGGTTTTTCAATAAGGCAAGCACCAGCACTGCAAATGGCATGGGACATTCAACTGCATCACAACGCTCCACCATGCCTTCATTTTTAACTGAAGGAGATAAGGAGGGTTCTCTAGGGGAATATTTTGAAGAATATGAACTCCAGTCTCAAAGATTCAAGGAGAACTTGAGCTTTCAGGAGTTTTTTCAAATCAAGGATGGAAGGAGGAATGATCCTCATCAAAAGGAGGATAACTTAATGTAGGGATCAGCCCTATAGCACAGTATGGTAGGGTTATTCTTGCCCACATTTGGTGGGACACCTAAGTGCACAGCAAAAGCATGGGTAGAGAAGCTGGACACACACTTCCAGCTCCACAAGGTTTCTGAGATAGAAGCTATCAAGATAGCTGTGTTGCACCTAGAAGGGGAAGCTCAAGATAGGTGGTTTCATGGACTGACCACACTTGGGCATCATCATATCACTTCATACTGAGCTTTCACCAAGAATCTGGTGGACATATTTGATCCAAGGGATCCGAAAGCCCACTTTGCCAAGATAACCAAGCTCAACCAGGAGGGAAATCTTGAGGATTACATTGCTGAGTATCTACATCTCTTAGTGATGGTATCCAACCTCACTATGAACAGGAAGGTATGCATGTTTTTGAATGGGATGGCTGAACCATTACAAGGGTTGGTCAAGTCTACCAAACCAACCACACTCCTTGAAGCTGTGGAGAAAGCTAGAGATATACAACACATCTTGCCCAGGGCAAGAACCTTTTTGCAGCAGAAGACTCACTCAAGGCCAACGGAGACAATCCATGTTCAGGATTTGGAGGGGAAATGTGTTATAGGAGGAACACATCATATCAAGACCTTCTCCAAGAAGGATTCTAGCACTGTACAACCCATAGAAGACTTTGCTCCAAGAGGAGGAGTTGTTGCAGCGTTAAGATGGGTCCCAAAGTATCTAACCTTAAGGGTGAGAGGCACCATCATGGGGCAGAGAGCTTCTGTATTGATAGATAGTGGAGCCACTCATAATTTTATTGATGCACAACTGGTACACAAGAGATGGATTCCCATGGAGGAGTTCGAGGGATTTTCAGTTTTTGTCCCAGGAGCCATGACTCTCCAATGTGCCAAGTATGTTCCAGCGCTAACCATTACTATGGGAACCTATACATTAACAGACCACTTATTTGTGGTAGATATTCCAGACACCAATGTCATATTGGGAGTCCAGTGGTTAGTCACTCTTGGGAGAGTTACCACTAACTGGAGAACCTTGGAAATGGAATGGACCCAAGGGGAGGATGGCCAACAACAAAATATCAAGGGTATGAACACATATCCCCCTCAGGTTTTTTCGACACATAGGATGGAGGCAGATCTACATAGAGGAGATGTTGCATGGGTAGTGGAGCTGCATATATCCGAGGTGAAGGGCAAGGACTCACCGGTGCATCCAAATGTTCAATCTCTTTTAGACTGGTATTCTACAGTGTTTGGGGATATCCCACCAGGGAGACCTCATGAATGAGGGTTTGAACACACCATTGAGTTGGAACAAGGGGTCCAAGCAGTGATCACCACTCCTTATAGACATCCTAAGGCTTATAGGGATGAGATTGAAAGAGATATCCAAGATCTACTAGCACTAGGGCACATCTGGCCTAGTACTAGTCCTTTTGCTTCCTCAGTGGTTTTGGTAAAGAAGAAAGATGGCACATTGAGAATGTGCATTGATTATAGGGCCTTGAATAAGAAGGCTATGAAGAAAAGGTACCCTATACCCAAGATCGATGAAATCATGGATGAGTTGAGGGGATCCAAATACTTCTCCAATATTGATTTGAGGTCCAGGTACCATCAAATCAAGGTGAGGGAGCAATATATCCCCAAGACAGTGTTCAGGTGTCACTATGGGCATTTTCAGTTTCTGGTAATGCCCTTTGGATTGACTAATGCTCCAGAAACTTTCCAATCCTGCATGAAACACATCTTCCGAGGTCATTTGAGAAAATTTTCAAGTTTGTATAGGTCTTCTTTGATGACATTCTAATCTACAGTCACACTTGGGAGGAGCACTTGTAGCATATTGAGATAGTGTTACATAAGCTCTCCAAATGTGAATTTGGCCTCACAGAGATGTTGTATTTGGGGCATATCATAGGAGTGGATGGAGTGAGGGTACATGAGGAGAAGATCTAGGCTATCAGAGATTGGCTTGAACCCAGGAATGTTACAGAAGTCAGAGGGTTTGTGGGCATATGCACTTATTACCGAAAGTTTGTGAAAGGATTTTCACAATTAGCAGCACCACTCACAGACTTGACAAAGAAGGTAGCTTTCCATTGGACACCTACAGTGCAGAGAGCTTTTGATAAGCTCAAAGAGGTAAAGAGTAGTTGTCCTTTTTTGGTTTTACCTGACTTTTCTCAACCTTTTGTGCTAGAATGTGATGCATCAGGTGAAGGTATTGGGGCAGTCTTGATGCAATGAGGGCATCCTATAGCCTTTAAGAGCAGGAAGTTGCTCCCTCATGAGAGGTTATACCCCATCTGTGATAAATAAATGCTAGCTATCATGCATGCATTAGCCAAATTCCGGCAGTAATTGGTGGGAAATAAGTTCAAGGTAAAGACTGATCACAATAGTCTTAGATTCTTCCTTGAACAGAGGCAACTTCAGGAGAGACAACAAAAGTGGGTGAGTAAAATCCAATCTTATGAATTTGACATAGAATATGTGAAGGGGAAGAGTAATATAGTAGCTGATGCACTTTCCAGGAGGCCTACAGTGCTATCCTTAAGGGGCATGGACACGGATTGGAAGGGTAAAATCTTAGTTGAGTACTCCAAAGATGACTTTGCATGTGAGATACTTGATGGGGTGGTATCGGATGAGATATTTAGAGTAATAGATGAGGTTATATATTACAAGGATCGGATCTACTTGGCTAATAATTATAAGCTCAAGGAGAAGATCTTATTGGCCTCACATGGTTCACCACTTGCCGAGAATCAAGGTTTCACAAAGACTTACAGATCTATCAGAGAGAGATTCTCATGGAAGGGTCTCAAGGAGGATGTGCTCTGGCATGTCAGGGAATGCACCACTTGCCAACAGAATAAGGGAGCACACACTACTTACCCTGCTGGGTTGTTGCAGCCACTACCTATTCCGGATGGGAAGTAGGAAAGGATCTCTATGGACTTCATCACCAGCTTACCGACAGTGCAGGGTAAGGATTGTATCTTTGTTGTTATTGATATACTAACAAATTAATCTCATTTCTTTTCCATTTCTGCACAGTATACTACTTCACAGGTAGCTGAGCTCTTCTTCAGAGATGTATTTAGACTCCATGGTCTCCCTATGACCATAGTGAGTGATCGGGACAGCCGCTTCATGGGTGTCTTTTGGAAGGAAATTTTCTGATTAGTAGGGATTGATTTGACTCCAACTACCAGCTATCACCCCAAAACTAATGGGTAGACCGAGATAGTGAACAAGTGGCTAGAAGGCTACTTGAGGAACTATGTGGCAGGGGAGTAGAAAGCTTGGCTGTGTTGGCTCCACTTGGGGGAGTATTGTTACAACACTACTCACCATATTTATATTGGCATGACTCCATTCCGAGCCTTATATGGGTATGAGGCACTTTCATTTACTAATGTTATGTTTGGGGCAAGTAAAGCTCCAAGGGCAAGGGATTGGATTCAGGAGAACGAAGAAATACTCACGGCACTCAAAGATAACATTGCTACTGCCCAGAACCAACAGAAGATGTATGCAGACTCTGGTCGTATATAGAGACAGTTTGAGGTGGGAGATATTGTCTACCTATGCCTTCAGCCTTACAAACAGTCCACACTCAAGGTGAAGGGAGCTGAGAAGCTCAAACCACGTTTTGATGGGCCATACAAGGTGAACAGATGTATCGGTAAGGTAGCATATGAGTTGGAGCTTCCTAAGGGGAGAAAGATCCACAATGTCTTCCATGTCTCTTGCCTCAAGAAGGCCATTGGGAGGAATGTAGTTGCCAACATGGAGCTTCCTCCTATTGATGATGAAGGCCATTTGATCTTGTAGCCAGAAGCAATCTTAGACACAAGGGAGAGGCAGTTGAGAAACAGAGTATCGAGTTGGGAGGGAGAGAAGATCTTGTAGCATCCTTCTTTACTGTTGCTTGTGGGCAAGAAAATTTTGAGCGGTGAGGACTGTGATGTTCTCAATTAGCCACTGCTACTTGGAACATTATAATTGCTCCATTTTTTAAATAAGAAGTAGGAAACACAATAAAATTTATCCCAATGTAAAAAGGGATTGAGGTAGGAGGATAAAATAAATCCTCTTTAGTGTGAAGAGGAGAAAAATCAAGGAGCTAGCTATAGTTGACTAAGTCAACAACGCTATCACAAGGGAGGGAAAGCTACTAGGGCAGCACAGTTTTGAAGGAGGAAACTTCTCAAGGAAGCTACATCACCAATGAGTGGAGCCCGGGATGGAGAAGCTCATCTAGGATAAAAAGGAATGGATAGCAGCAAAGGATTCATTCATTCATACTTCTTGTTTAATTTTTATGACTGATTGCAAGCTTCAGCTGTTTAGCCAGAGTTGCAGCACTATTTAGTGCAAGAGTTCTCATGTGGGAATTCTATCTTCATCATTGATATAGCTGATTGGGAAGCTAAGGAGGAGGTCTTGAGTTCAATTCTCATCATCTATATTGAGGAGAGCCATCCTTTGACCTTGAAAACGCAGTCACTTCCAGTGAATGCGTTATTTCTGCAGTAGTTGAAGTAGCTGGGGTTGTATCTATCCATTTGTGCCTATTTCTGAAGAGGAGGAGGTGATTGAAGAGGAGGAGGTGATTTCCACTCCAAGAGATATATTGAGGAAGGCCTTGGGTCAATTCTTATATTGTGTGTCCCTTTTTAGAGCATATCATTTTTTTCTCAATTCAGAGTTGTTGGGTACAACGTTATTTTCTACAGTGTTGTATCTTATGTTGCTATTTTGTCGGAAACCCTTGCCAGGGAGTCCTAAGGTGTTTGTAGAAGAGGTAAATCCTCTCATATATGATTATATAATGAATGAAAGCTCCAGATATATGTTATTACATCCATTTCTATAATTTTCATAATAAAAATAACGTTGTTGCTACCTCCGGCATTTCTGTTTTATGATGTATTGGGGTTGTGATGCTTTTTAGCATAATTGAGTTGGGGAGATCTGTTTAATGTAGATAAAGTTATTTGTTTCTGATGCCCTTATATATTTAAGCTACATAAAGCATATTTTAGAGGATCCAATCCTTGGACTGCATTATTTTTGCACTAGTTTCCTTATACACCATCCTCATTGGAGATATTGCTGAAATTCCTGAAAAGGAATATTACAAGTTGACGGATTTGCGATTGATGTACTAGATTGGCCATTGTCATCGTCACAAGATTGCATAGTGTTGTAGCCGCTACAACACCACCCAAAATTTTGGGTATATTTAAAATTTCGGGCTCCCCCTCTGCTCACTTAGGCGTTGAAGTCTTTCACCTGACCTGCAATCAACTACATCCCAGTGACCTATCCCCAACCCCTCATGAGTTGTCTCGCCTTCATGATCAGATTTTGTTGTTTCAATCATGCCATATGTGGGAAGGATCATCTAGCGTACGCTCGAACATTCTTACCGCAGTCACGCCATATGTAATGAGATCGCCATACATACGTTTGAATGGAAACCTTTTTTGTACTGATGAATAAAAGCCTTCCCGATGTAGGTCATTAAGCATGTTGTTCGAATACTTCTCTTAAACTTGTTAGTTTCATATGTTTTATCTGTGCTCACCATTATCAAAGAATAATTATGATGTCGTAATGTTCCACGCAGGTCGACCCCACGGGTGACAAACTCCTCAGTCGTGTCACGACATCAAGGGTAATAAATTGGGCTCAACGACGAGGCCAAAGTTGTAGAACAGGGGAGGATCAGGAGCAAGTGGTCAGTACTGTTAAAAGGAGGATAGTGTGATACATGGTGATCGGAGAGAACCTTCTATGTCACTGATGCAAAAGGCTTTCTTCACTAGTGCGCACCAGATGCTTAAAGCGCTCCATTGGAAATGTCCAGATCCTGCATAATACCATCTCAATGTCGATGGGTGCATGGAAAGAAACTTATTTCGCCACTTCGATGACTCTAGTATAGCCTGGTGAACAAAGCGGACTCAGAAGTTTTCTCTAGATAATGACCATCTCATTTGAGGCGTTCCCAGGCCAAGTAGCAGTGCGAAAGCACACATGTTGGTGTGGCAAGCCCAAGGCAGAGTTTTCAAATATGTGAGCGCATCTTTCAGAAGAAACATTTATGAATCCTAAGCTACATGGTGTGAAATTATTTATGCTGCAAGGAGTACAACGTGAAGCAAGGAAATGGCATTAAAACCCTAGTCTCCTTGCTCTTTCATATCCATAAAGTTTGTCTATGCGGGACCATAAGGGATGGAGAACTTCAAATTGAACCTAAGAGGTGATGTTTAAACGCATGCACCTTTTTGGTAGCCAGGCGCATAGATACATATGCAAATAGTCTCTAGAAATACAAAGTAGAAAGGCTCAATATTAAAAGGGCCATCAATGTGGCTTGAGTAGCATTTTTCGACTCTCGATCTTTCAAAACAAGAAGCCTTCGTATTATGAGGTAAAGCAAGTGATCAAATTAAAACAAGGCTCGAAAGCATATGGTTTCAAAACCATAAGATATCTTGGAGCAAAATTAAGCGATAACATTATAAAAGGCATGCACTCAATGGACCAAGGTGATGTTGTATGTTTAATGCCAAATCGCAATGCAATTTAGTTTGCAAACCATATAATATGGCGGATCACAACCATATGAAAACTCATGACCATTGGGCTCAAATAAATTCTATGGGGCAGTTTTGATCTATGTTAAAACATGTTGAACGAATATCTAATGGTTAAGGTTTATTTGTAAAACGTGGAGCGGGCGCAAAGGTTCAAACAAACGTTTGGTCAACTTTACGTTGAAACCCGGTGCAGAATGACACGAAGACACGTTGCATGGAGTTATACATTCGACATGCACGTTGCATGGAGCCAAAGACTTATATATGGACGCAAATTTCTCTATGCCGAAGTCTAGTATTGGGGCAGGCATATATGGTGATCGCTTTAAAATGCAAATTTGGAGTAGATATATGTTGTATGGTCAAAAGAGGACAGGGGGACGGTCAAACAACTCACGTTGAAACACACGGGTTCCCAAACATATAAAATGGTGAGATGTTGGGTGAAACTCGATGGACATGATTAGAAGAAGAGATAAAGAATAACTTATCTAAAATTATCATCATCGTGGCCTCCATTCAGGTTATGTCCAAATTTTCTGTTGTAGTTCAACCTTTGTTATACATAGAATCTTGAGCATACCTTCCAAAGGAACGAGATCGCCTTTTCAAACTTATTACGGATAGGAATCGAAGGGGAGTTATTTTTATAAGTGGAGATGTCCATTGTGGTGAAATTACAAGATATGATGGTGGTGAAATTACAATGCAAGGAGTCCAACGTCATTGGCATGTAAATGCATGGAGCAGATATATGTTTTAATGGTCCAACGTTCAAAGTCGTTGCATGGAACCAAACGTGAAATATTTACGTTGCATGGGGCGTAAATTATTTTGATTGGCTCAAATGCTCTCTTGCTGAAGCTGTAATCCGCAATGAACATTTGCTTTCATGTTAAAGTTGCAATTCGTGATGAATATATAATGGTCAATGGTATGCAAAGGTTCGATGGCAGAGGTTTGGAGCGGAGATATTTTATGATCAAAACCTATGTTTAAAACGTGGCAGCGAATATTATAATGGCGCAACGTATGAAAATCTACAACCATGTTTGAGCAGTGCAATACATTCTTCAAGCCATGTGAGAGGGTGCAATGAAACTACATAGGCACGTGGCATACATACAGCGGTCAACACACGGTCAGAGCTATAGGAACATACATTGCGAATAGACTCAAACGTTTCTATGGCAAAGTCTTATTCTTTGGAGCAAAGATTTAATATTTGATTAAAATGTGCGTTAAAACACGGAGGCAAATCTTGTAGAAAATCTACGACAACATGTTAGAATGACTATCGTGCGGTCATAATCAAATGAAAGGCATATGTGTTACATTTCGCTGGAGGAAGTTACAATACGCGTTATTGCAAAATCGTTGCATCAGAAAATTCCATAATCAATGCCACAACGATCTTCCACGCATCCACAGTGAGCTGGACAGAACGAGTCCCCGCGCTTCATGCCGCGTCAGACGGACACAGGTTGCCAAGGCGCACTGCCATGCATGAACGATTATCCTGCTGCACTCAAATGGATTTTTCTGATAAAAAAAAACGTCGATACACAGCTTTTCGGGAATCATTTAGCTCTGTGCCCGACATGCAAGGATATGACGGCCATTGCACCGCTTAACCCTGGCACGCAATGACAATGCTTGACTTGACCTGTTTTCATATGGAAAGAAGTTTGAATCCCTTCGATTCTGATTTTGTTAGCATGGCAAGTAGGAACTCTGAGAAAATAAGCGTTATCTGCAACACACTGCGTCCAGCACAACCTTCAGGCCCTGTAAGTCTGAAACACCTTCGACTGTGTCTTCAAGGCACCAAAGAAGTTACGAATCAAGCCCATGCACGCCGGAGCTGGGTTATATCCAAAGTGGGAATGAATGCACGTAATTATCATGCCTTGTTAGCAGCCTGAGGAATTATTTCTGGTGGAGGCATTTCCTCAAGGCGAGTTTCTGTGCGTGGCTAATCTTTGCAGCTATTCCGAAGTCATGGCTATGCTTGGGTTCTCCATAGTCTCATCCCAGGAGTATTGTGAGCGCGCCTCAAGGATTGGAAAACGTATTGTTAGTGCATATCATAATGCATGTCACAGCGGGCATACGAAGCATGTTTCCCAAGCCAACACTGCCCATCAATTGAGTCTGCATTTCAAACTCGGTCTACAGCCATACTAATATGCATTTGTAGTAGTTGAAGAGGCGCAGGAAGAGCCTACACCATTCACTCCGATGACATAGTGACACAGCGCCTGACCACACAGGGGTCCAACTAATTTTACTATGATAAATTTATCGTATTTTTCATGTTGATTCCCTAACATGTGTAGATATATATACCTATGGCTGATTTAAATTCGCTTATTTGCAGGTTTTATGAGAAGATGCTAGAGCAGTTATGTCTACCCAAATCGAAAAAACTGCTAGCTCTCTCCAAAGGATGCAGATCTGGGTTTCAGATCAAACTCAAAACCTCGTGTTATGTGGATACTCAGTATCTTGCTCGAAACAGAAACCATTCTACCCACTTATCATCACCTGCAAAGTCCCTTACCACGGAAGTGACACCACTAGCAAATAGCAATTGTCGTTTCATGACAAGGGCTAAGGCTAGCCTCAAGAGAACAAGGTCATGAGATCTCTAAAAGAAAAGGAAAAAGGAACTCACTGATCTGCCCAAGGTCGCAGGTCACACATCTTCGATTTTTTCGCCTTTGTGACCCCGCGACCCAGCGACCTAGTCGCAAGGTCCCAAGGTCGTATCTCTTCGGTTTTTCCACCTTTTGCGACCCTGCGACCCAGCGACCTAGTCGCAAGGTCGCAAGGTCGCACCTTGGACATTTTTTTACATCTTGCGACCCCGCGACCCAGTCAGGTCGCAAGTCGCAACAACATCTCAGGTTGCAGGTCGCAGAAAAGACTGGGTCGCAAGGGAGCCCAACAGTCAAGAAGATGAAAAGTCAAGGAAGCCCAAAGGGCAAGTTTTGCATTATAAATACTCCTTCGGGAGCTTGTAATAAGGGGCTTTTGGTCTGGGACTCAAATTGAATATATTGTATTACCAGAGGATTACACATTTAAACATGAATACAAGAATTTTGAAAAACTCCCTATGGACCTGATGTGTTTTGCTGTGTGAACACTATGTGTATTTCATTGTACAGTTTCAAACATCCTATGATTAATGAAACTGCACTCTTCATGTCATCATTTATGCATCATGTCTATCTGTGTTGTGTCAATGATGTTCAGTTTACCATCGGCTCTCTTAATGAATGTTAATGAACTATTTTATTAGCATTTCGTTTTATCTTTCAGAAAGTAAAGGGGCATCTCGCCATAAAGAACTATTTCTTTTGTGGTCAGATACCTTACAAGCATAACCCCAAAGATGTGTTGCTAACGACACCTCCTTCGGCGTGTATGCTTTATTAATTGTCCCACTACGCATAGTGTTATATACGTGTTTAATGCATCAATCATATGTATTCTATCAGTTGATTAGGTGTGTATCCACTGTTTTATAGAGTTTAAGCGAGACCTAAAGCAAAGGAGAAATCAGTGTAGCCGGACCCACACCCCGGACGGGATCCCTATTCCAAACGGTTCAAGGTCTAATTGGGACCTTTTACCGGGGATATCCCCTGCTGTTGGCCGGATAGATTTTCCCATCAACACATAGTAAAATGGGTAAAAACTACTCCCCAAGAGGTAAAAAGTGAAAAGTAATTGTTTTTTACTATTTTTGGCATTTATAACTTTTTACAACCCTAATTAGGTTTTAAGGCATATTTTTCAATTATTTTATGATATTATTTTCGAAAAATGGGTTTTATACATGTCTCTTGTGCAGCAACAGGTTCTCATGCAACAAGGATGAAGTAACAAGTTATATTTTATACTTTTTTGGACTCGGTAAAAACACAAAAATGTCACTACTGGAGTCATCTTTCAGTTCTTTTCTGACTCTCTAAAATTGAAAATATTGCCAAGACACTTGTTGTTTTGAACTCGTTAAATGGTTGCGAAATGATATCTACCTAGTATACGTTTACCCCTTTTTCGGGCTGGGATGGATTATTTACGAAAAAGGAATACCTTAGCCTGTCACGACTAAGAGGTTCTCTCAGACACAGTTTTCTACCTTTTCGAATCTATGAGACTACCTACGAAAAGGGACTGTTGGAGTTTTCTTTTTTGACTTTTTTTCAAACTCTCTAAACATGAAAGGATGCCAAGTTCTCCCTTTGTCAGACTCGTTAAACCCTGATGACATCAGACCTCATCACCATGACATTATTCGAGTTCCTTCTTCATAGGGTTTGTAAAATGTACTAGGATGGATTTGTCCGAAGGACAAACTTATAGCACAAGCATATGATATCCCCTTCAATCTTGTTTTCAAACATAATTGGGGTACTCTCCAGAAATGGTGGGGGAAAATGGAACCATATTTTAGTTATGATTGGCAGTATGTCGCTCTTGAACATGGTACTTGTTTGCATTCATGTTTGGTTGGGGACATCTCATTTCTTCATGTTTTCCTCCATGGGATTGGGTAATATTTTTTGACCTCTCACTCACTCTTTCTCACGTCATCATGACCTCAGATCCTTTGATGTCAAATACTGCCAAATCCAGTGTCGTGTTGTTGATATGTTCAAGAGAAGTTTGCCTCTGCAGTTTTCAACCTCCCTCTGATTCTCTATTAGTCGTGATTCACAAACATCATATTTCTCTGTCTCGTGTCGATGATGTGGGAAACATTATGGCCCTCCTTTGAGCAGGTCACTTCCTGTCGACTTCATCTCATTATCCAGGAATCTGATCTAGAGACTCCCTTCCAGTACCTTGAACCCTGCATGCCTTAATGGCAGGTTTTTCGCATTCAACGCAAGGTACACATCATCGGCCTTCGACCAACTAACTTCGCGAGTGTTCGATGCCAAATCACTGTTCACATTACGTGGATTGTGCCTTTCGTACCTTGAGAGCCATTGTCATTATTGGTGGTTCCTCTTGCGTCTGTTAACGACTTTCATCATTGGTTGGTAATCAGAAGATTTTATTGCATGTTCGAATTCAGCTCATACATTCACATGCTAGAAAATGTACTTATTCACGTCGAGATGGAGTGCAAGACCCTGGATTATGTCTGATAAGATCCACGCTATGGGTTTTTTGTGGATTATCATGACGTATTGCATGATTCTTTGATTGGATGGCTGTGACCATACCTGAGTCTATTTGTTTATCTTTACTACTGGATGGCTGCGTCCATTCCTAGATCTCAGTTTTTGTATACTCTATTATGGATGGATGCGCCCATGCCACATGTTCATGTATCAGAGATATTAGATTGTATTTGTAATTTTAGGTTTTCCAACAATGGTGTTTTGTTCGAACACGTTCTCATAAAGCATTTCGCCCCTCCCTCTCCCTCGAACCTCATGCTTTAGGGGGCATCTGTTACATAGAATTTTGTCACTGTCCCTGCAATTCCCAACTCGCACATTGGAGGGTCATTTTTGTGACCAATGCACAGTGTCATGCTTTGCAAATTACATCCATGCATCCCTTTTGATGAAGGAAACATTCTTCTTGTTGACATTTCCCTAAGCAGAGCTGTGAAAATCCCTATTTTTTCCTTGGCGCGAGTATCCCTTTACCTCCTCGTGTCGGCCTGGGAATTTTACACTAAACCTGCATCACTTGGCACTCTGTCCCAGTGTGATTCCCATGCCAAGCTATTTATGAAATGTTTTTTAAAAATAGAGGCAGAGGTTCCATTCCAACCACCTCGGGGATGATTCATAGGGAGTGGTTGAACTGAAACAACCACGGGCCTCCTCCTTTAGCTAGTAGTTCCCACCTCCCTTGAAACACTCCTAAAGGATAGGCCTCCCTTCCACATTTGTAGGGATCCCAACCTCCTATTTTTCCTATATATAAACAAGCCTTCTCTCCTTATGAAAACTAGCTGAACTAGCTGTAGATGAAGTGTTGAACTTGAGAGACTAAGCTATCATTGAATAACCGAGTTATTAAGAAGGTAGAACAAGGATAAATCCATCAACGGGTCCCTTATCCCATCCGAATTCCTTGACGAGCTTTGAGACGTGCTTCACTCGAGCCCCGTTGGAGGAGACTGCAAAGTCAAAGCATGGCTTTATCTCTTCTTTCTACCTTTTAATATAAGTGACTATTTTTTGGTTCCCGTCTTGTGTTTTATCCTTATCGAATGCAATATGCTAGTCTTCTCTTACTGACTAGTAGATTTTGGATGAAATTAGTATGTGGGACATAGTTGTCATTTTCTGATCTTTGTGTAGGTATCCAAGCATGACAAGCAAAGGGATTGTGACTTTTCGAATCGGGAGCGAGCAGTTCTCATCACCACTACGATTGCCAACAACAGCATTGGACCACAGGTAGGTTATCTTATCACGTCTTCTTTTCATTCGAATATCTAGGAACCTACACCTTAGCATGATTCCTTGTTACTAGACCCACCCTAGGGCTAGAGGGATCGTCTCTATCCATAGAGAGGATTTACCTACATAACAATAGTGTCGGGCGCTGAAAGGGTAGCACCTACACGAACGTGCAGCGCTGGGAAAAACTCACCCAAATTCTCACTGAAACTTGGATTTTTCTCCCTGAGGGTTTTTACTCTTTGGCAAGTGAAAAATGAGCCAAGTGACAAACACAATGACACTTTATAGTCTTAGGAAAATAAATTTAACCCTTGTGGACCCATTTTCTAATGTTTTTAGTCTCTTTATCACTTTTGCTAATATTCTTTTTCACCTTTTACAATAGGTGACTTAAAAACATTTAAATGGTGTTTTTCCTTTCTAACCATTTTTCTTTGTTGCTCTACAGGTTGTTGTCATGGTGAACTTTGACTTCCTTTGGCCTATTGATGCCTTTAACACTTTTTTTATGTAGATGTCTGTTTGAGTTACGCGATTTACTGTTTTTTGGCTTGTTCATGTCTTTCAATCACCTTTAGTCAATAAGTGTCATGAAAACCTTGAAGTGACTCTCTTCCCTCTGATCTTTGGAACATGCTAAAAACACTTTGACAACCTTAGGCACTTGCATGGTGGCAGTATCTTTAAAACTTATGTTTTCTTACCTTGGAGATTAAATTTCCTTTTGCTTAATGGGTGACTAAGGAACTTGTTTTCATCTTTCTCATTGATCTATAGGCATGATTGTTGGTTTTTGGATATGAACAGAATTCAACCATTTCCTCCACATAAATTATCAACCCAAGGGTGTTAGTTATTGCAAGACTAACAACAAATTATATTTAGATAAAAGCACATGGTCTATTGTAGATCACAGGTTTAATCTATAACACACAAATCACTGTAACAGTAATGAAATGAACTACAGAAATTAAAGGGTATCCACAACAATTAAACGTGACTGTAACAGCAGTAAATAAATCACACTAAAGCACAACACTGCAAGGAAAAATGGAAAACACAACACCTGATCAGAAGAGTGGGCCCAACTCTCTGATCAGGGCTGCGGTAAACTCACGAATTACAGGAGAAGAAACAAGCTGTTGTGCATTCAATTAATGATAAAAGAGATTCATTACAAGATCTATATGACAAAGGGCTTAACCCTGATTTACAGCCTACAGGTCTCTTTATACAATTATCCTGAAACCCTGATTCCTCTCAGCAACTTCATCGTTACAAAAATACATCTTGTTACAACGGCACCCAACTTTCCCAATAAGAAACAGTGAAAAGGCCTAAGATAGCGCTGATACAACCAATTCTGTTACGTTGTAACAACAAATAAGGAAGATGTTGGAGATGATGGGTTGTGCCTTGACTTGCAGCCGCAATGCTCCTGTTTTAGTCATATCTGAAGAAATATTGGAGTTAATATGTAAAAAGGTAAAACTTCCATTAGAAATACTTCATTAATCAAATATCCCATGAATGATAGGAATAAGGGTTTTACCTCATGCATTTTAAGAATAATAATGGTAGAAAGAGATTAAAAATAGGGTAAAATGGGAGAGAAAAGTATACAAATTCGGTACCCAGCATCTCCCCCCAACTAATCTATTTGCATGTCCTCATGTAGCTCGTCATCTCCTCAAGTCGGGGTTGGACCAACTGTGATCAGCATGAAGCTGTGTGAGGTCATATTCTGCAGCCATTTCTGTTTGTGGTGGATTATATCCTTCTGTCAAAACAACATCCTTCCACCATTCTAGATCAACGTTACATGCAGGAGTGTATTGCTCAGCTAGCAACCATAGAAGGGGAAATTGAAACCTTAATCCCATCCGTCTGACTCCATAGGTATGAATGCATGCCACGTAACGTGGCATTCTCTCTAAATCAAGTGCAAAGTTGGGTTCTCCAAATGGTTCTCTTTCCCTGACGGCTGAGGATGACAACATCCATCTTTCCTGACAACTATTTAGTGCTTCCTTGCAAAACATCATAATATGGCCGACACATAGGTTAGCGCACCATTTCCGGGTTGCCATCATGTGTTCCTTACGGCCCTTAATCTATAAAAATGTATAATGCTTGTTATAAATGTTTGAGGGCTGACCATGCTCTCTTTTCATTATTAACGGCTTTCCGGCTTGATTTTCTTCAAATGTATCCTAGGCATTTCTCCATTTAATCTGATTGATGGTATAGGAGGTGAAATCCCTTAAATGGATCTCCCCCACGAATGGAACGGGGTTAAAATACTGATCATGTCTTAAGTAATACCCATGCATATAGAGCTCGCACATTAAGTGTTTTCTGATAATGTCATGAATTTTTAAATACGGAGAAACTGAATGGGGTCCTCAATTTTGTACCAAATCACCTTATATATACTTTCAAGACAAAAGAAAAGAAATTTTTCATGAAGGAATATGGCATAGCTATGTGAAGGAGGTCTACAAGCCATTACCTGTTGTGCTAGGGAAAACATCTTCTCCTTATCTATCTTCAGCAACTGAACTTGTTCTTCCAACTCCTCTATTCTGGCCTTCTATTTAGCCTGCTTCAACCGCGCCTTGTATAAATGATCCATGTACCCTGTGACAACTTCAGTGGCATGTTATTGAACCCTGGTTATTTCCTTCTTATGGTCACTTGCCGCAGACTGCCACTTCTGAATTTCAGTGGCCAATACAAATTCTCGACCTTCAAACAACTATTTGATCAGGCCAGTCTGGGTAGCTGTCGTGGAAACTTCAATATTTGGCTTTATTTCCCTCCATTTGTAGCTTTTTACCTTCCTTTTCAATTGTGAAACTTGCTTCTTGCAATCCCGAACCTCCCTTTTTAGTCTCATGGTTTCACTGAACCGCAACTGATACTTCTGCTTGAGAGGTATCCTTATTTTCTCTCACTGTTCAACCCATTTTTGTTTAATAATGAATTCAGTTTCTGGGCCTATGACAGGCTCAGAAGGTGGCGGAATGTTATCGACATTCTCTATGAATTATCTTGTCAAGCCCTTCTGGCTAGGCTCCCTATCTCCAGGGGCTTATTCTTCTATGTTTCCTCCGGGAACTTCTACTGTCTGTGTTAGGAATCTGTAATCAGCAAGATTGGCAAAGGCCGATCACAGAAACAACATCGTTTCAACCAACTTTGGGATTCTAGGATCTAGCCCTCCTGAATCTGGAGAGGGATCTCTCCAATAAGTACAAAGATGGATTTGTCTTTGAAGTTTGGGGTAATGATTTTAGGCTAGTTATGAAGGCCAAGGGTTTGTTTTGGTTTTTGGATGATTGAGCATGATTATTATTTTGAGGAGAAATTCCTAAGTGCAAAGAGTTTCAAAGGTGAGAAGTTGCAAGTGGATAGGAAAACTAGGATAAAAAGATAGATATAACACTGGTTTTTAGTCCATTGGGCTATGGAGTCATAACGGGGCTTTAATTGAGCAACAACATCAAGAATGATCCAAGGGGCAAGTCATCTACACCACAAGATTATTGAGATTTAAATGATGGAATGGGAACAATAAGGTGTTGGAGAGGTGGAAACTGATAATAATTTCACAAAGGATTTATAGTCAATCCAAACAAGAAAATCCTCTTAAGTAACTGTTTAAAACCAACCAAGTGCAGGGCTAACCATTGACCTCTTGGGCAAGTTTGTATTAAAGCAACTTAATTGAAAAACAATCCAGTAATCCACATAATTACTTTCAGAAAGTATGAAAACATATAAGAGAAGACAGAGTATAAAATTAAGATCAGATAAAGTACTTTTAAACCTAGTCTTCTTTCAGTTAACACCAAGAGAAACTTTCAGAATCTGCCTTTGGAGAATAGAAGCTAGAAACAGGGCAAACCATCACTTTCTAGTCTAAATTTAATAAGCAAATTAGGAAAATAAATTTCAAGAACAATGTTTAAAGCAAACAGTAGGACGAGGGAGCTCCAACATTCCTAACTACTTAAATTGTATTAAATCATTCTTAAATAAACAAATTGGAGGAAAACATTAAGATAAAGCTTTTCAGTCAGAGAAGGTTACTGATATACAGTAGGTCCTAACTCTATAAATGTTGTTCTTTATCATATAATAGTGAAAAAAATATGGCATACATAGAAGGAAAACAATAACAAAGAAAGGGGCACTTCACCAGTGATATAGACCAGGATCCCAAGAAACAGCTTGTTATTGATGTCAAACCAATTACAGTCTTCAAGTCCAATGTTTCAGTTCAGCAATCATCTTCACTATCCAGCCTACCTAATCTATCACAAGCAGAGCTCCAAGGGCCAGTGAACACTATTTACAATCAGAATTTTAAGCTCAAATGTCTTTCAAAGTTCTGCAACCAACAGTTTCTCATCTTCTACAGAGGTACTTATAGAAGGATGAGGAGGTGAGATATGATAAAAGATCTCTTAAGGAAATTAATACAGATTCAAGACTTCTTGGCCTTTTGAGGGGCTCGATGAAGAAGTTTACAGGTGTTTCACTGTATTAATTGTTTTACAATTAATATTTAAGCTCGGTGGGAGCTTTTGTTGACTTTGAGGCTCTACGTTATGTTGGAGTAACTCTGCAGATATTTTTTGCATTAAGTGGCTTGCAGAAGCAACTCCCTGGTTGTGTTGAGGCAAATATCTTTGTTTGATCAACAACGTCGGCCTCTGTTTTGAAAGCTTTGAGGCACATGTGGCATTTATGGTAGTTGAGGAATCAATTCGCCTCAATTGAAGCGGTGGAGGCTTTTCTGTTATTTAAACACTTATGATTTTCTTTTGACTGTGTTTTAATCCAGGGAATTAGGATTTTGATAATCATTCTTAGCCGTAATTCCCTAAATCTGTCTTTAATCTTCTTTTCTGCTGCACTCTGTTCTTCAAACTTATACTCTTTTAAATCATGTTTTAAACACAGTGTCTTGTCGATGTGCAGGGCCGCACAGGGCTCTTTATGGTATCAGCTCCTATGGAGCGTTGAATAAACGTCCAATGGAGCCCTTTTGGTCACTTTCCCTTTGATAACCAAAGGCCGAAAGATCGGGACCTTTGGCTTTCTTTTCCTTTGTAATATGGACAAAACCTTCGGAACCTGCAAAACCAATAAAATGTTATGAAACCTTGCGCTTTTAGGTTAAACTACATTGGAGGTGTCGGGGAGAAGCATGGCCATTGGATGAAAGCATCCAACGGTGGAGATCCACGTAGAAGAGGTAAAAAGGAGAGCGGGAGAAGAACAAGTGATAGTGATTTTGGACTATCCGATCTAGACACGTGGACGGTCAAGATTGAATCAGAGGATCGCAGTCGAGGGTGACGAGCAAATGGAGCGATTGAAACATGTGATGCAATGAAGCGCAGGTCGTCAATTTATAGATTATATCGACGGTGGAGAATAAATCAGGGGAGAGGCCGATCGGGGGAAGTAACAAATGCATGCGATGTAAGATTGCGATGCGGTTCTGCGCGGACTGTTGATCTGAGAATCAGATCAACAGCGGAAAGTGAATCAGGGAATGGCTGATCGGCGGGAGTAACAAATGGATGCAATGAAAAATTTGCGATGCGATGGAAAGCTCCGATGTGATGGAGCACTGGCCGCTTGATCGGCTTTCGATCAACGGCGGGGATTTGTTTTGGAATGATCTGGCGGAAAAAACCCTTATAATTTATGAAAACTCAAACTTTGGAATAAAAAAAAGGTTTTTATGGATTAGGGGCAGAAAATATATATAAGGTGGATAGGTGCCCGACTGCGGGGCCTTCGGTCTTTACGGAATGCAATATGCCCGAGGCATATTAAAACAAAGGCCAATCGCAATTGGGCCATCGGGCCTAGTCTTTTCAATCAACCCATTTGAAACATTGCGATGCGATTGGCGCCTGGGATATTTAACACTTGGTCCCGGGTGAAAGTCATATGAAATGAAAAGGCGGGCAGAGTTTATACATATAACTCCTGATCGCATCGGAAAGTTTCGATGCGGCCTTTTCAATCAACCCATTGTGTTTTCTCCGATTGCGATTGCGCGATCGGTCTTTTTATCTACCCATTTAAATATTTCAACACGTGACTTGGGTTTTTAAGTTAAAACTTTGGAAAAGAGGGTTTTTAAGACTTTACAAAGAAAAATAACAATCGAGAATGAAATTATACAAGGTTTTAAGCACTGGATGCGGGCTTATGGTTTATATGAAAAATAATATAATCGGGGGTTTTATAACAAAAATGCTTGATCGCATCGGAACTTTCGGTTCATGGAAAAAGACATGCGCACTTTGAAATTTTGCGATGCGATAAGCACCGTGAGGGGCTTAGCACCTGGTTCCTAGGTGTAGGCATGTGGGGGAAGTGGTTAGGACTTAGCCCAAGGGGCTTAACTCCATAATAATAAAACTTTGTTTTTTATGAAATTTTCAAAGTTTTTAATGGATTTTGGAGGTTTCGGTAAGGTTAAAGAGTGAGTCTTTAACTTTTAAAAAGTGATTTTCACGAGGGGAAGAAGAGGAATCATGAAAAAAAGGGAGTTTTTATGGAGAAAAAGGGGAGAAAATGAAGGTTTGAGAAGGGGGAAAATGATGGTTTCTCAGCAGTCTTTCTCTTGGAATCAGTAGAATTTTCTGAGTATAAAATGGAAATAGTAAATGAAGATTTTGAGACAGAGGCAGGAGGCCTTACAGAGTCTTCAAGAGCCAACAATTTTTAGCAATGAAATTTGTTCCTTGAAGGCTCAAAAAAGTCTTAGCCACCCTTTTCTATAACAAATTTTATAGGTGGCTAACAGTGGCTCCACTTGGGGATGATGTCTTCTTGAAGGCATCAAGAACTTCAGACTTGCATTCTCTGGGAGGCTGATCAGTTGCCTCATCCATTTTTTCTCTGGGAGGCTGACCTGTGCCTGATCCATTGGGCTACTTTCCTTTGCTAGGATGATCTTGCTCTGAAAACATTTTGACAGCCATAAAAACAATGGATCATTCATCAATACAAACTTTCTAACTACCCAATCCTACTGATCTAACATTTTTTCTTCATTAAAGTGCACTTGGATTGGCAAACTCTTTACAACATTTTATTATTTTGAAAAATAGGAAATCTAATCTATTTCTACTCCTTATTTCTCCATGGACTCAGATTAAGCAGTTGAGTCCATAAAATTCTCTACCTAATCTACCATCTGTTGGGATTGAACTGTCCAACAGATTTTATATTCTCTAAATTCTACAACAGAAATTTAAAAAGCATTCAAGTTAGGATTAAATAGTCTAACTTGATGCTGGTCTATGGCATAAAAACAAGATGCACATAGACACTTATTTTGCAGAAAATTTAAAACAAAATGGAAGGCTTAAGATCTGAAAATTTCTCATCATGGCCTTCACTTTTTACAGCTCTGTTTTGACTCTTGTTTGAGTTGTTTCTTCCTTGTTTTCTGGTTCAGATTTTGAGCTGTTTAGAACTAGATTTTTACATCTCTTGACTTAGAATAAATAAAACAGATTTGAGTCATTTTCTCTTTGAAACATAGGTTCAGATTTTGAGCATGTTTGAACCTTTAATTTCTATCCTAAACTATCTACTGATAAGCCAAGATTAAACAGTTTGGCAAATCGAATTCACTATCCTATCAGCAGAAAATTTAAAGCTAATTAGTCAAGTTTAGACAGTTTGACTAACTAGAAGTGTGTTATTCAGGAGTGGAATTTAAGCTTGCACACTTTCAGAATTTATTTCTCTTTTTTGGTATGGGGCTGTACCTTTCTTATTTTCACAAACTGCCCTCTTTTCTTTCTTTCTTTTTTTTTGTATTTTTTATTTTTTCTAACTTTGAATGCAATGGTGGATGAAACATTTATAATGAAAAAGATAAAAAAATGCTTCAAAACATAGCATTGATCAAGAGAAGTAATGTTTAAGCATCCTTCCATTGATAGGACCCCCAAAAAATTCTGCTCCATTCAACTCCTGCAAGAAAAATGCATTGTTACCAGCAACTAAATGAATAGAGTAAGGGCCAAGCCATAAGTTGTCAAATTTTCCATGCTTGCCCTTTTCTTCCCTTCTTGAATCCCATTTTAAAACTTTGTCCCCAATTTTGAAATTGCTGGCCTTTTCTCTTCTGTCAAAAATTTTTTTAATGCTGTCCTGTTTCTGCAATGCTTTGTTATAAACCTCCTCTCTGGTTTGCAGAAGATGAATGGTCTGATTTATTCTTCTGATCTTGTCATTTTCTTCAGTTTGTAACTCTTGAATCAACTTCATCATTGGTACACCAAGGCTGTTTGGAAAAATTGCATTAGTACCACACACAAGATGGAAGGGTGACATGCCAATAGATTTCTTCAAAGTCAATCTGTCAGCCCAAAGTGCATGAACCAACTTTGTGTGCCAAGACTTCTTGTTGTCCTCCAATAGTTTCTTGATTATGTTCACTAAGCTTTTGTTTGAGGATTCTGCAAGTCCATTACCTTGAGGGTAATAGGCCGTGGAATGCCCCAATGTTATGTGATATATATGACAGAACTCAACCATTTTCTTTGATCCAAATGATGCTACATTATCAGTGATAATCTTGGTAGGACAGCCAAATCTGGAGAGAATATTAGTCTCCATAAATTTTATGATAACTGAATCATTGGCCTGCCTACAAGGTATGGCTTCTATCCACTTAGTGAAATAGTCTGTGGCAGTGAGAATCCATTTGTGTTGAGCAGAAGATGGGGGATGGATTTCTCATATGAAGTCAAGTCCCCACTGTTGAAAAGGGGCTTCAACAGTGATTGGATGCAGAGGCAGGGGCAATAGTTTTCTTTTGCCTTCAAAAAGTTGACATTTATGGTAGGATATGATCATCTTATGCACATCATGGAAAAGAGTAGGCCATTAGAAACCAGCCCTCAAAATTTTGTTGGCTGTTGTCTTCCAGTACAAATGACCTCCACACTCTCCTTCATGAAACGGATATTTAACCTTCTCTTCATCAAACTCAGGCAAACATTTAAGCAATACACCAGTTGCATTTTTCCAATAAAGACATTTATCTATAATGCAATAGTTTACAGATTTTAACTTTAGGAACCTTGCCTTTGTTTTTGTCGAACCAGGAGGTGTATTTAAATTAAACAAAACATAGATAATATCATCATACCAAAGAGAATTCATAAAATGATCTTCAACTATAGGAGTTGAGAATTCTTCTTGGTCATCCAAAGCATCAATCATATTAATATCAAGAACTTCAAAATTTCATTCAGCCATCAATCTAGCTAGACCTTGGCCTTTGATGAGTTTAGTGGGTTTTATCTCTAAATCATATTCAAGGATAATAGCAATCCACTTACCTCTCTTACCATCTGGGTCCTGTGTTAGAATGTCTTTAACAACCGAGTTTGGGACAAAGGCAATGGTGTGTGAGTGAAGGATGTAGACTCTGAAGTCTTTCAAAGCTTTAACCAAAGAAAAAGCTTGCTTCTCCATAATCTTATACTTCAAAGGGGCATCCCTCAATGCCTTGCTAAAGAATGAAATAGGCTGCTCTTGTCCTTGTGGATTTTTCTGCAAAAGGACAGCAGCTATGGTATGTTCTGATGCAAATGAAAAAATATAAAAATCTTTTGAAAAATCAGGACTTATAAGAACCGGTGTTTTGGTTAACGCTTGTTTCACCAACTCAAAGGACTTCTTTACTTCCAAGGTCCATTTTACCCCTTTCTCCTTCTTTAACATGTTTGTGATATTCCTAAGGAGCTCAGCCAAGTTGGGGATGAACCTTCTCAAAAAGTTGATCTTTCCAATGAAAGACTACAACTCTTTGATGTTTCGAGGTTGGGAGATTTGCAATATGGCCTCTATATTCTTTGGATCTATCTTTATACCCTCTTCTGAAATAATGTGCCCAAGAATTTTACCTTCTTGGAGACCAAATAGTGTCTTCTTAGGGTTTAAAGATATCCCAAACTTTCTGCACTTCTCGAAAACCTTTCTTAAATGTTGTAAGTGCTCTTCATCTGTTTTTGAAAACACAGTAACATCATCAAGATGGATAATGATGAAGAAGCCAGTTCTTCCGAGAATGCTATGTCCATGGCTCTTTGAAAAGTTTCTCCAGCATTCATTAGACCAAAAGGCATCTTCACATACATGAAAGTGCCCCATGGTGTAGTAAAGGTTGTCTTTAATTGATCAGCAGGGTGAACTAAAATCTGATTGTACCCTGAATAGCCATCTAGCAAAGAAATTCTTTTAGACCCTACTACCCTTTGTAAAATATGATCCATCTTGGGTAAAGGGTAGTTGTCTTTTAACGAAGCTTTGTTTAAGTCTCTGAAGTCTATACAAAGCCTGATTTCTCCAGTTTTCTTCCTAACAGACACCAGATTAGATACCCATTCATAATATATAACAGGGACAATAATACCAGCATCATACATTTTCATGATCTCCTTTTGCACCAATGGTAGCTGGACAGGGTTTATTCTGCGCAGTTTCTGTTTGAATGGTTTTTGGTTTTTTTTTAGGGGAATTTTGTGCTGTATTATTTCAATGTCATAGGACTTAAGATCTTCGTAACTCCACGCAAAAACATCAGAAAACACTTTAAAAATCTTAATGTATTTGAGTTTAATGTGAGCTGGTAAATTTTTAGACAGTTTAATAATTTTCGGCTTAAGTTCGCTGCCAATATTACACTCTTCCACTTCAGTCTCTACAGGTTCCAGTTTTGGTTTATTCGCCACATCGTTAAAATCGAACAACTCTTCTAAAGGGGCCAGACCCTTAGGCAAACTTTCATCTTTAGAGTGCAGAGTTTCTAACTCCTCTGTTTCAAACTCTGCATTCATTTATGTTTTGCTTTCAAGTTTGCCAGATAACAGGTTTATATTAGCAAGTTTAGGAGACGGTTCTTCTTCATCAAGAAAAATTTCTTCCTTGAAGTCTGTTTCATAGTCTGAGTCTGAACCGTTTAGTTCGAATTCATTTCTGAATTGCATAAAGTCTTCTATTTTTTGTCATTGCCAAACACCTACCAATACTTCTCATTATCAGGCACAGCTAGTCTAAATTTTATCTGAGTTTTGCAGTGTTTGGTGTTATATGGCGTTAAGCATGTTCTAGCGGCAAAGGCTAAATTGTGGGCCGCAGTATTTCTTTTTCTTGGGACAAAAAATAATTTGGACTCCTCGAATGTTTTCAAAAGGTCCATGACATCGTTTCGGTAGGCCCTGAGTCTAGGATGATTTGCGTTATACTCCCCATTGAACTGCCTAATAACTAACTCTGAATCCCCGTGAACTTTAATTCTTTTGGCTCCTATCTTTTTCAACAAACGTAAGCCTAGGAGAAGGGATTCATATTCTGCTATGTTATTGGAACACTGAAAGTTTAATGTACAGGAAATACATTCTGTGTGGTTGTTTTCAGTGTTAGTAATCCAAACACCTGCACCAGCATTGTTCTTAGTGCAGGATCCATCAAAATACATACTCCACATAGGACTGTTCTTAGTTTCATCCTAGTTACTGTCCTCTTCAAGTAACGTGCTCAAAGGTTGTTGTGGTAACTCAGCACTTAACTATTTTTGTCTTGATTCCCCAATATTTGCACTCATTTGAGGGACGTTTTCTTTAGTGTCCAGGTTTAGAAGAAAAAGACGCATGACCTGTAGTTCAAGACCTTTGTTTAGTTTGCTAATGTCTTCAAACGTGGAAAACTTTTTTGGCATTTCTGCATTGTGTTCCTCTTCCTCCCTGTTGGCCATTAATTCCGTTAGAGTGACTTGTTCACCAAGTGTTTCACCATTAAACATAATAAAAGAATCAAGGCCTATAGTTACAGAATACAGGGGAGAGTTTTGTTGTCCGTCTTGACCTGTAACTGTGAATTTCATATGGGTCTCCCTGTAGAGTCTTCTATTTTGATTGAAAACAGGGATAGTCGCGTAGGTAATGTCCATTTGCATAGTCCCTTGTAACTTAGCCCCCCAAGATCTTGATAATAACATTCCATATTTGGGGGGAACATCAGCCACAACAATATCCATGACTAAACATTTGGCTGGAATTTGGGCTAAGTTAACACAGAGGTCTTTGATTAATCCTAAACATTTTACTCTGCTGGAATCAAAGGAGTACAGGTCTTTGTATGGTCTGGTGATTTCTAAACCAAGGCTCTCCATTACAGCTTTTGGCATTAAATTATGAGAAGCCCCGGAATCGTGCATAGCGTTGTGCAAAATTTTGTCATGAACATTTAAACTTACATAAAAGGGAGGAACAGGTCCCTCTTGATATCTACCTTCAATCTTTGGACCGAAAATAAGTTATGGCTGGTCATCATTAAGATTGACTGTATCATTGTTTTCTTCTATATTTAAAGCCTTCAAAATTTGGGTCCTATATACATGTTGGGTGGCTAACTCGGTCAAGGGAACAGAGATTTTGATCTTTGAAATTTCTTGTTCAAGGCTGAAAAGAAATTGGTTCTTTGAAGCGCTGGTTTCAGCCTTATTAGCTCTCACTTTATCAGTAATATCAGATTGCTGATTTGTTTTATTTACACTTGACAAAGTTGTTTTCACAGGAGTACTAGCTGAAGTGTTAGTACTACTAAGTTCTGCACTCTGATTTTCATTGCTTTGAGTGCCTTTCCGTTTTCCTTTATCAGAATTTACAGCCGTTGTTTTATCCTTTTGCTTGACAACTCTAGGCTTGGTTGTAGTGTTGTTTGTGAAGATTTGTCAGAGGTTCTATTGTTGGGGGTCTGTTGACTGGTTTTGCTTCTAAGGTGATATTCTCTTTGAGACTCTATGATGACATTTTCCATGTCTTGATAACAATTTTCATCATCATATCTTCTGTCATCATATGGTGTGTATAGACCTTGTTTTCTATCATAATGAATCTCAAAGTCATCATTATCTACCCCCATCATGTTGATATCATCCTCCTCTGCTATTTCATCTATTTCCTCAACCTCACTTACATAGTTTTGATGAAAGGGAGGAGTAATCTGCTAATCATATTCCCTAGTTCTGTTTGGAGGTTGGTTCCTTCTAAAATTCTAATTTTGGTTCTGGTTTCTATTTTGAGGAGTAGTTTGGTTTTGATTTGCTTGTGCTCTCTTAATTTTACTCATCTCTTTCATCATCTCCTCCATCATTTTCTCCATCTTTGAGTTGGAAGTAGAAGGTGTGGATTCCTCTCTAAAAGATACTCTCTTTTCAGTTTTCATTCTGGCTCTCTTCCCCATTAAGTTGACTTCCACAGAAAGAGCACCCTTTTGCATATCTTCAAGAGTTGCAAAATCTCTCTCTCTCAGCTGATAGGTCATGTCAGAGTCAAACCCTTCAGGAAACTTGTTTAAAGCTAAGCCCTGTGGAGGTTTTAGTTCTGGGGAAAGTGCATTATACACACTATTTAATCTAGTGCAGTAAGCTTGCACACTTTCCCTAATGTTTCTATGGAGTTTTTTGTAATCAGAAAGGACTTGAAGAGGGTTTTTCTTTACTTCCCATTTATTTAAGAATGTTTGATGGAAGGCTTGGAGATCATGGATACTATGGGGGGTTAAACCTTTGAACCATTTCCTTACTTCTCCCCCTAAGCTCTGAGCAAATAACCTAAGCTTGACAGAATCATCATCAATTTCATTTCTGTCAAAGTAGTCATTCATCTTATCCACATGTTGTGATGCAATTTTAGCATTTCTAGCATCATATAATGGAATCTTGAACTGATAGTCCTGTGGAAGATTAACTAATGGTGCAGGAAGGACTAGGGGAGCATACCATGCTGCCATGATAGGTGGTGGGGGTGGATTCACAAGGAGTGGATTAACGATAGGAAAAGTGGGCTGAAGTGGAGTGGTTTGAACAATGGATGTAGGGTGAGCAGAAGTAGATGGACCAGGAATAGACTGTTGAGCTGATCTTGGATGAGAGACACCTAAGTTGTGAAGGAAATGTAAATCAGGAGGTGTTGTTTCTTTGCTACCAAGAGGTTCACTTGTTTCAGGAGATGATAGTGAATACTCAGAATCTAACTAATCTAAATCACCAAGAGACCTAGTTATAAATGGATTTACTAAGTCAACTTGAGATTGTTGTAGAGGTGAAAGATTTTCGGGAACTGAATTAGCTCTCAAGGGTGATCTGAAAACAGTTCATAATTTAATCTTAGGAGACTTCCTAAGGATACTTTCTGGGTTATCAACTATCTCAGGTGGATCAGGGTCAGGATAGGCTCTAGTGTGAATCTTTCTAGGAGCCACTATGCTGTGTTTTTTAGACCCAAATAAACAAGACAAGTTCAACCATGTATGACAATCTTTAAGAGGTTAACTAGTCTGTTTTATAAAAAAATTTAATCCTACAGTCCTCTGACTGAGTTTTAATGATATTATGATGATAAGGGATCTTCCCAGTGGAGTCTTAAGGTCTGTTGAGGATTTTGGAGTCGCCAAGTGGAATTTTTTAGCCCCTAAGGAGGTAAAAGGTTTTATGGTCCACCACCATGTTTATTGGATACCAACCTGAAATATTTTTAGGTTTTTTCTGAGGTATTTTTCAGTTGTATGGTTTTTAATAATATCCTAACTCTATTTCAAAACTTAGCTACGGTTATGAGACAAAGACAGTTTACTCTTATGGCTAAGCCAGCCGATCTTTCAAGGTTAGATAAAGTCTTAAGAGAATCCTAGGTTTTCCCTAGATTGTCACTAATTCAGAAAAGTTCTATCATGATTACCTCTCTTAGGTAGTGCTTGAAAAAGGCTGCTTTTTACTCTCAAGGTTTTATAAAAATGAAAAAGATTATGGGTTTGAGTTCCCCAGCGAAGTCGCCAGAAATGTTAGGAATTTGTAATCAGCAAGATTGCCAAAGTCCGATCACAGAAACAACATCGTTTCAACCAAATTTGGGATTCTAGGATCTAGCCCTCCTGAATCCGGAGAGGGATCTCTCCAATAAGTACAAAGATGGATTTGTCTTTGAAGTTTGGGGTAAAAATATTAGGCTAGTTATGAAGGCCAAGGGTTTGTTTTGTTTTTGGATGATTTGAGCATGATTATTATTTTGGGGAGAAAGTTCTAAGTGAAAAAAGTGTCAAAGGTGAGAAGTTGCAAGTGGATAGAATAGCTATGGCTAAAAATATAGATATAACATTGGTTTTTAGTCCATTGGGCTATGGAGTCATAATAGGGCTTTAATTGAACAACAACATCAAGAGTGATCCAAGGGGCAAGTCATCTACACCACAAGATTATTGAGATTTAAATGATGGAATGGGAACAATAAGGTGTTGGAGAGGTGGAAACTGATAATAATTTCACAAAGGATTTATAGTTAGTCCAAACAAGAAAATCCTCTTAAGTAACTGTTTAAAACCAACCAAGTGCAGGGCTAACCATTGACCTCTTGGGCAAGTTTGTATTAAAGCAGCTTAATTGACAAACAATCCAGTAATCCACATAATTACCTTCAGAAAGTATGAAAACATATAAGAGAAGACAGAGAATAAACTTAAGATCAAGTAAAGTACTTTTAAACCTAGTCTGCTTTCAGTTAACACTAAGGGAAACTTTCAGAATCTGCCTTTGGAGAATAGAAGCTAGAAACATGGAAAACCATCACTTTCTAGTCTAACTTTAATAAGCAAATAA
The DNA here is from genome assembly GCA_034641835.2 of Pinus albicaulis. NCBI lineage: Eukaryota > Viridiplantae > Streptophyta > Pinopsida > Pinales > Pinaceae > Pinus > Pinus albicaulis. The sequence goes on from CM076573.1 coordinate 257,591,957, forward strand.
GGAAAATAACTTTCAAGAACAATGTTTAAAGCAAACAGTAGGACGAGGAAACTCCAACATTCCTAACTGCTTAAACTGTATTAAATCATTCTTAAATAAACAAATTGGAGGAAAACATTGAGATAAAGCTTTTCAGTCAGAGAAGGTTACTGATATACAGTAGGTCCTAACTCTATAAATGTTATTCTTTATCAGAGAATAGTGAACAAATATGGCATACATAGAAGGAAAAAAATAACAAAGAAAGGGGCACTTCACCAGTGATATAGACCAGGATCCCAAGAAACAGCTTATTATTGATGTCAAACCAATTACAGCCTTCAAGTCCAACGTTTCAGTTCAGCAATCATCTTCACTATCTAGTCTAACTAATCTATCACAAGCAGAGCTCCAAGGGCCAGTGAACACTATTTACAATCAAAAGTTTAAGCTCAAATGTATTTCAAAGTTCTGCAACCAACAGTTTCTCATCTTCTACAGAGGTACTTATATAAGGATGAGGAGGTGAGATCTGATAAAAGATCTCTTAAGGCAATTAATACAGATTCAAGACTTCTTGGCCTTTTGAGGGGCTCGATGAAGAAGTTTACAAGTGTTTCACTGTATTAACTATTTTACAATTAAGATTTAAGCTCGATGGGAGCTTTTGTTGACTTTGAGGCTCTACGTTATGTTGGAGTAACTCTGCAGATATTTTTTTCATTAAGTGGCTTGCAGAAGTAACTCCCTGGCTGCGCTGAGGCAAATATATTTTTTTGATTAATAAATTCGGCCTCTGTTTTGAATGCTTTGAGGCACAGGTGGCATTTATGGTAGATGAGGAATCAATTCGCCTCAGTTGAAGCGATGGAAGCTTTTCTGTCAGTTAAACACTTATGATTTTCTTTTGACTTTGTTTTAATCCAGGGAATTAGGCTTTTGATAATCATTCTTAGTCGTAATTCCCTAAATTTGTCTTTAATATTCTGTTCTGCTACACTCTGTTCTTCAAACTTATACTCTTTTAAATCATGTTTTAAACACAGTGTCTTGTCGATGTGTAGGGCCGCACAGGGCTCTTTATGGTATCGGCTCCTATGGAGCGTTGAATAAACGTCCAGTGGAGCCCTTTTGGTCGCTTTCCCTTTGATAACCAAAGGCCAAAAGATCGGGACCTTTGGCTTTCTTTTCCTTTGTAATATGGAAAAAACCTTTGAAACCTAAAAAACCAGCAAAATGTTATGAAACCCTGTGCTTTTAGGTCAAAATGCATTGGAGGTGTCGGGGAGAAGTGTTGCCATTGGATGAAAGCATCCAAAAGTGGAGATCCGCGTACAAGAGGAAAAAAGGAGAGCGGGAGAAGAACAAGTGATAGTGATTTTGGACCGTCCGATCTGGACACGTGGACGGTCCAGATTGAATCGGAGGATCACAATCGGGGGTGACGGGAAAATAGAGAGATTAAAACATGCGATGTCATGAAGCGCAGGCCATCCATCTACATATTAGATTGACGGTGGAGAATAAATCGGGGGAGAAGCCGATCGGGGGAAGTAACAAATGCATGCGATGTAAGATTGCGATGCGATTCTACGGGGAACGTTGATCTGAGAATCAGATCAACGGCGGAAATTGAATTGGGGAATGGATGGTCGGTGAGAGTAACAAATGGACGTGATGCAAAATTTGCGATGTGATGGAAAGCTCCGATGCGATGGAGTGCTGGCCGCTTGATCGGCTTTCGATCAACGGCGGGGATTTGTTTTGGAATGATCTGGTAGAAAAAACCCTTATAATTTATGAAAACTCAAACTTTGGAATAAAAAAAATGTTTTTATGGATTGGGGGTGGAAAATATATATAAGGTGGACAGGCACCCGACTGCGGGGCCTTCGGTCTTTACGGAATGCAATATGCCCGAGGCGTATTAAAACAAAGTGTCGGGAAAAATACTGAGAGGGGGGGGGTGAATCAGTATTTATCAAAATTTTTACTTTTTCACTCTCTAAAACCCATATGCTACTTTGCTGAAGCCAACTATCGTATACACGCGGATATGCTTCATAAAACTCGCGTATACACAGAGATCTAATTATGCCATTAATTCTTCACTTATATCATTCCATCATTCATTCACTAGATGTTCAACAAACAGTAAACATGTGCAGTAAGAACAGAATAAACCATCACACATAAGCATCACACATCAACACAAGGATTTTAGGTGGAAACCCAAGTCGGGAGAAAACCACCGCTGCAGTTGCTCAGCCTTCAATATTTTATTATAGAGAAAACATCTTACAACAAATGTGCTGGTGCAGACTCCTACCAGCACGCAGGCACCCACCTGCGCTCGTTTACCAGCCTCTCCTGGAAGGGAGACCCAACCCCCTGACTCGTTTACCAGCCTCTCCTGGAAGGGAGCTACGACCCCCTGATCTCGTTTACCAGCCTCTCCTGGAAGGGAGCTACAACCCCCTGACTGAAGGCTACAACCCTCAGCACCTCTATGGACCATGTTTCATCAATTTTCACACTGGATCCAAAGCTTCCTTTAGGACACCACTTGTAGACCACGTTTCATCATATTTTCAGACTAGACCCACTCCATACATTTAAGCTCAATCATACATCAAACTGAAACTTATCAATTTAGACAACCCAGAACTGTAGAATACATCATTCACAGATAGCAGTAACACAGCAGAATAGATCAGACATTTCATACCCCTTGCTTCAGCAAACCCTAGTTTGCATACGCGCTTTCCTTTCACTGATACCGCGTATATACGCGCTTCCAATCACATCAACCTGCGTATACTTCTGTACAAATTACAGAGCTGATTTCACTGCGCATACGTGCTTTCTCTTCAGCAAAGACGCGTATATACACGCTTCTTCTGCGGCGAACTAGCGTATGGTTCTTCAGACATTTAGGTCATTGCAATTCTTTAGAACAGATACATTACTCAGATTTTACCCTTTACTTCAGACAGATGTTCGCCTCTTCTCAGATCTAATCATCCCCTAAACAGATCTAGCAAATACAAGTACATTTCAGATCTAGATACCCTTCTTCATCATTGGTGCATCATGCAAGCAGATCTATCATTCAACTGTAACCCTTTCCATTTAGATATACTTCAGAGAGAAGTATTCATTCAAGCTCAGACATCTTGCACCCACACTCATGATTTGCACAATGAATTTCTTCTCTTTATATAGGTTTACCTTTTTTCAATACCATGAGCCAAAACCACATTACATCCGATGGTATTCCTGGACGGGGTCATTTAGACGAATCATTACCCAATACAATGGGTCAATACCATGGTGGTTACCCCTGGTTTTGCAATTTTTGAGCGCTTTTGACCATACGCGACTTGGCACATACTTAACCGCGTGCATACGCGACTTCTCCTAGACAAATCCGCGTATTCCTTGAAACATACTCTTTTCATCATGGATCTAGCACATATTGAATTCCTTTCTTCATTACCTTCTGTACTCTCTGTAGATACATCAGATTTACATCTTTAAACAGGTTCATCAAGACATATTCTATCAAGCACAACTTCATCAGGTGGGTTTCCATTCAAGGACAACACTCTATCAAGTGGGTACTCAGCATCATATTGTCAAAAAACATCATATCACATCAGATTTACATCATTTACCACGTTCATCAAGTCAAGAATAACTTCATCAGGTGGATTGCCATCAAGGACAACACAAGTCAACAATCTCATGTCTTCATCTTCATTCAGTGGGTTGCCATCAAGGACAACACTCTGCATCATATTGCCAACAATCTCCCCCTTTGGACTTGATGGCAACCACGATGATGTTTGGTTACCACAACAGATAGGTACATTAAGAATACAATGACACCATGTCACATTCCCCATTTTTGACACCATTCTTTCTCTTCATTCAAACACCATGTCACTCTCCCCCTTTGACATCAAGGGCAAAGGGCGGATCAAAACCAACACACTCTCCCCCTTTTCTCCTCATGTAGAAGAAGCGTTTTGCAGATCTGATGTATACTGAAGTGACCAAGCTCCCCCTGAGTTCATGTTGAATCTTCAAACATATTTTTCAATGAAGTACATGACTCTATGAACTTCCTATCACCAAAAGACTCATACTTACATCAAATATCCAACCAAGTGGATTTACATATAAGACTCAAGTACCCAACCAAGTGGGTTTACACATTTCAACTCAACTACCCAACCAAGTGGGTTTACAAAATTTGACTCAGCTACCCAACCAAGTGGGTTTACAAATTTGACAAGTCCTTACATGACTGAATATTATAATTTTACATCATGGGTCTCAACAAGACCTTTTCATCAAATTACAAATATGACCATTTATGACCAACACCAGAAAGTCCTCAAGAAAGAGAACATATTTCAGAACCATCATAATTCCAACAGTGCATTATACTCAGCAAAGCTAATGCTCCCCCTGAATCTGTGCATCCAAGCATCCTCTCCATATGACTAAGGCTCCCCCTTAGTTTGTGCATCCTGAACACTTTCACCAACAAATCATCAAGGCATCTTTATCAAAACATTAGAAATAGAATTATGAGAACTGGAACACCACCAGAGATACCAAATAGTATCAGAGATACCAAACAGCACTGCAGCTGTGCTAAAGAAATTTGACCCCAAACAAAAATTTGTCAGCAACCAGACATACGCAGTTTTATGTGCATGAACTCCCGTATATACGTGACTGTGTTTCAGGAAATCCGCGTATCCAATACCTTCTCCTATATTTTAACCAGATCTGATCCTTTGTGAGGCAAAGACAGTGTTCAGCTTCTTTCTGAGATATTTGAAAGCTTCCCTGGAATAAAGATAGATAGAACAGTGTAGTTGTGTCTTTAAGCGTCATCCAATGGTTGTAGCATAAGCACATTAGTAACCAAGCCTTCAGATTCTTTACAGCATCAATACAATCTTTCCAAGAGAAATTGTCATACAACAACATCTTCAAATATGTTTCATTCATCCATGTGGTCCAATATCACCATGAACTTTAAGATTTAACATGAAGTAACATATGTAGGGAAAATATCTCAACCATAGTAACAAACTCTGCATGATCTATTCTTATTTCTGAATCAAACGACTTCCAACTCATCCATGTGTGAGCACAAAAGATACTTTTCAGCAAACAGGGCTCAATATCTCATCATAATAAACCATATACTAAGTCATCATCATTTGAGCATGAGTATCACAATAACCAAAGAATAAGCAGTCATAGTGCCAACAATGTAATCATTAGTATTCAACCTGCTGCTCCCCCTGAACCAGTGCTCCTTCTTAACTTGTGCAACCTGAACACCTTCAACAACAAGTCATCGACAATGATCTGTCCTTATCTCTGAATTATAATACTTTCTTCTCAGCAATGAATACTCTTCATCAAAAAGAAAACAAGACTCATCCATAATCTTCAAACATAAGAAACCATGTATCATTTCATTACCATGAGTATAACCAGAATAATGCTAACAGCACAATCATTAGCAGTCAGACTGATGCTCCCCCTGAACCTCTACTCCTGATCTTTAGCTGTCATCCCAATTCTCTTATCATTAATTCATACGTGATTGTGTCTGCTGGAACTCGCGTGTATACGCGACTTTTGTTCATCTAACCCGCGTATGGAAAGTGACATGTTGAAAATTTCTCTTTCTTTCATCTCCCCCTGAACTTGTACTTCCTGTACCTGTCTTCTTCATATCAGATGCTCTGTCAGAAATACATATAACCAGAATAATCAGATCAACCATGAAAGTCATCATACATTGCTCCCCCTGTGACGATACATTACTAAATCTCATAATGTATCCCACATCATTCCTGCAGTCAATCAGAGAAGTAAGCTTCAGAAGCGGATGACTGCAGTAGGGTCAATATTCCCTACGTTTCTGATCGGTCCTCCATATTTTTCCAGATTTGTTTGAACTTTCTATTTGTGTGTTGGAAGTTATCCAATTTCTCATATCTGTTCAACCTGCATTCCTTTTCTACATGTCCATACTTGTTACAAGAATAACATCTCATGTGTCCAGAGAAATAAGCATAAGAATCATAATGAGTATTTCTAATCTTCCTCCTTTACAATCAGCTGCTTTATGTCCATACTTGTTACATGAAAAACAATATCCCTTGAAGAAACCAGAGTACCTTTCTATGTAGGAATTGTTTGTTTGAGGCTGAAATGATCTGCTCCTGCAATTTGCTGCAACATGCCCATAATTATGACATTTAAAGCATTCAACATTATTGACTAATTTCCTTTGAGATTTCATCATTGTTGGTTGACCTTTTGTCTCTTTCAACCCTTCAGGTTTTGCATTGACATCCTCTGAATTTTTAGCACTTCCTTGTGAGCTAGATTCTCCTTTAACAGTTTCATGGAAACCAAGACCAATTTTGATAGCAGGAGACCTTTGATTACTCAGAATATTGTCCAAAATGTTAGTACTATCTTGAAACCTCAAAAGTTTAACCTTTTCTTCTAATTTACCTTTGAGAATGTTTACCTCAACCTCCAAGGCTTGACATTGCTTTGTCATGATTTCTTCTTTCCTTCTTCCATCTTCTACTTGATCCTTCAGATTTAGAATCTCTTCTTTCAACCAATTTTCGTTTTCTTCACATGTTTGTTGCAGCTCTTCATTCTTCTTATTTGATTTTTCCATATCTTCTTTGAGAGAGATGATTTCTACTTCAAGGCCTTCCTTTTCAAATGGTTGTAGAGGTTCCTCATTCTTCTTACTTGATGCTTCAAGATTTACTTTCAGAGATATGTTTTCTGCTTCAAGTTCTGCATTCTTCTTATTTGATTTACCCAGGTCTTCTTTGAGGGAGATAATTTCAGCTTCAAGGCTTTCACTTCGATTGGTTACTTCATCCTGCAGTCTTTGATGTATTTCTATCTGTCCCTTCATTGTTTCTATCTGTCCATTCATTTTAGAGATCATCTCATTGTAGGAAGATTCCTTCTCATTAAATAATATTTGTTGATCTTCTTCTAGGTCCACAACATTACTTTCACTATTTACACCATTTCTTGCACAAAGAAGATTACAAGGACCCCAATCACTATCTGATTCATCTTCTTCAATTTCTGCTATACATGTTTTCTGAGATATCTTCTTGCTTCGAGTAGCCTTCTTCTTTTGCTTCTTTGCCATCAGCACTTTTAGATCATGGTCAGAATCTTCTTCATCTTCACTGGACACTTCATCATCATCTTCATTTGCATAAAAACTCTTCCTCTTTTCAAATTGTTTCCCTTTACCATGTTTTTCTCTATAAGGACATTTCGCAGCATTGTGACCAACTTTTCCACACTCAAAAAATTTGAAGGGAAGCTTACCTTTGAATCTTCCAGTAGCTAGTTGAAGTTTTCTCACGAAATTCGCTTCTTCTTCTTCGGATATATAGCTGGACTCTTTGACGACTTCCTTTTCTTTTCCTTTTGCAGATATCTTAAAAGCAGCTTCTTTGATTTGAGAAGGACCTCCTTGTCTCATTTAAAAATCAATCAAGATACCATGTAATTGAACAACAGTAAGAGTTTGCAGATCTTGCCTTTCTTCAATAGCTGAAACTTTAGAGTCAAATTTTGAAGTCAAGGATCTTAAGACTTTTTCCACCAGAGTAGTATCGGTTATGGTTTCACCCAAATTTCTCATCCGATTTACAATATCATCTAGACGAAGAAAGAAACTGGCAACACTTTCATAACTATGCATCTTCAAATTTTCATATTCAATTCTAAGAGTTTGGAGTTTTTCACCTTTTACCTTTGTATCTCCTTCATAACTCAGAATGATTTTGTCCCATATTTCTTTTGCTGAATGTAGCTGCATCACTTTAGAAAATTCTAATTTAGACATGCTTCCTAATAAGACATTCACTGCTTTGGCATTGATTTCATACTTCTTCCTTTCAGCTGCATCAGTAGGAATACTTGTCGGATATTGATAGCCTTCTTCCACGATTGCCCATACATCTACACCAAGACTTTGCAGATATGCTTTTGTTCGTACCTTCCAGAATATCAGATTGCTTCCATTGAATAGAGGTGGCTTTATAGACATTACTCCTACTTGACTTCCCATTGCGACGGATCTCCTTCAAGCGATCAAGCTTCTGCAGAAGGACCTGCTCCGATACCAATTGTTGGGAAAAATACTGAGAGGGGGGGGGGTGAATCAGTATTTATCAAAATTTTTACTTTTTCACTCTCTAAAACCCATACGCTACTTTGCTGAAGCCAACTAGCATATACACGCAGATATGCTTCATAAAACTCGCGTATACACATAGATCTAATTATGCCATTAATTCTTCACTTATATCATTCCATCATTCATTCACTAGATGTTCAATAAACAGTAAACATGTGCAGTAAGAACAGAATAAACCATCACACATAAGCATCACACATGAACACCAGGATTTTAGGTGGAAACCCAAGTCGGGAGAAAACCACCGCTGCAGTTGCTCATCCTTCAATATTTTATTATAGAGAAAACATCTTATAACATATGTGCTGGCGCAGACTTGACCAGCACGCAGGCACCCACCTGCGCTCGTTTACCAGCCTCTCCTGGAAGGGAGCTCCAACCCCCTGACTCGTTTACCAGCCTCTCCTGGAAGGGAGCTACGACCCCTGATCTCGTTTACCAGCCTCACCTAGAAGGGAGCTACAACCCCCTGACTGAAGGCTACAACCCTCAGCACCTCTATGGACCACGTTTCATCAATTTTCACACTGGATCCAAAGCTTCCTTTAGGACACCACTTGCAGACCACGTTTCATTATATTTTCAGACTGGACCCAATCCATACATTTAAGCTCAATCATACATCAAACTGAAACTTATCAATTCAGACAACCCAGAACTGTAGAATACATCATTCACAGATAGCAGTAACACAGCAGAACAGATCAGACATTTCATACCCCTTGCTTCAGCAAACCCTAGTTTGCATACGAGCTTTCCTTTCACTGATACCGCGTATATACGCGCTTCCAATCACATCAACCCGCGTATAATTCTGTACAAATTACAGAGTTGATTTCACTGTGCATACGCGCTTTCTCTTCAGCAAAGCCGCGTGTATACGCGCTTCTTCTGCGGCGAACTAGCATATGGTTCTTCAGACATTTAGTTCATTGCAATTCTTCAGAACAGATACATTACTCAGATTTTACCCTTTACTTCAAACAGATGTTCGCCTCTTCTCAGATCTAATCATCCCCTAAACAGATCTAGCAAATACAAGTACATTTCAGATCAAAATACCCTTCTTCATCATTGGTGCATCATGCAATCAGATCTATCATTCAACTATAACCCTTTCCATTCAGATATACTTCAGAGAGAAGTATTCATTCAAGCTCAGACATCTTGCACCCACACTCATGATTTGCACAATGAATTTCTTCTCTTTATATAGGTTTACCCTTTTTCAATACCATGAGCCAAAACCACATTACATCCGATGGTATTCCTAGAAAGGGTCATTTAGACGAATCATTACCCAATACAATGGGTCAATACCATGGTGGTTACCCCTGGTTTTGCACTTTTTGAGCACTTTTTCCCATACGTGACTTGGCACGTACTTTACCGCGTGCATACGCGACTTCTCCTAGACAAATCCCTGTATTCCTTGAAACATACTCTTTTCATCATGGATCTAGCACATACTGAATTCCTTTCTTAATTACCTTCTGTACTCTCTGTAGATACATCAGATTTACATCTTTAAACAGGTTCATCAAGACATATTCTATCAAGCACAACTTCATCAGGTGGGTTTCCATTCAAGGACAACGCTCTATCAAGTGGGTACTCAGCATCATATTGTCAACAAACATCATATCACATCAAATTTACATCATTTACCAAGTTCATCAAGTCAAGAATAACTTCATCAGGTGGATTGCCATCAAGGACAACACAAGTCAACAATCTCATGTCTTCATCTTCATTCAGTGGGTTGCCATCAAGGACAACACTCTGCATCACTCTGCATCATATTGCCAATACAAAGGCCAATCGCAATCGGGCCATCGGGCTTGGTCTTTTCAATCAACCCATTTGAAACATTGCGATGTGATTGGCGCCCGGGATCTTTAACACTTGGTCCCGGGTGAAAGTCATATGAAATGAAAAGGCGGGCAGAGTTTATACATATAAGTCCTGATCACATCGGAAAGTTTCGATGCGGCCTTTTCAATCAACCCATTGTGTTTTCTCCAATTGCGATTGCGTGATCGGTCTTTTTATCTACCCATTTAAATATTTCAATACATGACTTGGGTTTTTATGTTAAAACTTTGGAAAAGTGGGTTTTTAAGACTTTACAAAGAAAAAGAATGATCGTGAATGAAATTATACAGGGTTTTAAGCGCCAGATGCGGGCTTATGGTTTATATGAAAAATAATATAATCGGGGGTTTTATAACATAAATGCTTGATCGCATCGGAACTTTCGGTTCATGGCAAAAGACTTGCGCACTTTTAAATTTTGTGATGCGATAAGCGTCGTGAGGGGCTTAGCACCTGGTTCGTGGGTGTAGGCATGTGGGGGAAGTGGTTAGGACTTAGCCCAAGGGGCTTAACTCCATAATAATAAAACTTTTTTTTTTATGAAATTTTCAAAGTTTTTAATGGATTTTGGAGGTTTCGGTAAGGTTAAAGAGTGAGTCTTTAACTTTTAAAAAGTGATTTTCACGAGGGGAAGAAGAGGAATCATGAAAACAAGGGAGTTTTTATGGTTAAAAAGGGGAGCAAATGAATGTTTGAGAAGGGGGGAAATGATGGTTTCTCAGCAGTCTTTCTCTTGGAATCAGCAAAATTTTCTGAGTATAAAATGGAAATAGTAAATGAAGATTTTGAGACAAAGGCAGGAAGCCTTAGAGAGTCTTCAAGAGCCAACAATTTTTAGCAATGAAATTTGTTCCTTGAAGGCTCAAAAAATTCTTAGCCACCCTTTGCTATAGCAAATTTTATAGGTGGCTAACAGTCTGGTCGGTAATTTCATTGATCTTCCTATGTTCCTAGGTTTCCACAACACGTTGTCTTCCTTGTGAGCCTCTAAGTGTTAGGGTTCGGTAGTGGCTGGGCCAATCTTGGTCGTGTCAACAAATTTAAGTACTAGGGGAACAACTACTTCTTCCATTAACCGTTTGGGCGAGCGAAATCCCCTTGCCCCTCTAGGCATCAAGGACTGGAATGGATAACAGGGAACAAACTCATCACCTTCATTTCCATTTTGGACCGGGACTTCGTGCATTGCTACTTCAACCAGGGTCGATGCTGGTTCTTGTCAGGCAACATCGATTCTGCGGCTTATTTCCCTTCTATCCTTCTGCACTTTGCTCGCTATTTCTTCTTCTCGAGTCGATACCGGTTCTTGTGGAACAGTATCAACCTCCTGGTTCATTCCTTCTTTACCTCCCTGTTCCTCATGAATCACCTTTTTTTCACAATAGGTACCATTTCTTCAGGTCGAGCGTCGATTTTGCAGGCTGACTTCTCCTGTTCTAGCCGAATTGGGGTTGGTTCTTGTGTAACAGCCCCACTAGTATCAGCATTCATACTTATATGGGTAGGTGATGTTGTTTTTTGCAAAACAGCATCATTTTCCATTTCTCTATCCACAATTTCACTCCTTTGTTCTTCATTAACAAAAGTCGACGACTATATAATGGTATCGACTTCCTACACAATGTCCATCGTTTCTTTCTTTGTGGGTTCTTCAAGCAAGGTTGGTTCATGTGTGGCAGCCTCGTTTATGCCACCTGTTAGCCACCTATAAAAATTTTCATATCAAATGGTGGCTAAATCATGTTTTACGCCTTCAAGAAACAAGTTTTATTGCCAAAATTGTTAATTCTTGAAGTCTTGTGAAGATGACTTGTCCTTGAATTAATCTTCACTACTGTTTTCTTCTCAATTCTGAAAATTTGTTGTTTTCTTGAAGAAAAGATTGCTGCAAAAATCCATTTTTCCCTCATTTTCCCCTCCTATCACTCATAATTAACCTCCATTTCATCACCTTTTTCCCCATGAAATTCCTCTATCTTTCCTCATTTCCCTTCTTCCCTTCATAAAAACCCCTTTGATAAGGTTTGAAACTCCTATTTTACCTTATCAGAAGCTTCCAAATCCTTTGAAAAACCTTGAAAAATCATAAAAACCCACTTTTGCATTATAGGTCTTAAGCCCTTTTGGCCCCAGCCCCCAAACCACTTCCCCACCATATAACCTGTGCTTAAGACCAAGAGTTAAAGTCCCGAGTGTTTATCACAATCGAAGTTGTGCGATGGGCGCATTTCTTCGTTTAAAGGAAAGGTCCCGATGTGACTGGCTCCTTTTTTATAAACTCCCAATCTCTTGCTTCCTTCACATAACCTGGAGCCCACAATCAGGCGCCAAAGCATTATATAAAACCCTCCCCGGTGCGAATTTCCCATTGTATTTTATAAAATACCCCATTTTTTCATATTATAAAGAGTCCCGACGGTTCATTGGTTGGGCAAACCTCCACCGTTGATCTTAAACCAATCAACAATCGACAAGATTTGGCATCAGAGATTTCCATTGGGCGTGTTTAAATATTTTATTGCCCCTTCCCGATTGCCGATCTTTCGATGGCTTCTCAGCCGTCGATCTTCCCCGCCAGGCCTAGATCTAATGACCCACATCGCTCCATCCCAAAGCCCATCCCTCTGCCATTGGACCTCCACAGAAAAATCTCCGCCGTCAATCTGATCCTCAGATCAACGACCCTCGTTCAATCGCATCAGAGATTTTCATTGCGCCTTTCCTTTCTCCTCTTCCGATCGCAAATCTTTCGATTGTATCTGGGCCGTCCATACACTAAGATCTGACGGTCCAAATCAATCCTCGCAACCTTTGATAAATTCATAAAAACCCGCTTTATAAAGTTTTTCAGCGAATCTCCGTCGTTGATCTCTGCAGATCAACGTCCCGCACTAACCCAAATTTCGCCCGCCCCTCGCCTCATATTTTATTCCTTTGATCCCAAAATTCAATCTGGGCCATTCATTCCATTCATCCAACGGTCCATAATCATCCCGATAGGCCCAACTCCTTTGGGTCCTACCCTTCCCAGATCAAATCTCCACCGTTCATTCCTTGATCTGACTGTCCAGATCAAAACCGCTCAGACCCAGCCCCACCTTTTATCGCCCGAGCATCTATTCTCCATCGCACTCTCTCCATGACCATCTGATCTAAGACCCCGGATCTGACGGCCGACGCGTAGTTTCGCATGATTTTAAGCCCGAAAGATAATGTTTCAAAATTACGCGATGAGGGTGGTTTTAAAAGGCCACGTGTCAACCAGTAATGCATATCGCGTTCAAAAATTTAAGACCACCTTCCTCCCTTTTTGCAGCATGAAACCAGTGGTTTCTTTGGCCGAAACCATTTTCCCCATTTACACTGCGTTTTTTCCTGTTTGATCTACGTCGTTGATCTACGTCGTTGATCTGATGGTCTAGATCAAAACCGCTCAGACACAGCCCCACATTTTATCGCTCGAGCATTTATTCTCCATCGCGCTCTCTCCACGACCGCCCGATCTAAGACCTCGGATCTGACGGCCGACGCGTAGTTTCGCGTGATTTTAAGCCCGAAAGATAATGTTTCAAAATTATGCAATGAGGGTGGTTTTAAAAGGCCACATGTCGGCCAGTAATGCATATCGCATTCAAAATGTTAAAACCGTCTTCCTCCCTTTTTGCAGTGCGAAACTAGTGGTTTCTTTGGCCGAAACAATTTTCCCCATTTACACTGTGTTTTCTTCTGTGTGATCTCCATCGTTGATCTCTAAGATCCAACGGCTCACATTTAATCTTGTTGTTTTTTCATCGCCCTCCACCCATCCTCCAAGGGACTTCATCGATCAACCTTCGCCATTGATCTCCGTGGGCTAATATAATTCAACGACCCAGGATCGTTCTAAAACCCCAAAATTCCTTTCAACACATTTTTCCTCCGCCAAAGGTCTTTTCCTATTTTTCTTCGCATTTTTGCCTATTTTATTATAATGTTGCCCCTCTACATTATATTACCTCAATCAATCACGACCGTTGATCTCTGCAGATCAATGACCTGGACTTAATTTCCCCACCGTTTATCCAACCGCCTCCCATTTGACCCCCCGCAAATCAATCCTCACCGTTGGATGCTTTCATCCAACGGTTGCGATCTAACCTCAACCTCTGAAGCAGTTTTAACCTTCCTCATAGGCTTTTTCTAATTTTTCTTTGATTGTGCAGGTTTTCATAGTTTTTCAATTGTTGTAAAAGAAAATTGAAGGCCGGGGATGACGATCCCCTAGGCCTTTATTCATCAAAGAGTATCATTCCACAGGGTTCAACACCATGTTTCATTTGTGCCTCATGAGCACTGATGCCATTTTAAAACCCTTTGTGCACCTGCACATCAACAAGACACCGCAAAAATAAATCAATCAAAGAGTATCACTGTTAAAGGATTTAGTCACAACAGAGATGAAGACTTGAAGATTGTTTATACAGTTTTGAGTTATTACGGCCCAAATCGACTATCTAAATGCCTAATCCATCCAATTAAACACAGTTTGAAGAACAGAAGACAGAATTTAGGCCTAATTAATCCTAACACACAGAATCAAATCAAATTAACAGTGTTTAAAGAAAAGAAATAATATCTATCAGCCCGAGAAAGCCTCCACTGCCACATCAGAGGCTAATTGAATCCTCTCAGCTACCAAAAGCCACCCGCAGCCTCAAAGCATTCAAAAGAGGCCATAGTTATTACCAGAGCAGAATATATTTTCATCAATACGGCTGAATAGTTAATTCAACCAAAGGAACTTATTGTAAACTGTCAGCAGAGTTATTACAAGGATAACGAAGGCCCTTAAAGTCAACAAAATCTTCCCAGCAAGCTTAATACTTAATGTAAAACAATTAATGCAGAGGAATATCTAAAATTTTCTCCATTCAGACCCTCAAAGGCCGAGAAACATTAATCTGTATTAATTGAACCTAGAAGATCTTTTATCCCATCCCACATCCTCATTTCTTCTACAAATACTTTTGTAGAAGATGAGATAATTTTGGTCACTGCATATCTGTTTCCTGTAAATAGTTTACTGAAGCTGCTGTAAGCTCTGTTTGTAATTGAAGATACCTGAGTTGAGATGAGAAGTTTGAAGTTGTAGAGACCCACTGGACTTGATGATTGTAACTGGTTTGAAGCATTCAAATACAAGCTAATTTATGGGATCCTAGTCTATGTCAACGGTGATGTTTTTCTTATTGTAAATTGTTATTTTATTTCTGTTTCCATTCTGTCCATCTTCTCTGATAAAGAACAACAATTATAGAGTTAGGATTTACTGTCAAAGGTAACCTCCTCTTACTGATAAGCTTTATCTACATGTTTTCTTCCAAAATTGTGTATTTAAGAATGATTTAATACAGTCCAAGCAGTTAGGAATTCTGGCGTTCCCTCGTCCTACTGTCTAAACTAAAAATTGTTCTTGAATTTTATTTTCAGTTTCTACCAAGTAAAGTTAAACTAGGGAAGTATATGGTGAGCCCTGTCCTCTAGTTTTATCTCCAAAGGTTGTCTGAAAATTTCCCTAAGAGTATGTTGAAAGCAAGCTAGGTTCAAAATCCTTACCTGATCTTAGACTATTATTTTTTATCTTATGTGTTGTCTTGATAAGTCTGCTAAGTAAAGCTGAACTAGGGAAGTTTATGGTGAGCCCTGTCCTCTAGTCTCTTCTCAACAGTTTCTTTGAAAAGTTTCTCTTAGAATATGCTGAAAGCGGGATAGGTTCAAAGTCCTTACTTGATCTTAAGCTGTTATTTTTCATGTTTTAAATGTTTTCTATTGAAAGTGCATCAAAAGCAGGCTAGTTTCAAAGTACTTCCCTGATCTTAGATTATTTTTATGTATTTCTTAAGTGTATGCCGAAAGCAGGATAGTTTCAAAGTACTTACTTGATCTTAGGCTACTCTTTGTTCTTCATTTGTTTAAATTCCCCTTCTTATCGTTTCACTTCATACCATAAAATCAACTTTAAAAGAGATCCTTAAACATATATGACTTGCCCCATGGACCACTCTTGAACCTTGGTGTTTCAATTAAATCCTACTCTGACTCCATAGCCCAATGGATTGAAGATTTTTCTTGCCTATCTTTTTAGCTGAATCAATTTTCACTTTCATCCACCTTCATCCTTCATTTAGACTTCCTTCACCTTCACATATCTTTGCCCAACCAAAACAAACAAAAACCTTGTTCTTCATAACTAGCCTAATATCACATTCAAAAGCTTTAAAGATAAATCAATCTTTGCAATTATAGAGAGATGCCTCTCTGGATTCAGGAGGACTAGATCCTAGAATCCCAAAGTGTTTCAAGTGTTCTCCTCGCAGCTTCAATCTCACCAAACTGCTAAAATTACGGGGAGCTAACATTTCTGGCGACTCCACTCGGGATTTTCTGAGTTAGTAAGAAACTAAAGTACACCTTAAGACACCAGAAAGTCCTATAGAAATTTGAATAACTGATATATTATTCACTGAGATTCTCCTGATCACACACTATTTTAGCTTCATGCATAATACAGAATCTCTTCTACCATTGATCATCACATGCGGAAATAAAATCAATTGCATGCACACATTAAAACCACAAACAATCACACATATGAACACAGTATTTCATGGGAAAGCTTAAAGCTGAAAACCCCAACTATCTGTATATTATATGTCATGGAGATCATGTAACAACCATATTACAAAGCTCCTCACAAGCTCTCAGCACCACCTTCAATTGCTACACACTATCAAGCTAGATCTAGCAAAACACATGCTCCAATCCTTAGCCACTTGATAGCCAGCCTCTATTGCGTTTTCAATGCTATGGGATGGCTTCATTAAATAGATAAACCACCTGGCTTGTACTGTGCAATCCTCATTGGCTTCTCCACCTATCTGTGTGTTGCAAATAGCAACAGTATAGTCACAACTGATAGTTAACCTGCTCTTTCACCTATCTCTGCACTGGTCTCCACTGAAACTGTCCATGCACTGAAGTTAACTGATGTACTTTTTAGTTGATTAATGAGTTTATAATTAGTGAATTAATTAATAATTAATTCACACCACTCTCACTAATTGTATCAATTAGTTAAACTAAATACAAATAGCTCAACTATGTTTAGATTAGTTAAACTGAATACAACTCCACTAACTTCCTCAATCAACTCCACCAAACTCTGTCACATGAGTTCTAACTGAAGTCAACATGCAATAGCTCCACTAAACCCTTAGGAATAGCATAATTCCTTCTGTCAGCTGCATGTGCCACATCTGTGCACTTAACTGAAGTGCTCCAAGAGAATAAGATAATGTTTAGAGTCCAAATATTACTAAGAGATAATAATATTCGACATATCTATTTTTAGACTGGCAATCTAAAAATAGATTCCGCTCAGTATGTCTAAAAATAGAAGTCCATCTATTTTTTCCGAATTGACCAACCATCCACAAATAGCATCCTGAAACTCATAGAACATGATCCATATGTCTAAAAATAGACTTTGCGCCAAAAATAGCCTGCGGGCCCACTTAGTGAAGGCGACTCCTTTCCACTAAGCTCATCATCTTGTTGCAATCTCAACACTCCCTCTCAACAAGATATGGATTATCTGCAACCCCTATCCTGCCCCTGTGGTATTCGAATTTGCTCCAGGTGAGCGCCTTCGTCAAGATATCAGCATCCTGATCCTCCGTAGGAATGTATGAAAGTAACATGACCTTCCGCTGCACACAATCTCTGATATGATGATACCGGATGTCAATGTGTTTAGATCTATCATGAAATACTGGATTAACCAAGAGTTTGATGCAACTCTGATTATCACAATAAATCACAGTAGGATCCAAGTGTGAACCGAACAACCCGACCAGGATCTTCCTCATCCATATAGCCTCGCATGCATCCAAACTCGCTGCCATATACTCGGCCTCTGCTAAACTGAGTGCCACGGATCTCTACTTCCTGCTGTACCAAGAAACTGTTGTCGACTCGATACTGAAAATCCCTCCATATGTGCTCTTTCTGTCCATTGGGCTCCCTGCCCAATCTGCATCCATGAAGCCACATAGCCTCACCTCATCCGACTGTCTATACCATAATCCATATCCCGATGTGCCTCTGAGATATCTCAATACCTGCTTCCCTGCCTTCCAAAAGAGCTTGGTAGGCTTAACCATCGGTTGTGAAAGCTGGTTAACTGCATAGCATATATTGGGTCATGTATTGACTAGATACATAAGCGACCCCACCAACTGTCGATAAACAGTGGCATCCACTACCTCTACCGAAGTAGCATCCTCCTTCCTCCATCCACCAGGAAGAGGAGTATCAACAGGCTTGCAGCCATGCATGTTGAACTTCTCCAGTATCTCCCGGGAATACTTACCCTGAGAAACAAACAGTCCACCACTGCGCTACCAAATTTCCAATCCCAGGAAATAATGAAGGAGGCCCAAGTCCTTCATATCAAACTCTTTTGCAAGATCCTCCTTGCATGAGAGTATCAACAGATCATCACCTGTCAAAATCAAATCATCTACATAAAGTACAATGATCAGCAACTTACCCTCCACCACAATCTGGTATAAGTTAGGATCCGCCTCACTCTTGGAGAATCCAAGTCCAATGAAATAACTGTCTATCCGTGTGTACCAAGCACGAGGTGCTTGTTTCAACCCATACAGCGCTCTCTTGAGCCTGCACACATGTGACTCGTTGCTGAAGATCTCAAAACCTTCGGGCTACTCTATGTACACCTCCTCCTCAATGACTCCATTGAGGAACGCAGTCTTCACATCCATCTGATGAATGTGCCACCCCATCTGCGCTGAGAGAGCAAGAATCCGCCGTATGGAAGAATACCTTGCGACAGGTGCAAAGGTCTCCTCATAATCAATCCCCTCAATCTGTGAAAAGCCTCAGGCAAAAAATCTTGCCTTGTACTTCTCCACACTCCCGTCAGCTGCCTGCTTCACTTTGTAGATCCATCTCGAACCCACCACTGATTTCCCCTCCAGCCTCGGGACAATCTCCCATGCACGGTTTCTGACAATCGACTCATACTCTTCCACCATGGCATCTACCCATGCGGGGTCCTCCACAACTTCCTCGAAAGAGGATGGCTCTATCACGATACGCTTTCTCACAAGAGCCATGTATCTAGTATACCGGTCAGGTGACTATCTCTGTCTGCGCTGTGATGTAGGTGCTCCTACAACCTTCTCTGCATCTTGAGCCATCGCTCAGCATCTGTAGTGCGCTTCTGCCCTCTGATGGTTGGCGCTGCATGAGTGGTTTCTTCCACTCCATGAACCTCATCTTGTGGCTGATCCACATCCTGAGACTCATCCTTAGGAACTAATAGCTCCTCATCTGCATGCAAGTGTGGCTCCCTCTCAAGCGAACACTGCATGGCTTTCTCCTCCTGAAATTTGATATCCCGTCGCACAACAGTCTTGCGACTGTCTGGAAAATACACATGATAGTTATGGGGTGTATCAGTGTACCCCACAAATATCCCAACCTTTGCGGTCGGCTCCAGCTTCTTCCTGGCATCCTTTGTCACATGAATGTAAACAAGTGAACCAAAAATCCTCAAATGGGAAATATCAGGCCTCTTACCAGAAAACGCCTCCTCGGGTGTACTCATGCCAAGTATCCTGTGAGGACAACGGTTCTGCACATATACTGTATTATTGCATGCCTCCGCCACAAGTGAATGGGTAGGCCCTGATCATGCAACATCGCCTGTGCAGCACCCACGATCGTTCTGTTCTTCCGCTCAGCAACCCCGTTCTGCTGTGGGTTATGAGGTGCTATGAGCTCTCTTCAAATTCCTTCTGCGCTGCAAAAGTCCTTGAATTCGCTAGAGATGAATTCACCACCATTGTCGCTCCTAAGAGCCTTCACCTGCTTCCCTGATTCTTTCTCAACCAGTGCCTTGAACTCACAAAACTTTGAGTATGTCTCGCTCTTCTTCTGCATGAAGAAGATCCAGCACTTACGATAAAAATCATCAACAAATATCACATAATACCTGTGCTTTGCTGTCGAAGCTACTGAGAAAGGTCCACACACGTCTGTGTGAATTCTCTCAAGGATCGTCGTGGCACGACTATCCTTCTCGTGAAAGGTGGCTTTCACAAATTTTCCCAAGGTACACCCCTTGCACTGATCTGACTGCGCAAGAGTGCCTTTAGGAAGCCTAGTAGAAATCTGCTGCAATATCTTCAAAGCTCCATGGTGAAGGTGGCCCAATCTCCGGTGCCACAACTCGCCATCATCCCGGCTCACCACTCCTTCTGCCTTGCCTGCCATTGCTACACAGCCATCTACCTACAATTGATAAAGGTTCTTAACTCGAACCCCTATCCTCCGAGTCTCACCAGTTGCCTTACTGCGCAGGAAAGCCTTTCCCTCGCTAAAGACAACATCATATCCCTTGTCTTCTAACATCGCCACAGAGATAAGATTCTTCTTCAATCCCGGAACATGCATCACTTCCTTCAATACGAAGGGTTTACCAGACTCCCTCTCAAAGGAAATGGTACCGATACCGGTCGCACTGTATCTACCATCATCGCCCATCTCGATGTGCACTCCAAGATCTTTCTCATCCAGATCTGAAAACAAATCCCGATCTCCAGTCATGTGAAAAGACGCACCATTGTCCAAGAACCATACTGATCCCATCACACTTGAGACCAAGCATGCGATCAGCGAAAAATCTAGCTCAAACTATGAGGCTAAGGCCTCTCCCGCTGCAGATCCAGCAGCATGCTTATTTTTCTTCTTCTGCGGACAATTTGTGGCATAATGTCCGTGTTGGTGACAGTGAAAGCACTTCACCTTGGACATGTCCTGCTTCTTGCCTTTCGCACCGGAATGAGAAGATTTCTTGCTCTTCCCCTTCTTTGCTTTGGCAGCCAGTTGTACTTTCTTCTGTCAGTTTGATGACTGATCGTCTCCTGCACTTCCTTGTCTCTGCACAAGATCCGACCAAAGTCGCTCCCATCCTGGAAATTTCTCCCGACCATTGACAGAGTCCTGATAGGAATGCCAACTCTTTGGAAACCCAAGGAGAGCCAAGCTCACCAATTCCTCATCATCTACATTCACCCCCACACTTCCCAGCTCATCCCTGCATTGGATGAACTTCGTGAGGTACTTGGGCATACTGTCGCCTTTATCCATCTTTATGTTTTTGAGTTTTTCCTTGAGCGCCAACTTCCTCTGGTCACTTTTGCTTTGGAATAAATCTGTCAAGGCTTTCCACATCAGGAATGGAGAAGCCTTACCATGTAGGCCAGACACAATGTGATCCTTCATGCCCTCCAACAGAACTCGCACTTTATTGCTTTTGCTATGCCAAGTGACAGAACCCTCCCAGAAGCAGGCTAAATTGTCTCATGAGATCTTCAACTGTATTGTCATCCAGCACTGCCTCCATCCTGTCCTTCCATACAATATAATTCGAGCTGCCCTCAAGGGCATACTCCAATCGCAATCCGTTGAAAGACATCTCAACTTCGACACCAAGAAAACACTGCTGCAAATTCGAATTCCACCAGCACAAAACTCAACCGCTTCAATGTTTTGCAATTTCTCCAATGATCAATATCGCTCTGATACCATGTAGAAATTTGAATAATTGATATATTATTCACCGAGATTCTCCTGATCACACACTATTTTAGCTTCATGCATAATACATAATATCTTCTACCATTGATCATCACATGCGGGAATAAAATCAATTGCATGCATACATTAAAACCACAAACAATCACACATATGAACACAGTATTTAATGGGAAAGCTTAAAGCTGAAAACCCCAACTATCTGTATATTATATGTCATGGAGATAATTTAACAATCATAGTACAAAAGCTCCTCACAAGCTCTCATGCACACCCCCAATTGCTACACACTATCAAGCTAGATCTAGAAAAACACATGCTCCAACCTTTTGCCACTTGATAGCTAGCCTCTATTGCGTTATTAATGCTATGGGATGGCTTCATTAAATAGATAAACCACCTAGCTTGTACTGTGAAATCCTCATGGGCTTCTCCACCTATATGTGTGTTGCAAATAGCAACAGTATAGTCACAACTGATAGTTAACCTGCTCTTTCACCTATTTCTACACTAGTCTCCACTGAAACTACCCATGCACTGAAGTTAACTGATGCATTCTTTAGTTGATTAATGAGTTTATAATTAGTGAATTAATTAATAATTAATTCACACCACTCTCACTAATTGTATCAATTAGTTAAACTGAATACAAATAGCTCAACTATGTTTAGATTAGTTAAACTGAATACAACTCCACTAACTTCGTCAATCAACTCCACCAAACTCTGTCACATGAGTTCTAACTGAATTCAACATGCAATAGCTCCACTAAACCCTCAGGAATAGTGTAATTCTTTCTGTCAGCTGCATGTGCCACATCTGTGCACTTAACTGAAGTGCTCCAAGAGAATAAGATAATGTTTAGAGTCCAAATATTATTAAGAGCTAATAATATTCGACATATGTATTTTTAGACTGGCAATCTAAAAATAGATTCCGCCCAGTATGTCTAAAAATAGAAGTCCATCTATTTTTTCCGACTTGACCAACCATCCACAAATAGCATCCTGCAACTCATAGAACATGATCCATATGTCTAAAAATAGACATAGACTAAAAATAGACTTTGCGCCAAAAATAGCCTGCGGGCCCACTTAGTGAAGGCGACTTCTTTCCACTAAGCTCATCATCTTGTTGCAATCTCAACAAGTCCTTGATTCAAGAAAATTTTTCAGTAAGTACAAGTAGACTTTTTCAAGCACTACCAAGTAAACGGTAATCATGATAAAAAAAATTTGAATCAGTGACAAACTAAGGAAGCCTTAGGATTCTCATAAGAACTTATCAAACCTTGAAGGATCAGCTAGCTTAGCCATAAGAGTAAAATTTCCTTGTCTCATCACCGTAGCTAAGTGTTGAAAAAAATTTAGGACACTCTTAGAACCCATAGGATTGAAATAACTCAGAAAACCCAAAAATATTTCAGATTGGTATTCAAATAAACATGGTGGTGGACCATCAAACCTTTTACCTCCAAAAGAGCTAAAAATTTCCACCTGGTGACTCCACACTAAACAGACCTTAAGGCTCCACTGGGAAGACCCATTATCATAATAACATCATTTAAACTCAGTTAGAGGACTTTAGGATTAAAAGTTTTCTTATTTTAAAAGGATCAGTTAGCGTCTTAAAGATTGTCATATTTGGTTAGACTTTTCTTGTTTAGTTGGGTCTGAAAAACACAGCATAGTGGCTCCTAGAAAGATTCGTACTAGAGCCTACCCTGACCCTAATCCCCCTGAAATAGTTGATAATCCTGAAAGAATCCTTAGGAAGTCTCTGAGGTTAAATCTTCAACTGTTTTCGGATCACCGCTTAGAGCTAATTCTGTTCCTGAAAACCTTGCAGCTCTACAACAATCACAAGTTAACTTAAGAAATCCATTTAGAACTAGGTCGCTTAATGATTTAGATCAACTAGATTCAGAGTCTTCACTTTCATCCCCAGATAGAAGTGAACATCCTGGTAGTAGAGAAACTACACCACCTGATCTACATTTCCTATATAATTTAGGTGTCTCTCATCCAAGATCAGCTCAACAATCTATTGCTGGTCCATCCACATCTGTTCTTCATACATCCACTATCCAATCCACTCCATCCCAGCCCACTTTCCCTCTTATCAATCCACCACTTGTAAACCCCACACTGTTTCCACAACCTCCTATCATGGCAACATGGTATGCTCCTCTAGTCCTTCCTTTACCATTAGTCAATCTTCCATAGAACTATCAGTCCAAGATACCATTGTATGATGCCAGTAATTCTACTACTGCTTCACAACATGTGGATAAGATGAATGACTACTTTGACAGAAATTAAATTGATGATGAAACTGTCAAACTTAGATTATTTTCTCAGATTTTAGGGGGAGAAGTAAGAAAATGGTTCAAAGGCTTAACCCCTCACAGTATTAATGATCTCCAAGCCTTCCATCAGATATTCTTAAACAAATGGAAAGTTATAAAAAACCCTCTTCAAATACTTTCTGATTATAAGAATCTCCAAAGAAACACAGGTGAGAGTGTACAAGCTTACTGCACTAGGTTTAATAGTGTTTATAATGCCCTTCCCCCAGACTTAAAACCTCCACAAGGCTCAGCTTTAAACAAGTTTCCTAAAGGATTTGATCCTGGAATGGCCTATCAGCTGAGAGAGAGAGATCCTTTAACCCTCGAAGATATGCAAAAAGGAGCTCTTGCTGTGGAAGTTAATTTAATGGAGAAAAGAGCAAGAATGAGGAATGAGAAGAAAGTTTCCTTTAGAGAAGAACCTACATCTTCCACATCTAGCTCAAAGATGGAAAGAATGATGGAGGAGATGATGAAAAAGATGAGCATACTTGAGAGAGCACAAGCTAGTCAAAACCAAATAGCTCCTCAAAACAGAAATCAAAACCAAAATCATAATTTCAGAAGAAACCAACCTTAGAACAGACCAAGGGAGGATGATCAACAAATCACTCCTCCTTTTCATCAAAATTATGTGAGTGAGGTTGAAGAAACAAGCGAACAAATAGAGGAAGATGACATCAACATGCTGGGAGTAGATAATGATGATTTTGAATTTCATTACAATAGAAAACAAGGTCTATACACACCCTATGATGATAAAAGAGCTGAGGATGAAAGTTATTATCAATAAATGGAAAATTTCATCATAGAGACTCAAAAAGAATATGACCTTAGGAGTAAAAGCAATCAAGAAACTCCCAAAACTAAAACCTCTGAAAAATCCACACAAAGCAGCACTATAAATAAACCTAAAGTTACAAAGCAGAAAGACAAAACAGTGGCTGTAAATTCTAATAAAAATAAAGAGAAATGCACTCAAAACAATAAAAAACAGAGTGCAGATCTCAGTAGTGTTAGCACATCAGCTAGTACTCCTATTAAAACAATTCTAACCAATGTAAATAGAGGAAACTAGCAAACTGATTTTGCTGATAGAGTGGCTATTAATAAGGCTGAAACAAGCACTTTAAAGAATCATATGCCTTTTAGTTTGGAGCAGGAAATTGCCAGAATCAAAATCTCTATTCCTCTCACTGAATTAGCTGCCCAAGATGTATATAGATCTCAAATTTTGAAGGCTTTAAACATAGAAGAAAATAATGACACTGTCAATCTTAATGATGACCAGCCAGAGCTCATATTTGGTCCTAAGATTGAGGGTAGGTGTCAAGAGGGACCAGTTCCTCCTTTTTATGTTAGTTTAAATGTTCATGAAAAAATTTTGCACAACGCCATGCATGACTTAAGGGCCTCCCACAATTTAATGCCCAAAGCTGTAATGGAGAGCCTAGGCCTTGAGATCAATCGACCTTACAAAGATATTTACTCCTTTGACTCAAGCAGAGTGAAATGTTTAGGTTTAATCAAATACCTCTGTGTAAACTTAGCACAAATTCCAGCCAAATGTTTAGTAATGGATATTTTTGTGGCTGATGTACCCCCAAAATATGGTATGTTGTTATCAAGATCATGGGGAGCTAAGTTACAAGGAACAATGCAGATGAATATGACCTATGCGACCATCCTTGTTTTCAATCAGGCTAGAAGACTTTACAGGGAGTCCCATATGCAATACATGGTTACTAGCCAAGAGAGACCGCAAAACTCTCCCCTTTATTCTGTAAATACAGGCCTTGATTCATTTATCCTTTTTAACTATGAAACATTCACTGAACAAGTGACCTTAACTGACTTAATGGCAGATAGAGAGGAGGAGGAAGACAACATAGAAGTTTCAAAACAGTTTGCTAAACCAGAAAACTACAGCAAACAAAACACAGGTCTAGAGCTACAAATCATCCATCCCTTGCTTTTAAACCTTAACAGTCAAGAAAGCAGTCCTCAACACAATGAAAAACCTGAGGAAATAAAACAAATTCAATATAGTGCTGGTTTTCAAGAACAATCCGAAAGCACGCTTATTGAAGAGGATAGTAACCAAACTGATGAAACCGAAACTAGTCCTCTCTGGATTATGCACTTTGATGGATCTTGTACTAAGAGTGATGCAGGTGTGGGAGTGTGGCTTCGCAATATAATGAAAAATCATACTGAAGGGAATTCCTGCAAATTAAATTTTCAGTGCACCAATAACATAGCCGAGTATGAAGCCCTTCTTTTAGGCTTGCGTTTATTGAAGATATTAGGGGCCAAAAGAATAAAGGTTCATGGTGATTCTGAACTTATAATTAGGCAAGTGAATGGGGAATATACCGCAAAACATCCCAGAATTAGAGCCTATCGAAACGATGTCATGGATTTATTGAAAACATTCGACGAATTTAAACTAATTTTTGTCCCAAGAAACGAAAATATTCAAGCTAACGGTTTGGCTTTTACTGCTAGAACGTTCCTAACTCCTTATGAAATCAAACAATGCACAACTCAAATTTAATTCAGACCATCTGTCCCTGATAATGAAAAATATTGTCAAGTGTTTGATGGAGACAAACAAATAGAATACTTTCTGCAGTCCAAAAATGAATTTGAACTACCAAGTTCAGATTCAGAATATGAAATAGACTGTCCTAGTGAAGAAAATCTACTTGATGAAGAAGGAGAGTCTCTAGAGATGGCAGATGTAAATCTGTTGTCTAACAAACTTGAAAACACAACTGAAATTGTTGCAGAGTTAGAAAAAGAAGACTTAGAAACTCTACAGTCTAACAGTAAAAGTTTGCCAAAAGGTCTGGTCCCTTTAGAAGAGTTGTTTGATTTCAACGATGTGGCCAAAAAGCCAAAGCTGGAGCCTATGGAAACTAAAGTTGAAGAGTGTAATATAGGCAATGAACTAAAACCAAAGATGATCAAACTATCTAAGACTTTAACAGCTCATATCAAACTGAAATACATAGAGCTGTTTAAAGAATTTTCTGATGTTTTTGCATGGACTTATGAGGATCTAAAATCCTATGACACTGAAATAATTCAGAACAAGATACCTCTCAAGGAAAACCAAAAGCCATTTAAACAAAAACTATGCAGAATAAACCCTGTCCAGTTACCTTTGGTTGAGAAGGAAATCAAGAAAATGTATGAAGCTGGTATTATTGTCCCTATTAGATATTTAGAGTGGGTGTCTAATCTAGTGTCAGTTAGGAAGAAAACATGAGAGATTAGGCTTTGTATTGAATATAGAGACTTAAACAAAGCCTCATTGAAGGACAACTACCCTTTACCCAAGATGGATCATATTTTACAAAGGGTAGTTGGTTCTAAAAGAATTTCTCTGCTAGATGGCTACTCAGGATACAATCAGATTTTAGTACATCCTGGTGATCAACTAAAGACGGCCTTTACTACACCTTGGGGAACTTTCATGTATATGAAAATGCTCTTTGGTTTAATGAATGTTGGCGCTAATTTTCAGAGAGCCATGGATATTGCATTCTCGGAAGAATTGGGCTACTTCATCATTATTTACCTTGATGATGTCACTGTATTTTCCAAGACAGATGAAAATCACTTAGAAAACTTGAGAAACATATTCGAGAAATGCAGAAAGTTTGGAATATCTTTAAATCCAAAGAAAACACTATTTGGTCTCCAAGAAGGTAAACTTCTTGGGCACATCATATCAGAAGAGGGTATAAAGATAGACCCAAAGAGGATTGAGGCTATATTGCAAATCACTCATCCAAGAAACATCAAGGAACTTCAATCTTTCATTGGAAAGATAAATTTCTTGAGAAGGTTCATACCCAACTTGGCTGAACTCCTTAGAAACATTACAAACATGCTGAAAAAGGAACAAGGGGTTAAATGGACCTTAGAAGCAAAGAAATTTTTTGAGCTGGTAAAACAAGCATTAACCAAAACACTAGTTCTAATAAGTCCTAATTTTTCAAAATATTTTTACATTTTTTCATTTGCATCAAAACATACAATAGTTGTTGTCCTATTGCAGAAAAATCCACAGGGACAAGAGCAGCCCATTGCATTCTTTAGCAAGGCATTGAAAGATGCTCGTCTGAAGTACAACATTATGGAAAAACAAGCCTTTGCCTTAGTCAAAGCTTTACAAGACTTCAAAGTTTACATTTTTCACTCCCACATCATTGCCTTTGTCCCAAATTCAGTTGTGAAAGACATTCTAACACAGGACCCAGATGGTAAGAGAGGTAAGTGGATAGCTGTGATACTTGAATATGATTTAGAAATCAAGCCCACTAAACTCATTAAAGGCCAAGGACTAGCTAGATTAATGGCTGAATCAAATTTTGAAGTTTTTGATATAAATATGATAAATGCTTTAGATTAACAAGAGGAATTCTCAACTCCCATTGTTGAAGACCATTTTATGAATTCCTCTTGGTATGCTGATATTATATATGTTTTGTTTAATTTGAATACACCTCCTAGTTTATCAAAAACAAAGGCAAGGTTTTTAAAGTTAAAAGTTGTAAACTATTGCATTATAGATAAATGTCTTTATTGGAAAAATGAAAGTGGGATATTGCTTAAATGTTTGCCTGAGAATGATGCAGAGAAGGTTAAGCACGAATTCCATGAAGGAGAATGTGGATGCCACCTCTACTGGAAGACTACAGCCAACAAAATCCTTAGAGCTGGTTACTGTTGGCCCACACTCTTTCTAGATATCCATAAGATGATAATTGCCTATCATAAATGCCAACTTTTTGAAGGCAAAAGAAAGTTGCTTCCCCTACCTCTGCATCCAATCACTATCAAAGCTCCTTTTCAACAGTGGGGACTTGACTTCATAGGAGAAATCCATCCACCCTCATCTACCTAGCATAAATGGATTCTCACTGCAACTGACTACTTCACCAAATGGATAGAAGCCATCCCTTCTAGACAAGCCAATGATTTTGTCATCATAAAATTCATTGACACTCATATCATCTCTAGATTTGGCTATCCTAGGAAGATCATCACTGATAATGCTGTAGCATTTGGATCTAAGAAGATGGTTGAATTTTGTCACAAATATCATATTACATTGGGTCATTCTAATACTTACTACCCACAAGGTAATGGGCTGACAGAATCCTGAAACAAGAGTTTGGTAAACATAATCAAGAAGTTGTTGGAGGACAACAAGAAGCCTTGGCACAAAAAGCTAGTACATGCACTATGGGCTGACAGATTGACACTTAAGAAATCTATTGGAATGTCACCCTATCAACTTTTGTATGGAATAGATGCAATTTTTCCAACCAGCCTAGGTGTACTAGTTATAAAGTTGATCCAAGAAGTGCAGTATGAAGACAATGACATGATCAGAAGGATAAATCGGACCATACATCTTCAGCAAACTAGAGAGGATGTTTACAATAGAGCATTACAAAAGCAAGAGAGCATCAAGAAGCTTTTTGATAGAAGAACAAAGGCCTATAATTTCAATGTTGGTGACAAAGTATTAAAGTGGGACTCAAGGAGAGAAGACAAGGGAAATCATGGGAAATTTGATAACCTATGGCTTGGCCCTTATCTCATTTATTCTACTGTTGGTAATAATGCTTATTTCTTGCAGGAGTTGAATGGAGATGAACTGTTTGGGGGTCCTGTCAATGACAGGATGCTCAAACATTATTTCTCTTGATCCTATCATGTTTGGAAGCCTTTTTATATTTTTTCTCATTATAAATATTTTATCCATCATTGCATTCAAAGTTAGAAAAATAAAAAAATACAAAAACAATAGAAAGAGAAAAGAGGGTAGATTGTGAAAACAAGAAAGGTATAGCCCCATACCAAAAAAGAGAAACAAAGTCTGAAAGTGTGCAAGCTTAAATTCCACTCCTAAAAGAAACACACTCCTAGTTAGTCATCCAGTCTAATCATGACTAATTAGTTTTAAATTTACTACTAATAGGTTAGTGAAATTAGATTTTCCAAGAAGCTTAATCTTGGCTTATCAGTTAGGTAGATTAAGATAGAAAATAAAGGTTCAAACAAGCTCAAAATCTGAACCTACAAATTCCAAAACAAATAATGACTCTAATCTGTTTAAATCCTGAGTCAAAGATAGAAGTAAACTGGTTCTAATAAACCCAAAACTTGAACCATAGAACAAAGAAAAAATGGCTCAAAAAAAGTCAAAACAGAGCTAAAGAAAAGAGAAGGATGTGCTTAAAAAATTTCAGATCTTAAGCCTTCACCATTTTGATTTAATTTTCTGCAAATAACAATCTATGTGCAGCTTTTTTTTATGCCATAGATCAGCAACAAGTTAGACTATTCAATCCTTACTTGTATGCTTTTAAATTTCTTGTTTCAGAATTTAGAGAATAAAAATCTGTTGGACAGTCTAATCCCAACAGATGGTAGTTAGGTAGAGAAATTTATGAACTCAACTATTTAATCTGAGTTCATGGAGAAATAAGAAGTAGACTTAGATTAATTTTATGTTTTCAAAAAGAATAAAATGTTTGTAAAAGAGTTTGCCAATCCAAATGCACTCACGGCTGCTAACATTATCAAAATAGAAAAATATTAGCCAAGTGAAGAAATTTGCAGCCCAATCGATGAGGCATTGATCAGCCTCCCAGAGAATACAAGTATGAAGTTATTGACACCTTCAAGAAGATGCCATCCCCATGTGGAGCCACTGTTAGCCACCTACAAAAATTTTCATATCAAATGGTGGCTAAATCATGTTTTAAGCCTTCAGGAAACAATTTTTATTGCCAAATCTTGAAGTCTTGTGAAGATGACTTGCCCTTGAATTAATCTTCACTGTTGTTTCTTTCTCAATTCTGAAAATATGTTGTTTTCCTGAAGAAAATACTGCTGCAAAAATCCATTTTTCCCTCATTTTCCCCTCCTAACACTCATAATTAACCTCCATTTCATCACCTTTTTCCCCATGAAATTCCTCTATCTTCCCTCATTTCCCTTCTTCCCTTCATAAAAACCCCTTTGATAAGGTTTGAAACTCCTATTTTACCTTATCGGAAGCTTCCAAATCCTTTGAAAAACCTTGAAAAATCATAAAAAACCCACTTTTTCATTATAGGACTTAAGCCCTTTTGGCCCCAGCCCCCAAACCACTTCCCCACCATATAACTTGTGCTCAGGACCAAGAGTTAAAGTCCTAAGCGCTTATCGCAATCGGAGTTGTGCGATGGACGCATTTCTTTGTTTAAAGGAAAGGTCCCAATGCGATTGGCTCCTTTTTTATAAACTCTCGATCCCTTGCTTCCTTCACATAACCCAGTGCCCGCAATCAAGTGCTAAAGCATTATATAAAACCCTCCTCGATGCGAATTTCCCTTTGTATTTTATAAAATACCCCATTTTTTCATATTATAAAGAGTCCTGATGGTTCATTGGTTGGGCGAACCTCCACCGTTGATCTTAAACCAATCAACGATCGACAAGATCTCGCATCGGAGACTTCCATTGGGCGCGTTTAAATATTTTATTGCCCCTTCCCTATTGGCGATATTCCGATGGCTTCTCAGTCGTCGATCTTCCCCGCTAGGCCCAGATCCGATGGCCCACATTGCTCCATCCTAAAGCCCATCCCTCCACCTTTGGACCTCCACAGGCAAATCTCTATCGTCGATCTGATCCTCAGATCAAAGACCCTCGTTCAATCGCATCAGATATTTTCTTTGCACCTTTCCTCTCTCCTCCTCCAATTGTATCTGGGTCGTTCGTACACTAAGATCTGACGGTCCAGATCAATCCTCGCAACCTTTGATAAATTCATAAAAACCTGCT
Organism: Pinus albicaulis; assembly: GCA_034641835.2. Lineage (NCBI taxonomy): Eukaryota > Viridiplantae > Streptophyta > Pinopsida > Pinales > Pinaceae > Pinus > Pinus albicaulis. Next base: position 257,623,969 of record CM076573.1, read on the forward strand.
TTATAAAGTTTTTCGGCGAATCTCCGCCGTTGATCTTTGTAGATCAACGGCCCGCATTAACCCAAATTCTGCCCGCCCCTCACCCAATATTTTATTCCTTTAATCCCAAGATTCGATCTGGGCCATTCGTTCCATTCATCCAATGGTCCAAAATCATCTCGATAGGCCCAACTCCTTTGGGTCCTACCCTTCCCAAATCAAATCTCCGTCGTTCATTCCTTGATCTGATGGTCTAGATCAAAACCGCTCAGACACAGCCCCACCTTTTATCGCTCGAGCATTTATTCTCCATCGCGCTCTCTCCACGACCGCCCGATCTAAGACCTCGGATCTGACGGCCGACGCGTAGTTTCGCGTGATTTTAAGCCCGAAAGATAATGTTTCAAAATTATGCAATGAGGGTGGTTTTAAAAGGCCACATGTCGGCCAGTAATGCATATCGCATTCAAAATGTTAAAACCGTCTTCCTCCCTTTTTGCAGTGCGAAACTAGTGGTTTCTTTGGCCGAAACAATTTTCCCCATTTACACTGTGTTTTCTTCTGTGTGATCTCCATCGTTGATCTCTAAGATCCAACGGCTCGCATTTAATCTTGTTGTTTTTTCATTGCCCTCCACCCATCCTCCAATGGATTTCATCGATCAACCTTCGTCGTTGATCTCCGTGGGCTAATCTAATCCAACGGCCTAGGATCGTTCGGAAACCCAAAAATTCCTTTCAACACATTTTTCCTCCGCCAAAGGTATTTTCCTATTTTTCTTCGCATTTTCGCCTATTTTATTATAATGTTTCCCCTCTACATTATATTACCCTGATCAATCATGACCGTTGATCTCTGCAGATCAACGGCCTGGACTTAATTTTCCCACCGTTTATCCAACCGCCTCCCATCTGACCCCCGCAAAGAAATCCTCACCGTTGGATGCTTTCATCCAACGGCTGCGATCTAACCTTAGCCTCTGAAGAAGTTTTAACCTTCCTTGTAGGCTTTTTCTAATTTTTCTTTGATTGTGTAGGTTTTAATAGTTTTTCAATTATTGTAAAAGAAAATTGAAGGCCAGGGATGACGATCCCCCAAGCCTTTATTAATCAAAGAGTATCATTCCACAGGGTTCAACACCATGTTTCATCTGTGCCTCATGAGCATTGATGCCATTTTAAAACCCTCTGCACACCTGCACATCAACAAGACACGGCAAAACTAAATCAATCAAACAGTATTAGTGTTAAATGATTTAGTCATAGCAGAGATGAAGACTTGAAGATTGTTTATACAGTTTTGAGGGATTACGACCCAAATCAAATCTCTAAACACCTAATCCATCCAATTAAACATAGTTTGAAGAATAGAAGATAGAATTTAGGCCTAATTAAGCCTAACACATAGAATCAAATCAAATTAACAGTGTTTAAAGAAAAGCAATAATATCTATCAGCCCGAGAAAGCCTCCACTGCCACATCAGAGGCTAATTGAATCCTCTCAGCTACCAAAAGCCACCTGCAGCCTCAAAGCATTCAAAAGAGGCCATAGTTATTACCAGAGTAGAAGATATTTTCATCAATACAGTTGAACAGTTAATTCAACCAAAGGAACTTATTGTAAACTGTCAGCAGAGTTATTACAAGGATAACGAAGGACCTTAAAGTCAACCAAAATCTTCCCAGCAAGCTTAATACTTAATGTAAAACAATTAATGCAGAGGAATATCTGAAATTTTCTCCATTCATCCCCTCAAAGGCCGAGAAACATTAATCTGTATTAATTGAACCTAGAAGATCTTTTATCCCATCCCACCTCCTCATTTCTTCTACAAATACTTCTGTAGAAGATGAGATAATGTTGGTCACTGCATATCTGTTGCCTGTAAATAGTTTACTGAAGTTGCTGTAAGCTCTGTTTGTAAATGAAGATACCTAAGTTGAGATGAGAAGTTTTAAGCTGTAGAGACCCACTAGACTTGATGATTGTAACTGGTTTGAAGCACTAAAATACAAACTGATTTATGGGATCCTGATCTATGTCAATGGTGATGTTTTTCTTATTGTAAATTTTTATTTTATTTCTGTTTCCGTTCTGCCCATCTTCTCTGATAAAGAACAGCAATTATAGAGTTAGTATTTACTGTCAAAGGTACCCTCCTCTTACTGATAAGCTTTATCTACATGTTTTCTTCCAAAATTGTGTATTTAAGAATGATTTAATACAGTCCAAGAAGTTAGGAATGCTGGCGTTCCCTCGTCCTACTGTATAAACTAAAAATTGTTCTTGAATGTTATTTTCAGTTTCTGCTGAGAAAAGTTAAACTAGGGAAGTATATGGTGAGCCCTGTCCTCTAGTTTTATCTCCAAAGGTTGTCTGAAAATTTCCCTAAGAGTATGTTGAAAGTAGGCTAGGTTCAAAGTCCTTACCTAATCTTAGACTATTCTTTGTTATCTTATGTGTTGTCTTGATAAGTCTGCTAAGTAAAGCTGAACTAGGGAAGTTTATGGTGAGCCCTGTCCTCTAGTCTCTTCTCCAACAGTTGCTTTGAAAAGTTGCCCTTAGAATATGCTGAAAGCAGGATAGGTTCAAAGTCCTTACTTGATCTTAAGCTATTATTTTTCGTGTTTTAAATGTTTTCTATTGAAATTGCATCAAAAGCAAGCTAGTTTCAAAGTACTTACCTGATCTTAGATTACTTTTATGTCTTTCTTAAGTGTATGCCGAAAGCAGGATAGTTTCAAAGTACTTACTTGATCTTAGGCTGTTCTTTGTTCTTCATTTGTTTAAATTCCCCTTCTTATTGTTTCACTTCATTCCATAAAATCAACTTTAAAAGAGATCCTTAGACATAGATGACTTGCCCCATGGACCACTCTTGAACCTTGGTGTTTCAATTAAATCCTACTCTGACTCCATAGCCCAATGGATTGAAGCTTTTTCTTGCCTATCTTCTTAGTTGTATCAATTTTCACTTTCATCCACCTTCACCCTTCATTTAGACTTCCTTCACCTTCACATATCTTTGCCCAACCAAAACAAAAAAAAACCTTGTTCTTCATAACTATCCTAATATCACATTCAAAAGCTTTAAAGATAAATCAATCTTTGCACTTATAGAGAGATCCCTCTCTAGATTCCGAAGGGCTAGATCCTAGAATCCCAAAGTGGTTCAAGTGTTCTCCTCACAGCTTCAGTCCCACCAATCTGCTGAAATTACGGGGAGCTAACATTTCTGGCGACTCCACTGAGGAGTGTCTGAGTTAGTAAGAAACTAAAGTACACCTTAAGACACTAGAAAGTCTTTGATTCAAGAACATTGTTCAGTGAGTACAAGTAGCCTTTTTCAAGCACTACCAAGTAAACGGTAATCATGATAAAAATTATTTGAATCAGTGACAAACTAAGGAAACCTTAGGATTCTCATATGAACTTATCAAACCTTGAAGGATCACCTAGCTTAGCCATAAGAGTAAACTTCCCTTGTCTCATCACCGTAGCTAACTGTTGAAACAAATTTAGGACACTCTTAGAACCCATAGGATTGAAATAACTCAGAAAACCCAAAAATATTTCATATTGGTATTCAAATAAACATGGTGGTGGACCATCAAACCTTTTACATCCAAAAGAGCTAAAACTTTCCACCTGGTGACTCCACAATCCTAAACAGACCTTAAGGCTCCACTGGGAAGACCCATTATCATAATAACATCATTTAAACTCAGTTAGAGGACTTTAGGATTAAAATTTTTCTTATTTTAAAAGGATCATTTAGCCTCTTAAAGATTGTCATATTTGGTTAGACTTTTCTTGTTTAGTTGGGTCTGAAAAACACAGCATAGTGGCTCCTAGAAAGATTCATACTAGAGACTACCCTGACCCTAATCCCCCTGAAATATTTGATAATCCTGAAAGAATCCTTAGGAAGTCTCTTGAGGTTAAATCTTCAATTGTTTTCAGATCACCCCTTAGAGCTAATTCTATTCTTGAAAACCTTGCAGCTCTACAACAATCACAAGTTGACTTAAGAAATCCATTTAGAATTGGGTCGCTTGATGATGTAGATTAGCTAGATTCAGAGTCTTCACTTTCATCCCCAGATAGAAGTGAACATCCTGGTAGTAGAGAAACTACACCACCTGATCTACATTTCCTATATAATTTAGGTGTCTATTATCCAAGATCAGCTCAACAATCTATTGCTGGTCCATCCACATTTGTTCTTCATACATCCACTGTCCAAACCACTCCATCCCAACCCACTTTCCCTATTGTCAATCCACCCCTTGTAAACCCCCCACTGTTTCCACAACCTCCTATCATGGCAACATGGTATGCTCCTCTAGTCCTTCCTTTACCATTAGTCAATCTTCCTTGGGACTATCAGTCCAAGATACCATTGTATGATGCCAGTAATTCTACTACTGCTTCACAACATGTGGATAAGATGAGGGGTAAAGGTGTAAGTAGGTTGAAAATGGTTCAGCTAATAAGATAAGCAAGAGACTGCTTCAATCCATTGGGCTATGGAGTCATAAAGGATTTAATTGCGCAACAAGTTTCAAAGGTGGTCCATGGGGCAAGTCATCTATGTCAAAGGATTCCTTAGATTGATTAGACGAGATGGAAACATAAAAAGTGTTGTGAAAGAAGCAAACACACAAGAAAAACAAAGGACAGCCTAAGATCAAGTAAGTACTTCTAAACTATCATGCTTTTGGCATGCACTTAATAGAAAGACACGAAGTAACCTAAGATCAGGTAAGTACTTTTAAACTAGCCTGCTTTTGATATACTTTCAAGAGAGAACAAAAAAAAAAAAATATCTTAAGATCAAGTAAAGACTTTTAACTTAGCCTGCTTTCAACATATTCTCAAAGGAAAACATTTATGATGAACATAAAAAGTAGTCTAATATCAGGTAAGTACTTTTAAACTAGCCTTCTTTCAACATACTCTTAAGGGAACTTTTCAAAGCAACTGTTGGAGATAAACTAGAGGACAGGGCTAACCATAAACTTCTCTAGCTCAACTTTAATTAGCAGACTTCTCAAGAACATTTAAAGACAAAATCTCAAGTTGTACTCAGGAAATATGGGCTTGCCAACACTTCACTGGTTATACTCTATTGAATTACCTTCAAATTAACAATCAGCAGAAAACATAAAGGATAAAGATTTATCAGTGAGATTTAGGGTACTTTAGAACTAAAGCCTATCTATATTTGTTGTTCTTTATTAGAGAATAGTGGACAGAATGAAAACATAAAGAAAAATGACAATTACATTGAGAAACACATCACCATTGACATAGACCAGGATCCCATGAATCATCTTGTGTATTTGATGTTCAAACCAGTTACCATCTTCAAGTCCAGTGGGTCTTTACAGCTTCAAACTTCTCATCTCAGCCTATCTTTCTTCTATTACAATACAGAGCTTCAGCAGCCTCAAAAACTATTTACAATTAAAGTGTATTCAGAGACCAACCTCTATATTGTCTTCTACAGAAGTATTTATAGAAGAATGAGGAGGTGGAGTGTAAGAAAGAGTCTTTTGTGTAATTAATATAGAGTAATGGTTTCTCGACCTTTGAGAGGCCTAAGGGAGAAAATTACAAATTTTTGTCTCTATTTTAATCAACTTTACATTAAATTTCATCACCTTCAGTGACTTTTGTTGACTTTGGGGGCTTTTGGTAGGTTGGTAGTTAATTCTGAGCTGTCTCTAGAAATATCTCTGACTGTGCAATTGATTTGTAGTCTTTTGAGGGAAAAAAGTGTAGGTGGCATTTTGAGGAGTTATAGCCTCAATGATGTGGCATTCGGAGGCTTCCTTTATTGATTTTTTTGTCCCGGTGGCTTTAAACATTGATTAGGCCCTAATCCTTTCTTTAAGGCCTTTGAAAACATCTTCGGAGTCTTTAAACTTTATATGTTGATAGTATTCACTTGATTTGGCTTTAGTCATATGCCTTTTGCCCTTTTCAACTGAATTAGGATTTGGTGCTTTAAGTCAACTCCTTTAACTGTAGGGTTAATCTCTTAATCTTCAGCTTTTGATATTTAACCCTTTATATTGTGTATAAACCTTTAAACTGTAAGATTATGCCTTTAATCTTCAACCTTATGCATTAATCCTTCCATCTTTTATGCGTGATCTCTTCTCTGTTGTGAACAGGTACCTTGGCGTGTTGAGGGTTATTTTTGAATAACTCATGTTTATAAAACATGGATGAAAATCTTGAATGTACATCCTGGAAGCTTTATTCAGCAGCATTTTAGGCTTCATAGTTGGGAAATCTTCAGCCGCGCTCCTTATTAAACCACGAGAAGGCTCTTGACCTTAAAAACTATTATCAAAACCTGCAAAAACCACAAATTTATTATAAAATCCTGCGAGGGAGGGAAAAACTTCATGCAGAGGCCGTCGGAGGCAGAGGAGAAGTGAAAAAGGGTGAATATGTAGGCGAAAGAGGTTTTATGAAGAAAATAGGCAAAAATCCGGTTTAAAATGGATTTTGGCGCGAATCTAGGAAAAGTGGTTTTCGAAATACCATGGGTGGTCTTCGCATTCGATTTAAGTGGTAAGTGTTTTTCGACGAATCAAACGTGATCCAATTGTATCGCACCACCTGGCCTTTTCAATACTGCCAGTATCGCGTGACTTTGGAGTGTTAAACTCCGGACAGCGAAATTGTGCGATATGCGATGACAACCGTTGGATGAGGGGGAAGAGATCTAACGGTGCAGATCGAGCATAATAGGAAAGGTGCGTGGGCGAGAGCTCTGGTGGGAGACAGGTGGCAGCGTGTGATTGGTTGGGCTCTTTATGCAGTGGATGGTAGGCCCCGGCGGAGTTGGGTTGTCGGGTTTGATGAGAACCATTAGATCTATAAGATCTACAGTGTGGATTTGATGCGGAGGATGGAGGAAAAGGTAGGGGGCGAGAGATCAAAGGATGGGAGAAGAGGCATGATAGTCGTTGATCTTTAAAGATCAATGGTTGGGATTACTTTGTAAAGGGACAAGGCAGGGATGAGGGAAAAGAGGAAAAGGCATGGTTTTATGTGAGAACACAAAACCAAGGGCGGAGAAAAGAAGGGCTAGGGGGTTAAGGACTTAGCGCTGGGCAATGGTCATATGGAGGGGAAAGGTGAGAGGAGGGGAGGGCTTATCGCATCGGCAGGGGAAGGTTTATAAAGAAAATGCGGGCTTTTAGTGGAAATGCCGATGCGATGAGAATGCCCGATGCGATGGGGCTAGTGCTTGGTCGCGGGCATAGGTTATATGGTGGAAGGGGCTGGGGCTCAAACCCAAAGGGGCTTAAGGCCCAGATTTTATGAAAAGGCAGATATAGGCTTTACAAAGAAGGTTTTTTAGCTTTTTAAAGCTTTCGATAGGCAAAAGAGGTTCTTAAGCCATTACAAAGGGTTTTTAATGATTTAAAAGGGGATTTTTATGAAATGAAAGATAATTTTGAAGGTTTCTGAGAATAATGGAGGGAAAATTAGAAGGAGAAAAGGGGATTTTTCGAGGAAAATGAGGAGTTTTAAGGGGAAATGAGGGCTATGAAATGATGAAAATGGGGCTGCTTTAGAAAACAGTTTTGAAGGGAAAAGTAGATTTCTTGGTGTATTTTTGGAGGGAACAGCACTGTTTTTAAGGCACAGTAGTTAAGGAACAACAATTAGGGAATAGCAACATTTAAGAATGAATGATTTTCTATGAAAATGATCTCTTGAAGGCTCAAGGATTGTTTTAGCCATCATTTGCTTATGACAAAATTTACTAATGGCTAGTAGTGGCTCCACTTGGGGATGGCAGCTCCTTGGAGGTGTCAAGAAATTCATATTTTGATCTCTAGGATGCATACCTGTGCCTTTATCCATTGACAATCTTTCTCCACTGATCATGCTACTTTGAAAAAAATGATCAATATTTTATATCAGCAAACAAATTTTTCCCAATCATGCTACCTACACAGCCTACTTCCTAACATTTTTTCTTCAGAAAGTGCATTTGGACTTGCAGACCTTAAACATCAACATTTTTTTTTTTTGAAAGCAGGAATAACTAATCTAAATCTACCCTTATTTCCACCATGAGTTCAGATTAAACAGTTGAACTCATAAATTCTCTACCTAAGCTACTATCTGTCAGGATTAGACTGGCTGGCAGATTTTGTTCTCTATTTTCTAAAATAGAAATTGAAAATACAATCAAACTAGGATTAGGCTGTTTGATTTGCTATAATGTCTATGGCTGTACGTACAAGCTGCACATAGAATTTATTTGTAGAAATTTAAAACAAACTATGAAGGCTTTAGATCTAAAAAATAAACAACATCCTTCATTCTTTCTTTAAGCTCTGGTTTTGGTCTTTTTAGAGCTGTCTTCTTCTCTTGGTTCAAATTTTGAACATATTAGAACCAATTCTTCATCAAAATTACAGGTTCAGGATTTTAGTTTGTTTGAACCACTTTTTTTCTATCCTAATATATTCTACTGATAAGCCAAGATTGAACAGTTTGGAAAATCTTCTTCACTAATCTATCAGTAGAAAATTTAAATCTATCTTAGTCATGATTAGGCTGTATGACTAAAATAGCAGTGTTGTTTTTGGTAGTGGCATTTAAGCTTTCACACTTACAGAATTTCTCTTTTTGGGTATGGGGTTGTACCTTTCTCTTTTTTTCTGCCCTCTTCTCCTTTTTTATTGTTTTTGTATTTTTCTTTTTTAAAATTGAAAAGAAGTGTTATATACAATGAAAAAAAAGCCTTGAAATTAAAAATATCAATCAACAGAAATAATGTTTGAGAACCCTACCATTGACAGGACCTCCAAAGTACTCAGTTCCATCCAGTTCTTGCAGAAAAAATGCATTGTTTCCAATAGCAGATTGGATAAGATAAGGGCCTTGCCATAAGTTATCAATTTTTCCATGTTTGCCCTTATCTTCTCTTCTTGAATCCCATTTCAAAACTTTGTCACCGACCTTGAAATCACTTGTCTTGGTTCTTTTTTCAAACAGCTTCTTGATGTTTTCTTGTAGTTGTTGTGCTCTAATGTATGCTTCTTCCCTGGCTTGTTGTAGATGTATGGTCTGGTTTATTCTTCTTGTCATATCATTATCTTCAGACTGTACTTCTTGGATCAGCTCCATGACTGGCACTCCTAAACTGGTTGGAAATATTGCATCTGTTCCATAAACTAGCTAATAAGGAGACATTCCAATTGACTTCTTAACTGTCAATATGTCTGCCCATAAAGCATGTACTAGCTTGCTGTGCCATGATTTCTTGTTATCTTCCAGCAACTTCTTGATAATGTTTACCAAACTTTTATTTGATGATTCTGCCAACCCATTACCTTGAGGGTAATAAGCTATGGAATGGACTAATATGATTTGATATTTGTGACAGAATTCTACTATCTTTTTAGACCCAAATGCAGCAGCATTTTCAGTTATGATCTTTTTGGGACAGCCAAATCTGGAAAACATATGGTTTTCAAGGAATGAGATGATGACTAAGTCTGTGGCATTCCTAGAGGGGATGGCTTCTAACCACTTGGTAAATTAATCTGTTGTTGTGAGGATCCATCTATGTTGGGCAAATGAGGGAGGATGAATTTCCCCAATGAAGTCTAGACCCCACTACTGAAAAGGAGCTTCAACAGTGATTGCTTGCAGAGGTAAGGGAAGAAGATTTCTTTTTCTTTCAAAGATTTGGCATTTGTGGCAGGCAATAATCATTTTATGGACATCTTGAAAGAGGGTGGGCCAGTAATAGCCAGCTCTAAGGATTTTTTTGGCAGTTGATTTCCAGTAGAGGTGGCCTCCACATTCTCCTTCATGGAACTCATGCTTGATCTTATTTGCATCATTCTCAGGCAAACATTTAAGCAATAATCCACTAGAATTTTTCCAATATAAACATTTATTCAAAATGCAGTAATTTACAGCTTTTAACTTTAAGAATCTTGCCTTTTTTTTAGATAAACCAGGAGGAACATTAAGATTGAGAAAAACATACAAAATCTCAGCATACCAAGATGAATTTAGAAAATGATCTTCAATAATTGGAGTTGAAAACTCCTCCTATTCATCTAATGCTTTAAACATGTTTATATCAAGGGCTTGAAAGTTGGATTCAGCCATAAGTTTTGCTAGTCCTTGACCTTTTATGAGCTTAGTGCGTTTGATTTCTAAGTCATATTCTAAAATTACAGCAATCCACTTTCCTCTTTTTCCATCTGGATCTTGGGTCAATATGTCTTTCACCACTAAATGAGGCACAAATGCTATTATGTGAGAGTGTAAAATGTAAAATCTAAGGTCCTTTAAGGCTTTGACTAAGGCAAACGCTTGTTTTTCCATTATGTTGTACTTCAGAGGTGCATCCCTTAATGCCTTGCTGAAAAATGCAATGGGCTGCTCTTGTCCATTCAAATTCTTCTATAATAGGACAACAGCTACTGTGTGTTCTGATGCAAATGAAAAAATGAAGAAATATTTTGAAAAATCAGGACTGATAAGAACTGGTGTTTTTGTGAGTTCTTGTTTTACCAGTTCAAATGATTTCTTTACTTCTAGGGTCCATTTAATTCCTTCTTCTTTCTTAAGCATGTTTGTTATGTTTATAAGGAGTTCAGCTAGATTCGGTATGGACCTTCTCAAGAAATTAATCTTTCCAATGAAAGATTGAAGTTCCTTGATGTTTCTGGGATGGATGATTTGCAATATACGATCAATCCTCTTTGGGTCTATCCTTATTCCTTCATCTGATATGATATGCCCAAGAAGTATGCCTTCTTGGAGACCAAACAAATTTTTCTTTGGATTCAAGGACAGTCCAAATTTTCAGCATTTTTCAAAGACTTTTCTTAAGTGTATTAGCTGCTCTTCATCGGTTTTAGAATAAACAGTTATATCATCCAAGTAAATCACAATGAAGTAACCTATTTCTTCTAAAAATTCAATATCCATGGCTCTCTAAAATGTGGCACCAGCATTCATTAAACCAAAGGGCATTTTCAAATACATGAAAGTACCCCAAGGTGTAGTAGAGGCTATTTTAATTTGATCATCAGGATGTACCAAAATTTGATTGTAACCTGAGAAGCCATCTAGCAAAGAAATTCTTTTGGAACAAACTACCTTTTGTAAAATATGATCCATTTTGGGCAAAGGGTAGTTGTACTTTAGTGAGGCTTTGTTTAAGTTTCTAAAATCAATGCAAAGCCTTATCTCTCCTGTTTTCTTCCTAACTAATACAAGATTAGACACCCACTCTCAGTATCTAATAGGGACAATAATTCTAGCATCATACATTTTTTTTATTTCTTTCTCTACCATAGGTATTTGAACAGGGTTGATTCTACACAATCTTTGTTTAAAAGGTTTCTGATTTTCTTTTAGAGGTATTTTATGTTGAATTATTTCTGTATCATATGATTTCAGCTCTTCATAGCTCCATGTAAACACATCAGAAAATTCCTTAAAGAGCTCAATGTATTTTAGTTTAATGTGAGCTGGCAAAGTTCTAGACAGTTTGATTAATTTTGGCTTTTCCTCACTACCTATGTATCATTCATCCACTTCAGTTTCTATGGGTTCCAGTTTTGGCTTCTTGGCCACATCATTCAAATCAAATAATTCTTCTAAGGGGACCAACCCTTTTGGCAAGCTTTGGTCTTTGGATTGCAGCACCTCTAAGTCTTCATCTTCTAAATATGTGCTAACTTATGTCATATGTTGGGGTTCATTTGTTAACAGATTTATTTCTGCAATCTCTGGAGGCTTTTCTTCTTTAGTAAGTTGGTTTTATTCATTAGTACAGTCTTTATCATAATCTGAATCTGAGCTTGATGTTTCAAATTCATTTTTGGACTGTAGGAAGTCTTCTATTTGTTTATCTCCATCAAAAACTTGCCAATATTTTTCATTATCTGGGACAGCTGGTCTAAATTTGACTTGGGTGGTGCATTTCTTGGTTTCATAAGGTGTCAAACAAGTTCTAGCAGCAAAGGCTAAACCATTGGCAAGGACATTTTGGTTTCTTGGGACAAAGATAAGTTGAAATTCATCAAAAGTTTTTAATAAATCCATGGCATCATTTCTATAGGCTCTAAGTCTGGGGTGTTTGGCACTATATTCCCCATTTACTTGCCTAATAATCAACTCTGAATCCCCATGAAATTTTATCCTTTTGGCCCAGAATTTTTTCAATAAATGCAGGCCTAAAATGAGAGCCTCATACTTAGCTATGTTGTTAGTACAGTGAAATTTTAATTTATAGGAATGCCCCTCAGCATGATTGTTTTGAGTGTTGTGTAACCATATGCCTGCTCCTGCATCATTTTAGTGCAAGACCCTTCAAAATTCATCTTCCAAAGAGGACTGTTTTCAGATTTTTCATTTATTTTATTGTTGTCCATTTTGTTTTGTTCATCATTCTGCTTTGTACAAGGGTCTGCACTATGTTTTTTTGTGTTTTGTTCCTCAAGGTTTTCAATGTCTTGAGGTTTTACTCTTTGATTTTTATGATCTGTGTTATGCTTATGATTGTTTTTAACTTCAAGAACTTTAACCTGTTTGCTGTAAATTTCTAAATCAGCAAACTATTTTTTAATTTCCTCTTTGTTTTCCTCTTTATCCATGACTGTAACTATGTTTTCATGTGAAGTGATTACAGCATTTGATGATTTTTCATTGACCAACTCTTGCTCTTTAGGAATATTATCATTGAAAATAATGAAAGAGTCAACGTCGGTGTGTATGGAGTAAAGAGGAGAGTTCTCTGGTCTTTCTTGACTACTCACCATTTATTTCATTTGTGTTTTCCTATAGAGTCTTCTAGGTTGACTGAAGACAGGGATGGTGGCATAAGTCATATCCATCTGCATAGTGCCTTGTAACTTAGCACCCCATGACCTTGAAAGAAGCATGCGATATTTGGGGGGTATATCAGCCACTACAATGTCCATCACTAAACTCTTGGCTGGTATTTGGGCTAAGTTAACATAGAGGTCTTTTATTAAGCCTAGGTATCTCACCCTACTAGAATCAAAGGAATATAAGTCTTTGTAGGGTCTAGTCACCTCTAAGCCTAATCTTTCCATTATTACCTTGGGCATGAAGTTGTGTGATGCTCCGTATTCAAGCATGGCATTGTGAAAAATATTGCCATGGATGTTTAAGCTAATGTAAAATGGAGGGGTAGTTCCTTCTTGAAATTTTCCTTCAATTTTTGGTCCAAATATGAGCTTTGGGCTATCATCATGTAAGTTCATTGTGTCATGAACATCATCTATGTTCAAAACTTTCAAAATCTGACCTCTATATGCATCTTGAGTGACTAGTTAAGTGAGTGGGACAGAGATTTTTATTTTAGAAATTTCATTCTCTAAGTTGAAGGGAATCTGGTTTTTCAAAACGTTTGATTCAGCCCTGTTAGTCACTCCTTGTTCAGCAAAATCAGCTTGTTGATTTTTAGTATTTACAGCAGTTAGAATAGTTTTTTCAGGAGAATTAGTTGAGGTCCTAGTGCTACTGGGTTAACACTCTATTTTTCATTGGCTTGAGTGCTTTTCCCTCTGTTTAAATCAGAATTCACAGCCACTATTTTTTTATTTTCAACTGTCTTTTTGGGTTCATTTTCAGGGCTGTTTTTGGCAGATTTATTAGAGGCTTTATTTCTGGGAGTCTCTTGATTCTTTTTACTTCTCAGGTCATATTTTTTAGGTGATCCTATGATGGCATTTTCAGAGTATCGTTCATAATAATCAGTTTGTGGTCTTCTATCATCATAAGGTGTATATAGACCTTGTTTTCTTTCATGGAAGAAATCAGAATCTTCATTGCTTACTCCCAGCATTTTTATGTTGTCATCCTCTATTTGTTGATTGATTTCTTCATCCTCATTCACATAGTTTTCTTGAAAAGGAGGTCTGATCTATTGATCATCCTCTCTTTGTCTATTTTGAGGTTGATTTCTCCTAAAGTTTTGATTCTAATTTAGAGATTGATTCCTGTTTTGGGGAGCTGATTGATTTTCTCTAGATTGTTCTCTCTCAAGTATGCTCATCTTTTTCATCATTTCCTCCATCATTCTTTCCATTTTTGAGCTAGATGTGGAGGGTGCAGTTTCTTCCCTAAATGATACTTTCTTTTCATTCCTCATCCTAGCTCTTTTTTCAATCATATTTACTTCCACAGCTAGAGCTCCCTTCTGCATGTCTTCCAAAGTTGAGGGATCTCTTTCTCTCAGCTAATATGCCATTTCAGGATCAAATCCTTCAGGAAATTTCGCCAAAGCTGAGCCTTGAGGGGGTTTCAAGTCTGGGGGTAGTGCATTATAAAAACTATTGAACCTAGTGCAATAATTTTGAACACTTTCCCCAGTGTTTCTTTTGAGGTTATTGTAGTCTGAGAGAATTTGGAGAGGGTTTTTTCTGACTTCCCATTTGTTTAGGAATGACTAATGGAGAGCTTGGAGGTCATTAATACTATGAGGGGTTAAGCCTTTGAACCACTTTCTTGCTTCTCCCCCTAAGCTTTGAGCAAACAATCTGAGTTTGATAGTTTCATCATCAATCTCATTTCTATCAAAATAGTCATTCATCTTGTCCACATGTTGTGAAGCAGTAGTAGCACCACTGGCATCATATAATGGAATTTTGGATTGATATTCCTATGGAAAATTGACTAAAGGTAAAGGAAGGACTAGGGGAGCATACCATGTTGACATGATAGGAGGTTGTGGAAAAAATGGGGGGTTAACAGGTGGAGGATGTAAAATGGGAGGTGGTTGATGGAATGGAGCACTTTGAACAGTGGGAGTATGGGTAACAGAAGTGGATGGATCAGCAAAATAATGTTGAGCATATCTAGGATGAGAGAAACCAAAGTTATGAATAAAATTAAGGTCGAGTGGAGTGGTTTCTCTACTACCAGGATGTTCACCACTATGAAGGGGTGAGTGTGGAGACTCAAAGTCTATTTGATATATATCATCATGTGACCTGGTTCTAGATGGGTTTCTTAATTCAACTTGTGTATTTTGTAGAGCTAAGAGGTTTTCAGGAACAAAATTAGCTCTATGAATAAGTCTGGTAACAGTTGGTGTTTTAGACTTAGGATATTTCCTAAGTATAATTTCTGGATTATCAACTATCTTAGGAGGATTTGGGTTAGGATAGGCTCTAGTATGAATTCTTCTAGAAGCCAAAATGTTATGTTTTTAGACCCAATGATAAGAAAAGTTCAACCAATTATGATAATATTTAATAGGCTAACTGATTTTTAACAAGAAAACTTAATCCTCAAAGTTTCCTTACTGAGTTTGTATGATGTTATGATAGAAATGGGTTTCCCAGTGGAGTCTTTAGGTCTATTCAGGATTGTGGAGTCACCAGGTGGAAATTTTTAGCTTTTAGAAGGTAAAATGTTTTATGGTCCACAACCACTAATAGGTTTGAATAACAATCTGAAATGTTTTTTGGGTTTTCTAAGTTTTTATATTCCTGTGGGTTATGAGAGTGTCCTATATCTATTTCAACACTTAGCTACGGTGATGAGACAAACAGATTTTACTATGTGGCTTACTAGCTGATTTCTCCATGGTTGGATAAGGGTCTGTTAGAATCCTAAGAAGTACTTATATTTCCACTGATTTAGACAAGTCCTATCATGATCACCAATATGCTTGGTAGTGCTTGAAGAAAGCTATTCATTATTGACTGAATACTGAGTGTTTAGTTTTAAGGATTTTACTCAGAAGCTTCCCCAATATGGTCGCTAGTCTCTTAGGTCTCCGTAGTTTGCAATATTGGAAAGTAAAAATGCTACAGAGCCTACATCAAAACCACTTTGGAATCTGAGGATCTAGCCATCCTAGCTTCAGAGAGGGATCTCTCTATATGAATGTTTTCAAAGATATGATCTTTAAGGCTTATGATATGATATTAGGCTAGTTATAAGGCACAAGGGTTTTGTTTGTTTTGGTTGGGATGAACCTCATCAAAATAAAGGAAGTCTTATGAGGGGTAAATGTGTAAGTAGGTTGAAAAAGGTTCAACTGATAAGATAAGCAAGAGACTGCTTCAATCCATTGGGCTATGGAGTCATAAAAGATTTAATTTCACAACAAGTTTCAAAGGTGGTCCATGGGGCAAAGTCATCCATGTCAAGGATGTCTTCAAGTTGATTTTATAGAATGAAGCATTGATAGAGAAATGAAGTGAAAAGTAAAACCGCGGAAAACAAAACGATCCTAAGATCAGGTAAGTACTTTTAAACTAACTTTGATTTGACATATACGAGAAAAACACAAGTAACCTGAGATCATGTAAAGTGCTTTTAAACTAAGCTGCTTTGATATGCTTTACGAGAGAAAAACATTTAAAAGCAGAACAACAAAAAAAAAAAGATAAATGAAGACTTTTAACTTGCTTCCTTTGAAAGCATATTCTCAAAGGAGAAACATTCATGATAAACTGTAAAAGTGATCTAAGATTAGGTAAGTACTTTTAAACTAACTTTACTTTCAACATACTCTTGGGGAACTTTTCAAAAGCATTGGAGAAGAGACTGAAGACGAGGCTAACCATGAACTGTCTGGCTCAATCTTCAATTAACGGACTTTTCCAAGAACATTCAAAGACAATATCTCAAGTTGTACTCGGAAACATGGAGGCTTCAACATAGTAGTTATACTCTATGAATTACTTTCAAAAACACAGCCCAGAAGAAAACATAAGGATAATGATTTATCAGAGTGAAGTTTGAAATTGCTTCGAAGTAAATCTAATCTATGTTTCGTGTTCTTTATCAAAAAAGAAAAAGTGGACAAAATGGAAACAATAATGAAATAACAATTCTGAGTGAGAAATACATCTGTGACATAGACGAGGATCATAAATCAAATATTTGTGGCCTTGATATTTCAAATGGGTTACAATCTTCAGAAGTCTGGTAGGTCTTTACAACTTCAAACTTCTCATCTCAACTTATGTGTCTTCAATTAAAAACAATTCAGTGGCTTCAAAATCTGTTACATCTGATAGATATCAGAATACAACCCCTATCTTGTCTTCCTACGAAGTATTTATAGAAGAATGAGAGGTGGGTATGAAGGTTCATGTTCAATTAATGTAGAGTAAAACTACCTTTAAGGGCCAAATAGGGAGAAGGAATGACATGGATGTCTGCTAATTGATTATTACATTAAATTTCATCAACAGTCATTCATTTTATTGACTTTGGGGGCTTTGTGGTGGAAATTAATCCTAACATCTTTAGAAATATCTCCAGTAACCTTAATTATTAATGCCCTTTTTAAGGTGGAAGGCACGTAGGTGGTATTTTGAAGATTATTACTTATAAATGATATTATTGAAAGGCTTATTATTTTTACTAATATGTCTGTTTTGTAGCTTTAAACAACATATAACTTTGATTCTACTTTAGGGCCTTGATCAATCACTTTACCAGGGTCTTCAATCCTTATATCTTGGGGTGTGTTTAGTGTTTTGTTCATGTCCTTCATGCTTCTCACCTTTCAAAATGAATTGACTTTAGTGCTTAAGCGGTTCCTTTAAGCATGGGGTTAAGCCCTTAATCTTTTTTACATTTTGTCGTTAATCCTTCCATCTTTTATATGTGATCTCTTCTATGCTACGAAACAGGTACCTTGGCATGTTTGAAGGTTCTATTTGAATAACTTAGTGTTGATGAAACATGGATTAGAAAAGTTGAATGTACTTCCTGAAGCTTTGTTGGTAGCACTGGGCTTCGAGTTGAAAATTTTCATTTTGTCTTTGTTGAGCAGAGAGAGCTCTTGTTGCTTAAAAAGCGTATCAAAACTTGTAAAAACCACAAATTTATTGTAAAATCTGCCGAGGGAGGGAGAAAAGCGCATGTGAAAGGCTGTCGACGAGCGATGTGAAGGGTGAATATACGGCCAGCAGTGTTGTGAAGAAATGGAAAATGCGGTTTAAGCGGTTGCCATGAATTTGGGAAAAAGCAGTTTTGAAATGCCGAGAATGGTTATCGCATTCGATTTGGGTGGTAAGTGCTAGCGCGTTCACACCACTACCTAACTTACTGTCTTTTTAGAAAACGCGGTATACGCTGAATTTGGGTATTCGCTTGCAGTTTAATTGCGCGATATGGAAACAACAATTTTATGGGATGAAGGGGATGGGATTTGTGGTCATGAGACCAATCACCGAGTGGAAAAGTTATGGAGAAAGTTGGAAATAGGTGGCGACTTGTGATAAGGGGCGCTTCCCTGTAGTGGATAGTGAGTCCCTTGATGAGATTGGGTGTCGGGATCAATGATAGCCATTCGGTTAAAACAAATCAATAATGGCAGAGATTGTTGAGAGGAGTGACGGATAGAAAGGTTTCGGGATATCATGATTAAACGTAGGCCACTCAGATCCTATGGATCTGGTGTAAATCTGTGGGATGTCAGTTCTCCCGAAGCGGAGCATAATATAATGAAAGTACGATTTTTAAATCTGCGATTTGATGGGGGTTTAACATAGGCGGTAGGGGTATGGCAGTCTTGTGGAGGGATAAGGTGACCGAAGGGGTTGAAGGGGGAGCTTATCACATGGTGGGCGCGCGGAGAAGGAGGATGGCGGGTGGAGCGACGCGTGGGGCTAAAGTGAGCCCGAACTGGAGTCATGTTTGCAATATGTGACTGGGGACGGGAGATAGGAGCTTATTGTATGGCGGGGGGAAGGGGAGGGTGAAGTTATGAACATGTGACAGCCCGTCATTCAAAAAATGCGATGCGTGGTTACTTATGAGTCACGGGTGTTAGTCATGTAGACGGAATGTTTCGGCGGCGGGGGTTGCAACATCGCATTGGCGGAAAAACTTTTTACAAAGGAAAAAAAAGTTATGAGGGAAGAGAAAAGGCTGATGTCGATGGGAGAAACGCGCTTTGGTCACGGACGCACGGTCTTGTAGCATGTGGAAAAAGGGTCGGGGACTTGGAAAAAGGGGGCTTGAGCCTTAAAAGGGTGGAAGAAGTTTTTTGAGGGTTTTTATGTGTTTCTTGGGTTTTTAAAGGTTTTTTCCAAGTTCTGATAGAGTAAAATAGGACAATTTAAACCATAAAACAAGATTTTTTATGAGTTTAAAAGGGATTTTGAAGGTTCCCTTGGGATAATGAGGATAAAATGAGAAGGAAAAAGGGTTTTTTTTCAAGGAAGATGAATGATATGAGGGGGAAAATGGAGAAAATGAAATGATGAAAATGGGGCTTTTTAGGAAACAGTTTTCTTTGGGAACAATAGGTTTTCTTGGTGGATTTTTGAAGGGAACAACATTAGGGAACAACACTGTTAGGGAACAACAGTCTTCAAGAATAAGTAATTTTCTATGAAAATGATCACTTGAAGACTCAAGGCATGTTTTAGCCATCATTTGCTTATGACAAAATTTACTGATGGCTAACAACTTTCCATTCCTTAATGGCTTTAATTTGTTAGGGTCTACCTTAACACCCTCGTGAGATACAATATGACCCAGATATTCCACCTCTTGTACTCCAAAGAAACATTTGGATGTTTTTGCATATAGTTGTTTCTCCTCCAATAGTTTGAGTGTTGGCATGTGTTTTCCTTGATGTGCTTGCCAGTGAATGAGACGATTGGCAATATGATGCAATGTGTTGTCTTTGATGGCAACCTACTAGATGAAGTTGTCCTTAATGGAAACTGACTTGATGAGTTGTCTTTGGATGGCCACCTACTTGATGAAGTTGTTCTTGATAGAAACCTGCTTGATGAGTTGCCTATGATAAGCAACCTATGTAAAGAAGATGTATCTTGTGTTAAATAAAGAAGGATGATGTATCTATAGATCAGCTCAGAAGTAACAGAAGAAATGAATTCCAGTAAGTGCCAGAGAAATGATAAATATGACATATCACAAAGCATATGCGGGTTTGCTAAGGAGAAGTAGCATATGCACGCGGAAAAGTACGTGCCAAGTCACGTATGCCAATTTGCACTCTAAATTTATAAAACCAGGGGACATTACCATGGTATTGGCCCACAGTATTGAGCGTTGGATTATCTATTTGATCCCGTCCAGGAATACCATCGGAAGTGGTGGTTTTGACTCATGGTATTGAGAAAGGCTAAATCTATTTAAGGAGAAGAAGATCATAGTGCAAGGGTGTGCATGGGTCTGGGTTTTAATGAATACTTCACTCTGAAGTATATCTATATGGAAAGGGTAACAGTTTATTGATTGATCTGAATTAATAATGCACCTATGAAGAAAATGATGAAGAGGGATCTCTAGATCTGAAATGACTATGTATTTTCTAGATCTGTTTATGGAATGTTTAGATCTGAGATGAGGTGAATATTTTCTGAAGTGAAGGGTAAGATCTGAGCTATTTATCTGTTCTGAAGAGTTGCGCAGCCCTACAAAGTTTGAAGATCTATACGCAGGTTCACTTCATAACAAGCGCGTGCATACGCGGGTTGGCTTCAACAAAAGCGCGTATGGTATGTGAAAAGTCCTGAAATATGTGCAGATGTATACGCAGGTTTGTTTCTGTTAAAGCGCGTGCATACGCAGGTTCAGTGAAGTAAAAGCGCGTATGGAACTAGGGTTTTGTGATAATTAGATAATATAATGATCTCATTCTGTGCATTGCTTGCTATCTGTGTTGATAAATTCATACGACCTATAGGTTGATTGAATGTTGATTAAGCTCTTGGAATATGGTGATTAGAAGATCGATATGTTGGTTGATTGGTTGATGATTCAATGATTGAATTGATGGGGTTATAAGTTTCGAGTTTGATGTATGATGAGCTTAAATGTGTGGGTAGATTCTGGTTTGAAATTCTAAATACGATGAAAAAGTGGCCTGCAAGGTATGTTGTGTGAAAGCTGTTGGATCCAGTATGAAAATTGATGAAACGTGGTCCGCAGTGGTGCTGAGGGTCGAAGCCTTCAGTGAGAGGGTTGTAGCTCCCTTCCAGTGGTAGCTGGTAAATGAGAGCAGGGGGTAGTAGCTCCCTTCCAGGAGAGGCTGGTAAGCAGTGGAGATTGTAGCTCCCTTCGGGGAAAGGTTATTAAAGAAGGTTGTAGCCTTAACGAGGGTGGGTGCCTACGTCTTTGATGTAGATTGCCACTAGTACATTGTTGTAAGATGTTTTCTTTATAATAAAATATTGAAGACAGAGACGACAACAGCGGTGGTTTTCTCCCGAATTGGGTTTCCACCTTAAATACTGGTGTTCATGTGTGTTGCTTATGTGTGATGTTTTATTCTATTATTACTACACATGCTTACTTCTTACTAAACATCTGATGAATGAGTGATGCAATGATCTAAGTAAGGAATTATCCACATAAGAAGATCTCTGGTAATACACAAGTTTTGTTAAGGATATCCGCGTGTATACGGGATTTTTGTTTAGTAAAGTAGCATATGGTTTTTAGAGAAATAAAAAGTAAAAGTTTTCAGTAAGCTCTAAATACTGATTCACCCCCTCTTAGTATTTTCCCAACATTAGCATTTTCCCAGTCAAAATGTTGAACATGATCCTTCCAAGACCTGTTGTAGATTAGTATATCATCAAAAAATACTAACACCAATTTTCTAAGGAAGGGTTTGAAAATGGAATTCATCAACCCTTGGAATGTATAAGGTGCATTGGTAAGGCCAAAAGGCATGACCAAAAATACATAATGACCCTCATGAGTTTGAAATGTTGTTTTCAGAATATCTTCAGTCTTCATTCACATTTTATGATATCCTGAACGAAGATCCAACTTGGTAAAACAAATTTCTCCA
The DNA here is from genome assembly GCA_034641835.2 of Pinus albicaulis. Lineage (NCBI taxonomy): Eukaryota > Viridiplantae > Streptophyta > Pinopsida > Pinales > Pinaceae > Pinus > Pinus albicaulis. Next base: position 257,645,790 of record CM076573.1, read on the forward strand.
TGTAATTCATCCAATAATTCATCAATCACAGGAATGGGAAACATATCTTTAATAGTGAGCTGCTTGAGCCCCCTATAATCCGGAAACATGTGCCATGATCCATATTTTATGTGCACCAATACTACTGGAGCAGAGAAAGAACTTTGACTATGTTGAATTTTGCCAACCTCTAACATTTCTACAATCATACATTCAATTTCGCTCTTTTGGACATAAGGATATCCTTAAAGGCTTGATGTTTGGAGGAACACTTCCTAGAATCAAATGAATAGCATGATCATGATCACAAATAGGTGGGAGTCCTTTGGGAGTTTCAAACACCTTTGAATGATTATCCAAGATTTTTTGGAGATCTGGAGAAATAGATGATTTTGATGTTGGAAATTCAAGTGAGAATAATTGTGCAATTACGCCTCGTTGTTCTTTCTTTAGAAAATTTGTCATGACATTAGAGCTTATTATCCAAAAACCTAACCCTAGGAGATTAAGAGCCAAAACTGTGGGCCCTGTTTGGGTAAATTTGTACATCAATCTTCCCGGGGACGTAATTTTGGCATATGATCTCCGTTTGATGCACTCAATACCTCAGTAGAAATATATATCCGAGGACTACAACCTTTGAGTGAAAAACATTCGTCTATATTCCCATGTCGCTCCCTATTTTCTCAAAAAATGTCGTTTAGGGCCTCAAAACGGCTCCAGAAGTCCAGGACCCGGAAAACTGCTAAAAATAGTATAAGATGTGCTAAAAATTAAAAACTGAAAGAACTAATGGTGGGGGTTCAAATGGAATAGGTGGGTGGCCACCAATATCCACCTGGATCATTAGGGCCTCAAAACGGCTCTGGAAGTTCATGACCCGAAAAATTGCTAAAAATAGTAAGTTGTGTTGAAACTAAAAACATGAAAGAACTGATGGTGCGGGTCCAAATGGAATAAGTGGGTGGCCACCAATATCCACCTGGATCATTCCTCCCTCCTTAGGAAGAAATGGTCCCATTGCATTAAGTTCCTTCATGAGAGGAAAATTCTGCTGAACTTAGTATTGGATTTGTCCAGGATGTCGTGGACCTGTTGGCGGATGTTCTGGATGCATTCAGTAAATTTGGTTGCCTCACACAGTGCATGTGTGGATTATATTTGTGTATTCACATGAGGTATGGAAACATCAGGGGCCGGTGTGCCGGGGGTCAAATCAATTGAGTTCTTGTCCTGACTGGAGTGTCGGAGACCTCGTGGTCCTTTTAAAATTTCCTCATATTCCTCCACGACTTTTTCCATCTGCTGCAGTCGTGCAGGGGAGCCCTGTTTCGAGTTTGTGGGCATAATATTCTTCTTTCTCTTTAATCGAGTTGTAAGGAAAATAAATTTCCTGGTATGGGAAACAATATTACTACATTTTTTTGGAATAGTCAAGGAGATGGCAGGAGGCGGTACTACCTATGGTATCCTGTACAATTTATTTCCCAAATTAATAACAACATAACAAGGCCTAGACCCATACACATCATGTCACCTCCACAAGTATGGTTGGCCCAATAATACATCAACTACATTACTAGGAGCAACATCACACAATTCCTCATCCATGAATGGCTTGATGCTGTATGGAAGGCGGAACTGCTGGCGGACGCAGAGATCTCTCCCTAGGTGAAGCCACCAGATGGTATATAGCTGCAAGTGTGTTATGGTAGGTAGTCCGAGCTGCTTCACGACCTCTACTAAAATGAGGTTCTTTTGGCTTCCACTATCCACAAGAAATTACAGTGGAGAACCCTTCACCCACATTTGTGAATGGAAGAGGTGCTCCCCCTCTTATAGATCCTCAGGATCCTCCCTCTAGAGCTTGGTGGTGGCAAGAATGGCATTGGAGTCCGCATCAATAATCTTCTTCCCTTTGTCATCTCCCTTGTCTGGTTCTGGCTCAGGATCAACACATGCATATGATTTGGGTGCCTTCAGTTCGACCACTAGCGACTGTTTGTCTCGACACTCGTTTGTGCTATGAGTGGGGATGTTATGAAATTCACACTACTTCCCCATGTCCTTCTTTGGATTTGTGGTGTTGTTCTGAGTCACCTCGCTTTGGATTTTACCCCTATTCTTTGGTTTGGGGACACCTTTCCTTGGCTTCAGATTCGTGGATCCAAATTCTCGCTTGTTCTGCTTAAATTTCTGCTCGATCTTGGCAACATAGCAATATGTCGTGCCAAGCAAACTAAGTCAAGGAACTCAATTTCATCCTAAATGTGTTTTTGCAGACAACTACGGTACTTGAGCACCAAATGTCTCTCTGAATCTTTAATACCCTACTTTGTGCACAGGATATGGAAAAAATTCGTCAGTTCATGCACATCTTGATCCCTTTATTGCTACAGCGTGGTCCATTGGATGTAATTGTCCTCATATCTCCCCACGAGGTAATATTGTCCCTTGATTCCATCTCGGAACAAATTCCAAGTGGTGCGGCTGAGAACAGAGAGGGTTCCCTCTCGTCCTTTTTCTCACAGTAGGTTTCCCACCAGTATTTGACATGGGGGGCGGCTTTGAGGAGTGCAAAAATAATCTTTTCTCAGTTGGAGAAATCATGGACCAAGAAATACCCTTCTAGTATATTCCACCATCTACCTACGACTTCTAGATATATCTGGCTTTCAAATACAGGAATGTCAAAGTTTACTTGTACCTTGAAGGGAGTGGCGCCTCCAGAGTGGTTGTTGGATGCAAATGCATCGTAGGTGGGCAGCCGTTGAAGGATCTCAGCAAATTTATCCATCATCGCATTCCTTTGTTTCTCGAGGGCCTCCTCGAGCAATATTTTGATAGGATATCCTGCTCCCTCATCTTTGTTTTCTTCCGCCATGGGAGGTCGTCAGGGTTTGTGAGACTGATCTTGAAGGGGTTCAACCAGATCGAGCCCTAACTCCTTATACCCTGACCTCATTGGGGACATGCAAAGAAGAATAAATAAAGAGAAGACCGTTGTGATGCCACTAATCCAGATTTATGCAGGAATGCAATAAAATACAGAAATAGACATAAACACAGAGATGCATCAGAAATAATACTTCATTTAATTAATATCAAATAAAAGAAATATGCTTACAGACATTTTTATCACCAAAATAGGACCCTAATAGGCTGCTGATCAGGCTACCTCAGTGTAACTATTTCAAACCAGACTTTTAGTTGAGGCTTAGCGTCCTCAACCTGAGAGGGCTCTCTCAATAGGTTTAAGATTTTGAATTAAGGATTAGATGGCTAACTCTAGGAATAAAATGGATAAAAGTGTATAATGGGTTGAATTACTGATCAACAAACATCTATTGGGCTATGGAGTCAAGGTATGTTTCAACAAAACATCAAAATTAGCTTAACATGGAAGTTAGGGCATTTTAGAGTTTTAGATGTATCAGCAAAACAGTAACACAGTGAATAAAACATAGTTTACAAACATATGAAGGAAGTTAGAGAATTTTCCAATGAATTCTAAGTAACATATGTTCATACCACTGCAAATAGGTATTTGAGGAAGGCCATAGGAAGCTCAAACACCAAAAACTCTTTCTGAATCCTGAGTAGTAAAGCCAATATCTCTATTACTACTACAATAACACAGTTTGCTTGCTAATGAAAAATGCCAACCATGAGGAATTCGACCTCATGGTACATATAGAGTCTTTACAACCTTCGATTCTATGATCCATTATCAGAGGAATTCGAATTCTTAGATTGACACTTATTTTCTCCTAAAACGGACTATTAATTACATCTGACAGTTAACTGTCTCTTCTAGAAGTCCTAATACAAATAGGATTAAAACTCCTTATGATGTCTAAAAACCTTATCTGGAACTTAAATAATCTCTCTGATAGCTGTTCCTTCATGAGGTCAAATTTGGATGTTGACCATTCACTTAAAGTCACCCTGCTGCTGATGATAAAACTGCCCTAGAAAATAGGGAACATGTTTCCCTGTTTTTAGGCTTAGGATCCTTTTGGTTTCTTGAGATGTTCTGACCACTTCTAACTGATGAATTCGAGGCTAATTGATGTTATGAACATGATTTTCATATGTCCCAAGTTATCCCTTCATGCCATCTGTGCAAAATCTACTTTGAACTTCTCAAAATAGTGAAAACAGATATGCGCTACGAAAGTAGCACAGTTTCGTAGCGCTTTTTGTAGTGCAGTGTTTTCCCCTTTTTCTTCAACATATTTCAATATTTTTCTTTCATGATAGCCTTCCTCTTTACTTGAAACACTTCCACAAGAATTTTCAAAACCAAACTCACAAAAATTCCTTCAAAATTTGTTATGAAAAATGATGAAAAGACTGCTTCAGCAAATTATTCCTGTTTCTTCCCTGAACATTAGGTCTTGGGATAGAGCCTTTAGCTTCTCATCCATGATTTATTTTGAGAACCTGAATGAGGTTTTTGTATTCCATGTTTTCTAGAATAAAAACCTCTCTTGGTTTTTTGAAATACGTCTCCTGCTGTCCAGAAACTCTCCTTGAAAAACATGTGTAAAGCAAGAAAACTCTGTTTTCTGAAAATAAGGCTTCAAATAAAGCCTTGTATCTCCCACTTCATAATGAATTTAAATAAATTGAGAGAGGTTTTTGTATTTAGGGATGTTAGGAAGAAAAATATCTTTCAGTTTTCAAAATTCGTTTTCATTTTCCCGGAAAACCCTTTTTAAATTTACTACTAAAGCTAGAAAACCGATTTTTTCTCTTCATGGTGAAAGGTTGCTTCAGCAGTTTCATAGCGCGCTACGAAACTACTGTGTAGGCTCATTTGTTGAAAATTTCTTCAAAATTTGTACCTTGGAGATGTTAACACCTCATAACAACTGATATTTAAAAAATATATATAGTAACATGTCTTCTCCAGCTCATCATTAAGCCCTTGCATCTTTTGAACATTATGATCATGGATAGATCATTTTCATATGTTTCATGTCCACCAATCATTTCCATAAAACCTTTTATGCTTCCAATGACTGTTAAAAATCCATGTCTTCGACCTTCATGATGTCTCTAACCTTTTTGTAAAACCTGTTGATCATGTCTTATTTGCCCTACAAAATAGAGAACATGTTTCCTGTAATTTAGCTTTTTCTTTCATTGAGGATCTTCGAACCCTTTTGCTGACAATGTTGACCTTTAAGGATAAGAGACATGTGTTATCATTTCCACAGAACCATGCCTTTCCACCTATACAAAAAATAAGCATTTGAAAAAGTATAAGGAGAGATGGTATGGCTGCGCTACGAAATGAGTAGTTGTTTTCGTAGCGCAGAATTTGTATCTTGGTAAAACATCTCTCAACCATTCACTTTCTCCTGTCTTGAGACTTGGACTTTCATTTGTGAACCTTTTCTAACCACCAACAACAACAAAATTCAGGAACCAAGCCCTTTATCTCTGTTGTAGGTTACCTTCAGATTTTATCAATTGAATTTCAAGGTCTTCAATCTGCCTCTTCAACTTCCTGTTAGTTTCCTGCAAACTGTGATTTATTAGCCTCACTTGAATTCAAGACAATCAGGCTTGCTTTGTATATTAATCAGCCTCGCTTGAAAATATTAATCAGCCTCGCTTGATATATAAGAGAATTTTTGGTAAGAGATTACCATAAGCTTTAGCATTCGAAAACAACCTCACTTGATTAGGAACTCAGCCTCGCTTGATTTCAAGATGAAGGAAGCTTGGGTTTCAGTTTACCATGAGCTTATCATTCGAAAGGGCATGTATGTGTTGCTTCTTTGCATGAGACAATAAAACAAAAGACCAACCCCTTTTGAATTTTGAAAATAACTAACATAAATGACCTCCAATGAATGTAATGATGATTTTGAATGGTTGCATGCATGAGAAATGACTCCTAACTGACACCTAATGATGAAGAATTAACGAAATTTGAGTGATTTGATGACTTGACATGACTTGCTACGAATCCCCAATTTCGTAGCACACCTAATTCATTTTCTGGGTTTTGCGCTACGAAAAGAGTAGCGTTTTCATAGCGCAAAACAGAATTTTTACACTGTCTACGCTACGAAAACGTGGTTTCGTGGCTTAATCAAAAAAATTTCAAAATGGTTAAAAATTTGACTCTCTAAACATGATATGAGACTGTCAAGGTATGAAACAAGGTTATTAGAATTTATTACATGAATGAAAATGATACTCTAACCCTATCACTTAACCCCTAAAAACTTAACATGACTTCACACCTATCTAAAAACCATGACTAGGAGCAAAGCAAACTATCCAAGTTTGGAAATTTTTTTATAGTGATAAAAGACATAATGGAAATAAACTAGCTAGGGCGCTGGTAGCATTAGGGGAATTTTGAGGTCTAAAATGGGCCTCCCAAGAAAAATGTACAAACAAAATAAACTTTATAAGAACCAATAGGATTCAAGATGATGATGTCAACCATGGGGGATGATTCACCATTTTTTAAGTAAAAGGGTAAAAAGATGAAAAAATAATAAAAGAATAAAAACTATTTTTTCAACTCTTATTTTCAAATTATCTCCGAAATTTTTATTCAAATTTCAAGCGGGAGTACTCGTTGGATGAAAAATTTAATTCCTCATCCAAGGAGTACCCATGTTGCATACTTTTAATGGACCGTGCTACACGAAAAATGAGAAATACATTAAAAAAATTGATTGGAATCACGTTTTTCTTGTATTTCTCATTTTTCATATAGTAGGGTCCATCGAAAGTATGCAACATGGGTACTCCTTGGATAAGGAATTAAATTTTGAATCCAATGAGTACTCCCGCTCGAAATTTGAGTAAAAAATTTGGGAAAGAAGTTGAAAATACGAGTTGAAAAAATAGTTTTTTCTTTTTTCCCTCTAAAATTTGATGATGTAATCGAATCTTATTTTATTATTTCCACTATTATTTTATTATTTCCTTAGGAGGCCCATTTTAGACCTCAAAATTTCCTTAATGCTTATCTCTGAGAAGAGATGTGGTGACTACGGGCCTCTAAACTGTGTTATAAATAGGCTCGAAGGCCTATTTATTCTTGAGAAATAATAGAAAACCCTAAACATCCAAAAACCTAACCCTAGGAGATGAAGTGCCAAAATTGTGGGCCCTATTTGGGTAAATTGGTACATCAATCTTCCCAGGGACGTAACTTTGGCATACAATCTCCATTTGACGCGCTCAATACCTCGTTAGAAATTTCTATTCAAGGACTACAACTTTTGAGTGAGAAACATCAATCTACATACCCATGTTGCTCCCAGGTTTCCCAAAAAATATCGTTTAGGGCCTCAAAATGGCCCCGGAAGTCCTGGACCCGAAAAACTGCTAAAAATAGTATAAGTTGTGCTAAAACTAAAAAAATGAAAGAACCGATGGTGGGAGTTAAAATGGAATAGGTGGGTGGCCACCAATATCCACCTGGATCATTAGGGCCTCAAAATGGATCAAGAAGTTCATGACCCAAAAAAATGCTAAAAATAGTAAGATGTGTTGAAACTGAAAAACTGAAAGAACTGATGGTGCAGGTCCAAATGGAATAGGTGGGTGGCCACCAATATCCACCTGGATCATTTCTCCCTCCTTAGGAAGCCATGGTCCCCATTGCGTTAAGTTCCTCCATGAGAGGAAAATTCTACTGAACTTGGTATTGGATTTGTCCAGGATGTCGTGGACCTATTGGCGGACGTGCTGGATGCGTTCAGTAAATTTGGTTGCCTCAGATAGTACATGTGTGGATTATGTCTGTGTAGTCACATGAGGTATGGAAAAATCAGGTGGTGGTGCGCCGGTGGTCAGATCAATGGAGTGCATGTCCTGACAGTGTAGAGGAACCTCTATGGGTGAGGAGAAAATGTCCTCATATTCCTCCACGACTTTGTCCATCTGCTACAGCCATGTAGGGGAGCCCTGTTTCGAGGCTATGGGCACAATCTTCTACTTTCCCTGTGAGTGATTTGTAAGGAAAATACATTTCTTGGTTTGGGAAACAATCTTACTGCGTTTTTTTGCAATAGTCAAGGAGATGGCAGGAGGTGGTACTACCTCTGGTATCCTGTACAATTTATTTCCCAAAGTAATAACAATAGAACGAGGCCTAGAATCATACACAACATGTTTCCTCCACAAGTATGGTTGGCCCAATAATACATCAGCTACAGCAAGAGGAACAACATCACACAGTACCTCATCCGTGAATGGCTTGATGTTGTACGGAAGGCAGAACTGCTGGCGAGCGCGGAGATCTCTCTGTAGGTGAAGCCACCCAATGGTATATGGTTGCAGGTGTGGTATGGTCAGTAGGTCGAGTCACTTCACGACCTGTGCTGAAATGAGGTTCTTTTGGCTTCCGCTATCAACAAGAAATTTCAGTGGAGAACCGTTCACCCACATCTGCGAATGGAAGAGGTGCTCCCCCTCCTATGGATCCTCGGGATCCTCCCTTCGGAGCTTGGTGGTGGCAAGAATGTCACTGGGGTTCGTATCAATGATCTTCTTCCCTTTGACATCTCCATTGTCTGGTTCTGGCTCAGGATCAGAACATGCATCTGATTCAGGTGCCTTCAGTTTGGCCACTAGCGACTGTTTGGCCCGACACTTGTTTGTGTTGTGAGTGGGGCTGTTATGAAATTCACACCACTTCCCCATGTCCTTATTTGGATTTTTGGTGTTGTTCTGAGTTGCATCACTTTGGCTTTGCCCCATATTCTGTGGTTCAGGGGCACCTTTCCTTGGCTTTGGATTTGCGGATCCAAAGTCTTGCTTCTTCTTCTTAAATTTCTGCTCGATCTTGGTGGCATAGCAATATGCCGTGCCAATCAAGGTAATTTCGAGGAACTCAATTTCCTCCTAAATGTGTCTGTGCAGAAATATGTGGTACTTGAGCACCAAATGTCTCTTCGAATCTTTAATACCCAACTTTGTGTGCACGGTATGGAATAAATTCGTTAGTTCATGCACATCTTGATCCCTTTGTCGCCGCAGCGTGGTCCATTGGATGTACTTGCCCTCGTAGCTCCCCACAGGGTAATATTTTTCCTTGATGTCGTCTCAGAACGAATTCCAAGTGGGTACGGCCGAGAATAGAGAGGGTTCCCTCTCATCCTTTTGCTCACAGTAGGTTTCCCACTAGTCTTTGACATGGGGGGCGGCTTTGAGGAGTGCAAAAATAATCTTTTCTCGGTCGGTGAAATCATGGACCAAGAAATACCCTTCCAGAAAATTCAACCATCTATCCACGACATTTGCATCTATCTAGCCTTCAAATACAGGAATATCAAAATTTTACTTGTACCTTGAAGGGAGTGGCACCTCCAGAGTGGTTGTTGGATGTATATGCACTGTAGGCAGGCAATCGTTGAAGGTTCTGAGCAAATTTATCCATCATCGCATTCCTTTGTTTCTCGAGGGCCTCCTCGAGCAATATTTTGATAGGATCTTTAGCTCCCTTATATTTTTTTTCTTCTGCCATGGGAGGTCGTCAGGGTTTGCGAGGCTAATCTTGCAGGGGTTCAACCAGATCGAGCCCTAACTCCTTATACCCTAACCTCATTGGGGAGATGCCAAGAAAAACAGAGAAAGAGAATACCGCTATGATACCACTGATGCAGATTTATTCAGGAACAAAATAAAATACATAAATATACATAAACACAAAGATGCAGCGGAAATAATACTTCATTTCATTAATATCAAATAACAGAAATATGCTTACAGACATAATGGAAATAAACTAGCTAGGGCGCTGGTATCTTATCTCTGAGAAGAGATGTGGTGGCTACGGGCCTCTGAATTGTATTACAATGAGGTTCGAAGGCCTATTTATTGTTGAGAAACAATATGAAACCCTAAACATCCAAAAACCTAACCCTAGGAGATGAAGCGCCAAAACTGTGGGCCCCATTTGGGTAAATTGGTACATCAATCTTCCCGGGGACGTAACTTTGGCATACTCTTCGTGACGCGCTCAATACCTTGTTAGAAATATATATCCGAGGACTACAACTTTTTAGTAAGAAACAACAATCCATAGACCCATGTTGCTCCCAATTTTCCCAAATAATGTTGTTTAGGGCCTCAAAACGGCTCCGGAAGTTTAGGACCCGAAAAACTGCTAAAAATAGAATAATTTGTGCTGAAACTGAAAATAAAATAACCGATGATGGGGGTTCAATTGGAATAGGTGGGTGGCCACCAATATTCACCTGGATCATTAGGGCCTCAAAACGACTCCAAAAGTTCATGACCTGAAAAACTGCTAAAATTAGTAAGTTGCGCTGAAACTGAAAAACTGAAAGAGTTGGTGGTATGGGTCCAAATGGAATAGGTAGGTGGACACCAATATACACCTAGATCAATAGTGGGCTTTTATGGGGCACAATAATAAAAATATGGGGACTACATGGGTACAACAATAAAAATAAGGGGGCTATACTAACAACAATAAGGGACTACACTAGTAATATAGGAACCTAACAAACTCCACACATCCGTAGCTCACCACATTGAAAACTATAATGAAATCAAGGCTCTATTGTAACATACGTCGTAGACCCCTATAAACTCAATCTCTGGCATGGAAAAGCCTTTATGCAGATTTTTGTATGTAGAAATCTTGCATGGTCTTCTGCCGACTGCACGTAGCAATCTTCAATGACTCTTACAAAATAATCTTCAACAATAATCAAGAATGATATGTTCAAATATAATGCAACGATATCCTTTTGAAGAATGATTTCTTGCAACGAATAATCTCCATGTCCGCTTGGTCAGTGTAGCTCTTCTTCTCAAAAAAACATCCAACAACTCCTTTCTTGGATAAAAATCTCTAGACAACGACGACTCACCGATTCTAGTTGCTCCTTTTCAGCTTCACACTTTTCTCTACAATCTGATACGATCAGTCTGCAATGGGTCTTCCTCCATTCTGTCCATTTCTTGAAACTTGGCTCCACCACACACAACTTAAATATCTTTAGCCACCATCTGAGACTTGGCTGAATCCTCGATAGTGTCATACACGAGATCGAATTTCATGGGGATCTAATCATCGCTTTGCTTCGTATAGTCGATGACCGCATTTTCCCCACAGATTTTCATGAATTCAAGTTTCATAATGCTAGACATGGAAATGATATTGGAGGCTCCATAGACATGCCTCGCCAACAGAATGGACAAGCTGCCTACTCCACTGGCTCCTCCCACAATGAACATGCTCTTCCCCTTTTCAATTTTCACTATATATGATCCAAAATTATGCAGGAATGCAATAAAATACAAAAATAAACATAAACACATAGATGCATCAGGAATAAAACTTCATTTCACTAATATCAATTAACTGGAATATGCTTATAGACAGAATTGAAATAAACTAGCTCGATCGATGGTGGTTTATCTCTGAGAAGAGATGTGGAAAATATATGCCTTTGAACTGTGTTACAATGAGGCTCGAAAGCATATTTATTATTGAGAAACAATGGAAAACCATAAGCATTTGAAAACCTAACCCTAGGAGATGAAGCGCCAAAACTATGGGCCCTGTTTGGGTAAATTGGTACATCAACTTCTTGGGGACATAACTTTGGCATATGATCTTCATTTGACATGCACAATACCTCATTATAAATATATATCCAAGGATTACAAATTTTGAGTGGCGAACATCAATTAAATACATTCGTCAGTCCTATTTGTCCCAAAAAAATGTCGTTTAGGGCCTCAAAACAACTCTGGAAGTTCAGGACCCAAAAAACTGCCAAAAATAGTAAAGCATGCTACAATTAAGGAAACTGAAAAACTGAAAGAAAAAAAGGTGGGGTTCCAAGTGGCATAGGTGGGTAACCACCAATATCTACTTGGATAAATATCGAATGCCTTATGTGTAGTCTGTAACACAAACATTCATTACCCCCACATTTAAAAAATAAAATACACCTTTATGTTAAAATCAATAGTTCAATAGAGTTATATCATATATTCGTAGCAAAAAACGTGCTCTGAGTGCTCAAATCCAATTTTGAAGCTATATAATATATGGAAGGACATCGGTTTTCTTCTCCAGCTTGATTGATCTCCTTAACACTCCCAATTTCAAATGCTTGTAAATCCACTAAATCTCCGTTAAACCCAAGACTGCTTATAATTTAATAGAAGGAATTTTCAATAGTATATCTGTGATCATCCACGGTTGAATGATAATATAGATCAACTTATATTCCAGGGCAAGGATTCCTTCCAAATTTAATCAGAATATTCTAGTACTCCACCGTCGAGTCTGGAAGATTTTTTCCTGCAACGAGAAATCGATAGAGAAAGAAATTTTGCTAAATTCAATCTAAAACTTGTGGCATAAGGTCCTCCAATTCACAAAATTTATTCCTTAAACCTTGAGAATAAAAATCTTATTGTTCCCATCCATTTCCACTACATAATTAAGATTTAGCAAGCACTACAATGCAATTCTGAGGTGAATGAGTCTTCTTCTAAACCTCTCGAATAAGCTCCTAAATCATTCTCAATTGTTATTTTTTTTTTCGTTACGCACAAAGCTTCACCCTTGTGACATCGACTCAAAAATATTTCTCTAAGTCAACAGATATTGTTTGTGAGTGTGCATAACACCTACGCAACTCGCTCTTCCACGAAAAGTAGGCCTTTACATAGAATACACATGCATGTTTTATATCCACTCACAACAACCTCAATATTGTGCATAGCCTCATGCCAATGGAGGCTCTGATACCAAATAAACAGAATTAATAAAAATAAAAACTTAAATTATGAGGTAGATACGTGGAGAAAAGGCTTCTCAAGCCTTAATGTATTGTATTAACAAAGAATGATAATGATACATTTGAATGCATCAAGATTATGTCTCAAGGTAGTGTGTCTATCTTGAACACATAATCACATTGGTTGAGTAAATATCTCAACCACACACTAATCTAGGAGCCAAAGTAGTTGGAGAAAATCTCTCAACAAACTAGACCTAAACAAACTCCCAAGTTTGAGGAACAGTCTCATTCTAGAATAGACAAGTAGGAATTATTCCAAGTTTAATAATTTATTATTTTGGACTTATTGATTATTTTATGAGTGTGAGGCTAATACTTGCATCATGTAGAAGTAAGGTGATCTGATATTAGGGTGGATTATATTCTATTTTTGGATATATGCATTATAAAGTCATATTTTTATAAAAGTCAACATAACGTCATATAAAGTTAAATTATTTACATTAGATGATATTGTCAATATATTCATGTTTCCTCTCAAACATTACCATCCCTTAATTACATTACAAAAGTGGTGGATTATAAAAGGGGTGTTAAACTTTGTTCGAGCTCATGGTAAACATAATGCATATTTTTCCTTGCTTCACACAAAAATAACATATTTAATTTGTTTGGGTTAAAAACCAATATCGATATCAATGATAACTTGTGTGTTCTTGATTAATTTTATAGTGAGCATGCATGAAATGGACCTTCTCAATATCAAAAAAACTTGAATTTGGGATTATAATAGTTAGAATTGTGATATTTTATTCATTCAATTTTCTACACCATCAATCCCCTACCATGTTCTTGTTTTTTCGTAGTGTTATGCATCTTTATCTATCATACTCTTTCACTTTCTTATTATTATTCTTTCTATACATTGGCATTACTGTGAATATACGTAAGTGTCAAATATTTGAGAATGCTCATTGCATCTCTTTCTGTCTTCCTTAATGAAATCCTAAGATAAATGATATGTATATGTTACAACCTTAATTCCTGGAGCAACATTTTTAATGCTTCCCTGGGATTCTTTTTAAAATGTGGAGAAGATAAAATAATACATGTTATCATTAGATCTATGCAACAAGGATTATGTTCTAAATCCAATATGTCATGCATTTTTTGTATGGTTTGAGGGATTAAGTCAAAAATCAATGCCCTTACTAACAAGAACGCACTTGGTCCTTTTGACTAGTAATTGTATTCCTATTTTTATTTTCTTTTGATCTTAGGAATTATAAAAGTCTTACCGTACATAAGTATGCTAGATTTACATGTTCTTATATCAGTATAAATAAAAAATTCTCTCTTCATGGCTCTTATAGTGTTTTGATAGAATTACCACCCTTCAATAAATGCCTCAAGGTCTATGAAAAATATTATTTTCTAATAATATTTATAAAAACATTTCTCCTATGGTTAAGTATGATCATGATATTTTTGAGACATTAATCAATGATGGATGGACTGAGCCCTCGATCACCATATAAATACACTACATAAATCCTCTGTGATATGGGTGTCACAAAAATGATTGATTAAGAACTTGTATCTAAAGCTTTACATTTTCATTTTTAATATTTTCAAGTTCGTTTAAAGGAAATAACTATGGCTGAAGATTAATAATTTTTATAATTTTTAACATTGTAAAAATTGGAAACAGATATTTTATTTAAAATAAATTTATGTTGAAATGGTTATTTAATTCTAGTCTTGTCAATTGCAGTATAAGTATTTTTAAAATTTTCATCATAGAAGGGCTAGATGAAAATATTCCCCTGAACTTGAAATTAAAAGTAACCCTTCGAATTTGATCACATAGAAACTTATTGTGAATACTACACCCTTCAGTTTAACCTACAAAAAAAAATTGCCCATCAACACATATTAGAAATTAACAATTTCTTGGAAATCATAATGGCTCCTACAACTATGTATGCTTTATATGACATGTGAGAACATAAAATACATGAACTGTTTTATGAGTAAGATGCCCAATAAACATGAAAACACTCTAGTAAGAGTTATGTTGCCTCTAATAATGAGCAATAAGTTAGGAAGAATACATTTGGCTAAGCAATGAAGTAAATTGACCATCTATATGCATAGTCACCTAGGCACAAAGGAATTGAAATTAGATTTCAATCCTCAAAGAAAATTATAAAGCACCACAAATTCACACTAACATAAATGTAAGAGGCAATTTTCAGTTCCCACCATTAACAATTTAAAGTAAGAGGGCATTCTCAATTTCCAATACTAACACCCTCAATTTATTTGTATGAATAAGATAAGAGAACATTTCACCATTAAAATTTCAATGCATTACCCTGAGAAAACCCATGAAAATAGCTATTGAGAAAATTCATCACACGAGATATATTTAGAATATATTTGAATTGTAAACACAAGAAAGAAAACAAACTTTCAATTAGTTTTAATTCTTCATTTTGACAATCCTTGGTTATAATGCAATTGAGGCTCTTTGTGCATCCTCTTTGAAAATGAACCTCTTTGAGACACTTGAAAGAGTTGGGAAATGAGAAGCCTTGTAAGCTCACATTTAGTTTCATATTCTTTACCATTTTAACTGATTTTATAAATTTTCCCTTTATTACAATTACTTTAAAATTAATGAATTTATCAAAATTCATAAATTGTTAAATAATCTTGTAAAGAATGAGTATCAAATTCATTCATCAATTTGGTTACATTCCCTATCACCCATGGAAATATGTAAAATTTTAATTAGATTTATATCTCGACTTTAGCTATAATACTAATGCAAATTGTTTGAATAAAGGGCATGATCTCTACACTAAAGCCTAAACCATGACTAACATGGTCGAGTGAATTGTTGTTATATAAATCAGGGTTCAATAACGGAAATCTGTTTAACCCCTAGCGTATCACGCAAATCTATTTTCATCGATTATAACCTAAAGCTACTTTTGATTAATTAAGAATACAGTTTGTTTTCCACTGTTAATAAAATTAAAAAAATTTCTAATTAGATTGAGATATTATGAAAATTGATTAAAAGTAAGGGAAGTTAAAAATGAAAGCCAATTGTAAATAAATAAAATATAAAGAAATTATTTAATCATTATTTAAAAAAAGTTAAAGGAATTTTTTTAACACAACTTTATGCAATAAATTTGATATACAGCCTAGCGAGGCATTTTCATAAATATGTTGAAATGTTGAAGTTGCCTTAATCAAGTAAAGACCATGAAATCTCTGAAACCAAGCTATTTCCAAGTTATGAGGATAATAAATTTTAGGAACCTTTTTGAACTATGCATATAGTGCACCATAATAAAATTTTAGGAACATTTTTGAGCTATGCATATAGTGCACCTACATGTGAAAATTTGGGACTATGAGTTTCGAAGTGCACATATATAAAAATATATTAAGCAATTAGGTTCTCAGGGCGAATATAATGACACTTGCAAGAATATTTAAAACAGTCTGCAAGACATTTGAAGTTTCAAACATGGAAGTGTTTTTCGTGCTGTTGGGACACAATTCAATAACCGGCCAGAGCTACATGAGTCTTTGTTATTTAACAGAAATTCCGTTGGGAACAATGTTGTGACAGAATGAAGAGGTTCAATGATCCCGCTACAATTGCACGAAACATCAGTACTGAATGCATAGGTCATGACTGAAGCATCTTATCCAACTCATAATTTTAAATCTGGCAATCAAGTGTTAATTTTGATCAAAAACCTGCTCTACCTCTCTACAAAACTGAATATCTCGACCCTAATTACGATGGGCCGAAGATGGGCCAAAAGATGTATAAGGAAGACACTTCGAAATTCAAGCATGCCCACTTACAAATTCAAAATGGATGATGCATGGATGGCGCTGATGGTATGATATGGATGCAGGATGGTTGGATAACAGAGACAGTAACGGACAATGTTGTTACAGAGGGTGAACATGACAACAACACAAATATCGGGTGTCGGAGATGGGATGCCGGGAAAGCCAAAACATCGATGATGAGGTACATATGGGTTTGGATACATTGCATGGATATGTATGGTGAATGGATGCTATTGGGTGCATTAAAGGCCCAATATCAGGCTGGTTATTTTGAATTTGAATTAAGGTAATGTATAATAAGCTTATCCCAATTATTTGTAATAATGCAAGCACTATCAACATATCCAAGAATTTTGTTCTTCATTCCAAGATCAATCATATTCTCATTAAGTACAATTTTCTTACAAAGTGGTTGATTAAATTGTGAAGTTGGAATATATCTCAACAAAATAACAAGTTGTTGATATCTTTACCCAGTAATGTGCAAGAATATTTTGAGTATTTAAGGGATAAGTTGGGGGTGATGTCTCACTCTTCTCTTCACTAGCTTTCTTCACAAGCAAATTCTAGACAATTGTCCAAATATGTACAACAATGGTTGTACTGATACAGGCTACACAAAGAGACTAAACTCAAGGGGAGTCTTTTGTATTAGTAGGAGAGGAACAGGCTCAGGGGGAGTAGTTCTCAAGACAGTGCAACAGAAATAGTTATGGTGCTTGATAAATGGTTAATGCCATCATAGGGGAAGCTTAGTGACAAATAAATCTGATGTATTAAGGTAGGTCCATAGGAATATCAGATTGGCCAAAGAAAACTCAACAACATGTTGTTGAAATGGCAACAAGAAATGGCACCCAATGGGGGCTTCTGATTTAATTTTCCCTTACTTAAATTCGAAGAGAAAATGTAATTCCATCATATGACAACTTTTATTAGTTAACTAAGTCAGAAAGATTGAGTTAGCTTAGGAAATTCAAGTTGGGGGTCAAAGTTGATACATGTAAAGGATTTTCCTATTTTTAGAGGGTTCAGTTATAGTTATTTGTGAGTTGTAATTAGTTAACTCAAGTAATTGAGTGAAAATCAGTTTAACTAGTTTTAACTAAGAGATGAGCTACCGACAAGTTCAGTGAATTAAATCTGATTTAATTCATGGGTAGCGATCAATCAGTTAACTGGTAATTTTCTATAAATAGTTGTTGCATGACAGTTCTAAGGAAGGCCTAGTGGAGATTGGGGTTAAATGGAAGATAACTATCAGTTGTATAATTATAAAATTGTACAGGTCATGCATGAGGTCACTAGAAAGCCTTAGATGAATTGTGCAATCAATTCCAATGAATTTCCTAAATAATAGGGGCTCAATTCCTCCAAGAATGCATAAGCAAGGCTGGGCAGACAGGGGCTGAGAATTTGTTAAGTATTGGATTGATTTTACCTAGATCATAGTGAGACAGTTAACAGAGTGCAAAGGTTCCTCAGTGAGGGAAATAGCATTGTATTGTTTCATGATCTTGACCATATGAAATATATAGATAGCAGGGTTTTGATTAGTTACTCTCCCCTGATACATCTTGTGTTGTGCAATCGATTGATTTTTTTCTCTTGCTTGTCTGTAATTATGCGATCACATTTGGTTTCCAAAAAATTTGTAGAAGTGATTTATTATTTTGTTTTATTACATTACAAGATCTGATTGAATCCATTGGTTAAATTTCTACATGGTATTAGATTAGGAGTAGTCACTATAGAAGAGAAGAACCAGAGTTTGTTTTGAACAAGTATATCGAATTTGCAAATTTGTTCTTTAGGACCAACAACAGATCAATATGTCTTTCAATGGCTTGAAACACGAATATGCACTTGAGGGAAATTTGAATTACATATCATGGAAGGACATGATGAAGTCACTACAAGAGAAAACAGACTAAAGGCATTCATTTATAGTGATATTCCTCAGCCCACAATAACGGATGCTCAATTTATTGATGCATGGAAGAAGAATGTGGAAAAGGCGAGAAGGATCTTGTTAGAAGGAGTTAGAGATCATATTGTCTCAAATATCCATGGAAAGGTGAGTCCATATGCGATGTGGAAGGCCATGAATTTTTTTTTTCAAAATAAAAGCAACTACGGGAAGTTGGTGCTGAAAGAGAAGCTCAAAAATATCAAGATGGAGAAAGGCGACATGATCCAAAATACTTGATGAAGTTCACTCATTTCCGAGATGAGCTTAGAAGTGTTCGAGTGAAATTTTTCGATGATGATTTGGTGAGCCTATCACTTCTAGGCATTCTCAAGAGCTGGCATAGCTACCAGGACTCTGTGAATGGGAAGGAGAAACTACCAAAGTGGGAGCGACTATGGTTCGACTTGGTACAAGAAGAGTTTCGGTGGAGCACTAGATATGGATCCTCGTCAATGACTGATGAGGAGAGCTATGCCTTGGATGGAAAGGAGAAAAGGGGAAAAGGGAAGGCATCCCATTCAAAATTGGAGTCCGAAAATGTAGGCAAGAAGCGAGACTTGTCAAATGTGAAATGTTTTCACAGTCATGAGCATGGACACTATGCCATAAATTGTCCACAAAATAAGACCAACAAGAAATCCTTAGGAGGAGGAGGAGCAGGTGAAGCACCAGCTTCACAGTTTGAGTTGAACTTCACTCTCATCACATGTATGGTGTCATTGATGATGGATTTTGTGTGGTACTTATGATAGTGCAGCTTTGTCCCATATGACCGACAACAAATAATTCTTTAGTAGCTTGGAGGAGAAGGATCTCTAGATGCACATCAAGATTGGAGATGACGGTGTTAGACTCCTGTAATTCACAGTATCACAAGGTGACTGATTATTTCTCAGATTTTTCATACTGAAAATAATATTCCGCAGCTATCATTTATTTTTAGAAAAAGAAAGGGAGATCCTGACTGTTAAGAGCATTAAAGGAATCTATCTGCCTTTCAGTTCAGTTGAAAGAGGACAGTGTTACCGATAAGGTGTGATGCTCTACCCCCCACTTTAGGCCGCTTGAAATACATATATATCATATATGCTCTGAACCACATAAGCCTTTCCTTGCCGCAAAAACCTTTTGACCCTTTCCATCTTTTCCCCTACTACCGCCAAGCCTTATATAGATCATACATTACATATGCGATATAATCATTTTTCTGCACTTAACCATTTTGACCCTTTACCTTCTCATCGCAAATCGCACATCACAAGTTTTAAATTTTACCTTCGCCGCTCATAACATAAACCTTAAAATTTATGATGTGCAATATTCATGGGCCCCATCTCTGTCATGCCAGGTCACCTTTTCCGCCATCACACATCGCAGGTTTTAACATTCGTTTCCGCCGCTCATAACATAAATCTACCGACCTGCGAGTTGCGATAAGCGGTGGGTCCCACCTTCCCTGCCACGTCACCTCTCGCTTGTCGCACTTTTCACATCACAAGATTTAACTTTCACCTCCACCGCTCATAAACAAAGGATTCCTCCTTGCGATTGCGATGTGAGTTTTGGGCCCCACCCCCTTGCCACGTCACGTCCTGCTTTAAATGCCTCGCACCTATCCACCATCTTCACTCCTCATCCACACATCTGACGGCCCTTATTTTGTTTTGGCACCCCGTAGCCTTTAAACTTTAACCATTGCGGGGGGGTCGGAAACAAGCGGTATCCTTTACCACCATCCTCGCTACGTGTCTCCCCTTCGCTAATTTGCACACCCCTTCTCCGATACCACTTAATACCCTCACCCCCTCCGAAAATAGTTTTCGTTGTTTGAACAAAACCACCACTGTTGTTCCATGTCCACCAACCAATTCCCTCCACCATTTCGCCGCGACGACTCCCACCACCATTTCCTCATGTAGTCATTCCACACCATTCCTGCCCAAGGTTTTGAATCATTACTGTGCGTTTGAAGAGGAAGGCGGTGGGGTTTTTCGTTTCAAAGATCTGCTACAATAAAAACCTACGTAGAAGATACAGAGGTCGTTTAACAGAAAGTGGCCATCATTACAGCCAGCACACTCTGCTCAGCAACCACTTTGCACCAAGGTAGAGCCAAGATGTCAAAGCCTTTGAAGAGATAAAATCTAAGGTTTTAGAGCCGTCATTACCTCTTTGACATAATTTGAACTAGATTATGATCTCTTTGCAATTAATAACGGACTGCTAAGGCCACTGTCGGGACTAGGCTCATCTTATCATCGCCTACATGTTTCCACTTGGAAAATGTTTAGCTTGAATGTAATTAAGAACTATCATTGTAATAGATAGAGAAACTGACTTAAGTTTTTATATAAATACTGCATGCATGAGCAGTATGAAGGAGGTCCGGAAGGGGAAAAAACCATTGTAAGGTATCTTCTGTTTGTAAGCACTCTCTCTTGGATGAATGAAAGATGATGTTATTTTCTAGATTCTTGTGTCATGTTCTGTGGTGAAGTGCACCTTTTCTCGTAATCTGTCATCTCTAGTTTTACATATTGTTGTTCTTTCTTTACTGCGGATAGAAAATTTTGTGTAGGATTTACCATGGGGTACCTTTCTCAGTCTTGAAACAGTACGTTATGTTTTCCTCTGAGACCAGAATGCATAATTTAGAGACGGTCTGCACTACATTCCCATTGAACATTAATATCCTCCTCCTTTCCATTTTATAAGTTGTTACATTCCATTGACATGCCTAGCTTTCCTGGTTGCACCTGACCTCAGTTATTCATCCATTTGAATCTGTTTACACTTGTTTGACTCCATAACCCAATGGACCCCTTTTTCTGCCTCAACCACGTATTTTCAAACCAACCCCTATGCACTAATAGCTAGCCTAAAATCCCCCCTATAAAAAAAAATATATCTAACAGAGAGAGCCCTCTCTAAGTCCAGGAAGGCTAGGTCCTGGACTCCAAAGCGGTTTGATGTTGCACCTCCGTATTTCTATCTTCAGCGGGGTGATAACATACTGGCAACCATACAGGGGACCAAGTTTCATCTTACTTAGTAACACTTATCAGGTTCAATTTTGACTTTGATGGTGAATAGGAGTCAAATAATAAAAGGTTGTTCCATTCACATGGCGACTCCATTGGCAACAAAATCCAGAAACAGAGATTCACGGGAGACTCCACAGTTTTTAGTTGACCCAAAGGCTCCACTGGTAGAAGAATCTAGATTTGTTGCAAACATGCAGTGACTCCATTCCTTGATTTATTGACAAGATGAATCCAAGAATACAATGCAGGTATGATCTAATGAATAGAGCTCACATTCCTAGATTCCCACACAAAATGCCTCAAGTAAATTGGGAAAGAAACCTTCCTATTTTTCAAGATGAGAATGTTGATGATGCTTTGTTACATCTCATTAAATTTCATATACATTCATGGAGGTTGGAAGTCGAATGGCATGAGGATTACCTCATGAATATGTTCATGGTAACATTAGAAGGCAAAGCGAGGGAATGGTATGAAGGTTTGAACCCTGGTAGTTTGTTTTCTTTAAAAGATTTCCACAAGGTGTTTTATGAGCATTATAAAGAAAATTCTCCATCTTTATCATTAGCTGAAAATTGTTGTGATCAGTCTGAGGAACTCATACAATACCTTGTAAATATTGATGAAGATATAGGAAATTAGCATCCTGAGGATCTCTTAGAAGCAATTTACGAATTTCATTCTCAAGTTAACTGTCATGATAACCAAGAGAAGTTAGTTGAAAATGAAAGCAATTAGGAAATGAAAGAAGATCCACAAGATCTCTCTGTGGGGACAAATGTTAATTCATCTGCTCTTTTGGGTGAGGCTAAATAAGACATTCAGTCTCATGATCAGTCTTCACAAGAGAAAAGAAAACAATTGTTGTTTAATCCAAAGAAAACAAAGACTGCCTCCCCCTTTAACTGAAGAATAAATTAATCAGATTCATCTGCTCTTTTGGGTGAGCCTAAATAATACATTCAGTCTCATGATCATTCTTCACAAGAGAAAAGAAAACAATTTTTGTTTAATCCAAAGAAAACAAAGACTGCCTCCTCCTTTAACTGAAGAATAAATTAATCAGATTCTAAGCATGCAGCCAACTTCTTAATTTTTATGTAATGAGGATATTATTTCTATTTTTTCTACTACTAATTTGTGTACTGAAGTATTTCCTCATGAAGAAACAAATGTATAACATATTGATACTGATGTTGTTTTACATTCTCAAGAAGGCTTATTGCCATAAAGTGCTTCTGTTCATCAAAATGATGGCCTTCAAACAGAATTCAGCAATCTCAGTCAAGACATACCAGGTTTTCTTGAGGACAACATATTGATATACAATGAGGAGCCCATGTTTGATGACCATGAAGAATGTGTACACATTCTCTTTCAGAAGGATCCTAACCAGGACAAATTGGAACAAAGAGCAGTCCTAGATGAAGCTTGTTATTTTAATCCTTAGGACCAGGTATTGTTCCAAGATCCTTTTGTTGGCCTTTTAGAATAATCAAAGGAAGGAGTATGCTATGCCATGAAGGGTTTTCTGCAGAGTTTAAGGAAATGTTTGAACATTATTGTTCAATGGCAAGTAGGATGGGAGTGGCCTTTTTTTTTCTCATCCTACTCAAAAAAGTGAACAAGAATCAATCATGTAGTCATCTACTTGATTGGTTACATTGGAAAAAGAGTTCACTTAATGTACATATCATCTCCAAGTTAGATTAGGATAGGTAGGTGTGCAAATAAGCTCAGTACTCTGAGCATCCTTCCAGTTTTAATTTTAGATTGCTTTCTAGTTTTCAGTACAAGTATATTCTAGACTTCAGTTTGCAGAGAGTGTTTATTTCAGCTTGAAGATTGTCAGCCACTGAGGTTTTTGTATCAGATTAAGTTGCAGAGTTGGGATCATACCCAATGGATCAGGCTACTAGTCTATGGTTTTCTTGATGAGCTTCCTTCCCCAGTTGAAGCCACTATTAGACTCCTGTAATTCACAGTATCACAAGGTGACTGATTATTTCTCATATTTTTCATACTAAAAATAATGTTCCATGGCTATCATTTATTTTCAGAAAAATAAAGGGAGATCCTGACTGTCAAGAGCATCAAAGGAATCTATCTGCCTTTCAGTTCAGTTGAAATAGGATAATGTTGTTGATAAGGTGTGATGCTCTGCCCCCCGCTTTAGGCCGCTTGAAATACATATATATCATATATACTCTGAACCACATAAGCATTACCTTGCCGCAAAAACCTTTTGACCCTTTCCATCTTTGCCCCTACTACTGCCAAGCCTTATATAGATCATACATTACATATGCGATATAATAATTTTTCCGCACTTAACCGTTTTGACCCTTTACCTTCTCATATCAAATCACACATCGCAAGTTTTAAAGTTTACCTCCGCCGCTCATAACATAAACATTAAACTTTGCAATGTGTGGTATTAATGGGCCCCATCTTCGCCATGCCACATCACCTTTCCTGCCATTTCACACAACGGTTTTTATCATTTGTTTCCCCCGCTCATAACATAAATCTGCTGACCTGCGATTTGTGATATGCGGCGGGCCCCACCTTCCCTACCACGTCACCTCCCGCTCGTCGCACTTCGCACATCGCAAGATTTAACTTTCACCTCTGCTGCTCATAAAAAAAAAGCTTCCTCTTTGCGATTGTGATGTGATTTTTGGGCCCCACCCCCTTGCCACGTCATGTCCTCCTTTAAATGCACCACACCTATCCGCCATCTCTTCTCCTCATCCCCACAACGACGGTCCTTATTTTTTTTTGCCCCCCCCCCCCCCCCCAACCTTCGAACTATAACCATGGGAGGGGGGGAGGGGTCTGAAACAGTCAGTATCCTTTACCACCATCCCTTCTATGTGTCGCCCCTCTGCTAAATCGCACCCTCCTTCTCTGATACCACTTACTGCCCTCACCCCCTCCGAAAATGGTTTTCGATGTTCGAACAAAACCACCACCGTTGTTCCATGTCCGCCAACCAATGCCCTCCACTGCTGTGTCATGACAACTCCCACCACCATTTCCTCACATAGTCATTCCACACCATTCCTGCCCAAGGTTTTGAATCATTACTGTGTGTTTCAAGAGGAAGGTGGTGGGGTTTTCCATTTCAAAGCTCCGCTACAACAATAACATGCGCAGAAGATACAGAGGTTGTTTAAAAGAAAGTGACCATCACTACAGCCAACACACTCTTCTCAGCAACCATTTCGCACCAAGGTAGATCCAAGATGTTAGAGCCTTTGAAGAGATAAAATCCAAGATTTCAGAGTCGTCGTTACATCTTCGACATCATTCAAACCAGATTATGATCTCTTTGTAATTAATAACAGACTGCTAAGGCCACTGTCACAGTCAGGCTCATCTTATCACCACCTGCATGTTTCCACTTGGCAAAGTTTTAGCTTGAATGTAATTAAGAACTATCATTGTAACAGACAGAGCAACCAACATAATTTTTTATATAAATATTGCATGCATGAGCAGTATGAAGGTGGCCCGGAAGGGGAAAAACCATTGTAAGGTCTCATTTGTTTGTAAGCACTCGCTCTTGGATGAATGGAAGATGATGTTTTTTTCCATATTCTTGTGTCATGTTCTATGGTGAAGTGCACCTTTTCTCGTAATCTCTCATATCTAGTTTTGTAGGAATTTACAGGGTAAGTTATGTAGATCAAGAACCAAAGGTCACCTCTCACAAACAGATCATAAATCAGTACACCAGTATAATCACGTGGTTAAAACCCTCAAAGAGGGAAGTCCATGACCTGAGCCAACGCAACCACTTCAAGGAATTTATTAATACAAAAAAAAAAGTTACATATGTTTCTCTCATAAATGGTTACCGGAAAAATGATCCTCCATGCTCTTTAAATAGAGATCATGGACCAATCGGGTGCTAAGCCACGGATCAAGTGCCGTTAATACCAAGGTGAGAGATAACTGTCGAATCACTACAAATCATGACCGTCGGATTATAAGTTACAAATGTACATGGTAAAGAAACACACTTTACCTAACTCTACACTAGACTAAGTTATTCTTAACTATTTCCTATGTGTCAGAATATCCTAACATCCCCCCTTAAGAACAACTTGGGATAGGATTGAAGAATTTACAAAGGTGACACAAAAGGAGCCTATTTCCTATGTGTCTAAATATCCTAACATCCCCCCTTAAGAAAAAATTGGGATAGGATTGAAGGATTTACAAAAGTGACACAATAGGAGAAGGAAGGAGGCATTAGAGCCTATCCCCCCTTAATGACAAATTTCCTGAACTCCAAGCATGGATTGAAGTTTGGTAAAATTCACTTCTGTGAGAGCCTTTGTAAAGATATCAGCTACCTAATCATTGGTTGGACAATACTGCACTTCAAGAACACGATCATGAATGAGCTTTCTGATGAAGTGTATGTGGATTTCAATGTGTTTCATACGCTGATGCTGAAATGGATCTTTACATAGATGAATGGCGCTATGATTATCACACCAAAGTGTAGTTGGAAGCTGCTGATGAAGACCAAATTCAGACAGGATCTGACAAAGCCACATGGCTTCCTTGCTAGCTTCAACTGCACCACGATACTCTGCTTCTACTGAAGAAAGGGAGATGGCACTTTGTTTTTTACAAGACCAAGTAATAGGTCCTGAACCAAGACTGAATACATATCCTGTAGTGGACTTCCGATCATCAGGGCCACCAGCCCAATCAGAATCAGTGAAACCAATCAACAAGGGAGATGCTCCTGCACTGTAATGAATCCTGAACTGAACTGTACCTAAAATATATCGAAGTATTATTTTAGCTTCTTTCCAGTGACTTTCATGAGGTTGGTGCATAAACCGAGCGACAAGACCAACGGCAAAGGAAAGGTCAGGACGGGTATGGCTTAGATAAAAAAGTTTACCAACAAGTTGATGGTATAAGGTAGCATCAACTTCAGGGGTAGTACAGTTGACTGAAATCTTGATTCCAGACTGAAAGGGAGAAGGGGCAGACTTACATTATTCCATGTGAAAGTGGTGTAGAAGATCACAGGCATACTTGGACTGAGAGAGGGTAATGCCTTCCTTGGATTGCAAGACTTGAAGACCAAGAAATAATGTAAGTGTCCTAAGTCTATTATTTCAAACTTATTTTTGAGGCAAGACTTCACATGGTGTATATGGTTTTGATCACTACCAGTAAGGATAAGATCATCAACATAAAGAACAAGGATGGTGAAGAAATTACCCACTTTCTTGGTGTAGACAGTGTTGTCAGAATGACACCTACAAAAGCCATTATCTAAGGGAAATCTATCCATTTTGGCATACCAAGCCCGAGGAGCTTGTTTGAGACCATAGAGAGACTTCCTAAGGCGACAAACAAGGCTAGAGTATTTTTGGATAAAGCTAGGGGGTTGTTCCATGTATATTTCTTCATGAAAATCCCCATGTAAGAAGGCGGATTTAAAATCCATCTGATGGACTTCCCATTTAAAGGAGGTAGCAAGGGAAAGAACAAGGTGGATAGAATTCATTTTGGCAACAGGGGAGAAGGTTTCAGTATAGTCAATGCCTTCAACTTGTGAAAATCCTTTAGCAACAAGACAATCTTTATGTCTATCCACCTTTCCATCTGGTCCAAACTTGGTTTTGTAAACCCATCTGCATCTGACAAGTTTTCTTCCTTTTGGGAGAGGAACAAGATCCCAAGTATCATTTTCCAATAAGGAACGATACTCTTCATTCATAGCGTCATCCCAATTTGGATGACCGGAGGCTTCTTCAAAGGTGTCTGGATCAATTTTTTCTGGAACTTGAGCCAATAAGGAAGAATCTCTTTCTAACTGAGAACGTGTACGTCGTCGATCGGCAAGGTCACCTGCAAGAGAACCTACTGCATCCCGAGTAGAGCGGACCCATCTTGGAAGCGGTGGAGTATAAGGAACAATTTCACGAGCTGGAGGAGGATTGTCATCCTCGCTGTCATCATCTAAACTAGAACGAATGCTATTAAAAATAGAAGAGAGAGAGAGAGAGAGGTGACACATATGCCGAATCAGGCTAGTAGGCCAAAGGTGGCACACTTGCCGAACTAGGCTCACAGGCCGATATATTTTCATCAAATTTTACATCTCTTCTAATGATAATATTTTTGGGTTTTGGTTGAAGAAGTCTATATCCTTTGACATCTTCAGAATATCCAACAAAAATACATTTTCACTCTTAGGTTCTAAGGCTTTATGTTTCACATCTGGAATATGGGCCCAAGCATCACTGCCAAAAACACGAAAGTGACTTACATCTGGTTTGATTGAGCTCCAAGCTTCTTCTGGAGTTATATTCCTTAAAACCTTAGTGGGAGTGCGATTTACTATGTAATTTGCACATTTAATGTCTTCTGCCCAAAAATTGAGACCATGCCTTTAGATTGAAGCATACAATTAGCCATTTCTTTTAAGGTGCGATTCTTCCTTTCAGCTACACCATTTTGTTGTGGAGTATATGGAACAGTATGTTGCAATTGAATGCCATGCTCAGTGTAGAAGTTGATAAATTTGTTGTTAACATATTCTCCACCATTGTCTGATCTTAACTTAAGAATTTGATGTCCATATTGTTTCTCAACAAAGGCATTGAAGGCCAAGAACATGTTAAAAAATTCACTCTTGACTTTTAAGAAATATACCCAAGTGCGTCTAGAAAAATCATCAATGAAAGTTAAGAAGTACTTGCAACCAGAGAAAGAAACAACAGGAAGAGGATCACATAAATCACTTTGCACAAGCTGCAAAGGGGTTGAAGCGTGCCAAGAGGAACGTTTGTCAAAACTATCCTAATGATGTTTTCCGAGTACACATCCAGAGCAAACACCATCCCGGAAAGATACCATAGGAAGGCTCGTCACCATATTTTCCTTACATAGAGTTTGAAGAGAACGATAGTTTAAGTGACCAAATCACTCATGCCAAAGTTTGCTCACATCATCATTATGAGCAACAAAAACAGAGGGAAGAGATGATGACCCAAAGTTGTCAAACTTATACAACCTTGTGGAATCATCAGCAATGCCACTAGCTAAAATATGTTTAGGATATTTGAGGTCCTTGATTACAACATCATGAGGTGAGAATTCTACTATTTTCTCTTCACCTGAATGAGTTATCTGATAAACAAATAGAAGGTTGCATGACAAGGTGGGAACACATAGTACCTCATTAAACTTACCATTATCTAGATGAATGGTTCCATATCCTACAACACTGAGAGATCTATCATCACCAACATAAATATGTTTGGTGTTACAATCATTTAAAGAAGAAAACATGGATTTATTTTTACCCATGTGGTACGAAGCTCCAAAATCAATGAGCCACTCATGAGAAGGAGAAGAAGAAGATACATTTAATACATAACTAGATCTTGATGCTTGAAAACCACAGGCAGAAAGTGCCATGCCTGAAGATGAAGGTGAAGAGTGCTCCAAATTGATGTTGCGCTTCTTCATTGCTGCTTCTAAGGCTTCCATATTCTTAAAACATTTAGACTCTATATGGCCATCCCGATTGCAAAAGTTGCAATGTCTATCTGTCTTCTTCCCTTTGTTTTGATTTGCCTTGTTATTTTGGTGATTTGATTTTTCAATTTGCGGCTAAAATTGCTTAGGGCCCTTGTTGGGTTTAGGACCAAATTTTTTAGGATACTGCGTCTTGGGATTCTTTTGATATGGTTTTTGTTGGGCTGCTAAGGCTTTCTTAGAAGCATTTCCAGCAGTGATAAGACCAAGGTGTAAAAAATTTTCTTGTTCTCTTATCAAAGAATCACAAAAGGCATCAAAAGAGGGATTCTTGTAGGTGGTTCATGAAGAAATGATGGCTTCTCTGGTGGAATGGAAGGCGGAAACAAATAAAGAGTATGCAGGACCAAGCTTAGCAAGAATGAAATATATGAGGCTACCATCGTCCTTTTTTATCTTACAACCTTGTAAAAGAATTCAGAGGTTCTTAAATTTGGACAAAAAATCTTCAATGGAGGAGAAATTATTGGGGTCCAAAGTAAGCAACTCATTTTCAAGCTGGTGGGCCCAGATTTGATTTTGAACGCCAAAAATGGTTTTTAGCTTTTCCAGGGCCTCATCAGGGGTGTCAATGTCAAGGATATGAAATCGAAGATCTTGAGCAATGGACATTCCTATCAACCCTCGTGCTTGATCTTGTTTATTTTCCCATTTAGCAGCTTTATCATCATCGGAAGGTTTAGTTTCTTGTCCTGTGGCTATTCTATAAGGCCCTTTACTTCTAAGTATATCTACCATGTGAGGTAGCCATTGGAAATAATTGGTGCTGTTAAGAATAACTGGGCATGCACTTTCCATTTTTTTTTTTTTTTAAGTGAAGCTTAGAAAAGCTGAAAATGACTGCTCCAATGGAAACATCTCGAAAATTTAGGCCATTTAAAAAAAAACAGCTCGAAAAACGGCTTCCAGATGAAGAAGTTATGCCTCTTGAAAAATCTGAGTTGTAGATGCTGAATAGTTGCGGGAACGAGATGAAGTGCATCTTTTTTAAAAAAATTCTGCCCCTTTGAACAAAATTTTTTTACAAAAGAAGCTTGAGAAGGAGACTTGAATCCAAGACCTCTATTCTCATAAACTAACCCCTCACCAAGTGAGATAGTAAAATGATTATGTTATTTTAGAAAGGAGGAAGGGGGGATTATTATTATTATTATTATTATTATTATTATTATTATTATTATTATTATTATTATTATTATTATTATTATTATTATTATTATTATTATTATTATTCTTCTTCTTCTTCTTCTTCTTCTTCGGTGTGCGTGCCTTTTCCTGCACAAAAAACAAAAAAAATGAGCAAAAAATGAAATGCAAAGACTTACGGCAGAATGTTAGATACTCGGTTAGCCTTACCGGCAACTATCACTTTTTTCACTATTTCTAATTTCCCGAGATCGCACAAAGACGCAGGGAAAGAGCATACGTAGCAAAAAAAAATCCCTTTTTCCTGTTTCTGATTTTCTGAGATCGCACGGAGCGCACAGCAAAGAGCATACATAGAGAAGAGGGTATAGATCCGACAAATAAATAAAACCTTAATATAGAAAAAAACAGAAATAAGCAGAACTGTAATGTTCCCAATTTTTAGCCTCAAGCTAAAATGGAACATTATAGTTGCATATTTTATTTTTGCTTAATAAAATGGCTAAGGAGACACCTTAGCCCTCTTTTAATGAAGGAATAATACTCCTTGTGTGAAAGGAGGAGAATAAAGCAGCTGAAATAAACACCTAAGGGTGTGAATGGAACCCAGCTCACTTGGTTTAGTCACCTTTGACTAAAGTCAACAGCGTTGCCCAAGGAGGAGAGGCTTCCTAGAGAAGCTGCGCAGTTTTGGAGGGAAGACACTCACATGAGGGTGGAAACCATAATTGGTGTGACCTTGGTGGAGAAGAGTTCCCTTTATTTATATGGAGGAGATGGCAGCCCATTTGCATCATGTTTGGAGTTTAGACTTGGGTCTGCAAAGGCTTGCATCCCCGGGCCCTTTAGCAGGGTGGTGGTGCCCTCAGGCACTAGGGTGTTCCTAATCGGTAATACCTACCTCTTCCTCAAGGAAGGATGAGAATTGAGCTACATATTCCTCAATCCAGCATTGGCCATAGCTACTACCATCATCTACAGCATTAGCTCTGCAGCAGAGAGGACGTTGTGTTGCTGGGGGCAGCAAAGGAGGAACTCATGGAGTCACTCTTGTTTGTTTTCTTCAGTGGAGGAGTGGTCTATTCATTGGAGGAGCTGCAAGGAGGATTCCTGGGCTTTATTTCAGATCTTTGGCATGAGGCCAACATTCCATCATCTCCCACTGCACAGTCCATGGAGGAAACTATGTTATTTTATGGAGGCAGTGAGAGAGGGGTTCTTGGAGCTCATTAGGAGGATGTTTTTGAGACAAAGGGATCAGCCCTTTGTATTGGAGACATTATCAGAGGAGGGCACTCATATTTTAGATCAGCCACAACCTCATTCATATCTCAGTTCAGTTGCAATGACAACTCTGTTGTCACATTTTGTATTTTTCGGCATTTCTAGCAATCGGTCCTAGATTGACTAGAAATCTTGTACTTCAGCCCATTCATTTGTCATTGGGCATTTTTCTTGTATCCTACAGCCATATTTTTATTTCATATGTATTCAGTAGTTGCTACTCTCATAGAGACTGCGCAGACAGTGACTTCCGACATTCTAAGTTGTGCAGCAACTCATGTATTTCAGGGTATGATCACTTGGAGTTTGGTTCCATTGTATGAGGGGTTCTTCCCTCTTCTATTTCTTGTATATTTGCTAAATAATATCATATTGTTGGCTGCATATCATTTCCCTCTCATGATGTATTCAGATTTGTAGAGTATAATGGTTATGTTCATATATTTTTGTAAGCTCTTTTCATTGAGCATTGTTTTAGAGACCTAGATTGGCGAGATCTGAATAAACCATCTAGAGTTATTTCTTTGAGCTCATTTTCTGCATAGGAGTTATATGATGTGTGTTCTAAGGCATCCCAGCAATGGTTTGTCTTATTTTTACAGTAGCTTCCTTATACAGCATCCTCAAGGACCCTGTAGCAGAAATACCCAAGGTGGAATATTGCATATCCATAGACAGAGTCTGTGAAGGGCCAGCTAGCCTCAGGATCTCTCCCTTCTTTGGAAGGAGACATATCCTGTAAATTCCCCAATAGTCAATCTCTGAAATGGACTTTTGATGTATCACTGAAGAAGGAATTGGAATATCTTAGGATATTCCCGATGGAACATCAAGTTCCAGATTATGAACATTACAGTGGTATCAGAGCATCAATCTTGGCTCAGCCTATGCACAATATTCCCATCAGCAAGAGGATCTTCTCTCCAAGGAGAGGAGATTTACAGAGGAAACAAGGAAACGAATGATGGAAGAGGAGGTCTCCCTTCTTCTTTTCCAGACCATTGAAGAAATCATTGAAAATCTTGATGAAAGGGAAAGATGAAAAGATTTTCTGAGAGGGTTTGTTGATGGGGCAAACCCTAGCTATTTTCATGAAGGGTGTGAGCATTCAGCCACACATGCAAATCCACAGCGCGGTCCTTTGTCCACTTGCATTGCAAGGGAGTAGAGGAAGAAAATGAGGCCATGGGAGGAGCAGCGCTGCAACTCAAGGTATGGCTCATGATTGTTGGTTTGAAGGTTCCATTTTCCATTGTCATGCAAATGAAAAAACATATGATGCATTCACTAAGGGTTTGATGGAAAAACTTGGTGAAACTCATTGTGTCATAAACACACAAACTTTGCATACATTGGAGAGAACCAACAGTGCTGTCACCTTAGGAGGAGATCCGTCACCACATGGGGGTGAAAGGGGAGCCATTGCTTCCACTAGAGGAGCCCTTGTGTCTTTGCAAGGAGTTCCAAATATTTTTACATGTGGGTACCAAGACACAATTCCGGAGCCATATGTATTATTTGCTGGGAATTGTGAGATGGAGAAAGAAGAGCAGAAGGATCAGCATGAAGGGATGATGAGAATTCTCTGTTATCTATTTCAGAAATTTTCTGCACAAAGGAAAGAGACTACACTGCGCAGAGGAGGGACAAATCAGTCCACTCATACATGCAGTCTATTTCAGATCTTGATGTCTCACTTTTGGAGGAATTCCACTTGGGAGGCCACCCGATGTAGGGATGATGAGAGGCATCATGCTTTGTGGTTC
Organism: Pinus albicaulis; assembly: GCA_034641835.2. NCBI lineage: Eukaryota > Viridiplantae > Streptophyta > Pinopsida > Pinales > Pinaceae > Pinus > Pinus albicaulis. The sequence continues at coordinate 257,679,220 of CM076573.1, forward strand.
ATCACTCTTGGATTCCAGAGGGGTGGAGACATTAGAGGAGTCCATCATAGCGCAGAGATTTTGGGGATTAGCACAAGGAGGAGGGATACACTCTCTCATTTTCGGTACCACCCATTCTCATCAGTTTTACTATGAAGATAGAGTTGCTGCAGAGATGGAGGATAGCATCTTCATGATGCAGGATGGCTGCTCCATAGATTTTGTGAGAGAGATGATACTTCCTTTGAGGAAGGAATCTTTCATGCATTGGAGTAGATGGAGGCCACTCATGCTTACATTGGCCAGGATCAGGAGATTCTTTGGAGGTGATAATGTATCATGGGAGGTTCATTTTCAGAGATCATCATTTCTATTTGGGCATGAGTAGCTGCATGATGGCATGGAAGCAACTTGGAGGATGACTTTGGCATGGGGGATGTCAAAGTAGCAGGCAGCAGTGTGAGGGAGAACCATATTGCAGAACACTAGCGTTGTCTATGTGGAGGATTGATCCTGGTTGGAGGACTCAGCTTTTGGTTGAGTATTCCCAGGATCTTGGTGCATGCATGAATTTTGATAACCAGGAGGGAGATGACTGATACAGATTTTATGATATGGTCATCTAACACTATGGTAGATTCTTCTTGACTAGAGTTTCTAGTCTCAAGGAGAAATTATTGCATGCAGCACATGAGGACTTCTTGGCTATGCACTTGGATGCATACTTTGCCTTGCTAGAGGAGTTCACTTGGGAGGGAATTCATCATGATCTTCATCAGCATATGGACAGATGCATAGCCCGGACGTTTTTGGAGAGGTTGGCACAACCATTCCCTTACTCATTGGAGGAGAGGGAGAGCATTCAGATGAGCCATGTCAGCTCAAGGACCGGAGTACATGGTAAAGGGGGTTTAGATATTCATTTTGATTTTCCTTCCTTTACTTCTTATGGGCATCTTGATGAGCTAAGGATGATCACACCTCCTTGTGCTCCCTATTGTGATGTACTTCTGGCCCATTGCAACAATAGGAGTGGCCATTCTTATGATTTTTTGTGGGGGAAGCCACATGCTTCTTGGTGTGCACCATTGGCACCAACTTGTATTTCTATAATTCCATCTTATGAGAAGTTTGTGGCAGCAAACAAGTGGCTAGTACAGCACTTGTTATTTGTGATTTTGAGGCAGGCCAAGGAGGCACTGCACAAGTTCCATGAGTGGAACTTTGAACCACTCTCTAGTTGTCATTTGACAAGTTGCTTTTATTGTATATTTCTCCTTGTATTTCTGATGTTTGTACACTCATGAGGAGCATCATTTTGAGAGTATTGGATGTACATCCCATTGGGAGCATGATTCTCCCCATTATACATGTCTTATCTTGTAGGAGACACCATGGGAAAACCATGATTGCCACATTTCTACTTGTACCTTCTTGTGGGAGGGACCACTTGGAGAATTTGCAGAGGCATTTCATGGATGATTTTATTGATGGGGTAGCTTGGGCCATTATTGGAGGCCATAAAATTTCAGCCCAAGGATAGAGGCAGCCCCATGGACACTTCAAATGGAGAGAGGGCCATCTTGAGAAGCACAAGCACAACTCTCCATTTAGCCCCAACTTATTGCAGAAATCATGGGTGAGATTTTCATTTGGATGACAGCATGGATGAGAGGATCATCATTGGGAGAAGAATTTTCCCATGCATATCATATTTCCTACCTTAAGGAGGCCATAGCACAGCAAGAAGGATTCCACTACACCTTCTATGTTTCCATGAGGAGCATCATTTTCAGCTTGCATACTTGGGAGAGATCATTGGAGGACAGGTTTATTGCAGCATCTTGTGAGCATTGGTAGAGCTTGTTGATGAGGCCACAAGAGAAGAAGGAGGAGGCTTTTTGTTCTCTCTATGCAGTTGCTTGAGGGAAAGCAACATGTGGGAGGGGAGGACTATAATGTTCCCAATTTTTAGCCTCAAGCTAAAATGGAACATTATAGTTGCATATTTTATTTTTGCTTAATAAAATGGCTAAGGAGACACCTTAGCCCTCTTTTAATGAAGGAATAACACTCCTTGTGTGAAAGGAAGAGAATAAAGCAGCTGAAATAAACACCTAAGGGTGTGAATGGAACCCATCTCACTTGGTTTAGTCACCTTTGACTAAATTCAACAGCGCTGCCCAAGGAGGAGAGGCTTCCTAGAAAAGCTGCATAGTTTTGGAGGGAAGACACTCACATGAGGGTGGAAACCCTAATTGGTGGGACCTTGGTGGAGAAGAGTTCCCTTTATTTATATGGAAGAGATGGCAGCCCATTTGCATCATGTTTGGAGTTTAGACTTGGGTCTACAAAGGCTTGCATCCCCGGGCTGTTTAGCAGGGTGGTGGTGGCCTTGGGCACTAAGGTGTTCCAGGTCGGGAATCCCTACCTCTTCCTCAAGGAAGGATGAGGATTGAGATGCATATTCCTCAATCTGAAATTGGCCATAGCTACTACCATCATCTACAACGTTAGCTCTGCACCAGAGAGGACGTTGTGTTGCTGGGGGCAGCAAAGGAGGAACTCATGGAGTCACTCTTGTTTGTTTTCTTCAGTGGAGGAGTGGTCTATTCATTGGAGGAGCTGCAAGGAGGATTCCCAGGCTTTATTTCAAATATTTTTCATGAGGCCAACATTCCATCATCTCCCACTGTGCAGTCCATGGAGGAAACTGCGTTATTTTATGGAGGCAGTGAGAGAGGGGTTTTTGGAGCTCATCAGGGGGATTTTTTTGAGACAAAGGTATCAACCCTTTGTATTGGAGACATTATCAGAGGAGGGCACTCATATTTCAAATCAGCCATAGCCTCATTCATATCTCATTTTAGTTGCAGTGACAACTCTGTTGTCACATTTTTTATTTTCCGGCATTTCTAGCAATCTCTCCTAGATTCGCTAGAAATCCTGTACTTCAGCCCATTCCTTTGTCATTGGGAATTTTTCTTGTATCCTACAGACACATTTTTATTTCCTATGTATTCAACATCTACTACTCTCATAGAGACTGCACAGACAGTGACTTCCGACATTCTGAGTAGTGCAGCAACTCATGTATTTTAGGGTATGATCACTTGGATTTTGGTTCCATTGTATGAGGGGTTCTTCCCTCTTCTATTTCTTGTATATTTGCTGAATAATATCATATTTTTGGCTGCATATCATTTCCCTCTCATTATGTATTCAGATTTGCAGAGTTTAATGGTTATGTTCATATATTGTTGTAAGCTCTTTTCATTGAGAATTGTTTTAGAGACCTAGATTGGGGAGATCTGAATAACCCATCTAGAGTTATTTCTTTGAGCTCATTTTCTGCATAGGAGTTGTATGATGTGTGTTATAAGGCATCCCAGTAGTGGTTTGTCTTATTTTTATAGCAGATTCCTTATACAGCATCCTCAAGGACCTTGTAGTAGAAATTCCCGAGGTGGAATATTGCATATCCATAGACAGAGTCTGTGAAGGGCTAGCTAGCCTCAGGATCTCTCCCTTCTTTGGAACGAGACATATCCTGTAAATTCCCAAACAGTCAATCTCTGAAATGGACTTGTGATTTCTCACTGAAGAAGGAATTGGAATATCCTAAGATATTCCCAATGGTGCAGCAAGTTCTAGATTTGGAACATTAAAAGAACTATTAACAAATATAACTGCAAAATAGATGCTTTATATCTCCAAATCTATACTGACATAACTTGGGCAGCCGGAAAAATTTTCGCATGAAACGAAAGGCATTCCTCACTGTAACAGGTGCTTTGGACACAACCGAGCAGTTCTCCAACCCCAAAAATGTTCAGAAATAGTAGATCTACAAAACAGAATTCGCATGCAGTCAAACCGGCTTGGATTTTGATCAACAACAAACGCGGCCCTCAAAATAGCTCTGATACCATGTAGGAATTTATAGGGTAAATTTCGTAGATCAAGAACCAAAGGTCACCACTCACAAACAGATCATAAATCAGTACACTAGTATAATCACATGGTTAAAACTCTTAAAGAGGGAAACAGTCCACACCCTGAGCCAACGCGGCCACTTCAGGGAATTTATTAATATAAAAAGAAAAGTTACATATGTTTCTCTCATAAACGGTTACCAGAAAAATGACCCTCCATGCTCTTTAAATAGATATCATGGACCAATTGGGTGTTAAGCCATGCATCAAGTGCCATTAATACCGAGGTGAGAGATAATCGTCAGATCACTACAAATCGTGACCGTTGGATTATAAGTTACAATGTACATTGTAAAGAACCACACTTTACCTAACTCTACACTAGACTAAGTTATTCTTAACTATTTCCTATGTGTTGGAATATCCTAACAATTTTTACATATTTTTGTTCTTTCTTTACTGCGGATAGTTTTGTGTAGGATTTACCATGGGGTACCCTGCTCATTCTTGAAAAAATACATTATGTTTTCCTCTGAGACTGGAATGAAGAATTTAGAGACGGTCTGCTCTACATTCCCGTTGAACATTAATCTCCTCCTCCTTTCCATTTCATAAGCTGTTAAGATCCATTGGCATGATTACCTTGCTTGGTCACCCCTGACCTCAGTTATTCATCCATTTGAATCTGTTTACCCTTATTTGACTCCATAGCCCAATGGCCCTCTTCTATTGCCTCAGCCACATATTTTCAAACCAACCCCTATGCACAAATAGCTCTCCTAAAATGCCCCATATAAACAAAGCTATATCTAACAGAAACAGCCCTCTCTAAGTCTAGGAAGGCTAGGTCCTGGACTCCAAATTGGTTTGAGGTTGCACCTTCGTAGTTCTGTCTTCAACCTTCAGAAATTTACGAGGTGCTAACAGATGGGAGGTATAATGCTACCAGTGTTGGTACAATTACCTTTCAGAGAGAGTCATGTAAACCCCTCACATGAAAATATGTCATGTATGTTCCTGGTTTAAAGAAGAATTTGGTTTTTGTTGCTATGTTGGAAGATTGTGGCTATGATGTGATATTTAGTGAAGGAAAGGTGTTTCTTCTTCAGAAATTCATGGCACAGATGAAAAATATTAGGGTTCGAGTAAATAATATTTATAAATTGGACGTAGAAAATTGTGTTACATTGATCACGCAAACAGAGAAGGTGGAGAGCCAAGACATCTATGAGTTATGGCACAGGAGATTGGGCCATCTACACCATGGAACTTTGAAGATCATGCAGAAGATTTATATAGGACTTCCAAAGGGTGCATTTGCGCATAGTGATACATGCAAAGGGTGTACATTGAGGAAGTATACCAAGGCCACCTTTCACAATAAGAAATGTTGAGAAAAGGTGATCCTTGAGAGAGTTCGCTCAGATGTGTGTGGACCATTCTCGACAGCTTCCAAAACAACAAAAAAAAATACGATATGATTTTTGTTGATGATTTTTCAAGAAAGTGTTGGATTTTATTCATGTAGAAGAAATATCATAATTTCTCCAAGTTTTTTGAGTTCAAGGCACTTCTCGAGAAATATACAGGGAAGAAGGTGAAGGCTCTGAGGAGTGAAAATGGTGGAGAATATATCTCTAAAGAATTCAAGGACTTATGTGCCTCAGAAGGAATTCAAAGAGAATCGATAGCACCTCATAACCCACAACAAAATGGGGTTGCAGAAAGAAAGAACAAAAAAAGTATGGGAGCAGCATGAACTATGTTGCATGATCATGGCCTACTGCTGCATATATTGGTGGAAGCATGCAATAAAATAGTATTTGTGCATAACAGAATTCCTCATCAGATACTTGGGATGAGTACACTAGGGGAGGCTTTTTCAGGTAAGAGACCGAATGTGTCACATTTTAAAATTTTTGGTTCATCTATTTATTTCCATGTAACCAAAGATGTGAGGAATAAGTTAGATCCAAAAAAAGAGTTAGGGATATTTGTGGGGTACACTGATACACCCCACAAATATCAGGTGTACCTACCACCACACAAGATGACAGTGGTTAGAAGAGATCTTAAATTCGATGAAGAGAACTCCATGTGATTGTCCCTTGAGAGGGAGATTAAGTTGCATGCATATGAGAAGTTCTTGGATCCTAAAGAAGAACCTCAGGATGTGGAGTAGCCACAAGTATAGGAATAGAGAGTGGTAGAAACCACTCATGCATATCCATCCACCAGATATGGAAGGAAGTGCACCAGAGAGGATGACAAGTTGTTGATAGATGTGAGAGATAATGTGGGAGAACCCACATCACAACGCAGGCAGAAAATGTCCCCAGAGTGGTACACCGGATACATGGCTCTTATTAGCAAAGGTATTGAGATAGAACCATCCTTCTTTGAGGAAGTAGTGCATCAGGCAGTGTGGGTTGATGGCATGTTTGGGGATTATGACTCCATTATTAGAAACAGTGCATGGGAAGTTGTCCCAAGAGTAGTGTGGAATTCAGTTTTAGGATCCAAGTGGGTCGACAAGGTGAAGAACGCAGTAGATGGGAGTGTGGAGAAGAACAAGGCCATATTTTTGGTTAGAGGGTTCTCTCAGGTGGAGGGGATTGACTATGATGACACTTTTACACCAATCACAAGTTACTAATCTATCAGAACCATCCTTGCACTCTTAGTGCAGATGGGATGGTAGATACATCAGATGGATGTAAAGACAAGATTTATCAATGGAGTTATTGAGGAAGAGGTGTACATTAAGCAATCGTAAGTTTTTGAAACCTTAGACATGGATTCACATGTGTGCAGACTCAAGAGAGTATTGTATGGGTTGAAGCAATAACCTCGTGCTTGGTACACTAGGATCGACATCTATTTCACTGGGTTGGGCTTCACCAAGAGTGAAGTAGATGTGAACCTATATCATATTGCGGTTTATGGTAGGATTTTTATTATTGTACTTTATTCCAATGATCTAATACTGAAAGGTGATGAGCAGCCCATAAAGTTCTACAAAGAGGATGTTGCAAGAGAATTTGAGATGAAGGACATGGGGATCGTGCACTATTTCTTTGGATTGGAAATATAGAAAAGATATGGGGAAATATTTGTATCTTAGGGAAAGTATGCCAATGAGATCCTCAGGCAATTCCACATACAAACCCATGAAGACTCCTCTAGCAGGAAACTTGAGGAAGGAGGATGCTACTTCAGGAGAAGTATTGGATGTTATTTTTTAAAGGTAGCTTGTGGGTTCACTCATTTATTTGGTGAATACATGACCAGCCATATGTTATGCAGTTAACCAGCTTAGTCAAACTATGGTTAAACCTACTAAGATATTTTGGAAGGCAGGTAATCTTGTTTTGAGATACCTCTATTACACAACATTTTGTCACTTTATCTATACTCCCTATTCCCAGATCCTCGAGAACCCTTACAGTGATACCTATGTACTTTTCCCATCATGGAATCATGCCTCTGAATCCATTCAGTTTGCAGACCAAACTCTCTTTTGATCATTTCTGGAGTAGCTCCCTAAAAACCCACCTTTATGGAGCAGCACGACCTCTTTGTGTCACTCTAGCTCCGATGGTCCATCCTTGGCCTGTGATCAGCGCTGATCATTGTTAGTATGAAGCTAATACTCGTGTCAATATACTTCTAGAATATTTTTTAAAATGGTAATGAAGCTTCATGATCTAGAAGCTTCGAGGGCAGAGAGCTAGTTGTTTGTTGATGAGGATATGGCTGAGCTTCTCCCTTTGGGGCTCTTGTTCCTACAAAAGAGGAACCACCCAAGGAGATAGGCCATTTTCGAACCTTAAGTGGATCCATGGCCCCTCCTCCATCACTATAAAATAGACATCCTCCCATGCCTCTACTAGTGAGAAAAGATATAGAAGAGAAGAACAGCGAAGAGAGGTTTGAAGATAGCTATAGGCCTAGAAGGGGAGAGTTGAGACCTTTGGCCTTCTCACACTGAGTTGAAAAGAGTGATTTGGAGACGTGCCTGGTGTTATCACTAAGTTGCTACAGATGGCCTTCTCCACCAGATAACCTAGAGTAACTCTTTCAAACCAACTTTCTGACTAAAAATTAGCCTTTTCAGCCTACGAGGGCTCTCTCAAAATGTAAATATGATTTTTCAAATATGATTCAATCATATGGCTAACTCTGTAATAATGTCTTGAATGTGTTGTATGCAGATGAAAAATGTATAGGGTTTACTATCATTGGGCTTATGGAATCAGAGCTAGTAAATTCAATGACATGGTTCTCCTTGCAGGAGCTGAGGCCTGTGGATGTTTCAATGATAGGACAACACACACAGATATATAATAGCTTAATTCTTAAAGGAAGTCAGAGAATGAGTTACATGAATTTTGAGTAATCAAGCATTAAGACACTGAAAGCAAAATAGCAAGATACATAGGTCAAAACTCATAAAAACATCAGATGAATCTCAGGTGAAGAAGAAAGTTCACAACCACTGTATATTAATGATCAGAAAAATTTACAATAGTAGTAGTCTAGAATAACATCTTCCAGCCCTGAATTATTTGAAATTATACCTAATTAATAGGCTTTAGTCACCTTACGTTGGATCTTCCAACATGGCTAGATCATCGAACTACTTTTGCTGACAACTATCTTAACAAGAAGAAAAATACATGGGAATGAAAATGACACCTACTGACTTTATGACTTAGAGACCTACTAGGACTCTTCCACTTATTTATTACATTCACTAACTGAAAATACTACATAATTACATCACAAATAGTTAAGTGCTCGAGTGGCACTAACCATCATCAAGGCATAAATACCCCCACTAAATTAAGAAATTAATCATCCTATTTTTAAGGAAATGGTGTCATGATATTTGCTGACTATCTTCATGTTGATTTGGTGAACTAGACAGCCTTTTCGAAGACTAAAACTCCACTAGAATATTCCATTGATACTCTTTAAACTCTCCACGTGGCTAGCTGACCTCCAATATGTTGTGGCCCTATAATTTATAATATTGGCAAGAATAAACGATAAAGGACAACATCAAACCACTTTGGAGTCCAGGACCTAGCCTTCCTAGACTCAGAAAGGGCTCTCTCTATTTTGTATGATTTAACTTGAAGATTATAAATTATGATATCAGGCTAGTTATAGAAATTATGAGGGTTGTTTGTTTTGATTGATTGTGTGGTTGGACAGATAGAGCTGTGAAACTTAATCCATTGGGATATGGAGTCATAAAAGGTTGAATTGTGCATCAACTTTTCAAGGGAATTGTTGGAGCCCTTGTTTTGAAAAACCTTGTTTTGAATGTTTTGAATTTGAAATAACGGCCAGATTTTGGGGTTGCGGAACGAGGGCACATGGCAGCCGCAACCAAGTCGCAACCACACCAAACAGCGGAGCTACCAAGGTTGCGAAGGAACATGCACATAGCGGAGGAAAATAGATGCATAAGTACAGATAAAGAGAAGATACAGCAGAAGAACGCAAGCAGAACACACAGATAATCAGAGAAAATCCAGAAGCAGCTGAAGAAGGACATAAGAAGAACTAATAGTCGCGACAGCGGGTAAATAAATAGCCGTCACCCGGAAGAAAGAAAGAGAGAAGAAAGGAGAGAGCGATCGAAGGAGAGAAAACGCATGCTGCAGCAGGAACCCAGATTATAGATGAAGTCTCTATAGTTCCTAGGATTCTATTGATGTTCATTTATGTTCCGCAAAGCATATGCATCAGATTTGTAAGCCCATTGCAAAGCTATGTAACTGTGGATTTTTCCAAGAGCTTAATATAATTGCAGGTTGCTGTCTATCTGTGTGATTCACATGCATGTGTGTTGGTTGAGATGCTTTAAAATTTTATTTGCTTAATATCTGTATGCTCTCTGAATGTTGTTGCGTATGTGATTCTATTTATGCAATCTAATCACTGATGAGAATGAGTTGTGGATCCGTTCCTTGCCACTGGTCTATTCTCCTTCTACATGTGGTCGCGGCACGCCTCGAGTGAGACTCTCTGCTCTCCAGAGTAGGGTGATAATGCCGGCGTGATCCTAGACTACAGCGGATTCCTTTGTTGGCCACAACTCCTGAACCTGGGTCTTGCTTGCGAGACCTGATCACTCGCCAACAATGGTTCTGTTGCCGGGACCCGCATGATATGAGGGGATCTAGACCATGGTATCGCGGATCTTCGAAGGGGAGATACGGCGATGGTGGGATAATCACTTAGACCATTTCATTGCTCAGCAAGCGGAGTTGACTAAGAAAGGGGAGGCAACGATCAAGGAACTCGTCCTCTTCTCAGATTTAGCCGGTGATACGTACGAAATTTTCTGGGGAAAGCTCCCTACCAACCTTTACAATTGGTTACGGAGGTTATAGACGAAGGTGACTCGAGATGGCTCGCGGAAGATAAACCACAGGTGGGCGCACGGAGATCTGGTGGCTCTACATCGGTTGAACATCGAGTTGACCCGCGCAGTGGATTTTTGGGTGGAGACCACGTTGGAAGGATACACGGTGGAGTTTTCTGCCGAATGCTATCAATCCTTCTCGAAGGCCGAGGCTATCTTCCGCTCCGGGCTAAGAGGGAAGCTACTCAAGGAGATTCCGCTGTGAATTAAAGCTCTGATGGTGGATGAAGGGTTGATATAATTCCACAAGACGAGTATGGAAGCGTAAACCACCGGTGCTGGGGGAAGGGTTGAAGGGACTGATGCTATGTAGAATGTGACGTGGGGAGTGGGGAATGGATGTTGAGGCCGCAAGGACGTTGAGGGAGCGACGTGAACATCGGCAGGCACAGATTGCCGATAGGTGGCGAAGAAGGGTGATGCGAGATTTGAAAAGACGAGAGATCGAGAGGAAGAATCAGAAGGAGACGCCTCAGAGGGTAGGAATTATGGACGCGGATACCCAGGGACAAGAAGGGACCGTTTTGGGAGTGCGATGGGTGCATGGGAGCCCATCCAAGCAAGCAAGGGAGACAGTGACTGACGAAGATGATGAAGGTACGCAGCCCGAGGAAAGTTTCGATGGTGAATGGTACGTTGTGATGCAGCAGTTGTTTCAAGAGCGGACTGCATTCAGTTCTCCAGGCTGCCATACTCCCCCCAATCTGCATGGCCAGGATCCCTACCTTCCCCTGGTACTTTATCAACCTTTGAGTAATATTTTCGTTAAATTCCAAGCATTGAGTCAATTACACAATATTTCGATGTCGACAGCGACACCTGTTAGTAGTAGCATCGCTAGTAGTATTGCATTCCCTAGTGGAACAGTCACGCAACCAGGACCCAGAGGATTTATCCTGGTAACCCCGCTGCAAGTGAACATGGTTGGGTCTTTTACCCGGTATCCCGAGTTCTCGAGCCGAGATAATGATGATGTAGAGCAACACTGGTATTTGTGTGAAGCCATTTGGAGGGCTCGACAGACACCGGATGCATGGAAACTAATAGAGTTCCAAACCACGCTCAGAGAAAGGGCTTTGTGATGGTTCATCAAGTGGTCCGAGGCCCACCCGAATCCCGTCATTGCGGACGTGAAGCGAGATTTTGTCCAGGAATTTAAGCTTCCCTAGACGGACCAACAGGGTCTGTCCGAGCTCTAGGAAATTAAACAGAAGGAAGGTGAAACCGCATGGGAGCTAATGCGGCGATTCAAGGACGTGATCAGGAAACTCAATTACGCGATCGATCTCAACCATCAGAGGGACTGGTTCATCAAGGCTTTGCTTCCCTTGACGCGAACCCCCCTCACCCAACAGAAGATTGACAATTTGCAGGATGCTTTGGAGCAGGCCATGAAGATCGAGGCCATGGCGGGCTACCCTCAGGAATATCGGGGAGGGCCGGCCCCACAGGATCCCTCCTTGGTGGGATTGCAGCATCAGATAGCTAGCTTGACCGAAAAGCTCAAGGAGATACAGCCGGTCAGACCAGCCAGGCGGAATGTTTGGTGCACTCACTGCCTGGTCGAAGGCCATGTCGCAACTAAGTGTCCTCGGTTGCGTGGCGTGGGGGTGGGACCCTCGGTCGCGAAAATTCAAGGGGGGCCACCCACGGGGGGTGGCGCGGCACTGAATCCGCAGGGGTTATACCAGCCGCAACAGCCTTATGCAGGGTTCCCCTCCCAACTCAACCCAACTGCCACGGAGTATTGTGAGATTTGCCGAACGGTGGGACATCCACCTCGGATGTGCCCGTGTTGAACTCTTATTTAAACTGAGAGGGGGGGGTGAATCGGTTTAACACATTCATGGAATTTTAAAACTTTTCCTTTAAAACTTATTTTACTTTATTAACACGTTCATTTCATGATCAACATAATGTGTGAGTAATATTTATTTATGAGCAACAATTAATAAGAAGATTAGATAATGTACCAGCAGTCTTAATATGTTAGCAGCAAGAATTAGAAGAATAGATATATCATATCAACACATAGACATCATGCACATAGACACCAGATATACGTGGAAACCCATAAAGGGAGAAAACCACATCTTATTATTGTTGTGATGCCACTTATTTTATGTAGGCACCAACCTACAGGAGGATCCTACCTCAGTCAGCTACAACTGACATTTTATCAAGCTACAACTTGATGTGGAAGCACCAACTCCCATATAATTTCTGCAGGCACCAACCTACAGGAGGCTCCTACCTCAGTTAGCTACAACTGACATCTATCAAGCTACAACTTGAAAGGGAAGCTCCAACTTCCTTACTCTTTCAAAAGAAAAACACTTGCTGATTTACCTTGGATATCAGCTCTGTTCTATACCTTCTTCTCTGTTGTTCATCAACTCTTATATCAGACCTGCATCATCTCTGCTCAGCCCCTTCTTCTTCTTTGCTCAGCTCCTCCTTATTCACATTCTTCTTGCAGCTTGCTTATTCTCTTCAACTCTCTTTAATTCTGCTGCACACTCTCTTCTTCTCTCACTCATTTTCATCAACTTTTTCTCCCCTTGGATATTACCCTGTTTTATACAAAAACAGCTTCATGGCTGTTTGTATTCCACTGGGAATTCGAAATGGACGGCCATGTCTCTTTGCCTTCTGCCTTTTCATCTCTTTTATCCACTCATTCAGAAAATATAACAGTAGGTGCTTATTTTAATATTACAGTGGGATATTTTCTCTCTTCCGGAGACTTGCCAACGCATAACAACAATATAAATTTAAATAAAACATTTACATTCAAATTACAAATGAGAACTCTAGCTCACTCATTTTGTCTCTTGGCTTGCTGCGAATTTGTCTTTTCTCTGACTGTGTCTTTGTCCCTTTCTCTTCTCTGTATGCCTTTCTGTTTATGGCTGCTGCGTAACTTCTGTATTTGTGTAACTGCATTTTTCATTTTTATATCAGCGCTTTATATATAAATGAATCTGATGACTGTAATTCTAGGCCATATTCCAACGCTTTTCATGCCACGAGTGTCTTGTTGATGTGGAACATTCCGCAAGCGGAACGGACATATATCACAGTCGTATATTAATAATCGCCCTCCCGTTAAGCTGAGGCCCGTGGGTCTACAGACCGCGCGACATATTTTAATATAACTGCAACCATGTTTTATATATCTAACAACACCCTTTTAATATAACTGTTGGGCAGTTTCAACCAACGCGTATCATATTCATGGTCTGTTTATAATACATCACTATAATAATGTCGCCCTCTCTTCAATGTAGTATTTTACTTAAACTCCTTTCTTTTCACTTTAATGTATATGAACCCTTTCTCATGTAACTTCCGGCGATATATTAATAGACCCATTTAACATAGGAAACAACCTTTCGGGCCACCTTGTCACACTTTCCGATGCACTGACTCTCCTCCGATTGCGATTGATCGCTCCTGCTCCGATTCTGATTCAATCGGAAATCGCCAATCGATTGAATTGATATCACTCAACTATTGCAGATCCAATGTGCTCCGATTTCGATTCAATCGGAAATCGCCAATCGATTGAATTGATATTACTCAACTATTGCAGCTCCAATGTGCTCCGATTTCGATTCAATCAGAAATCGCCAATCGATTGAATTGATATCACTCAACTATTGCAACTCCAATGTGCTCCGATTTCGATTCAATCGGAAATCGCCAATCGATTGAATTGCAATGCGCTTCCACCTTTGGACTCTTCACATTTTCGATCCGATTGGGGAGGGGTCCCACCTTATAAAACTTTGTCTTATCCGCTCCATAATATATATGCCTTGGACCTTTGGTTCTTTTGTTTTCGGGATTAATAATATGAAACTTATAATAAAGCGCTCCTTATAATGTACATGTTTTGGACCTTTCGACATATGTAATGCGCGGCATTTATATGTATTGTAATGGATATATATATATATATATATGTATCCTCCATCGAGTAGGCGATTCCCAGGAAATTTATGCGCCTTGTAAGCAGGGTTAAGCGATTCCGGAATAAGGTTTATGTATTATATGTAACGCCCATGCGGTAATGATTCTCGGAATTATACATATGAATGTATCTTGCCGGCTTAGGCGATTCTCGGAATTTTATAACGGCTCTACCTCGCTGTTGTGAAAACTACTGCGCACTCTGCTGTCTCCCTTTATATTCGCTTCTTGCCCTCTGCTTGTCTTCTTCTTGTCTCTTGCTGTCTTTGTCTCTCTGCCTTTATCTCTCTGTTTCTATCTCTTCTTCTTGTCTAATCTTGCTCCTTGGATGATGTTTCAAGTGCTCCTCCTTTGTCATCTCCTTTTCCTTATTGCTGGTTCAGGTGCTGCCCCTTTGTTCTCCTTTGCCATCAATGACAACATTTCCAACAGTCTCCCCCTTTGGCATTGATGTCAACACATCCACTGATAATCCAATGCTTCCTCCAGATCTTCCTTTGTCGAGCTTCTTTTAGAAGACTTTTTCTTCTATTTCTTGTTTTTCCTCCCCCTTTGACATCAATGGAAAAGGGTTGCACATTTCTCAGTGTTGATTCTTTCTTTGCATTTCTTCTCTCTGAGATGTGTCTAGGCCTTCTTCTTCTGACTGGGTAGCTTGCTGCTCCAAACTGGTGCATAAGGGTTGTTGAGAGAACAATTTTGAGAATTTTTGAACTTGTATATGCACATTAAGTCGATATCATTCCAAAGCATAGACTCCTTGCACTTGTATAGAGAGTAAGTGATGAAAGCTATATTTAATCAGACTTGTATAATAAGAGATGCATTATTGGATCAAGACTTAAAGATTGTGAATGCTCCAAGTGACATATCAGGCTTGCTTCAGCTATACTTCAGTCTATATCTGATGTAGTGCGCCAATACCTTTCTATTGAGGAAGATTGTATATGGAATAAGTCTTCTTCTACAATAGACATCTGTGAAACCTTGACATCTATTCGGTTGTTATGATGACAACCTCTTTTTATTCTTTGTGGTTCACCTATCTTGCCTATTGTTTGTAATGTTGTGCTATACGCATTGTGAGGGATAATACACCTTAAATGTTTGAAAGGTCCTTGTTGCTATTGTGAACAACGGATCAAACCAGAGCTTACGTTATTCTAAGAATAGGCGATATCTTTCAATATTAGAGGCCAAACGACTTTCCTTATTGTATAATGTGTTTTCAAAACAAACCCTTGAGGCTAGATACATTCGGTGTATTGGTCGGTCTTACTTATCAACCCTACAATTCATTTATGTCATAATGGGTATGTGCATGTCAAAGATCCAATTTCTCTTTCGATCAAATAGTCCTTCATATTTCGGATATTTTTGGTACATTCTATCACGATGAACTTACACAAAGGCATATTCAATATCTTTGATTGAAAACCCAGCAAACAACCTTCATACTGTTTTGTAACTGACCTTAAGAAAGGGGCCTTGAGGTTCCTTTGCCATAGTTCTTTGATCCTGTGGACCTGTATCATACTGCTGCTCCGCTGATAATGCTTGGTAATCTGTTGATAAGCATCTTCCTTGTATCTAAACACCAATTGATATTACTTTGATAAAATATGCAGAGATTTCACTTCAGTTTGCACATAAACCCATAGTTAAGATATCTATTATTGAGCTCTCCACTGTTTTCAACAACAGTCATCAATATACTGAATCTGATCTTGGTCTCATTAATTTTTTGCTTTTTCTGTCATGATGTTCAGAGGAAGTCATAGCATTTTCTTTTCTAGGACTGCTCTAGAACCATTGCTGCTTTACATACAATTCAACTGTTCTATATATCTTGGTTCACCTCTGTGTCTATTCATCTGTTCACTGTCTTATTTCTGTTCTTGGGCTACCTGTCTACATTCTCTGTTCATATATGAGGCAACCTTGAATTAATGCGAAAATTTCATTTTCTATGGTTATAAAATCATACATATGAAATCATTCATATCTCGATCATTACAATTTTCGAACTTAATCTTGGTGTAATAACCCTCGGCTCCGGGCCCACCTCTACGTCCAATCACCCAATCAAACGCTAATATCATACCTTGCTTAACCTTCGGGCTCTTTCATTAAACTTCACACATCTTCAGCAACTAGTCACCGTCCGATCGCCTTTCCCCAGATCAACGGTTCGTGTGAATTTCGCTCGGCATCCTGGTACGGGGGATAACGCGCGAAGGCGCAGGTTAACCAGTGGTTTTGAAACGGGTCCCTTGCCACGTGTCGATTCCTGTATGGAATCGCTCCAATTCAGAAAATACCACCTGCTCCGGAAAAGCGGTGCGAAATGGCAGGGTGGTTTTCGGAAATCCGCGTTCACTGTTCATCTGGCCGTGGTTCCACTTCCTCCTACGCTCCAGGTTCCGGTCCGACACTTTTACTCTGGGTTCTATTCTCCTCATTTAACCTCAGATTCCACCCGTTATACATTAAAGAGTTCTTTTATACTCTGACTCAGAGTTCCGCCACTTCCTTATGCAGAGTGCACACAACCACTCCTCAAGAGCTCATGTGTTCACACGGAGTTAATTTGACCATTACACAACAATATTAATTCAATGTCTCATATACAGAGATTCGCACTATACATAATTGCAAGGAATAGTCAACAAATGCACAATACACAAGGTATTCCTCACACAGGGTTTAGACGACAAATGCACAGCTTCACTGAGATAATTTCCTCATATAATCCGACCAAGAAGACATAAAGCTACACATGGAACTTATTCACAATTCCTACAATTCATAAGCTGACGAGATATTCAGCTCGTGTATTTATCCTCCTATCTTGTTACTAAGGGTTCTGTCTGCGCTGCGGCTCTCGAGCTCCCTCTCCGGTCCTCTTACGCATTTAGGCAATGCTCCAACTCATCCCCAAGCATTTTAGTCTTTACCATAGGGTTTTAGTCTTCAATCAAAGTCTATGCTCAATAATTGCTCCAATAATTCATCTATAGTATGTGCACACCCTAATTCATGAATAAACCTGCGTATTACCTCCTTCGGGCCTTTTCAACTCCTTTGCCTCTTTGTCTCTATTTCCTTTTTCTTCCGGATCTCATAGTTGTTCTCATTACATGGAGCTCTTCTTAGACTACTTTCATGGGGTCTATATATGAACTGCTCTCCCCCTGGGATGTTGCCTCATATTTGTAACTGGTTAGATATTTGCTTTGTTTCCTAGAGCAAATCCCCCTGAGACTATGCTAGATTCATTATGTTATGGAGATAATAGGTTCCCATTTTCTCTTTTCTTTCCATACTTTATTGGGGTTCTTCATAATTACTCCTCTCCCTTTTGATTCATAGTTTTGATTGATCTGTTTTGATTCCATCATATGTCTAGAGTTCTTTAATGTATATGGCAGATTACAATCTTTTGCTTTGTGACAAAGTTTGAGGCATACATAACATTTTATTTGACCAATGTGCATTTGAGCTGATGTATAATGCTTTGTTCCCCTTCTTGAATACATTTTACATTCAACAGATTTATGTCCAAAATTATTGCATGCATAACAGTGACCATGGAAATAGTTTGTGTACCTGATAGAAGATTGCGTTTTCCATTTACTTGTTTGAGGGGTTCTTCTCTTTTGCTGCATCCTTTGTTGGTTGGACTAGGTTTGTTTTGTCTTGCAATATGCTGAAATATGTCCTAGTTTGTGACAAGAGAAACAAGTGATACTTCTCATAGGTGGAAAAAATCTTCTTTGACATCTTCCAAATTTATTCACTTCATCTTTAGGAGCATGTGAGCCTTCGACGAATTGATTTCGTCATCTTCTCATTCCGTTCTACATTATTCTTCTTGTTTGTTTGTTCCTACCTTCAGATATGTTCTGTCGGTTTACCTTCGATGTATAACTATACGTTGTTTTCAACGCCCATTCTTTACAACTTTTACAAAAATGATTTTCCTATTATCTTCTATCTGGGACTTACTAGTTTCTCCTTCATATCCTATACCAGCCTTTATGAGAGGTGACCTTTGAGCATTTTGTATTTTTTCCAGTTGTTCAGTGCTTTTCATTAGAGGTGTATTCATTAATAGTTCTCTTTGGGATTTTTCTAAGTTATTTCTCAGGCTCACTACTTCTTCTTCCAATCTTTCACATTCCTGACTTTTCTCTCTCATTTGTTGCAGCAGAGTGTCTTCTATTTTCCTTGCTTCTTCAAGGTGTGTCTTTAGGCCAAAAATTTCCTTCTTATCCTCATATTCTCTCTCATCACATATTTGCACCACTGTCTTAAGGTCTTTGCTTTCATTCTTCAATTTTTCTATTTCAGTCAAAGCAGTGTCAAGATTTGCTTTTTCTTTAGCTATAATTTCTTCATGGTTCTTATCTCCATTCATACTAGCAAGTTTTTCATTTGATTGAATATTTTCCTGTTGACATGAATTTGTCTTCTTCTTAATTATCTTATCCTTCTTGTCAGTGTAGTCCTTAGTGTCTACTCCATGTATGAAGTCCAATCTATCCCATATTTCTTTTGCAGAGGTTAAATCCATTATCAACTCAAGGTCCTTGTTATGAAGATTGTTATATATCACACATTTTGCCTTGGCATTCCTCTATTGTTCTTTCACTGTGGGTGAGTCTGTGCAGTAACCATCACAAAAAAGCTTCCAAACCTCAAGATCATAGGTCATTAAACCTGTTTTAACCTTATCTCTCCATTCATGAAATTTTGTTGTATTTAGCACATGTACATTTTGATAGTCCATGACCTAACCAGATCTCCTTCAAGCTATTAAGCTTACACCAAAGGAACCAGCTCTGATACCAATTGTTAAACTCTTAGTTAAACTGAGAGGGGGGGGTGAATCAGTTTAACACATTCATGGACTTTTAAAACTTTTCATTTAAAACTTATTTTACTTTATTAACACCTTCATTTCATGATCAACATAATGTTTGAGAAATCTTTATTTATGAGCAGCAATTAATAAGCAGATTAGATAATGTACCAGCAGTCTTAATATGTTGCAGCAAGTATTAACAGAATAGATATATCATATCAACACATAATCATCATGCACATAGACACCGGATATAAGTGGAAACCCATAAGGGAGAAAACCACATCTTATTATTGTTGTGATGCAAAGGCAAACTCCAACTCCCTCTCACCACTGATTTTCTGTAGGCTCCAACCTACGGGGGAATGGAATACCTCGATCGACTACAACTGAAATTTTATCAAGCTACAACTTGATGTGGAAGCACTGTTGTTGAGCTACAAAATTGTGCTTTCTTTCATTCCACTTCACCTCATTTTCCTTTGTCCATTGCTATTCCGGACCCAATTGATCAGAATTTAGTTAAATTACTTTTAGAATGATTTACATGGTGACTTGCTAAGTTTTGTGATTTTTTCCATTGTAAAGCATTTTGTGGGATCTAGGCTGAGAATGCGGAACATTCGCATGTACTTAGGGTCTGCCGATTGTCTTCACGTTTGAGTATGTTCCGGTGGCCTCTCAAGAAAAAACCACATATGGGCATATTCCACGTCATGTCTACATGGTTCGTTGCTCACCATGAAGGAAGAAACGAATTCTGGGTATGGTTTTGGAACGTGGGAACACATTTAGGAAGGCAGACTCCTATTAGGACTGTCTCAGTCCAGATGTATTTTTCCTTTTTACGCAGCCACTTCAAGAGTCCTAATGTGATTATGATAAGGAAAGACAATGTTCCTGAAATTGTTGCAAGTCTTGTTATGTGCATTTGTTATATAAACACTTGGGAAACCGAGAGCTAGGCTGGATTTTGTTCTAGATTTTGCTTAGATTCTGTGCTACATTTCTGAAGAAGCAGAGTGCTCTGTTCAAGTTATTTCACTTTTAATGAAGCAAACAGTGTTGTTTTGAAAGCATTGATTTGATTTGGAGTTATATTCCGTCAGGTGGTAGAGGGCCCCTGCCTCTTGCACGGATTTATTTGTGTAATTTAGATAAGTATTCTAGTTGCCTTTACGTTTTTGAAGTTGAATTTGTAGTTGTTTTTATTAGCTACTATAGTTATACTCATTCTAACTCTTCCAAAAGAAGAAGCTCTTCCAAAAGATTATAATGATGAATGGGAAATGGCTATAGTATTGTAGGATTTAATTGTAATCTCTTTTGCTCACCATCACAGTTATACTTATGCTGAATACTCTTCCACAAGAAGAAACTCTTCCAAGAAATCTTTATAATGTTTTAAGCGTGATTGTGATCCTGAACGCTTTATTTGTGTGTTTTCACTAAGTACCATAGCTATCCTTGCTCTTAAACGCTTGTCCAACATATCATAATGATGAGTGGGAGATAGCCATGATATCTTAGTTTTTAATTGCTTTCAGTCTTTATGTTTGCATTTGCACTCAATTACACGGTCGGAATTGTTCTACCCACTCTTCCACAGAAAGAAACTCTTCCAAAATATCAATCATGATGGAAAAACAGACTGTATGATTCCATAGAATAATGCATGATAGCTTAGTAGGATACTCCGGAGTTTAATTGCACTTAACTCATGCTCAGTTATTTTGTTTTAAGTTTGATAATGACTTGTAGTTCAGCACTGTTTTAGGCTAATGACATTTTAGGTTCGGTTGTAGTTTAACTCATTGCATTTGCACTCCATATTCAGTTGTCATTTACTGCATATTAGATTACTTCAGTTGTTAAAATTTACAAAACAGCCTTCATTATTTACAAACCTCTTCTTGTTCTAAAATCTATAACTGATTCATAAACATATGAACAGAAGACAATATCATTTTAAGGCCTGAAGTATTTCTGCAACTTCCTTATCATCTCACAAACAAACATTTCCTCAAAAGACTATTTCAAAAATCTATAACCTTTGAGTGAAGTGTAGTGCTATAAAACTGAGTTGCAGAATAGAGTTAGGAACTAGACTTAGAGTAGAAGATCTTATGATGAAATCAATGTTTTACTCCAATTATGCTTCAACAAATCTCTAATCAAGGATAAAATGTTGCATCATTATAAGTTATTTGTTTAACTATTTAGTTAAGAGGATTTGCAAACTTAGTTGACCACGTCTCAAGCTCTCTCTCTCAAACACCTTTGATGAAAGAATTTGACAAGTTGAGTTTGTGTTTTGAATCATTTTCTTAAAAGTCATTATCAAGCTTTGTTTTTTCTTAGTCATAGTTTAGATTTGATTCTGTTTTTAGTATTGCATTTGCATTTGTTTACCATCATAGTTTAGGCTTCACTCTATTTTGACCAATAGTTTCCCTTCATTTAGCACTTATTTCTTTTCCTTTTCAAAATAAAACCATAAAACCAAAAACATCAGTAAACACTAAACACAACGTAGTGGGAAATAGATACCTAGGCACATATAGTGCACCACGCTTCAGCAGTTTACTGACCCTGGTTGACAATTAATGAACTCAATTTAGGAGACTAGGTTGAGACCAGCGCCACCAACTCCCATCTAATTTAAGGGCACCAACCTACGAGGAGGCTCCTACCTCGGTCGGCTACAAGCCCGAAATCTATCAAGCTACAACGATAGGGAAGCTCAACTTCCTTACTCTTTCAAAAGAAAAACATGGCGATTTGCCTTGGATATCGGCTCATTATACCTTCTTCTATCTTTGTTCATAAACTCTTATATCAAACACTGCATCAATCTCTGCTCGACCCCTTCTTCTTCATCTTTGCCTCGGCTCCTCCTTATTCACATTCTTCTTGCAGCTTTCTTATTTCCTTCAACTCTCTTCAATTCTGTTACACACTCTCTTCTTCTCTCACTCTGTTTTCGTCAACATTCTCCCCTTGGATATTACCCTGTTTTATACAAAATAGCTTCATGGCTGTTTGTTTTCTACTGGGAATTCAAAATGGACAGCCATGTCTCTTTGCCTTCTGCCTTCTCATCTCTTTTATCCGCTCATTCATAAAAATGTAACTGCATGTGCTTATTTTAATATTACAGTGGGATATTTTCTCTCTTCCGGAGACTTGCCAATGCATCACAATAATATAAATTTAAATAAAAAATTTACATTCAAATTTAAATGAGAACTCCAGCTCACTCGTTTTTTCTCTTGGCTTGCTGCGCATTTGTCTTTTCTCTGACTGTGTCTTTGTCTTTTCTCTTCTCTGTATGCCTTTCTGTTTATGGCTGCTGTGTAGCTTCTGTATTTGTGTAAATGCATTTTTCATTTTTATATCAGTGCTTTATATATAAATGAATCTGCTGACTCTAATTCTGGGCCATATTCCAACGCTTTTCATGCCACGAGTGTCTTGTTGATGTGGAACATTTTGCAAGCGGAATAGAAATATATCACAGTCGTATATTAATAATCGCCCTCCCGTTAAACTGAGGCCCGTGGGTCTACAGACCATGCGGCTTATCGCAACAGTGTTATATCTATATATATATATATATATATATATATATATATATAACAACGCCTATCAAATAAACAACCCTTTTAATATGACTTTAAATCAACTCTCGGCATAATAGTAAAATGTCTGTTTAACATATAAAATGCCCTTTCGGGCCCACCATCCAGAATTTTCTTATTCTCCGTTGCGATGAGTCTTATCCAAAGATTTCTGATTGCGATTAGATCTTTTGCGATAGTTGCGATGCGGTCTATCGCAATCGCAAACTCTATTTGAATGTATCGATTGTCCAATACTCCAAAGCTCCGATTACGATTCAATCGGAAATCGCCAATCGCAGGAGTTGTATATCATAACCATAGACAGGTTCTATAGTGCCGATGCGATTCAATCAGAATCGCTAGTCGCAGGAGTTGAATATCACTTGATTATCGCCAATTCCACAGCTCCGATCCGATTCAATCGGAAATCGGAAATCGCAACTGCAATGCACTCTTCAATTTCAACCCTCCAAAGTTCCAATGCGATTCCAGTGGAAATGTAATCAAACAGTGCAATATGCTTCACCTTTGGACTCTTCATTTTTACGATCGATTGAGAGGGGTCCCACCCCTTCTCAAACTTTGTTTTATGCACTCCATAATATATATGCCTTGGACCTTTGGTTCTTTTGTTTTCGAGATTAATAATATGAAACTTATAATAAAGCGCTCCTTATAATGTACATGCTTTGGACCTTTGCAACATATGTAATGCATGGAATTTATATGTATTGTAATGGATATATATATATGTATCCTCCATCGGGGTAGGTGATTCCCGTAATTTATGTGCCTTGCCGCTTGGGGTTAAGCGATTCCCGGAATAAGGTTTATGTATTATATGTAACGCCCATCGGGTAATGATTCTCGAAATTATACATATGAATGTATCTACCGGCTTGGGTGATTCTCGGAATTTTATAACAGCTCTGTACGCTTTTGTGACAACTTCTCGCCCTTTTTTGTCTCCTTTATATTCGCTTCCGCTACCTCTGCCGTCTCCTTTCTTTGTCTCCTTTGCATGTCTGCGCTATCTCTCTGTTTCTATCTCTTCTTCTTGTCTAATGTTGCTCCTTGCACGATGTTTCAAGTGCTCCTCCTTTTCATCTCCTTTGCCTTATTGCGGTTGCTTCTGAATTAATAGCTATCACTTTTGCCCGTCGGCAGCAAGCATTTCCAATAGCCGATCCTACAGAAGTTTTCCAACGTGCCAAACAACGTATATTGTGAGTTTTGCGCTTTCATTACTCACAAAATTGAGCAATGCCGGGCTCTCGACGCACTCACATACCGGTTGGACCGACCCTCCTATAGGGTGAATGAGGCTCCTAGAGGAAGAGGGGGCGGGGCGCGCGGAGGCCGCGCTGGGGGGCGCGGGCCGGTGAAATGCTATAACTGTGACCAGGAGGGCCATGTGGCTCGCGAGTGTCCCCTCCCTCGCCGTCCGTGGTTTTCCCAGTGCCGTGTAAACACCCATGCGATGGAATACTGTCTGGAGCTCATCAAAAAGTGGGAGGAATGCACACGGCAGAGGGGCACGAATTTGGTAAACGTCGAGCCGCGAGACACTGTGACTCCGACCATGTAGAACATCGCTATTGTGACGAGGGGCGGTAAGAAAACGGGGGAGGACGCTCGCGGAAAGGAGTCGGCACCAGTTGTTAAGCCAGCGTCCCCGCATCGGGTAATCAGACCCGAGGCACAGAATAAGTATTTTTCAGGAGGCGGTTGAGGCATTTGCTCAGCTGCGCGAAGCGGGAGGCCTGGAGGTGTCCCTGCCGAGAGATCCTGGGCCACAGCACGCCCCAGGAACCCTGATTGAAGAATGGCTCCAATTATTTCTCAAGATTGTTGACAGTGCTACTCTGCGGCAGCAGCTCAAGTGTACTTTGGGAGGGGCACTGCAGGGGAGGACAGGATTGGGGGAACCGGTGGACATAGCCCCCCAATCGGTGCAGCGCGTCAAGCGAAATAAGCGACGAACAGGTAAAGAGTTCTGGCTCAATACGCAGGTTGGGGGATTCCAAATCAGCAACACCATGCTTGATTTAGGGTTTGACGTCAACATCCTGCCGCGCAAAACGTGGGAGGATCTCGGAAAGCCACGGCTGGCCTACTCGCCCATCCAACTCAGAATGGTAAACCAGTACTGCATTCTGCCGATTGGCCGACTCGAAGGTGTCAAGGTCGACATTGTGGGGGTAAAGACTTACACCGATTTTGAGGTTATTGATATTATGGGAGACAAGGATCCTTACCTCGCCCTGTTAGGCATTGATTGGGATTTTGAGAATTACGCTATAATTGACCTCAAGAAGGAGCTGATGATCTTTGAGGATGGGGAAGTCCGGGTAACTCAGCCCCTCGACCCGTATCAAGGCCCGCGATATACATAAACAATGGATAAGCGGGAAGATGCGCAGATGCTGGACCAAATCTACCAGATGACCGCAGGAAAGCGGGAGGACTACATTAATCCGACTGTGACCAGTTCTGTCAGTTGGTGCAATGTTCAGAGCTCGGACCTGGGATCGGAGCTCGCGTGGGAGGATTGGCAGCAGGGGGGGCATGAGACCAGCACGTGGAGATGTGCTCGTGTTGGCCGCGTCAGTTGGATTGGTGCTGAGTTCAGAGAATACCCCACCCTATCAAACATGCAAGCTGTCAATACCTTTATTGCTAAGGTTGAGGACATGGTGCCAGAAGGGAGCAGACTACCCCTTTTGGATGTCGCACCAGAGTCTACAGCAGCCCGGTGGTGGAAAAATCACCGCAATACCTTGTCATGATGGAGTAGTGTGGCGGACGCGTTGCGGGCGCGGTTTAAAGAAGATGAAGGCCCTCGAAGCAGGCAGTGGTACTCTGAGACTTCCAATCCGCAGGACCACTTGCGGACCTGTGAGGAGTAGTGGCAAAGTATAGGATACCTGGAAGAGCTGTGGGTTCATCGGTTTGTCCACTCTTTAGACACCATCCCCCACGCATGGTACTTGGAGGAAGAACGGAAACGAGGGACTAGTTCTTGGACGGAAGTTGCGCGCAAATTTGCGCGGTGCTTCTCTTTCTCGGGAGACACAGAGTTGGAATCTCAGGCATTGCACGCTATCAGGGCGGTACTATTTTTCCACGATCCGCAGACCGACGGTTGCACGTTGCCTGCCCTTCTTGAGGTCGTGCGAGAGTTGGTTTTCCAAATGATTGATGGCGATCCGGAGGACGATGGTCTGGAGGACCTGAGGCACCTGTATTTTGAAGAGAAGGAAGGCGAGCGGAACGTTAACGAAGATCCGGCCACCGAAGGGGTCCATTTATGGCCGCTGAAGACAAAGAAGCTAAACATTGATATGGAGGAGAAGCCTAAGTTGGCTACAGTGGGCGATTACTGGGACGAAGAGACGACCAAGGAGATTTTCAGCCTCCTCCAGGAATATGAGGACTTGTTCCCTTCGTCGGTAGCAGATTTGAAGGGCATCAAAGGTGACCTTGGTGAAATTCGCATCGTGCTGAGGCCAGGCCTGTGAAGCACCAACCCTACCGGTTGAACCTGCGGGTTAAAGAGAAGGTTAAGATGGAAATCGATAAGATGCTAGCCGTGGGTCTAATCTTTCCCGTGGAGGAAGCAGAGTGGGTGAGCCCTATCGTCATCTAGAATAAGAAGGACAAGGCGGAGATACGGGTTTGTGTCGATTATCGCAGTTTGAACAATGCTTGCATTCATGATCCGTTTCCCACCCCTTTCAGTGATGAAGTGTTGGACCATGTTGCGGGGAACGAAGCCTACTCTTTCACTGATGGCTTTTTGGGCTACCATCGGGTGCGTATTGCGGAAGAAGACAAGTCAAAGACAACATTCACCACCGAATGGGGGTCGTTCGCATACCACGTCATGCCGTTTGGCTTGAAGAACGCTCCGGCCATGTTTTCCCAGATTTTCATCGATGCCTTCCGGGAGTACATTCACAAGTTCTTGGAAGTCTACATGGACGACTGGACTGTCTATAGTTTATTAAAGAAACACGCTACCCTGTTGCGGGTCATGTTTGATCGGTGTCGCCAGCTGCAGATTTCCTTGAACTTAAAGAAATGTATTTTCGCCGTTCCGTTCGGCATGTTGTTGGGACATGTGGTATGCAAGCAAGGGGTTTGCGTCGACCCCTCCAAGGTTGCGGTGATCGTACACATGGAGGCCCCCGAGACGGTGAAATAGTTGCAGGCGTTTCTCGGGCACACGGGATACTACCGGAGGTTTATCTGCAATTATGCCAGGATCACTGCTCCGTTGGAACAACTTATGCGGAAGTCCGCAGTCTTTCAGTGGACGGAGGAGTGTCGGGTAGCCTTGGATACCCTAAAGGAAAAGCTGGCGTCGACGCCTATTCTTGTTCATCCAGACTGGGATAAGTAGTTCCATGTGCATATCGACGCTTCCAATGTTGCACTTGGGGCTGTCTTGGCCCAACCTGGCGATACAACCGTTGACCACCCGGTCTACTTTTCCAGCTGCAAACTGTACAATGCGGAGAAGAATTACACCACGACCGAGATGGAGGCGCTGGCGATGGTGTACTCTCTTCAGAAGTTCCACCACTATCTTCTAGGGGGCAAGTTCAAGTTCTTCACGGACCACTCTGCCCTGAAGTACCTGGTCAATAAGCCTGTTCTAGAAGGACGAATTTGCCATTGGCTTCTGCTATTTCAAGAATTCACGTTCGAAGTAATCGTCAAGCCCGGGAGGTTGAATGTCGGGCCCGATCACCTATCCAGGTTGGAGACAGGGGAGAATGACGGCTCCCTCGATGACCAGTTGCCAGACGCTGACCTCTTCCGAGTCGAAGTTGTACCAGATTACTTGGCCGACATTGCTGCCTATCTGACCATGGGGCAATGCCCTCAGGATTATACCTCACTTCAGAAATGGCATTTGGTCGTCCGTGCTGCCGACTACCAATTGATCACAGGGCAGCTATACAAATTGGGCCTTGATGAGGTTTTGAGTAGATGCGTCCTTGACCACGAACGAGAAGCGGTAATGTGGGAATGTCATAGTGGTGTTGCGGGAGGGCATGTGGGTGTGAAAACAACCGCAAGAAAGGTGCTCCAAGCTGGCCTGTGGTGGCCGACAATACATACTGATTGTAAGGCCTACGTGAAGCGATGCGATGTCTGCCAGCGGACGGAAGCCCCTCTCACTGGGACGAGCTTCTGTTACACCCAGTGCATGTGTTGCGACCATTCGAGAAGTGGGCTGTCGATTTCGTGGGCCCCATAGCCCCAGTTTCCAGACACTCCAAGGCCCGGTACATCATTACCGCCACAGATTACCTCAACAGGTGGGCTAAGGCAGCCGCGATACGCGACTGCACAGTGGATACCACCGCCCGGTTCATTTTTGAGCACATCATTTGCCGGTTTGGCTGCCCGCGAAGTTTAACCAGTGATCAGGGTACGCACTTCATTAATGACACGGTCAAGACACTACTGGACACCTTCATGGTTCAACATCACAAGAGTAGCCCGTATCACCCGCAGGCTAATGGTACGGTGGAAGCCTTCAATAAGATTCTTGAGAAAGGCTTGACTAAGATTTGCAATGCCCAGCGGGATGATTGGGACGAGCGCCTATCAGTGGCCTTATGGGCCTATCAGACTACGGTGAAGCGCTTGACCAATCAAATGCCGTTCCAGCTTGTGTACGGTCGGGAGGCTGTGATCCCCGCTGAGTTTATTGTACCAAGCCTGTTGACTGCCACGTCTCTGAGGTTTTCGGAAGAGGCCTCCCTCCAGGAGCGCCTCCATGAATTACAGGAACTGGATGAGGCCCGCTTTTTGGCCGAATTCCACCAGAAAGTTCAGAAAGACCGGCAGAAAGCGTGGCACGACTGCCACATTAAGCACAAAATATTTCACGTTGGTGGTAAAGTTCTTTTATATGACAGCAGGTTCCAGAAGTTCCCAGGAAAGCTCCAGATGCACTGGTTGGGACCCTAATTTTTTATCGAGATTCATGATTCCGGAGCCGTTCGGTTGGCACAGCTGGACGGTATGGTTCTTCCTGGGTGGGTGAATGGCGCACGGTTGAAACCCTACCAGGAGTAAATACCTTTCATTTCTCATCAATAACTCTCGCACCCAAGAGCACTCGTAGCGTAGCATAGTTGAATAACTCTCCCGCAACCGGGATGAGCGTAGGAGGTCCTCTCTGTTCATAGGTAGTGTGTCAATAACCGCTCAGTTGCGGGGGCCGCACGCGGCCGTAGTCGGGCGGCGCACAATCGACGTGTCATCCCTGTGGGATGCGTACCCGATCTCACGTCGGTCCCGGCTCGGTCCACCCCATGCACTTGTGTCGGTCGGTAGGATCTTTCGTCTGCATCATTAATTACCACCGTTGGCGATACTTAGCACGCCATCATTTGGCAGCCGCGATAACCTCGACGAAGCTATCACCTTGATTTTCATTCGGGGAATTTGCAACGCACGGGATAATCAAGAGCTGCGTGCGGCGGTCGCGACCCCTCCGTCTTGGCGGGGCTTGGGGTCGGCTATTCCTTCGAGGGTGGCGCGAGCGCGGGGCCAGGCAGCTCAGATGCAGGAAGCACTTCATTCCATGGCACGAGAGGCTCGTGACCTCTTGAAGGGCCTTCAGGAATGCTCCTTGGCACTCACCGTCAAGACCCAGCCGATTTCAGCCCAACTCCAGCAGGTTTCAAGGGAAATTCAAGAGGCTACGGACCCCGCAAGGTTGGATCAATTATACGCTCAGGCTGATGAACTTGAGGCACAGCTCCAACACACAGAGGCTTGCTCGGCGGAGGCCAAACGCGTCATTCGTGAGCTCCGGTCGCCCCTCCAATCTAGCGCCCGGACAATACAATAGCTCGCAGCGGCTGCCGAGACTCAGATCAACACAATGTTCGGAGCTGTCCCAACGCCCATCGGGGAGGCTACTATCACCAAGCTCGCTAAGGAAACAAACTCGCTCATCCAGGGGTGGCAGAAAGTTGTGTCATATTTTACCGAGCTTCGAGCTACAGCGTTCCGCAGGGTCCCGAAGTTGGGGCCCTTGTTTGAACAGCCGCCTGAAGATGCACAGCAAGGACAGGAACAAGCTGAAGGCGCACAGCAGGAACGAGCACAGGATGAAGGCACACAGGGCAAACAGGGCATGGGGTCAAGCAGGGAAATGGAGGTAGAAACCGTGATTTGTGATTGACTCGGGGACGAGTCAAGGGACTATGGTTGGGGCCTGTTGGGACCCTTGTTTTGAAAAACCTTGTTTTGAACGTTTTGAATTTGAAATAACGGCCAGATTTTTCGGTTGCGGAATGAGGGCACATGGCAGCTGCAACCAAGTCGCAATTACACCAAACAGCAGAGCTACCAAGGTTGCGAAGGAACAGGCACATAGCGGAGGAAACTAGATGCATAAGTACATATAAGGAGAAGATACAGCAAAAGAACACAAGCGGAACACACAGATAATCAGAGAAAATCCAGAAGCAGCTGAAGAAGGGTATAAGAAGAACTAACAGTCGCGACAGCGGGTAAATAAATAGCTGTCACCCGGAATAAATAAAGATAGAAGAAAGGAGAGAGCGACCGAAGGAGAGAAAACGCATGCTGCAGCAGGAACCCAAATTATAGATGAAGTCTCTGTAGTTCCTAGGATTCTATTGATGTTCATTTCTGTTCCACAAAGCATATGCATCAGATTTGTAAGCCCATTGCAAAGCTATATAACTGTGGATTTGGCCAAGAGCTTAATATAATTGCAGGTTGCTGTCTATCTGTGTGATTCACATGCATGTGTGTTGGTTGAGATGCTTTAAAATTTTATTTTCTTAATATCTGTATGCTCTCTAAATGTTGTTGCGTATGTGATTCTATTTATGCAATCTAATCACCGATGAGAATGAGTTGCGGATTCATTCCTTGCCACTGGTCTATTCCCCTTCTGCATGTGGTCGCGGCACGCCTCGGGTGAGACTCTCTGCTCTCCGGAGTAGGGTGATAATGCCGGCATGATCCTAGACTACAGCGGATTCCTTTGTTGGCCACAACTCCTGAACCTAGGTCTTGCCCGCGAGACCTGATCACTCGCCAACAGGAATTCACATGGCAAGCTAACTATGAAGACTGGATCTTACTAGAAATGTGAATATGAGATGAAAGAAAGTAGTGAGTTTAGTAATAGCTAAAGAGCAGTTAAGAACTCTTTAACGATACTTCAGAAGAAAACATTAAGATAGTAAACACAGACAGAATTAAGGTGCTCTCTCAGCAAATCTTAATCTAAATTTTATGTTTTACAATCATATAAATTGATGCACAGCATGAAATATAGAGGAAAACATTAACACAGAAGAAGGAACATCACCATTAACATAGCTCAAGAATCCTATGATTGGTCTCTTATTATCGATGCTCAGCAAAAACTACAGTGCTCCAATACAATGATCTCTTACAATGCAGAGTCTAACAAGGTCCAACCCTTGATAATGAAAATACAAGAATTATTTAACTGCAACTATGTTGGCTACCCTAATCTACTTCGGTAATCTACATTAACTACAAATTTAATTAAAGCTTGACAACTGTGGCCATGCAAGGCCCGAACAAAACTATCTATGGCAAAACACTGACTGTAACATTAACTTTTGATTGTAACATTTACTTTGGAAACTCTTCGTAAACAAAAAAGTAGGCTGAAGGTGGCTGAGGTGGTCACGAAGAGGCAACGTTAGTGACCTTTGACATCTGGCTCTGCATTTTGGGTCACCTCCGTTGGATTATTAAATATGATGTGATGTTGGCTTTTTAGATCTATCAGTGGCTATGCTGATGTGTCCTTCATTCCTTTTCAGTCCTGGTACATGCACAATTTTCCCCATTCCTTCTTATGTGGAATTCTCGTACCTATCACATGTTTGTACACTTCATCCACCTCTGTGTATTTGCTAAAGGTAGGTCTGGTAAGAAAAAAGTGCTTCAGCTCATGTTGAATGAAAATATCATTTCTTAGGAGATCCCGAGATTAGAGAGGGGAAAAATTTCTATTGGGGAAGGGAGAGAATAGAAGAGACCACGATCAGAATGCTTTGACTGTGAAACTATGACCTGATTGGCCGAGAGTTGTTCATACCTTTGGTACGGGCTCCCTTGCAACAATTTTGTTAACTCGTGATATTTTCTGTAATCCTCGGAAAATTCGATCTCTGCAATTTTTAATCAGA